>OU744330.1:6017500-6617500 GCA_916610235.2 Lasioglossum morio | reverse complement strand
GTTGCGAATGGCTGGATTGCGGCCAATTAACCATATGTAAAAAAGATTAATGACCATTTCAACTCTAAGTCACCCTCTATTTTCCGAACTAAGTCCTAGGTATAATTGAAATTCGAGTCTGATTTAATTGTCGTATATAGGGCAGGTAGAGAAAGAAAGTGTATATACATATACATACGTATAATTTAATATGTAAAAAGGATTGGTTCTTTACTTATAATTTCTCAATGGAACTCTTGTATAGACGAAATTTGAACGATCGGATTAATTGTTCTAGCTAAACGATCTTTTCAAACAACCATGGGACCTTCGTCGTTTTGATCGTATTTATCATTTCGATAGTTGAAAGAACAAAATACTGCAAAGATTATTAAATTTCGCTAAAACAGTTCATTTAGGTCGTAACAATTTGTCGAACTACATTCTTTAATCACTTTTGAACAGAAATTTAAATACCGAATATTCACCACGAAACGATTCCAGGAACGCGCGACGTTGCGTTTGGTTTCGTTCGATCGTTTAGCCGAACACTGGACTTGATTTAACACTGTATAAGAAAATCTCTTACACTGCCTTCATAGAGCCATTGAACGTATTGCTCAATTAATTCTTCCACTGTAACGTTTTCTTGTACAGGCTACTAGCTGCACATACTTCTTTGTATCTGTTTTCATTGTGATTTGTTACCATACTTGACAATAAGGAAGTGCAGAGTGGTCACTTCGGTCAACGCTTAACCCTTTGATTAGGACACTTGAATTCTGACTCTCAAATTTCTTTTCGAAAATCAGTGGAACCTAGTAATGAACACATTCAGAAGGTGAAGAGTTATACGAAGTATTTGAAGAGCTGGGTCAAGATGTACCCGGGCGTTGCCGAGGGTTAAATCGTCGCTTATCTTTAACGTGGTGTTCAAAGATTTAAACTAAGATATTATGTTCAAGCGGAGTTTCAATAAACAAGCAACGTTCCGATTCGTTAGAAAAGAGTATAGAAATTTGAAGATTGGCCTAACTGGTATTAACGAATGTGACGATAACGAAAATCCTCGAATCGAATGCACCTCCGGTATTCAATTCAACGATTAAAGCATTTTGCTCTGTCAAGTTTCTTTAAACGATGTAAGATGTTCCTTATTGATAAGGAATGGTACAAAGAACAGGTCGCGGCGACACTTGTTATCACCATGATATATAAATATATATATAAATTATATATAATATTAGGTAATTTATTTGTTGCCTGTGTAATATTTGTACATATATAAAAAAGGAAAAAAACGGAAAGAAGAAAACTAGTATCTTTCTAGTGATACTACTTCTAAAGCACAAATTATGGTGTTAATGTAAAAAAAAAAAACAAACAAAGTGTTGAAAAAGAGAAGCATATAGTGTGATATACTGGTGGTGTTTTGAGCCAAACAGATAACTGCGGAAAAAGACATGCGAACTTAAAACACGGATCAAATCTTTTAACGAAGTAATTATTTGTCCGTCGTTTCCGATGCGTTAGCAATTAACTACCACAGCTTCTAACCGAAGAAAAACGAGGAGAAAACAAAACGAAAGAAATGTAGGATTTATTATAAATTGTAGGGTTTATTATCAGTATTTGCTGAACGGTTCGTTACTTTTACTTTTCGCGATCTCTGCCTCTTACAAAAAAAATTTGCATACACATATCGGCACCCGTCGAACATTTCAGATTGAAACACACTCATATCTAATTACATTCGCATGACTATCATCGAATACTCTCGAATCGCACGTACAAGTTCATACAACAGACGATTTCAACTCACTCGTTACCTCTCACACTTTTCGTGATCGATCGGTGTTATGGATGTTTCCTCGGAAAATAACAAAAAAAGAAGAAGAGGAGAAAGAGATAATCGTGCCGTTTGCGAAAAGATTGTTGTACGCTTCTACAGCTTCTGATGTACGAAAGCACTTCTAGCTTTTATTTAGCGTAAATTGGTCACCAAGATTGATCTATCCTCCATTTCTCTCGTACGCTTAACGAACTTAACCAAAATGAGACGGAAAACCAAGAAGAAAAAAAAAGATTGACCGTTTGCTTTGAACGTAATTTCATATCTTTCTCTCTCAGAATTCTCTTCGCTCTTGTGAACGTTTCGAATGACCAGTTCAAGCGAACAAAACATCGTTCAGTTTGCATAATCGTGTGGACGTAAAAACAAAAGAAAAAAATAATAAAAACAGCTATATCTATGTAAATACTTGAAGAAAAGAAAGAAGACTACGATTCCGTAGTTGTGTAACTCTAATGTATAAAAAAGAAAAGAGTCAGAAATATCTTCCGTTGGAGACAAAAAAATACTTATTATAACGTATTGCTTGAAGATACACCGCTAAGTGATGAGATATAGGGGAAATAGCTGCTCATATTTTTTACGGAGAGTAGAAGACTATTCCCTTTTATTCGGTGCAATGCTATTTGCGTGCGAACAGCGAAAAGGTTTTCGAACGAACAGTGAATCTGATCTATCGGTGGGCACACGCCCACGACTCTTAATTAATATACAATTATTTTGTTGCGTTTCCGCTGCCTATAGCGACCGGTAGTCGATCGATGCGAGTTCGGTTTTCGATTTTGTGATTTTTCGTCAATTTCATTTTACACCCCGTTTCGTCGTTTTACGATCTCGGCTGTACTATTTCTAATGCACTTTTGTTGCCAGCGTATATTGTGATCGAAATGTGACAAGGTTTTTAACTCATCTTTTTTTTTTTTTATTTTATCCTGAAGAAACTTGCACGGATCGACTTACCTGTCTTTCGACTGTAATATTTATTCGAGATGGTCCACTACGAATAGACTGTTTCATCGTATATGTACAGGATGTTTTGTAATTTAAGTTTATAAGAAGTTAATGATTTTCAATAAAATCGAATTCAAAAAGTTTGGAATATTTGCTCATAAACAAAAAGACAAATTCGAGATAAATGTTTAAAGTAGTTGAGTTACAGAACACCTTGTATTAGACGGTGTTATTCTGAACAAAAGTGACCGTCACGCCCTTCTCGAATTATTTAAATAACTTATTAAATTCAGGGAAGAAGCCGATTCAAATTCGTAGGAAATATAAACGAATGAACATATTGCGTTTAATGGTTTATACATAGATCGTACAAAATCATTCGTGTTATTAGTTTTTTTTTTCTTTGCGGAAGTAGCGAGTTTTTCAGTTAGCAAAGAAAGAGGACAAAAAAGCGTAGCCGTCGGAACTTGGTATATACTTGGAAATTGGTTTGATGTTGATCCGAAGATAAGCTGTGTAACACGACGAATCGATTACTCCTCATTGTTCTTGGAATGATACAGAACTATTTCGATAACAAGAAAAGGCTTTCAACGTTATACACGATTTAAACGGTCGTTGATGTATAAAATAAACTGTACAATAGGTATTTTCCCTTAAAAACGAGTGCTCGTATTTATTTCGTCGTCCATACCTTCCAAGTTTCTACAAATGAGTAGAAATGATCAAATGCGTCTCAATACTTGAATAATTAAATTAGATCTGGACGAAGAGAATAAAGTCAGTGAAACACAATATGATTTACAAACGGAGACGGAAGTATTATGTTCTACTGACTTCGATACATCCGTTGATCCAGAATACCACGCAACAGCGATCTCCGATCCCTTAAAAAATCTCTAAATATAGCATTACTAGTTCTTATACAATATTTAATATTTTATTGCTCAACATCTCTTTCTCCATTTATTATTTCGCAATCGTATTACGTATTTACGCTTCACAAGTATTTTCATTCTGTTTTAATCGCATTCCAATTTGCATAGATCATTTTTATAAAAACCAGAAAGGAAAATAACGTGTATGCATATTCAAAATTCCTGGCTGCCATAAACGTACGAAGAACCACAGTTTAATTAATTACTAGGACGTACACAGATGTTAAAAAAAGATTGATTTTTCCTCGAGAAGCAATTATTGTTCGCGGGTACTTTCATTTCGGTTATCATGCTTCCCTTCACCCAATTCCAAAATTACTTTTCCTGTCTCAATGTTCATGCCACCGTGAAATTAATTCGTTGCCACAATCGCTCCCTAATTACTGGTCCCGACGCGATTAATAATTAACGCAACGATTATTGTGATAGAGTCTTTAACCGATTCATCGCGTCGTAATTACCACTACCACATACCGTTCCTATTAAATCAATGTATGCGCATACAATTTAAAAGCAAACTGTTCTGTACAACTTTTTCCACCTGTGGGCGATTCTTTATCAATAAATTCATCGCGTCGTGTCTTCCCGACAATTATTACTTGTTCCGATAAAATCTACTGTTTTGTTTCCTTCGGTCTCGAGACTTGCCATAATCTTCTGCGACGCATGGTCATTCGATTCTCTAATCTGCGATGCGTAACCTCGACGCGTGTATCCCATTACGATTAAAACGTTACATTAAAAGGCTTTAACGTAACCGGCTTGTTCGCCGTGTTATCTTTGCGATTTTATCAAGAATTCTCGACCTGGGACAAAGAGGCTAGACAAACGTATCGATTCTTGCAACACATACAATTCTTAGGAAAAAAATCCGAATGTTCTGGTAATTTTTTCTCGCCGTAAGTTTTTGTTATATGTTTATGGGAATTTTTTTTCACCGTTTCTAAATGAGAATTTTAGTTTGAAACATCAGTCTCCATAGCGAATTGCACAATTCAACCCCTTGCTGTAACATTTTCTTTACAGTTACGAATTGTGCTTCAATTTTGTTCCCAACAACTCCCTACTATTTCTACAAAAGACAGTTGCTTGATTGCTACTTATTTTAAACAATGTTGTTTACTAATTATATTAAATATAGCTTTCAACGTTTGTTGTAATTTATATTTGTAGAACTTTGTTTTCAACTAAAAAATAAGAAATTTTATACTTTTTGTACGGCTACATTTATTTTAATGCTTAAATATTGATTACGAACGAATCAAATTATATTTCATCATTCATCAGACTTTGTTGAAAATCTTCATCACGAGTTTGACTCGTTAAAATACGGCGAGGGGTTAACGAAAAATTAAATATTAAGATCTACGGTCCTTTACTAGATCTTTCTCAGATGAATCTTAAAACTGTGAACTGTAATTTATTCAAACTCGTCCATTGATCATCACATTGAGCGCTGATTCAGCGGCCCTGTTTCTTTCGCAAATACAAATCTTCGTCGCGTCCGTAATCAATTTTCAAGGCGTGACGCTCGGCCTCGAAGGAATAATCAGAACAGTTTAGAAGCGCAAAATTACCTGCGTACACGGCGCGGCGTGTGCGATCGCGCGGCATGATCGAGAGCAATGCGTCATGCGGCGAATCGACGACGTTTCTTGGATCAGAGGCCCCTCATGACGTCTCCGGTGATTTTTCTTTTATTCCAGCTAGACGCGGCACGGTGTCCTTCGTCGTGTATTCGAGAGTCTACAACATGTACTTTTCCCATCGCCTTTTTCAATCTTCTTTCTAGAATCACTATTCCGTAAATACGCCACTTTGATTGCTACACACGCGCATTGAAATCTCTCGTCCCTGTCGCGGATAATTGTCTGATGGAATATCTTTACGATTGACGAGAGGACCTCCGGTAACTTCTGCGGATCTTGGACCCCGTCGAGATCTATACGTTTTCTTGTTAATTTTTATTCAACGTTTTGCCTGCCGGCAGACAAGTCTTTCAGATAATAAGGACTCGTTGCTAAGAATTTGTTATTGAATCTTTCTAGCGGAATAAAAATTACAATTGTAAAGCAATGAGTCATTTAGCTAGTTTAACACGTTCACCGCCATGACAGTTCATTTTTGTCGTAATTTATTTGTGCCAACCGAACATCATTAGTATTCTTCTGGGTAAAAACACTGATTCGCTGAACACCGAAAACAACATTCTATTGTTCTATATGTTTACCCGTGTAATGAACATGTTTATCTGTTACACGTATTAATATTTTGTAAGGATCGTTTATTGAAAAAATTCATTTGTTTGTTTCATTCGGAATTCTACTTTCATGGACTTTGCAACGGCACGCAATTATCTATTTAATACAAACATGTGGATAGAAATCATTACTGATCTTCAAGTGCTAGTTCCAGGTATTCTTATTTTATTGTTAACTGTTTTCGTAATTATGTCTCCGCGAAGATACAGATAATTGCATAAAAATTGCATCGAGTGGATAATTTTGATTGCAGTTTTTACGATTTTTTTTTTATTATCAAAGCGTTCGTTTTCAATGGAATTTATTTCGTTCCATCGATTCATTCGAAACAAGAATTCGATGAACGATGATGATTGAAAAATGTGTAAATTGTAATTTATTTTCTCTGGAAGTGCAAACAGTTCGGTTATGTAAGGACGCGTAAGATCTGCTAATTTCAAAACTCGAGTAGCCTATTAATGTCAGGGATCAGTACATTTTAATATCTCTTGAGACGACTGGAGTACGTTATTGACATAAGTTATTCGAATCCATCTCTGTTTTTGTGCTTCGAACATGTTTCTACACGCAGCGGCGAAAATTTGCTTCCGTTAAACATGTTTGTTCGGACAATGTTGTCTTTTCTCGCGAAAAGGTGATCTCACCGACTATGATATAACTTCTACAAAAAGAAAGTGTGAAATAAACTCTAATTTTAATAATAAAAACATATATTTTAGCATATGTTTTAATGCTAGTCAAATGCTAAAATAATGTTAATAGAACCCTGCGAATTTCTCTGAAATTATGCTACTGAAGATTATCTTCTACTTACACGAATGTGCAATAGGATTGCACTATTAATGTAATTACATTGTTACAAAAAATCCCTTTACATGTGTAATTAGCGGATGATTAATGGAAATGAGAGGTGTTGTATACTGGCGTTGATTTATGTTTCTCCTAATAATAAGCACCCTAAAAAAGAAGTGTGAATCACGAATATTTACACTTGCCGCGTGTAGGAAGTTAACAAGCATGCTTTTTCTATGTTTCGCAAGAAAAAGAAGACTGTGACGTCATAATTTGCAATTTTTGTCTCTAATCATTCAGTTCTTGCGCGAAAGTCATGAAGGTGGACAGTCAATTTTTCATCAATAGTGTTGAAGTATATAATAGAAATTTAGCATGGAATAACATCTGATTGAAGTCTCGGGGCAGATGTTAATCCTAATCAATGGGATATAGTAAAAGGACAGAACTTTCCATCGAAATTAGGCAATATAACCTGTTTCTGCTACATATCTCCTGACTCACACAAAGAGGATGGCAGATGGAACGAAAGGAGCTGTGGGAAATCAAAATCTTCCATCCGAGATGAAACATTTCCATATCTCCACTCAATATTAAAAAAGACTTCCTAATCTTTTAAGTAGATTAACAACAGCTTGAATTCGAGACGCTTCAGTGCTAACCCTCCTCATTTTATGAAACGACGAAGATTATTCAACATCATGCTAGACAAAATTAATAATACTAAATTTCGAAGTCGAAAGAAAATTATATTGATTCTATATAAAACTTTAGACCTAGACAAAATAAATATTAAATAATATAACTAAGACATTGTTCGCTTACTTCACCACTGTTATCCAACATAAAATATTATTGTATCTACATATATGCAACTTCAGACCTGGACCAAAGGAATATTAATAATATTATAAAAAATGCAATGACGATGATGTCCATCAAAATTATTATTAAATCTGCATGGAATTTTGAACCTAGTCAAAGTAAATATTACATTTCGAAACCCGATGAATGCTTGATTGCTCATGAAAAAAGAAATTTCATTACGACATGAAAAGACGGTCACTGCCACCAATCCTTCATCAGAACAGATTCTCTCAAACGATTCCGGAAGCCGATGCATAATGAGCTCGCATCGACGGACAGGGATAAAAAAAATCCATTAAAATGCACGTCATAGCTAGATCACATAAACAAGAATATTTTCGAGAAGCTCGTACAAAACAGAGATGAAGTAAGTATTCAGGTGGGGTACAGCTGTCCCACCTTTTCCCACCTGCGCACACCTTGGGCCTCACACCACTGATTGGACATATATAAGTGCCGCGGCCCAGGACAACTTTACAATTGCATCTGATCGCAGCTAATCACGTTCAGGTGAGTGAGTGTCGCACAATCCTGGAGTATCTGGCTCGTCGTGTGAATTATTGAGTGTCTTTCCCTGTTCCATCGGTGGGAAAGTCGCAAAAATCTTCTTTGACCTGTGACCCACATAGTTGAAACAAAAATTTGCTAGAAAAATGGGTAGATTAAATTTGAAACCGTGAAGACGTTAAAAGAATACATTTTTAGTTAATTTCTATAATATTTTCTTTCACACGATAATTCGCAGTTCAGTCACTAAGAACCGGTAGATGATGTTGCATATTTGAAATACAGTGTTATACAAAAGTTTGTAAGCTGTAGCAATTCTTCTAGAATGCGCTTAGAAATTTAATAGTTTAGCAGGTAGTGAAACAATGTTCTAATTTTGTTTTTTTCGTTGTCACAGCCATGAAATACGGATTATTTTGTTTGTTCGCCCTCGTGGCAATCGCCTACGTGTCTGCTCGTCCCGAGGAGACCAAGTACACTAATAAATTTGACAACATCGATGTGGACCAAATTCTTCGCAGCGATCGTCTTCTGAAGAACTACTTCAAATGTTTGATGGACGAGGGAAGGTGCACTGCGGAGGGCACGGAACTTAAACGTGAGTAAAACAGTGTGATTCCTTCGAAAAATTGTGAAATATATCTACTAATATCTTTCCATC
Source organism: Lasioglossum morio (assembly GCA_916610235.2). Taxonomy (NCBI): domain Eukaryota; kingdom Metazoa; phylum Arthropoda; class Insecta; order Hymenoptera; family Halictidae; genus Lasioglossum; species Lasioglossum morio. The sequence goes on along the minus strand of OU744330.1, from coordinate 6,608,692 downwards.
TACTATATATAAAAATCTTGCATTGTACTATCATATAAAAGCTCTTTAGATTGTAAATGGAGCTAGAAAATGTACATGGCGCGTGCGCGATTGTCTATCCAGGCATTGAAATCATCAGGGCAAAGCATCGTTAGCATACTCTCACTTTCAAACAAAATTTTCTTAGAAATAATTATTTCATTTTTTAATTTTAAGTTTTCCATTTGTTTTTAAAGAGTTTGTGTGGCGCTGTTCGTTTTGCTAAGTAATTTTATTCTCGTTGTTCAGGAGTTCTGCCCGACGCCTTAGCCACCGAGTGCGCCAAGTGCACAGAGAAGCAAAAGGAAGTGACAGAGAAGGTTGTGAAATACTTGGTGGACAACAAGCCGGAGATGTGGAACAAGCTGTCGAAGAAGTACGATCCTGATGGCAAGTACAAGTCCAAGTACGAGAAGGAAGCGGAGAAGCACGGCATCAAAGTTTGAAGATCATCGGAAACGCGACAGGAGAACGCTTAGGGCAGTTCGATTCTCGGTTGCGCGGCCTCGAAGGCAAAACAATTTGTCGGAGAAAATTATCGGCTGTAATCAACACATAGTTAACGTCGATGTCGGTTGACAATTAATGATTGGTCGTAATGACACGGACGCGCACGTCAGACAAACAACAAAGTACCAACTACGTTAGCTAAGGCACTGTATAATAATGTCCTTCGAAGAATCAACGACGTTCCGTGTCTATCAAATAAATTATCGCTAAATACATCGTCTTCGTAATATTCCGTATTCGTACTTATATCCTTTTACTTTCGTTTCTACAATGCAAATAGACACGTGGCCCAGCACACGAATCAACGAAAATCGGGGCTGAGCGTGATTTCGTATTCATTCGACGTGCTGCGAGAGGTCATCGTGTCATTTTCGGTCGACGAGTGATGTAATACTCGTGAGGAAAGTGATCCACGTGTTAACACCTTGACTGGTCACCGGTGACCCGTTCTACTAATTAAGCGAAAAAATATTGTTCTTCTAAAGCGGTTGTAATGAACGCTCTGAAACAATATTTTCTAGTTTCTCGTATAAATAGGAAGCCATTAATAGTATTCAAGAAATTCTTGTCTTAACAATTTTCGACTATCTCAAGGGTACTATAAAGAGAACTGCGTTTTAAAAAATCTTGTAAAATGAACCGTTAAATAAATAAGAGCAAATCCGTGCTCTGAAGAGGCCGGGCGAGGCAAGCGACGCGATAACGCGTTGTTCGCCGCGGCCCAGCGAGGCAACGTGTATTGTTTGCCTCGCCCGCGGCTAGAAAATTTTCTCGGCCAGCTCAGGCGTTTTTGTGGGTAAAACCCTCGTCCCCGTCCTCTGGTAAGCTCTGTCCCCTCCGAGAGGGGACGCTAAGTGAGGGGAATGTTGTTTTCCTATGTTGAATGTGTGTAGAAAAAACGTGAAAAGGTCGCGAAATATCGGTATATTTGGCAATACCGAAATCAGTCGAAATTCACTCGCGACGGAACATTTTGACCGTTGAGCGAAGAGCCGAAACGTGCCTCAGGCCTGCCTTGGCCAAGGGATAAGGGTGAGGGGACAGCGTCATGGAAGGGCAAGGGGGAGACTAATCTCAATCTGGCATTTGACTATAACTTTTGAACCCTAAAAGATATCGGGATGAAATTTCCACTAAATTCATTAAAAAATACCTACTGACAACTATGGTTATAAATATATTTCTTGTAGTCATTTCTCAATGAATACTTCGTTGTCTTCAAATAAAATTAAAAATTGTACATTTGTTACTAGCACAACGTAAATGGAGAAACAGAAAAATGAACACAGCAGGACAAGTTTTAGTTAAACGTTTTTATTGTCATTTGTTAGACAGTTCATTTGAAGTAGTTGCTATGTATGTACGTCAAGTATCATTGCAAAAAATATTACAATATTTTGCAAAGTAACTATTACTGAACATTTCCAATGTTATTCAACATTGAATAAGTTACTGATTATCGAGCAGTGATAGTCGATAACGTGAAGAAGATCGAAAGATCGGGCACAAACATCAGACATATTTTTCTAACCACTAAACCGAACATATTAATTATACGATAATTACAATTAGAGATAACACGATGGAGAAACAAACTGAGATTGGCCGTCGAGTGGAGATATTTAAAAAGGCTTTCTTCAAATATTATTTGAGTCACTTTCCAACCTTGTTCCACCTTTGCTACGACCCAATTGGTACCCACAAGAAAACGCGTGCCTTTGTAGGCTTTCTTCTTGGTTTCTCTAAGGCTGTTATCTTGTACAGATGTATTATCGTTGATCTACGTTTTGATAAGTATACTAGTTTCGTTCTAGCTGTTATACTTGTCACGATGCTGTCTATTGGATGTGCTTCATCTATTCAGGTACTTGTTGTTTGTTAAATAAGCAATGTTGCGAATCATAGAAATGAGTAGTTCATTTTAAATGATAATTTTTCATCCGAATTTATGTAGACACACATTCACTTGTATTCGAAACATTCATTTACTAATATCACAAATTAGGGATTGCTCCGAAAATGATTTTTCCAACATTAAAATAGTTTAATTGACAATTGCAGCTTGTTATTTTCAATACGACAGGTGAGATGCGTTTGCGCGCTGACGGTACCTGCGTTTTTCGGTCGCTCGGGACGCAGTATGCTAAGAGCATTAGTTTTTGGTTACATAATAGCTGGACCAATCTTTAACATGGTGTACAATGCAAAAGAAGTGGTGAGAACGTTCGCCTGCACTTCCCAATTGACGTACAATCTTACGAAATCGAGATTCGACTTGATGTTCAAGCCATTTCAACAGGTGAAGCGTCCAATCATTGAAGAAAAATTAATTTCACCAAGTTCTCTGCTTCTTGTTTCACCCATTCAGAATTTTGATTCTTCGTTTAGACTTAGACATTAATTTTTATTGCGACTATAGTTCGATTAAAGATTAGACGAGACGAGAAGGAAGATTGAAGAAGAAACGATAAATGTTCATTTTTCTTCTTCGGTCCCATGAACTAAATCATTTTATTTAAATAGTTCTGTGTTTTAGAAAATGAAAATAGTTGCTAATGCTATACCGATTCTTCTCTGCGCATCATTGTTTGAAACGAGTAGCTCAACGAAGAACAGCATCAGGGATAAAAATAATTTTAATCCTATTAGCATCGTAATTCCTTCTTCGACAAAGAAGCCGATTGGAATTGATTAAGATTCGCGTGTAATCAGGCTGTTCTCCAAATGAAATCCGATGGAGAGGAGATAAAGGATACTCTATCATCTGTGAGGGACCTAATGAGTCCCATCGTCGAGGAAATTGAGGGTGATGAGGAAATGCAGCGGTTGAACGAGGAAAACGATTACCTGGACGAATTACAAGGTGATACGAAGAGGAGCAAGGAAATTGAAGAGAAGCACGAGAAGAAAATCGAAGAAGCGGAATCGGCTGCCGATGTGTACGAAGCGAAGTACAAGAAGAAGATAGAGGCTAGATGCGAGGAGCAGCTTAGTAGGGGTTCGGACAGATGTAGGTAAAAAGTTTATACATTATTATTACCCTTTAACAAGTTCGATACATTTATTCAGCAACTTCTGATTGGGCGTAAATCACTTTTGTTATTTAAGGGACATGTTCGGTGATGCTTACGATAAGTGTTATGACAAAGTGACTATATTCGTCGCGTGGCTTCTTTGTTGGCCTATGAAGCTGACGTTCGTTTGCAACCTGGTACAGGCTTTGGGAGGATCCAGCATTTGTGATCCTGAAGGCAAGGTTGACAGCGGCATTGGTGAAGGCTATTCCGCCTTAAAAAGCACGTATTAAACGATCAATTTCGATAAATCAATTTTAACCCTTAGCACTCGAGTGGCGCCTCTGAGGCGTCACTAAATAATTTCTGTACTATTATTTAAAATATTGTTTAAGTATTGTATGAGGTATTATATCATTTTCATATCTTCCAAATTAAAAAAATTATAGAGAATGGAAGTATTCTAGTAGTCTAGTACTATTCGAGTGCAAAGGGTTAAGCAATCTCGAACAGATTATATTCCACCCTTTATACGAAAAAGATTCTAAGACTGTTTAAATGGGAAAAATGAAAAATTTGTGAATAATTATCATTCATAGGTGCAAGGGACGAGTTCTCCAGGAGCCTCAAGGACGCCAAACTACAATACCAAATAAAGAAACCTGCAGTGATCCTAGATCTCCAGGACTCCGTTTACGCAGCTAAAACAGTTGTCCATCAATTCACAACGAGAGCCAAGCTCTTCGAATCCGTAATGGTCATTATAAGAAGATGCTTGTCTTTCGTATTCCTGAAAATCATTTTCAACGCTCAAAACTACCATGACAAATACTTGGACGATATCGAGCATGATAATGTCTACGTGACGCCATATTTTCGAAGGATCGATGCTAGAAGGAAAGCTCGAGGAAGTATAACTCTGTTGCCGCTGAAGAAGATTGAGAAGAAGAAGTTCATAGATCCTTATAGCTGGAAACCGAGCACTGCCGAAAGATTTCATCTGACTGGCCAGATGATTAAATTGCTGCTCGAAATAATTACTGCTAGCATTTTCGTCATCTTGGATAGCTTGTTCTATGAGGTGCTGGACACGGTCAGGAGACATGCTCGTATAGAGTACACTCAGGTAAACGTTTAAAAAAGTAAACATTTTTTTCAAAATATATGAAATGCAAGACTTAAGTTTGAGTATTTTCGTTTTCTTTTCATCTTAATATCATAATTAACAACCGAGAAAAAAATGATAAAGTTTAGGGTGTTTACCCCTTAAAATTTTGGGGGCTTATCTTTCAACCTAAAAGCATTGTTTTACGCACAATATTAACAAAAAATATCGTAGCTACACCCTTTTAGCTTCTTTTCCAATGGAGTTCTCGAAAGAAAAATAAAATAGAATTGAATATTTTCCAAATTTTCGCAACTATATCTTTAAAATTTTGGGGGCTTATCTTTCAACCTAAAAGCATTGTTTTCCGCACAATATTAACAAAAAATATCGTGGCTACACCCTTTTAGCTTCTTTCCCAATGGAGTTCTCGAAAGAAAAATAAAATAGAATTGTATATTTTCCAAATTTTCGCAACTATATCTTTAAAATTTTGGGGGCTTATCTTTCAACCTAAAAGCATTGTTTTGCGCATAATATTAACAAAAAATATCGTGGCTACACCCTTTTAGCTTCTTTCCCAATGGAGTTCTCGAAAGAAAAATAAACCAAATTGGTTTCAATTGAACCAATATAATAATAAACAAAATAAACTGAAACCAAATTCTGATGAAGTGCATTATTGTATTTAGGTTGGTCATCATGATTTGTCTTTGGAGATCAGAGGCACAGGAGTGATAGCAACATTGATAAGAAGCGCTGTCCGCGGGTTCAACGTGAAGAAGCACATCAAGACCGTGACCTCGAACAGCGCCTGTCTGCCAAGACCGTCGAAACTGGAGGACTACGTGCTCTTCAAGATCTACGGGACGTTCTTCGCAATTTTTCTGCTGGTCATTGGCTCCGTTTACACGCAGAGGACATGTCGCGGTATCTGCTCGTTTTTCTACAGGAAACGAGAAAAGAGAAGGACGCTGTACCTATACAACGAGAGCCTGCGAAGGCGGATCGGTTTCGCGAGATTCATGAAGGCGAGGGTGAAGAGGTTGGTCAGGACTCGTCGTTTGGAGTACGAAGTCGATTTCTGGATGACTCTGAGACTGAGATGGCCGAGACAATTTAATTGGTTGAGGATGTTCGCGTGTGCCAGGGAAAGGTGTTTAATTTGCGACGAAGTAGAGCCTAGAAAAGGGCCGGAACATAGAAAATGTACAACACCCGGGTGTCCTTTTGTCCATTGCGCTGAATGTTGGAGAGATGTTGGGAAAATTTGCTATGCTTGTGCTGAGTGGCCGGACACCGACTCCGAGGAGTACGATTCACAGTATTTTTAGATTTAACGTTGGCCAGGAAAGTGTCGAGAATATTTAATTATAATGTTTGAAGGGACACAATGTCTTGATATGAGAGGATCAATTTTCCTGTTTTTGTTGAAGTTGAGAAGAGGAAGTTTGTTGTTAGAAGAGAAAGGATAATGTTATTGTTAAAAAAAAAAACCAAGAACATAGTTAATCGACGTCAACCACCATTAAAAACCGACTACATAAAGCTGTTAGACATGTCGCACGGTAAAAGAAATCTCGAACGAAGAAATTTGATTCCCGGGAGGTTGAAATCCACATCTTTTGTGGTCACGTTGTTTCTACGGTTTCGTCTGTCATTCAAGGCTTTACAAGTACGGAATCTAATTATCATCATCGTCATCAGGGTTCTGATGGTTTGACCGGTCGTGGAGGAAACTGGAGTCTAGGAAGGATTTTTCGGGAAACAACGATATCATCGGAGATGGCGAGACCACCTCTACGTATAAATCTCACGTAGTAAAGTCGACAAGAAGTCTCAGATTTCACGAGGAAGGAACGAGAACTTAAAACGCGTACTTGCCACGTTGAATTTACGAAGCCTCGGACGCCTGAACGGAATACGAAATAATGCGGAGGAAGGATCATTTATAGCATTACAATGTCTTATCGATTCTAGGGATCCATGCGTCGCGTCGCGGCCGTGTAACGTCTTCGACGAAGATGGCTCTTGGATCGAGGAAGCATTCGACAATTGGATTCGCTCATACACAAGGAGAGCTCCGTTTATGTCATCAACCATTACCGGGAATGCTTGACAGCAACAAGGATCTTTCCAATTACCGGCCAATTTTGTTGCAAATTTTCTTCCGACGATCTGGATCCGATACTTCTTCGTATTGGAGCAGATTTTTTCGAAACTCCAAATCACTGTGATCTATATAAAATATCCGACGATCTGGATCCGATACTTCTTCGTATTGGAGCAGATTTTTGCGAAACTCCAAATCACTGTGATCTATATAAAATATCCGACGATCTGTATCCGATACTTCTTCGTATTGGAGCAGATTTTTGCGAAACTCCATATCATTGTGATCTACATAAAAAAATCCGACGATCTGGATCCGATACTTCTTCGTATTGGAGCAAATTTTTGCGAAACTCCAAATCACTGTGATCTACATAAAATATCCTACGATCTGGATCCGATACCTCTTTGTGTTGGAGCAAATTTTTGCGAAACTCCAAATCAATGTAAACTACATAAAAATATCGTATCACTACCAACGTCCTCTTCGCGGCAATATAATACAAACATTCTTTTTATACAAAGCATTGAACAAACACAAAAGTAAACCATTTTATTAAACCACTTAGAAAATTAGCAAATTAGCTAAAACAGATAACATACATAAAAATGCCACTGTTTAATCGTAGCAATAAGTCGATAAAATAAATACAAGGACCAATTAATTTCCTTTCAAATACAAAATGAAACATTTTTTGATCTATAGAATAAAATAATGTTTGTGTGAATGCACGTTGATGCAACCCAGACCAGTTCTGGGAAACTATAGAAGAAGCCATCCGTCTAACGATGTCTTATCATACAAGAAAATGAGTCGTACTCATTTTTTCTACCAAATCATGCATCAGCCACAATTTTCTCCGTGTAGTATCAGCAATTTGCCGTGATCTCGTGCAACAAACGAGCCCTGCTCAAAGTATATAAAACGTGCACACTAACGAGTTGGATGATCAGTGAGAGAAGAAACGAGGTTCGAACCTCTTCAAGAAAAAATGAAGAACATCTTGACCGTTCTTGTATTCGCAGTTTGTCTTCTGCTTTCCGAGGCTGATGATAAGTATACTACGAAATACGACGATGTCGATATCGATTCGGTGCTTAGCAGTGAGAGACTTCTGAATGGATACGTCAACTGTCTGCTGGACCGTGGTTCTTGTACTCCTGATGCATCTGAACTAAAAAGTGAGTAAAAATGAACTGTAAATCACAGTTTGAATATATTGTATACTTGTATTGCGCAATGTACAAAATCTGGTTCAAAAGGAAACACCAAGATTTATGTTACTTTATCGAGAGCTATATTACACTGATTTTAATCGAGCAACTTTATTAAAGATGATATTGATTTTCAGTACACTGTGAATTTTATTAAATCCACAATTATTTTACTGTCCATGCATCGATCACAAATACAGATTTTTATTTTATGAAATATATAAGTATAATACAATCTTTTGCTTTTGGCACATAGAACATAAATAGAATATCTTTTTTAAAGAAAATGAACAAAAGTTAATCTTTTACAAGAAATTTTCATTTTACTTAAATCTCTCTTTTGCTAAAATGTCTATTGCAAAATTTTTCTAAAATTATTTTGGATCTGTTCAACGTGTGTAATTGATCCAAATGATGTAGATGAATGTTAATGATTAAATTGACAAATTTCGTTTGTCGGTTTGATCGGTATAAAGAATCGTTTGATCGGTATAAAGTTATCTTCGATATGAATTTATAGGATGAATAAAGCACAAGGAGTGACGTTGCGCAGCTTCATTTGCCGGTCCTCGGAAAATTCAAGCCGCTTGTTAATGGCTCAGTATAAAACGCATACGTGTGCGATCGCGCGCGAGTATTATGCACTTGTATGCATATTCCACAGCTGTTCTTACGCGGGACGTCGTCGTTTTACGGTCGACCGCAATTTTATGAGCGTCGTTACTATTCCCGGAGGACAAGGTCGCGCATTAAATCAGTTACGCGTCCTTTGCCATCTGGAAAAAATTGCTGCGTGATATAATTACTCAAGAGGAGAATGTCTTTCTCTAGTGCGTGATGCGTCCGAAGGATATTCGGCTCGGAAACGTAGTTATTGTAGCAATTACTTGTACACTGTCTCTATTTCACTTCGACGATTGCGTGTTGGTACTTGTTACAAGTTATGGCAGCTTTTGAATCTAGCCTTTTTAGCCTTGCAACGATAGTACAAATTACTAACTTATTATCGATAATATACCCTCCAGAGTGTACTCTGGCTGTAACCTGTGATTTATGCGGAAAAATATTCTACGCACTTATATTACAAATTAAAACATTTATTCACAATTTTTTAATACTCCTCCGATACGTGTGTACAAGCTGGTTTTAAATAGTAATTAATGAGGAAATTATTACAGTTGATTTTCGCAGTGTAAATGCGACACATTAATAAAATGTAGGAGTGACTTCAGAGATTTCAATGCATGGTGAAGATGCAATGTAATAAAAACATTGTACTAAATTACTTCAATTATTATACAGATTTATGCTATAGTTTGTACAATTATTTTCGAAAATTTTCTTCAAAATTCTGCCGAAGGGTGCGATCTTCTTTACGCGTCTGGACGCAGCGTTTTGTTGTCTGAAAAACTATTAAATAAGTAACAAATGAACAAGTTCAAATTTTATTTACAAATTTGAACAAAATCCGAAATAGTAGTCCTAAAAGTGTTAAAAAACGCTTGCGTTTTGGTCTGGTGCAACGTTCAGAAGCCTCGAAGCGAAAATACAAACGCAAATGTGTGCGCCGAACACATATCATAAATCGATCGACCCACGCGTTTGAGTTTGAGCGATGCTCTCTCGCTTTTCTTCGCAAGTGAAAAACAGGGAAAGACATACCAAATCGCAGGATAGGAATGCAAACTTGTGCATCCAGAGACACAGCAGAGAGCTACGACGAATGGAGTATGGATCGCAAAACGCTGCGTCCAGGCGCGTAAAGGAGATCGCACCTTAACACTTTTAGTTAAATTTAAGAAGCGTTTTGAACAATAGCTAATGCTTGAATAAAAATTGCAGAAAACTTGCCGGACGGTCTGGAACACGACTGTTCAGCCTGCAGCGAGAAACAGAAGGAAGTCGCAGACAAGGTGTCGCATTATTTAATTGATCACAGATCCGAAGATTGGAGTCTTCTCGAAGCAAAGTATGATCCAACTGGAGCGTATAGACAACGTTATCTCGCGTCTCAAGCTAAAGAAAGAGCGATAGATTAATTCGCTTTGAAAATCCATTGTGATTTGTCTTAGGTCGAAGAAGCACATAATCGTCCAAATAAATACATATATGAAAAATGTTTCCTTATGAATAAAGCTTAATGAAGTAAAAATACTTCTGCTAATTTATTTTCAATTGATTATGCACAATACGCTTTGGATTGCAATCAGTGCACTTTCGATTCGCGATGCACATTCTTCCTTACCGATAACGCTAATGCAGCTACCTTTCGTTGTCAATAGATTACGCTTCGCAATAATTTTTCCAAATTGTTGCTGTATTTGCTAAAAATTCTGTATTAACTCTTTCGATCACTGTGTCCTCATATAAGGACATACAAAATAAATACCTGGTGTATATAAATTCGATAAATTTTATTGTTTGTAAACGTTGTACTCGTATTGAAAAAAAAATAATTCGTGATCGAAAGAGTTAACTATTATCAAGAAAACAATGATAAACCTCTCATAAAAATAAAAAAATTATTGACCACGACTTTCTATTAAAAAGAGTTATGCTTTTCATTACTGGATGCAAACTAAGTACCCTTTTTTATTTAGTTATTCACAGATATGTTCTGTTTTGCATTTGAAGAAAAATTTATTTTCTGAATAATGATAGTTATTCGTATTAATCCGTAAATTATATAAGAATGCTGCGGTGCCTGTTAGAAGAGCCGAGCACGTCAGAAAGACTTGTCTGTTATTCGAAAACCAAAAAGAGCAAACGAGAGATGCCCCGAAACTCGTACGAGAAAAAAACTAATTTTCACGTCAGCGTTCCGAGAAAAGGACCATATATCAGCAAAGGAACTGAAACAAGACGATTAAGTTTCTCGCGAGAATATATTAACGAAGATTCAGGACAACGCAATATTCACGGTCAAAGATGGTTTCAATATCCACTCACGAGATGAATGGGCGAAAGTCGGAAACTAAATAGGTGAACAAGAAGAGGAACAATGGCTTTTAATTACGGTCGACTAGCAATTCCCTTTAGTTACCGTGTCGCATTCAAATTAGTCTCAATTAGCACATTGAATGTGGTTTTAATATTGTCATTCGTTCAAAGAATCATTCGCAAATTGAGTAAAATACTTTGAAAACAATGATCAATTTGGAAAAGAATAATCAAGCATTCTGTATCCAATGATGTTCCAAATTGTCTGTCTAAGATGAAATATTATAATAATATGTTCCAAATTGTCTGTCTAAGATGAAAATATTGTAGAGAATCTTATTGCAGAAATTTACGTATTTACTTTACAACGGTTAAAGAAGAACGTTTCAATGAATTAGTTCGAGAAAATGTATATTTATAATTGATTTGATAAAAATCAGGATACGAGAATAAATTTTTTCACCAACTAGAGAATATGCTATGGACAAAATAAAATAAGAATGTTGCTAAGTTTCATTAATTTAGATGAATGTTTACTTGCAGTTTACATTTTCTACGTATCATAAACGCTTCATAAATAGTAGAGGAACAAACGTGCTGTTGGTCAACGATATCCAATGTGGCAGCCAATTTGTTTTCACGATCAGGCTACCGTTCCAGAAGCGGAAATAATCTATTAACGGTATTAATATGCAAAACTCTACTCCGTTTGATCGGTGTTATCCGTTTTATGCTCTCAGACCCATTTTGACGATGATAAAACCGAGATACCCGTAGCTTCGGAATGTAAAACGTGGCCGAAAACGCTGTCGCCGAATCCGATAGCCGAAGGACAGGCATCGTTACTCTATTAAAGTAGCTCCGACTGTCATTATCTCTTCTCGAAAGTCAATCTGACGCGGCGTTTTACGAAGTGGCCTGTGAGAAAGTGCACACGTGGCCCGGCTAAAGACAGGTAGTCCGTTTCGAATTTTCCCACACATAGATCCTCCCTGTCTGTGATTAATACGTAACGTCCTACCGGCGAGTATACATACACACAAAATCATCGTCTTATCTTAAAGCCTATGAAAAATTTTTGTTTTCATGGCTTCTGGCCTACGCGTTCCATCAGAGATCTATGAGATAGAATTTTTATGATAATTTATGCCTACGTTTGATCTTTCGTAATTTATTTGCTACTTCAGTACGAATCTTTATGCCTTCATTCTATCTTTCGTAATTTCTATACATATACAAGTTTCCTGCTACGTGTATGTTGTGATTTTATCCGATTTTTCCTAGATAATTAAAATGTTATGGAAATAATGGGATTTTTCATAAATTTCTTTCCAGCTTCAAATTCAGCAGATTAATATGACATTATGAAAAAGAAAGAAATTTGATCTGAATAGGTGGTTCGTAGATTTTATACATTTACGAAATGGTTCGGCTAGAACCGATGAATTTTTAACAGACAGAACCAGTTTCTCGGTAATTGTAGTTTTTTCTGAAATAAAAGAGCAAGTCTTAAAAATGTTAATTTAAGAGGATGTGCAGTCTATTTATTAGTTATAAGTATACAGAGAAGAACCCTGCTCGAGAGTGCAACAAGGGGAGACCGGTATCGGTACTCTAATTCAATGAAACCGCTCGGTAACACGCGAACCCCATAAAGCGGCGCATGGCGTCACTTTATGATGCTGACCGGCTCACACAGGATATTATCCGAGCTGAACACGATGGACAATATTCAACAATATTATGTATTAACAACTATCATTAGGTCCTCTATTTTCTCAGATCTTTTTATAAAATTCAAATTCAATTTTAACTGAAAGATCCATTATAGTAGAAATACGTGAAACAGAAAGGATAGAAATCTATTTAATAAAAATACAATATTTCCTAGTTCGTAAACCATATATACTAACAATAATCGGTACGTTTACTATGAACTCTCTTCAACTGTTTCGTGCGGTTTCAAGTGGCGCGTATCAAGAGCCAATAATCGTGATCACTAGACTGCAGATCCTTATGCATTTAAAAATTTTCAAAAACTGCTGAAGTATAAAATTTAACAGAATTCAGTACGATTTTTATTTGTTCCTGCGGAGGTAATCCACCACTGAAAAATAAGATTTTATTTGATTCCACTTTCTTGAAATTCGTCTACAAAAATTGCATAATGCATAAACATTCCGCAGTTGGTGATCGTCATTGAATTAATCATAATCAGTCGCGTGTCGAACGGGTGCGTACGCGCTCACGCTTATAAGTATTACGCAGGATTCGGGTTGGATACACTCGTCCCCCCCTAACGGGGAACACAGGCTATCGTGGTTATTAAGGAAACAGACGAAGGAACGAAACGAAGGAACAAGCGCGTTGGGTGGTCCCGCCCCGCTGTTTATGGGGCACTGCATCTGCTGGCCCCGTATAACCCTCCGCGCTCGACCTGTGTGGTCCCACCTTACGTCCGACTTTACATTCGATTCACTACTTGCTAATGGTAGTTGCATTAGCATTAGGTGGCCGACCGGCTGTCTCCCGCGGTATTATGCGCCGTTGCAGGCTGCCTCCGCTCTTACGCGATTTTTCGACGATGTTAATCCGATCGGCACCGACGTGATTTTTCACCTTCGTCGATCAGAAAAATCCTTGGAGACCGGACAGAGATCGCTGGTCAAGTTTGGAGAGACCATCAAGTACACTGTGGATCTTAAAGACAAATCAAAAGAATCATTTTCTTATTGAAAAAGTGCTGCGCACAGAGAAACTACAATGGTTTATGAGAAGTTAGTGGTTCTTCGAGCATCCTGTTATTCCTCAATTTGAATAACAATATACGTGGAAGAACATGATCCCTTATCGTACAATCAGGGTCAAGCGACAAGGGTTGGAGAACATTCGAGCACGCGGTTTGCGGAATCAATTAGCACCCTCGTAACGGCTCTACGCGGAGGAATGTTGGTCGAAACACTTGCCACTTCTCGATCGTGGATCTCGGTAAAAACGAGAAGATAGAGGAGGCTGAGCAAGAGCGGGGGTGGAGCGTGCGGAAGAACAAACGAGAGGAGGCGTGGACCGAGTAAGTAACGCGGCGCGGAGGAACGCGGCTCATTTTTTCACGTGGCTGACAAAAGTCAATACAAACGCATAATTCATTGAATCAAGTGCAGATCGTCATTCAAGAGAAAAATTGTCTAGTACGATCTTAAACTCTTATAACCTATTTAATCGGGGATGAACAGTTAATCTTCCGTTTTATCCCGAGTGTCATCGGAGCTTATAGCGTTTTTAAAGAGGGTTTCATGGTCCATATTTTCGAACTGGACCGTATTAAAAATCTGCCATAATTCTACCGAGACCCCGCTGGTCACTGTTTTTTTTTAAATATCGCCTACACTCGTTTCTGTCGTAAACGCATAAAATTCGCGGTCCACTCGTAAGAGGGGGTGGGGCGATCTAGAAGCGAGAAAAAAAAGGTGCTCGTTCGCGGGTGAAGAAGGGGCAATAACATTCGAGATTTTATTCATCCTCCCCTTTGGGGACTGGTTTTCGTTCACCCTTTTACTTTCCACCTCCTTCTCGTTTGCCAGCGACAGGGTCGTTGAAGCAAGGGAAAAGGATTCATGATAGGTCGTGGTAGCTGGACCGAGAGAAAGGGAGGAAAGAAAGCAAAAAGGATGAGAGGGCAGCCGAGTGAGAGTGGGCTAGCGAGCAAACGAGAGGGCCAAAGAGGCCGAGGGACAGGTGGGAGTAAGAGGTCCAGAGGGAAAGAGCAAGAGAGAGAGAGAGAGAGTAGAAAGAAGAGAGGCGAGGTAGAGGGAGGAGGAAAGAGAGGCGACACAACGCGTGTGGTCTACCCCGTGCTGGACGACGAGCAGGACGAGACCAGGACGACGACAGCATCTTATCCGAGACCTCCGGATCGATCGATCAATGGCGAGATCGATGCCTTCTCGGTCGAGACCAATCGAGTACGTGGCACGCTCGGGCGCACAAGTATTTTTCACCCTGCAGGCGGCGGCCACAGGGCCCGCGAACCTTTCGGACTCCTAACTCTTATCATAGGCTACGAGGACATTCTGACGCACCAAATTGTTACTCGACAACTTAATCCGAAGGAGTCCGTACATGTTGCCCGAAAGTATAAAACGAATTCGCAGTGCCTCGAGAATTTAGCCACCCCGTAATAATCGTAGCGTCCTCGGTCTAAACGTATCTAAGGCGGTCCCCCTCACGGTTGCCCTTAATTTTCCCGTGAAACGCTAAATCTGCCCTGGAACGGTTCACCTCGCCGGGCCAATAAAGCGAAAGGAATGGCTCCAAACACCGATCATTACCGTCTCGGTCCACGGTTAGTGCTCGCAACGCGGTAACGTTTCAAAGCATCCCGTGGCGGGGCCTCGGATTCCGCATACTATTTATTACAGCGTAACCATATCTTTCATTACCTTTACCTATAATAACACCCATTCATCGTGGAGCAGGGGTCCGGGAGAACGAAGAGAAAGAGAGAAAGAGAGATAGGTAGATCGAGATCTTCTGCGGAACGGGTGGAAACACGAAGGTGAACTCTCCCTCGAATATAGCGCAGGATACAGTCGCTAATATCTTGCAGTCAGAAATTTTGATTCCTCGAGGAAATTTAGTATCTCTCTATTGGTCATGTCCACACTGTCGCCTTCTTTTTTACCGGATAAAGGAAAGCCGAGAATCGACAAAGAGTTGTTTCAGTGTGGACGTAGCTGAAGCGAATTATGCTTATTCGCTGAAGAGGTATGTTTTATGGATTGCATGGTGAATGTGTAGCGTTCTAGAGCAACGTTTTCGCTCTGTCTAAAGTCTAAAGTAATAAGTTTAGCATGTTTCCGGGCATAGAGAAATCAGAGCCGGCAGAAAGAGGACAGGAGACAACAGCTCCTGGACGGAGGACGAAGGAGGGCGAACACCAGCCACACCAAGGAGGATGGACGATTCCCCTCGGCACAGAGAGCAGTCCAGAGAGAAGGCCACCCACGTCGAGGGCGCAAAGGCGATATTTAGCGGAAGGCAAATCTCTCTCGGACCACCCACGTCGGCTCCTCCGTTCGTCGTCGCCGGGGCTACCTTATTTCAGGGTGCAACCCGAACGAACGAACGGGGAACGGTTGTTGTGTGGAGCCCGGTGTGTTGTGGACGGTGCGTGAGGAGCCACCACCAACACGGTAGACAGAGCGGCCCAGGGGCGACCGAGTCAATGTCAGCGCCCCGATTCTTGGCCGCTAATGGGACCGACCTGGGCGAATTCGTTTAATGATCGACCCGCTGACAAATTTACTATGAAACGGGCCTCGGCCCTCGCGGAACACGAAGATGAATTGCGGGACACTGCGACGGATGTGTCGATACTTTGCCATTCGCCGAACATGTGGCAGCGACTACCACCGCGCGCGAGGATGGACTGCTAGCTATTAGTAGATAGTCTGCAACAGGGTATCTCGATTTCTCTTGTTGAGCGATTTCTCACACATTTGTTTGTCGGAGATTCGAAGGTTCGTGAACTGTGCTCTTTTGGAATTATTCTTGCTGGGTTTCTAAGCATTCGAGCTATTAACTTCGTCACAGGTCGTAAGGCACGTTGATACTAATGCGTGCCTTTTGCTGCATCGTTAGTATTGTCGAGCTAGCTCATGTTACGGTTCGTTGCTTACGAAGGATCGGCCTTTTAATTGGTCAGATCTAAATCTTATACATTAATTTACCAATCAAGAAAATTAATTGAGGTTCAGGAGATTACAAAGTGGTCCGAGTTGTCTGCATTGCATTAAGTACTAACAGGATTCAGGATTTATCAACAATTTAGCAATTCTAGCTCTCGGATGATGAAAAGATTTTTCATGCTGTTCACGACCATCTTTTATAACCTTTTAATTGGGACTACGTTATACGAGTTTGTTACTTCGGTAGTTTTGTAAAACCATATAAAGCTACACTTCGTTGATTCGAGGTTTATGAGGAACCGTAAAATCGTAAGTATATAAATTGTTTAAGAGGCGAGCCGTTAAACCTGTAAACGCAACAGAAAACACCGTAAGCATTCGGTTCGTAATCTTGCGGTTTCGAGTTATCCGTAGACAGTATCTTTTAGATTTTAAGGAACGTGAGAACGCTATTTTTACAAACCCATAATTCATACAATTTAAAAATATATAAAATACAATGCACCTTCCATGTTCGAATATTCGCATAGATACTATGTAAGTAACGGACCTCTTTTTAAAAAGATGAACGAAAGGATGAAAGAAGAAAGAATAACAACCACAAGAGATATCGGGATGAAATTGTCACTAAAATTAATTACAAAATTATTTCCATCTACTTTATTAGCGAAAAATGTGTTTGTTTTTAAACTTGCGGAACTTATTTCTTTTTAACTATAGATTATTTTTTCAGGATATTCCATATATTTATTAAAGATCTTAAAAAATGTTGGGTTTCACTTTCTCAAGGGTTAAGGTTTTATAAAGAGAATTGCGTTTTAAAAAATCCTGTAAAACGAACCGTTAAATAAATAGGAGCAAATCTATGGTCTGAATCGGCCGGGCGAGGCAACGTGTATTGTTTGCCTCGCCCGCGCCCGAAAATTTTCTCGGCCAGCTCAGGCATTTTTTGCGGCTAAAACCCTTGTCCCCACCCCCTGGTAAGCTTCGACCCCTCCAGGAGGGGAGGCTAAGTAAGGGGAGTGCAGTTTTCCTATGTAGAATGTATGTAGAAAAGACGTGAAAATCTGAGCAAAGAGCCGACGCGTGCCTCGAGTCTGCCTCGGCCGAAGCGCGATGGTGAGGGGACAGCGTCACGGAAGGGCAAGGGGGAGACTAGTCTCAATATGGATTCTACATTTTACTATAACTTTTGAGCCACAAAACATTACGGGATGAAACTTCCACTAAAATTCACTAAAATATTATTCCCACCTACTCATGACTATCGTAATAAATATATTTTTTGTAACCATTATTTAATTAATTCTTTAAACTTTGTTGTCTCAAAATAAAATAAAAAATTGTTCGTTTTTAGTTATGTAGTAGTTTTCCAGATCATTTAAATCACCGATTTGAAAAAAATTGAACTGTTCGATGTGCCGTTGGCAAACCCGTTACGTCATAAACGCGACGGATATAAAGTTATAAATGTTGCTGTACAGAGAATGGAAAGAGGGAAAGAGATGGATAGAAGATGTTACAAAGAAGTTAGTTCTGCGACAGGAAGCTCGAAACGATTTCAACAGCAGTGATCACCGCTATGTATTCGGAAAACGCCCAGAACACAGCCGCGGTCTAACGAGAACGCTTTCATAAAATTCCTTCGGGATTTTATGGCGGGGTTTATGGTCGATCCCTCGAGGCGATCCCGGAACGTCTACTCGCAACTCGAAAAAACACCGGAGAGCAATGAGAAATCTTGTATTCGCTCTCTGGCTTTGATCCTTTTCGAAGGGAGAACAGGATTGAAAGGAAGTCCGTGATTTACGACAATTTGTGAAAACTCCAGGTGCACCGGTTCTAGAAATGAGATAAGTTAATTACCGTATCGTGTGTTCTCCACATAATTGAATGAAATTGTCCCGGAAAAACACTTAATACAGTTTAATGAATAGCCTCTCTATCTACCGGGGACTGGCTACACGAATACGAAACAAAAGTGACGGCTATGAATCGCCCCTTGCTATCCGATCTTTTTGCATATAAACGCCGATCTAAAATAATGATCCTTTAAAATATAGTCGACTTCATGATGGTAACTGATACTTTATACTTCCATACATAATCTTAATTTCTCTATACTGCAGCGATACATTCTGCAGACTCCATGTTCTGTACTTCGTTAGCTGTGTGCTTTCAATAATTTTGTACTCACCATGTTCTTTTTCACGATAATTTATGTTAGTTATTTTATGATAATTAACTGCGATCAAGATTGAAATGATGAATCAAAATCGAGAGCTGTCTCACAGACAGCCTGAAGTGCCTACTTAACCTTCAATTGGTGAGGTGAAGTCTCGCAAACCTCATCAAGATTTTCGAACAAACGATAATCCGTCTACTTATTCGAAGGAAAAATTTCAATCATGTTGATTCTTTATACTCATTGTGCTACTAAGTTGAAAAATCGTCTAATCATTAAGTCCTTCAATTTCTTAACACTTTACCGACCGGAAGCCTATTATGTAATAGGATTTTCAATAATTCTGCTTTACCAAAAAAAAGCATAGAAATTTTCTTTGCCATTGCAATCTTAAATGAAACTATTAGACGACGTTATTGAGGGTGACTTAATTAATTCATACTAAATGCTAAATAAAAATTTAGCCATGTACCATACATTTTTCAAAAATATGCAATAATCACCGGTCGGAAATGTGTTAACAAACTTATCAACGAATGCGTTATGTCAAAGAGAGAAAATTTCATTATGACGACAGTTTTATCACTAGATATAATATTATCTCCTTGTTTTTTCAACGATACACTTAACAATTCGTTCACTCACTATGCGTTTCTACGTTGTAGCGTGAAGATATTACGGAATGCTGTGCGTGCATGGTAGAAGTGACACGCACAACCTGAAGTTGGAACATACATCGAGACATTACCGTGGTCATTTCTTTCTACAAGGTGCACGTAGCGAACAAAGCGAGCGTCTAATTGAAAAGCAAGAAATTCGATCGAGGCCGGCTTTCAGGTTTATTTTCCAGGGGACATCCGGTATCAGGAGGAGTCCTCTTCTTGCGGAGGAAGTCGTCGGCATCATCCTCACGGTCCGGTCGGCCCGAGGGCAAAGCAGCAGAGAGGAGAGCTCTCTGTTCCTCGGGCCGAGCGGTCTTAATGCCGGCGAGGAACGTTACGCGGGTTTGCGTGCCGGCGAACGTGATTACGCTCGTCGGCCGGAATAACACGTTGCACTCGTCTTTGCTTACACGGCGAACATTGTGAGCGAGGTAAATTAATAATTGGAGCATTTAGTAGAAGACGGGACCCCGGCCGACTGTCGTGGCACGCCTCAAACCTCCCTGAAGCGTGTACCGGGCGACGTGCACGAGTGTATACGCGTATACGCGACGTACATTTAAAATTATAATGCAGAAAGGGCGGTGGCAAGACGGAACGAAAACAAAACGAGACGAAGAAAAGATCCTGCAATGAAAAAATCCTCCCAAGAGAGAAAGAAAGAAAGAGAGAGTGAGTGAGAGGGACAACAGGGCATTGAAGGAACACAGAGAAGAGAGGAGAACGAACGAGAAGAAACTGATACACGGCGGAATCGTTTACGGCGAATCTTGTTGCTTTCGGGTTTATAACATGTTGCAACGGAGCGGCCAGCTTCGCGTCGGGCCCGTCTGTGATTGAAATTAATTCGTACTCTCGAGTGACAGACTTTTATCGACGATAATGGCATTGTAACGCAAACGGTCCGCGAGATACGAGGCCCGGTCACGAATGCCTGGTTGCTGGTTTTGTAACCCCGTGTTATGCGATTTTTTGGGCATCGACCACGTTGTTGCAACGATCGTGACCGTAAATACCCCGGCACTCTTTGCGGCTGCCTCGGCTTTTTCATTTCTTTTTCGTCGGAAGACGAGGTGCGGGAATGCGACTCGGGGGGTGCACGGTCTAATTCGCGTTGATTGCCAACTGGTTAGAAGAATTGTAATTATAATGCTCTGTAAAAATGAATGTCAGTGTAAAAATAAAGAATAACAGTTTAGAATATTAGCTCAGTGAATGTACCATATTCTACATAGTTGCGAGCAGTCTCGATTGTATCGAACAGAATAATTTTCACTATTTTTCAGTTTTTGAGAAAATGTAAACTACAAATTTAATTTGGTGTAGTATGGATTGGATAAGTGTGAATGTGTAAAATATGTACTGTGTTGTGTTATCATATTTTCATTATAATGTTTTTGTGCTTTCAATTTTTCTGCTGTATAAAAGTTTTCATCAGTTTGTAATTTTCGTATTGTATTCTTCATCATGTTGAAGTAAATCTCGTATGAGATTTTCTATAATAAAAAAAAAGAATAATTTCCACAGCCATAACTCACCGCGCAACAAGGGTTAATTGTAACTGCGAAAGTTGGCGGATCAGCGTGTGTCCCTTGTCGCAGGAGATTTGCCTAATTCGATCGTTTCTACGCGCCGAGTCGATATTCCTTGCCGAGAGATAAGACAGATAAATAAAAAAGGGGTACGGTCGGTTTCGACAGGTAGATCGACTTATATAACGGACGAGATTGTTCGATTCTCGATTCGGGCCTTGTCCGTCGTGTTATCACGGTACCCGCGATAGCCGAGCCACATTTTCTCGGGCTTGCAAGCGTGTTTCGCAAAATTTCGTAAAAGGAACAAGGGTCTGTTCTTCCTGTGTGTCCACGTGTTAAATGTGGACCACCCGAGTCGACCGCTTGCGCCGCTCGGAAGTTGTTCCTTTCGATTGTTTGCAAAGATTTGCAATTCGCGGACATGGGCAACGGGCGAGATTCGCTTAATTCGATTGTACGTCTGCAGGAGACGGTGGGCGTGCTGTTCAATTCCGTACACGAAAACAATCTTTTTAATAATATACTAGTCTTTTTTTTTTTTTTTATTATAGAAAATCTCATATGAGATTTATTAGAACATAAAGCATATTACATTGTAATACAAAATAAGATAAAAAGTAAGAACATTAGAAAAAAGACAAAACAAAAACAATAGTAACAAAAAAGAAACAAAACCATTAGACACGCAAATTACAAGAATTGATAAACGCTATCATACAAACACACGCCTTAATGTTAGGTTCAGCCACTAAACAACCCAAATCCAACGGTAACCGAAATCCAGCTCTAGTAAGATTTCGGATGAATTTTATCCTCTGCTCATTATACAGATTACACTGCCATAGAACATGGTTAAGTGTTTCCTGCTCCTGATTACACTTACAATTGGGGTTATCAATAATGCCAATACGAGCAAGTGAAGCTGCCAGATGATAATATATATACTAGTCTTCTTTAATGTTCTACGATCTTCAATAGTTGTGGTCTTTATGCATTTATAGAACGTGAACATCTTTGAAGTGCTCGGAGACGTCTGTATTAAAACAAGGTTGACAGTCCTTTTATTTTATTTACATTTTCATGTGCCTTCAACAAATTTTAACCATTCTCTACATTTGCTAAAAAGAACAGAAATGGAACCATGTCAGAAAACACTAACAAGGAGAGTGCACCAACGACGTCTCACCGATTTAGTTGAGACTCTGTATACTTATAGATCTCGATCTCCCATTTACGTATATATACCATTATAGACGCTAACACTCAATAGTTGTCGATATATTCATAAACAAAGTTCTTACGTATGCTTTTACGACACGTACCACTGTTGTAATTAAAAATATGTAAGTGCAATATTATTAAATTTATCGTATACCATATTTTCTCTTCCCATATTTACTTTATTTTTTCTGTTTTCAGACACGAGGGGATACTTTCTATTTCATTAATTTCAGCTAATTTATTTATAATTTATTAATACGTTTGTTCTTTAACTTGTTGTTGAATAAATAATATAAATAAATATGAAAAAAAAATTTTCACCAAACGAGAATCGAACCCTAGCCCACCGGGTGGAAGTATACCTACTCTACAACAGCAGATTTAAGCAGTAATGTAAGAACTTTGTTTATGAATATCTCGACAACTATTGAGTGTTAGCGTCTATAATGGTATATATTCGTAAATGGGAGATCGAAATCTATAAGCATACAGAGTCTCAACTAAATCGGTGAGACGTCGTTGGTGCACTCTCCTTGTAAGTAGTAACCATTTCCCCAGTTTCTTGGTAAAATTCGCATTTCCGCTAATTTCACGGTTTGCAGGATGAAATTATGTAACGAATAGTTCTTGGCAAAAGCGACAGAACGTCCGCGCGGGGTGGTTGATCGGTAGGATCAGATAAAATGTCAATTATATAATTTCTCCACGCGCGTCCCACGGACCGGCTCACAATTCATCGTTAGTACTGTATTTCTATCAGGCCGAAGTGAACGACTTCAGCCTCACCAACGTGTACAGACGGTATACGTATAGGTGTGGATGTGTGTATGCGAACAAGGTGTGCGTATAAATGCGTGTACGTCTTATCGAGGTATCTAATCCTCGTATACCTCGATTATGGACCACCCAGGCGGTACACCGCGGAAGTTGGCACGCACGATTTGTGCACGCACACGCTGGCAAGAGTCGCGGCTCGTATACTGGGTGTGCCTTTACGATACTTCGGCGTATCCTGATTTTCTTCCGCGAAATCTATCGCGTACGAATCGTGGAAATGGTCTCGCAGAGTTTCGTTTATCTTTTCATTAATTTCTGGCCGTGAGAAATGAATGAAAATAGAAATTCATTCGATGTAGACAATCGTTACTTGTATTACATCTAGTAGATCATAGTTCAAAGTAGAATTGTAAAAAACAAATTAATAGAAATATTAAATGACCAAGATTTTACACAGGAGAACAGAGTATGAGGATTCACAGAGTTCCTAAAGAAAATATTCACTGATAAATTCTTAAAAATTATAAGTTACACTGAACAACACTCAGCTGTGTCTAATGATCGCGATTTTTCATTCACGATTCTATAGATACACAGTTAAAGTCGTTTGAAACAAACAAAATCAATCAGCAGGTACCACGCAACAGAATGTTGCCAGGTGAGAAAAGGAAATCGTGTTTCGAGAAGGAAATCAGACGTCAAAGGTGCATGTAACTATCTTTCAAACACCCAGTAGACTCTACAAAACCCACAAGGCCGTGTCTCGCTCGCGCCGGTGCCGAACGAAAGAAAGTGTCGATGGTTGTAGCGAATAAGCGATAGCAGCGCAACGTTTATTAATGGCCGGCCGATAATTACACCGTGTGTAGTCAATCGATCGTCGCCGTTCCTCGCACCTCCTCATTTTTCCAGGATCGTGGACACCTGCCGAAACTATCGTCGGAACAATCCTGTCAAACACCGAACGCCAACGTATCCTGACGATAAACTGGCAAGGAAAGGATCGTTCTTGTCATAAAATCATAGAATCTGGGACTGTGGATTTTGTTTGTGTACGATAAAAATGAGTATAGCTGCAATGTGAGACAGTAGAAAGGTTAAAAGGAGTCTCTAACGCCAGGTAATAATTAATATCAATCAATAACAACAGTTCTATAAATAAATCAGTCTATAAAACAGTTCTATAAAAAGGGAAAATGAATTGAACATTGTAAACTATTAACCAGTGTTCCCGGTGAAAGAGTTTCTTGTAAAACAGAAGCAAACAATTAATATTTTGCAGAAGGATCTACTAATTAGAAGGGTCCCCTTACAAGCGGCGGTTCGAATTCGTTGAATGTTCTCTGTATTGGCTTTCGCCGGGGTTCTAGGAGTTCTATGACGGTTGATTCGTTGAAAAATAGTATCGGTCCGGCCGGTTTCGCATTGCGGATCAGTTGGCGAGCGTCGCAAGGGGTGAAAGGGGAGCAACGAAGTATCGGATCGAGGTAAAGTGCGAAGTAGAGACGGCCCCTTATAATAGCGCGGCTCGTTGGGTGGTCCAGCAAGACCACCGTGGGTGGCCACTCACTAACACCGCCTCGATATTAAGCACAGCCACGTGTAACGTATACGTATTGCCGGTGATACAGCCACACGGCTGGAGGAGGCGCGTTTAACCGCAATATATCATTTTACTTAGCACCGAAGCGGAGAACTTCCACCCGGTGGCCCACCGACCAACCAGGAACGTAACAAGTATGTTCCGTGTCAACTTTACAACGACAACTTTGCGGTATTTATGCGCGGGAAATAAGTTGCTTTCTCTCCTTCAAGGGCCACCAATACGACCCGACTCCTCGCCGAGGGTGAACCAAGAATTTCGTCCGTGTCTCTTTTCTCTTTCTTTCATCCTCTCTTTCTCTTCCTTTGGCGCTGTTTCGCTCGTCGCCTTTTTTTCCGGTTTTTGTTCCTCACCTGGATACACTCTTGATGACGATGTAAGCGTTTTTTAACGAGGCCGTAAAGAGTTGCACCGGGGAATTTGAATGCACGCGAAAGAACGGAGAAAATTTCTGCCGGAAGAGAAAATGCCAACGAAATTGGGTCGCGAGGATCGGTTTCGCTTCAATATCGACTGATGAGTCAATTAACTTGTCGTGGTTACAAGTAGATTTCGTGTCTTTCGCGCAAAAATTTCCATACATCTGTAGCAAATTTCATCATTTCAGAATGATACGATCGTATCTTTAAATTCTTTCAATCTATTCACTGTTTTCTATAATTTAGTAGTGACTTGAAAATTGTGGATAATTTCGTTCTTCAAAATCTTACCTCGAAGTTAGGATTCAGGGTGAAAGTAGACTCATGTAAGATTGATCTTATACAAAGGCATCAGGATTAGGTTGAATGTAGTCCGCGTTGCCCACAGATTCGTTCGCAACATTCACCCTCCGTAACTTCATGAAATTTTTCCGAGATCTTAACTGAACGCTAGGATTCAGACTGAGAAAGACGCCTAACCCAAGATTTCTCTGGTATGAAGACATCAGACCTAGGCACCGCATAGTTCGGTTTCCCCCGAATCAGTTCGCAACACCGATCCCATCGTTCTATTCACTGTCAAATCGCGGGTGGTGACTTCTTCGGAGGGATGTTCAGGATCGAATAAGACGCCGGCGCTGCTCATTGACTCCGGGTTCGTCCTGCGTGGGGGAGCCGTGCTGCTGTCGACGGACAATGAGATGAAAAATAACGTGCCGGACCGGGTCTGGGTTAAAGGCGTTCGTTGGGTTGCTCGCGTACAAACCTGCTCTATCTCTGTTTCTTTCTGATTTTCGCCTGGGCAGCCTTCCCTCGCCCCGGATTCCGCTAAGTCAATTCCACGTTGAGGATACGGCAGAGGCGTCAGCCGACCTGGGTGGTCCCCGTCCTACGCAAACAGAGCGTACAAGCGCATACATGCTGGTTGAACAGGTAGTGCGCGCACGAAAATTTACTGACTTTCTGGATTTCGAGGGTCGAGAAGACTGGCTCTCTTCTCGCAGGAGGAGGGCCAACGGGGACGATGCTGTCCCAGAGAACTGCCACACCATTTCCTCTCCCTCTTCGTGGCTCTCTCGCTTTTTCTTCATTGTGTTTTTATGTCCTCGACGATGGCCACCCTCCAGACCGCAGAACGCACTCTTCTGTATTCCCTGTCTCTCTCTGCATGTGTGTCTCCCTTGAAAGAGAGTGACGTCGCGAACGGAAAACGTCCTCCGCGGATGCGTGGAAACAATGTCCCGGCCTTTGCTCCGATAACTTCGGCTAAACTGGTCTTGGTTTTGCTCGGGCGCGCGCGATTGTGCGGCTTATTTTATGGGGGCAGTTCATAATGGACCGTGCACGTTTCGTATGCCGCTCTCAAGAACGCCCCGGCATCGGAAATTCGACGCGGCTGAATCTGCCAATGGGGCACTGTTGTTTTTATGGCGCCAGGATCGCCAATTTATGGACAAGCCACAGTCGAATCTCTATTCCCGCAAGAAGTTTATGAACAATGGCCGGGGCCCGCTTAGCCGGTAATTTATAAGCAGCGCTGCCGCGCGGCACGCATGATTGTTTGCAATCAGCGGAAACGCGAATTCACGAACAAATGCTCCTGTACTCGCTTGTTCTTATTGTACATTGTTCTTTGATGTTCGATCGTCTGTCGAGACATATTTTTTCTTGGCCTTTACATTCGGTTTAAATATCAAGCAAATCATTTGCTGATGTAAAAAAGTAAAGGTAGGTGACTACCCTAAAGTGTACAAAAAATAGAAAATAGATTTGCCTATCTATCCCCTCAAGTGTTAAAACGATAAAGATAGTATCCTGCGGAACACGAGCATTTTTCTATATATGTAACTTAGCAATCGTCGGTTGTTACAATACACCATAATGTTATAAATTATAATAAGTACGGGATCCCTCTTCGATTACAAGCGAGGAAAAACAACGTGAGCCAACCAGCTGAAAAAAAGATCTCTCCGTAGTGTAGCGTGTCTTTAGATCACGATCAAGTTTACATGGGTTCCTAATAATTACTGTCCGCTAGTCACGCAGATCTATTTGCATTCTATAATACTGACTTATAACGAGCAGTGCAGGCGCGCACGGTTTGTCTCGGTTGCCGTTAAATCAAAGAAAAATAACTGGTACAAAAAGAAACGAAGAAAGTCTCTCTCGCGGGTATCACGTCTCGGGACCACCATCGAGCTCACCCGCAACAGACACGTGAACCCATAGATACGCGTGCCTCCCTTCCCCCACGAACACCGACGCCGCGCAACACATAAAACCGGGTAATGCTAATTCAAACAAAGTTAGACAGATGTATATATTTTAATTCTTTTCTCGTTTATATAGGGGTCGAAACTCGGTAGCGTGGCAGCCTTCTCGGATTCAATGGGACCCGGGCCGGTTTACAGTTTGGCAATAATTCTTCCCAGCGGAAATTAGAAACGCCGCTTAACGCCACAGAGTTTCCCTTTTTCCAAATGCACTTTGGAATCGAACCGATGAATGACGCCCCGCCGCGCGAAAAATCGGAAGTCAAAGCTGAAACCTGGCCTTTTTCAGGAAAAAAAAACCTCTGAAACCATTCCGCTTCGAAATCGTGTTTCAAGCTCGCGTTTGGCACGAGTGATCCGAGAGCTTTGAACCGTGTGCACACGGTGTCGAATTCTCATTGTTTTCGTTAAACGTGTTGCGCTACACGCTGCCACGTTCGTTTTCGTCTCAATTTCTGGCCTAAATCAGCATCTCTCTTTGCGCACTCGTTTTTGTTGCGACACATGTGTGGAAAACGAGTTCCATCGTGACCAGTAAAATTGGAAAGAATAAAGTAATAATTCATTAAAATTTTTCTATTCATTTTGATCGATTGAAAATAATACAAGACTGTATATTTAAATTCTTTAAATGTTTTTACTGTTCTACATTTGATATGCATGTTTTATAAATCTGAGAATATTGTTTTCAATGCATTTAATTGATTAAAAAATGAAATCAACTTTCGTTTGATGATAGCATTTCGTAATCGATGCAGAATATTTTTATTTTACACAAAGATCTGGTAACGAGACTCTGAGTGGATAGGAAAATGAAGCGAATTAATTTGTCAAGGTACCAGACGTGGAAATATTCATTTTTCACGAGGTGCCGTCGGTCCCGTTTCATTTTTCAAATTTTACTGGGCTCCCTTACAAAGTGCTCCGCCCATTATGCGAAATAGCAAAGAAAAATGAACGCTGGAGGATCACAAGCGTATACATAGTGAAACGAAATAGCGTGAACCTCGGATTATCTGTTACACCCTCGTCAAGTTGTCCCGTGTAGCCTTCAAGATTCGACCTGATAAGAATTTTCATGCTACGATAAGTATCTCGTTAATAAAAGCTTTACACGTCCGAAAAGGCCAGTGAACTGTACCAGGGATCTTGGTGAGGATTCGAACTCCGTAATGGAGCCATTTCGGCGTGAAAATGGAAATTAAGGAACCGGGTAACGATCGTGAATGTAGCACTATTAAACAGCGAAGCATAAATATAATTCTTCGAAAATGTTATCTTTTTTCGTGTAGGTACGAAAATCTGTAATTTATTGCTCTGTGAACGACTGTAAAATGTTCTGTGTATATTCTAGTCAATTAATGGCTCTTTTTCAGTGTACTTAATCCTCTATAAAAAGCAATTTCAAAACTGAAAGATACCAATCCAGTCTTTTACGAACACGAGGATATGCTGAAAGAATTGAATATACATAAATTCTACAACACAAATCTCCAGTATCAGAATCTCTGAAATTTTAAAAGACCCGTCATAATTGCAGGTTAAACATTTCTTAATTTATCGAAAATGTATTAAATTATTTATATTAAATACAGTGATGTAAAATAGTTCATTCTGGAGGTTAGTAGATCGAGTATAAAATGAAGTGCTGAATTTTGTGGAATGTTTGAGTGTCCAGCGATGAATGTGTTAATTAATTGACGGTAGTATGAGTATAGTAAAAAAGACTAACGAGTAATCCATCGTGGATTTACGATTCCGATTGGCAGTGACCACGAGGATGAGATCCGGTGGCCTTGGTCGGTTCGCACTCTGACCATATCGCTTTTCGTCATGTCCCGCGGAGTGTCTACGGACCACCAACGTCGTTGCAATTAGTAAGTCGGACATCCTTCTCCCTCGTTCTCCTTCTCCTATTCACCTTTACATTTTGCCTTTCCCTTGGGTGTTGCTCTACTTCTCCGTCCCTCGTCCCGTTCCTCTTCAACTCTCTCGCTCTCTTTCTTGCCGGTCTGCATTCTTAATCCCACCAAATCGCTTTTAGTAGACAAATTTGTTCGTGCGTCTCAAAGAGGCAACATTTTGGGACAACTGAGCGTCATTAGCTGTCAACTTAATGCTCTCTTTCTTACGTTACGAAGCGAATGAATTTAAATATATTATTCTCAATATTTCAACTCGCATTGAAACGCCTCCTCGAAATAATGGAGACGGTAATTAATATCCCATCACATTATACATGATATACTATGTAATTACGGAAATAAGTTTCTAAAAAAAAGATGTTCCGCGAAAGGGAAGTCAGTTATTCTTATACGTTTCTGGTATTTTTATTCCTTTTCTGATGGTAGAACACGCTTTCTCTCCTAACTCCCTCCATTTTTCTTGCCGTCAACACTTGGCTATTTCTCGTTGATCTTTTCGATCCTTTAATTTACTATCTACGATCTCGGGAATACAAATGAACCCTTTCGTACGTGTTCATTAATAATTTTTACCTACCTACAAATTCATTTGTCCTGTGTACAAACGTGACTGTCGGGACAAAAGAGATAATGTGATTGAAAAATTAACATACATTTTGAAAATATAATTGAAAATAAATCAGCTGATTCGGTGAAGTAGAAACAATAGATATTCTCTAAATACTTTCATAATTATCAATCGATCCCGAATCCGCCGCCATATTGGATCATTTCCGAGCGCAGAGGTATCGCTAACAAACTTGTCACAGTCGGAACATCTCGTCAGATCATCGAAGGGTATGGAAGCAGTGGCAGAATGGTTGGCACAAAGAATCCGCCGAGTCAACGAAGATAATAACAATTCCTCGGCCGGAATTCGTGGTGGGTCGTCTGAAGACCGGAAGTCGATGTCTCTCCCGCAGCCTTTCGGCGCCGTGCTGGAAACAATGTGAAGGTATCGTAGATAATCCATCGGCAAAAGCACCAGTAGCCAGCCATAGATGCAGATAGCCGTGGGTTACGATCTTCTTCTTCCTCTTCAACCTCCTCCTCCTCCTCTTCGTCTATCTCTTTTCCCCTTTCTTGCCGTCGACGTGGGCATATCTGCGGGGAAGAATAACGATTCACCTCGTTACAATGGTAAAGGACGATCCTCTCTTCAGCACGATGTTCTCGTACCTACTGCGATCGCCGACATTAGTCATCTCTGGGCCGGGCTTAACGATGTTGTCCGACAATGTTGCGAGATGGAAAATTGAACGGCCGGAAACCGGGTTCGTATACGGTAACGACAGTGCGCGGATTCGGGTTCATTCAGGACTGGTTCGCTCATCCTTCCACCAGATATCTGTTCTTACATTTCAATTTTAATTCAGTATCTGATTGAACACAATCACGGACGTAGTAGATCGATAGGTATAATTGATGTGAACGCAATGGCTTAATTCTTTCGCTTTGCATTTTACAAATTACTTACGAGACAGCGGATTTGATGCGTTTATAACAAAAACGAGTTGGGCCAATTTGAGATAGTTAAAGGCATTAAAGAATTTAAGAGAAACAAGATTATTAAAAAAAAGAGGATCTTGTACTTGGTACCCGTTTCTTGAGATCGATATAGTATATTTTTATTTTGCACAGGATCCGCAGTCCAACGATAACAATCTCAATCAATTTCTGCCTGTAATAATAGAGACCGGATTCGTCCGTAAATACAGTGTAAACAGGGTTGCTGCCGTTGCTGGGTCCCCGGTAGGCAACGCGTTACCGCTAATTTACACTGTCATTTATTTAATCTCCTCCGACCGAAAGTGCCATAAAAGAATATTACCGTCCACCGAGTACAATTTAAATCGCGTTCGCTATCGTCAGCAGAACAGTGCTCTATTGCTATCGGCAGAGGAGTGAAAAGAGAGCTTTTAGAGCGTAATTGCGTGCAATCGTCGGCAGTGAGATACCGCACGACTATGTCGTTTTATGAGCACGGTGAACAGAAGTCGTATAGCTTAGAAGATAACCCGTGGATAGCCGTGGGTACGATCTTAATAGAAGTTTCGCCATAATCCGCCCACCGGTCTAATAAATACATAGCCCATTAAACGGCAGTCAGTCGCGGTATCTTCGGATTTAATAGCGCTCGGCGTTGAATTTGTCCGGTTGTTGCGAGTACAGATAGCAACTGGTAGGCCGGTAATCGGTGATAGCCAGCTGCGGTATCGACGGGGGACCTTACTTTTTGATGGTATCTGCGAAATAGAAACAAACGAACGGACGCATGGACGAACGGTCGGACGAACAGACGGACGGACGGACGTGTATGCCGCATTCCGTGTTTATTATTTTGCCGGTGGGTGGTCCGAAGAAGTCTAGAGCCGTCTCGGTGGCCGATAGCATCTCTCTTGCGTCTCTCATGTGCACGCACCGATGAACGCACGGCCGACGCAGTGAACGAACGTGGCGCACCGAGTCGTCTTGCGTAAGGAAGTAGTCGACTTCTCTCTCCTTCCCCTTGGCCCATTCTCTCCGTTCTCCCCTTCTCATCAGATCCTCGTTCCTTCATGGACCTTCGATTCTCTTCTGTCCTCCTTTGTCCACCACCCGGCTCGTTACCTCGCCCATTTCCTCGCTAGAAACTATCCTCCACAGTTGCTTTTTCATTCGCTTTTTCTGCTAGATACCTTCTTCTTCTCTCTCTCTCTCTCCCTCAAACCTTCTCGTTTTTCTGAGACTTTCTTCACGTAGTTTCTTCCCATGTGATGCTGATTTTCTCATTTTTTTGAACTAACTTTGTGTTCTCTCAAACCTAGTTTTGTTACGGGAAATTCTTGTTTAGTCTTTCAACTTCGCAAGAAACATTCTAAAAGAATCCTCAACTTCCTAGTTTTAAGCTTCACCTCTTCATACAAGATAAAAGTAATCTGCACGAATTACAAGAAACATTGGCTAAGTAACAACTGTGTTCTTTTAAGTCTCTTGTAAGTTTTAATCATAATAAAATCGCTATTAAAATCCAGCGTGTAATTATTCCGAATAGATTAAAAATCGTGTGAAATGTAAACCTTTCGATTGCAATTTATCGAGCGAGCGCAGTCGGGCAAAGAATTAAAGATAAAATTTCACCGGGAATTACAGCGAAACGAGTGGCCGGGAGCGGTTAATTAATTGCGAGCCGACTTCATTGAGGCTTGGGGGCCGCGGCCGCGATACCAGTGCAGTGCACTGCAGTGTAGCGCCGATGCGATGCCTGGGACCATGCAACCCGAGCTACAGAGGTGCATATTGTGGAAAATAGATCTACAGGGGTCTCTCTCTCTCTCTCTGTCTCTCTCTCTGTCTCGTGGCGGGCAGCCGTTTGCTCTGTTTCAGCCTCGGCACTCACCACCGGCTATCTCGCTCTCGCACTCATTAAGCCGATGCAGCGTCGGCGAAGATCAAAGCCCGTCTTCTACGGAGGACCGCTTAATACTGGGTGGCGAGCTAAGAGTGTCGTAAAAATTATTAACGGTCCCTCCGCACGCTGTGCCTTATCGCTGGATCGGCAACTACAGTTGGGTGCATTCGTCGAACCTGCCACCACAATATGCAATGACATTTCGTCTCGATCGTCTTGTTGTGACCATTTCCAGATCCGTTTTCACCATTTCCCAAAAAGGAATCCTCTTCGTGTTACAGAAGGAACGTGTTCAGCAGTTCGCATGATAAAATTGGTAAAATCCATAGATATTACTTGTCTTAAAGTTGGCAGACGTTGTTTAGAGAGAAGTTGTTTAGAGATACATAATATAATTTTTATGGTGTTTATCGTAGCAATCATATACTCTTCGTTTTGATCACAGTGCCTTTTCTTTTTATTTTTGCAGTGCTGCATTAGTTTGCTAATTTCAATCAAGCAGTTCTCCTTAAATACTCTTTGATATTGCTTCATAATTGAAATGATCCTTTTTCCAAAACTTTTCAACACTTCTCGATAATTTCTCAGAACCTTTTTCAAAATATTTAGTGGAGTTGAAACAAAAGAGTAATTCACCACTATACAATTGATTATTCTAAAGAACCTCCACAAGAGTCTTACAGAAACTTACTTTCAAACCTCCTTTATCCTCACGGTGCTCGACAGTCGACCGTTAGTTTCGCAAATAAAATGCAACTGACTGTCGGAGTCCGTGCAAATTTTTTCGTACACATACTTGGTTATTTCGCAACAGGCGGAACTGGCCACCCGTTTTATTTCCTTGGCGACGCCGCCGCCTGCATGGCACTCGGACATTAAGTTACGCAAACAATGAATGTCGAGGTCCGTTTATGCGATCCCTGGGCCAGGAAGAGATATCAGTGGTCGCAATTTGCGGGACGATTTCGAATTTTTATAGTCGCATAATTTTTTACAGTGTTCCCGGAGCTGAGGTACCGCTTCTTCTTCGCCTTCTACCGTTGCTATCTCAATCCGGTCGTGGTCAATGAGAGAGCTGGGGCCCCGGTGAATCGACGAGAGAGTAGAATAAAGACACGCGCCGGCGACGGAATCGAAAATTGTCTCGTATTCGGTTGGAACAGGGTGTCGGGGCTCGGTATCGCTGTGGGTGGTCGCGTATTTACACATTACCTCTTTCGATCTGCCAGTTTGTCTCGCTCTCTCTTTCTTATTTAATTTTCTCCGCCGGTCCTCCCTTCTCTCTCCCTCCATTTCTCTCTGCTCAGCCGAGGTCCCTCTCTTTGTCTTTTTCCTTTCTTCTCTTCACGGTCTTTCTCTCTCTCTCTCAGTCTTTCTTTTCACGCTGTTCCTCACCGCACGTCATAAATGTGCGCACGAATATCGAGTGCGTGTGAGAGGCTGGTACGCGTACGCACGCACACGCGTGCTCCTCGCCGCACGGAAGTGGTGTACGACGCCTAATGAAGTCGCATCGTTATGCAGATATTATGAAGACAGGTTAATAAGTTAATTGTCCGGTGTAACGCTCTTCCCCGTGGCTTAATGAACGTATTCAGAACGGTCGCGCCTTTCTCTTCGCAGGATCAGGTACCCTAAGTGGTGTACTTTAGCTCTGCTGGATCATGCGGTTAATTCGATCATGGAGTGAAACGTGGAACCTAATTGCTTTGTACTCATGGTGGCGTCCTCCTACCCTGATATCCTAGACAATAAAGGTGTCCAAGAACTGGTTGTTCCAAATGATGTGGGACAGAGGGACGTCTCCGTTCTGGTTAGGCCCAGATATTTCATAGCATCGTGTTTCCATTTCTGCAAAGCATTCAAGAATAAGACAGCTACTTTTGTTTTACATTTTTCTACCTCTGTTAAAATCCTAGACAACGAAGGTGTCCAGTAACTACTTGCTCTAAATGATGTGGGACAGAAAAGACTCTCTTACCATTTCAGCACGGTACTCATTAAAGACAATCCTTGCAGCTGCTCTTCTCTTACATCCTCTTCAGGTAAAAGTGGAGCAGATCTCTGCCAGGAAAAATTGCATCTTCGGCTACTGTCTCCAAGGAGTCTAATAAAGATCTCAGCACAGAATCCTATAAGAACAACAAGCATCGCAGGCTCTGAACGTGACTGTCTGAATACGATGTACCCACGAGTGGTTCTGTGCAGCCGCCAATCAAATGCTAACCGATCGCAGAGTAGACGCGTATAATCAATTATGTAGATTCGTATGAGCGTGTATTGCGACGACGCGGACGATGCAGGCGACCGACGCATCAAACACTCGCATTTCCGGTCGCGATTATTATTGGAGAGGTAGCAATTTCGATCCCGGCGGACTCGGGGGGACAACCGTGTTTACGTTCGGTAGATCGGACGGATCCGTCGTTTTCTGCTCGCTTTCATCCGCACGTCAACCTTCCTTCCTCGGACCTTTTCTATTAGGTCGTTGATGCATATGAAATGTCCGATTTTAGCATGCGAACCTTCTAAAACGTATCGATCAAGCAATACTATTACAGTCTACCGGTTCACTATAGTAAAACTTCGAGGTACAAAGGTTAATATCCAATCTCCAATTTTAATTTAGTCCAACTTCACTTTTCAATAAATTTGATTTCAACGTCGATCAATGCGATTGATAAATAACATATTGACGACAGCGTTATGTGTATTCGTTGATGGTATAGATGGATTACAAAATGGAGATATCAATCTTGTAAATGAGAAACAGTACCTTACAGTATGTAATATAATCAAGAAACTTGAAATTGATCGGACTACATTGATTATAATGGTCCTTACTTTGATCAATAGGTTCATTTAGAAAAAAAAAGTTGTGTTTGTTTTATAATTCTAATCCTAGAACGGTTGTGGGGAGCGTATACAAAACTTCTCAAGCTGCTTTGGAGTCAATGACGAGAGGAGAAAGAGAAAGACCGTCGTCGGCAGGACTTCGAGACGCGAGGAACGGGAGAAAGAGAGAAAGAGATGATGCGGCGATCTGTAAACGCCGTTGTGTGCCTCGTGCGTGGCACGTAGCCCTGGAACGTGTGTGGGTAATGTTTTTGCTTGAGGGGAAATGGTACCGCGTGTGTGGTCTTGCGTCGTGCCCCTTCTCTCCCCCCGCCGTGATGGCACACCGCCGTATCCTAGCAACGTAGAACGCCACGCCGATTCGGCCAATCAGGGCCGGGTCTCGATCGGCTCGGCTAAACTCGGCTCTTGTCGGCACCGACGTCACCGGTACCCGCAGTGCCGTACCGCTGTGCCGCGAAAGCGTATGCCCCGCGTCAAAGAAATCGCGATCATTCTACGCGGTTCTTACAGTTACAATGCTAACAACTTATAAATGTAAGTAAAAACAATTTTTTACACGACAACTACTGATAAACACTGTATCGCAATTGTTAATTATACTTGTAACTGTACATGTTAAACAACGTCCGCACATCATGCGGATCGTGATACACGATCGTTACGTTGATTGTTAAACTTGATCGTTTAATAATACATTATATTTTCTAAGACGTTACATTATCCAGTTAGATAGTTGTAAAACGTACATACTAATAAATATAACATATTTCTTTATGAAATACGAAATGCAAACATCGTTACAGAAAACTTGTACGTGAGTCGTTTGAATTTTGAATACCGCGTCGATGTTCTGTAACTCAACCCTTGTGTCGGTAACGAAAATTTTCATATTCAATGATATTGCAGTGTATAGTTTACCGCTCTACTGTCATAAATATCTTTACTATTTGTTAATGAAAATATTAACGAAATTTATAGTGAGTATTCCAGTATATGCATACGTACCCGGTAATTGAAGTAAAGGTTAGAGCACCGAGGAATCAGTTTGAATATCATTATACAAAATCGAGGTTTTAAATTCCTGAATACCGGTAGCGAATGACCGTTTTCTGTAGACTGTATTAATTTCGTAGAGATTTGCGGTGGTGTGTTACCTTGCGACGATGAAAATACGGAAAACGTAGGATCGGCGGTGGGTCTGGCGTGATCGGGATCGTTCGGGAAGAATCGGCGGGATACGGCCCTGAATGTTTGTGCAGCTCGGATCTCGGCGAGCGGCGTCGTTGGAGGGGGGCCGTCAACTATGGCCGGCGCAGAAGGCAGGCCACGAAAGAAATGTGGCAGCGCATTTCGCTTAGTACGGACTTAGACTGCTCTAAGTGGCGGTCGTGCACGCCGGTGTCCGAGGACGAGGACGACGACGACGAGGACGACGAGGAGGAGGACGTCGTTTCGAGACGTACGACAAAGAGACTCGCAGACGAGGTGGACGAAGCTCTCCAGCTGCACTCACTGGACCGTGGAACACTCTCGTCCTCTAACGTCGCCTACGCCTTCTTGCGTAAACCGGATGCTCGTGACGGGCGGGCATATACGAATTCGGCGGTCGTGGTGAGAGGCTGTTCGGTGCGCGGTGTGAATTTTCGTATGGGAATCGAGCCGAGCCGAGTGACAACGTTCGTGACAGTGACACTGTAGTGTGCCGATCGAATTGATCCCGGACGTATCCCAGACGTACGTGCCGACCGGATATACATTGCTCGCCTTATGACAGAGGTGGAGCACACGTGTTCGAAAGTGCGACCAGTTTCCCGCGAAAACAACGAACGATAGCCAGCCGACACCGTCGACCCGGTTGTCGCGTGATATTTCAAAACAAGCGAACTCGCGTGTGCGCCCTCGTGTTTGTCGGCGGTGTCCCGCGAGAGGGAGATACCGGAATAGAAAGAGAAAGGAGAATAGAAAGAGAGCGAGCGAGAGAGAGAACGAGAGAGAGAGTGTGTGCGTGTGAGTGTGTATCGGTCGGATACTAAAAGAAGCAGGACAGAGGAAGACGTGCGAGGAGCCAGCAGTTTGCTCTCGTGTATTTACTG
Source organism: Lasioglossum morio (assembly GCA_916610235.2). Lineage (NCBI taxonomy): Eukaryota > Metazoa > Arthropoda > Insecta > Hymenoptera > Halictidae > Lasioglossum > Lasioglossum morio. The sequence continues at coordinate 6,571,109 of OU744330.1, read as the reverse complement.
TTCCGCGGTGGACACCGAACTAACCTAAAAACCGATTCCCGGTGTCTACTGTTGTTTTGTGTGTACACATCGTCGCAACACGGTACCCGCGCATGCGCAGAACAAGCCGTGTGGTGCCTCGTGCGCGAATTTCGATTGCTGCCGTGAAGAGTTGCACCGATGACGACCAGCCGAGGGAAAATCGCGCGGTAAACAGAGAGAATAATGAACCGTGTGCTGTGAGATGTGTTTAACAGGAAGTTCGTGCGAGCGTTACGTGGTAAACGTCGGCGAGTGAGTGTGAAAAATTTTTTTTTTTCTACGTGCTTTTCTGTGTTCGCGAAACGAAATCATTTTCCCGAGTCGTGCGACTCCGGCGGCGAGTAGAAACGCGACTGTAGAAGGCGGAGAGGGGGAAAAAAGAAAAACGAAGAAGAGCGTTGTTATAGTTGAGACGCTGATACGTCCCCGACGGGGAGTAATATTACAAAATAATCATACTGCGAATTGTGACGGAGCGAATGCATGACGGATCATGGTTTCTGCGTCCGGCCCCACAGGGATCCTAGCGGGACGCCCTTCCGGTTCTCATTGCCATCAAGGTCCGCAGATAACGCAGAACGGAGGCACGGGCAAAGGTCATCATGAAAAGCACAGTAAAGTCAGTGTCGAAGACGCGAAACTGCGACACGAGTCCGATCTGTACATCAGGCCCAGCTGGACCGATGCTGCGATAGCGTTGGACCAGCTCGAAAAGGTGAGTTTACACTCTGTCTTCATTTATAATCACAAGGGGTTGAAAGCAGACCCGGGCAAAATTGATTTGTAAATAAATTCTAGAAATAATGCTCTGTAATATTTGACGAATAATGGTAATTATTTACGAAGTAGCACTTCTTTTTACTTACATTTTGTACATCTTTTTCCTTTTCATATGATACAGGATGTCTTTTGATTTTCGAGATATTCGCAAAAAACTGTTTCTACTGTCAGACTGCATTTTCCGTATGCATGCACGCTCCGTGGCAACGTTTGCGTCAGCCTGATCCTGCTATCTCTTTACTGTTTTTGTAAACACGTTGCGGGAAGCGGAGAGAAAACGGGGTCTGACTTTGGTCATATATCAGATGAACTTTTAATTTCGACATGCTACTGCTGGATTTTCATAGTCTCTCTTTCTCTAAATTTTATCAAAATCGGAGGGGAGTGTCTTATTGTAAATAATAACCCAAATAATGTATTTCAATTGATGATTTGTAAGTTGCTAATTATGAAATTGTCATTTCGAAAACGAAATAGTGGTAATTTTTATTTGAGAATGAAAGGAACTGTTTATTTAACGAGAGGAGGGTGTTGAATTTATGGGTAGTTGGTGCTAGTCAAATTAAAAATGCAGAGTAGTAGTCTTGAGGATAGGCCGAACGTTTCCTGTGCAGGCGTTCGAATCTCCAGTGGATTTGCTATCGTCAGCCATCTAATCGATGAAGTACACGCTCTCTGTGGGTTATACAGGCATCGGTATCTCCGGCGAGCTGCGGACAGTTACGCTAACTAGACGTAGATAATAGCTTGATCGCACGCCACTTCGTGAGCTCCGCTTTCGGCCCCGACACTCGAGCAAGATGGGAATATAAATTTGATGCAAATTACGCCGGGTCCGACGTAATTGCGCTTGTTACTTTCCATCGGGTATCACGATAAATGGGAAAATTGCTGACGTTGACATCGCTCTGTCAGATCAATAAAACGCCCCACATTGTATGTAACCTTCCCGTCAATCATTTCTAGATATTCTGTTGAACCCATTAAAACAAAACTGAATTATTCAATTCTGCACTTAACGCTGCTAACCCTTACTTTACATAATACTGAATTGCTAATGCAATTTTTATCATTCACGGTCGTAATAATGCAAATCATCATTTCTTATTGTTAGTGAAGAAAAATGTTTCCAAATTGAATATGAGTATTTTGATGATAACATATGTTATTGTGTTTCCATAATTTGAAACCTGAGCTTACATTGCACTATAGATACACTTGAAAATTGCACTCTATAAATCTCTCCTGTGCGCTCGAAATTATTTCGACTCCATTCTGTGAATGTTAACTTTTAGCAGTTTAATAAATATAAATAACTTTAATGATTTTGAAGTTGTTTCAAACAATATTAAAGTCGGCGTTAATATACTATTTTGTCCATCAGAAACATTATTGATTTGCGATTATTGAGTTCTCAACCTTAACAGTTGGAGCTGGAGATCGTGATCTTGATCTTCAGCTTATCCCGAATAATTTGTCGAGACATGCAGACAGTTTCTAACAACGATAACGAGGAGTTTGTTTCGATCAGCGTTATCTCGAGAGAGTGGCTCCGAGAAAAGGATCTCTGTCAAAACAATAACAAACGGCGAAGTTTCCGTCTCGGACTTCGAAGTATGTATACCCTTTTCCTGGGGCGCCCCTAAGGTTCTCTCTCGCAGCCTAGCTGTAAACTTTCACACACGCGGGTGGTCCTGGAGACGTGTTTTCGAAGGTGAGAGAGCAACCGGCCGAGGGTCGAGGGGTGAGGAACACGGCGAAAGAAAGACAGAAGGACTGGGTTGAAGTGTGGATCGACGAAGGATCGACTTCCTGCTAAGGAATACACCGCAACCCTCCTTGTTTTCTCTGACACGAACCTTTTCGTCCGGCTGAAAAAATCCCCCGAATATAGACGGGGTGACGACGAAGAAGACGAAGACGATCTCGAGCAGTCTTGCGACACCGAGATCGTCCCCCGAGATCTTTCGATCTCGAGTACCAGGTAAAATGTGCGTGGCACGTGAACGAACCACGGGGCTATCGCCTTTCGGTCCAAATAGGGTGGGGATCGAGCTTTCGGCAGACCGGGACCCTTTTCTTTGGTTTTTCTGAGAAGGACAGCTCTGCTGTACCACGGACACCTTCTGTCGTTGGGTTTCCCTTCGAGACTTATTCTCGCTGCAACACCCTTCGAAATCTGTATCGAAATCGTACGTTTAACCCTTTCATTATAGATCGAGTTATTGGTTTATAAATCTACTAGAAGTGTAGTTCTTCAATTTTACGTTTTCGTGCAAGTCAAGTGGCCAGTTTCTTCTCTCGCAGTTACTGCAATTGTAGAAAGACTTTTATAGGAAATGATATGGAGTAAAATAATCGTATACAAAATCTAAAGAAATTTAATCGGCGAGTAACAATTTCCAAAGACGTACAACATTGTGTCTCGAGTAAGTCGGTCCACGATGTCGCTTGCTATTGAAGGATTAGTGGAAGAATCCTGAGTTAACGTGCAAGAGTCCTATCAATCAGTCAACACGGAGCTTTTCATCTCGTTGATCATTCGCGACGTATGTTCGGAGCACGAGCTCTGTTCCAGTCGGACGACCACAGGAAACTTTGCGACGTGGAAACCGCTTGTGACCACCCAGAGAGAGAGAGAGACTAGCTTCAGCAAAACGTACCCCAGAACTGACTTGGTTCGCCGGTTATTACGCGGAGATCCTCTTTCATAGAGGATCGAGAGCAATTGAAAGCAATTTGTACCTTTATTACGACAACTCTGTATCACATGCTGTTGCATTACGTAGAACTTTCTGCGTTCGATGAAAGCTTCTTTGCTACTGTCTAAGAACAATAATCTTCTGGAGCTAAATGAGCTCGCCTGTGCTCAATCAAAAGTTCATTTAACACAATATTTATATTGTTCATCGAGAAAAAGAAAATAGAGGTCTACATGGTTATACGTTCTTTCTAATTAGTGTCAACAATTTTTCTTTTGTAACTACAATCATCACGAATTCTGTGTCCTATAACTTTCGTCTGAAACATTTTTTTTTATTATAGAAAATCTCATACGAGATTTATTTCAACATGATGAAAAATACAATACGAAAATTACAAACTGACGAAGACTTTTATACAGCAGAAAAATTGAAAGCACAAAAACATTATAATGAAAATACGATGTCTGAAACATTTTGTTTGAGTAACGAAATTTTGTCCATTAAACGGGCTTTTGAACGCAGTAGTGTGCATCGGCACCGACTTCCAAAACGACTATCTTACCCGTAGGCTCCCGTAGGCACTAATCAATCCTTCAGCGACCCCTGTTGCACTTATCCCCCTCGGATTCCAGGGAAACACGATCATCTAATTGCCGCGAGCGTCTCCGTGACGCGACCGCTCGGGGAATAAGAAAAGCGACTGGTACAGAGCTTCCCGAAGTCTAAAAATACAGTTGCCGGCTGACTTTACGAAGCAACTGGAATAGTCGTGGCAGTCACGGGGAAGTCGATCAGGGATCGGAAGATCCGTTTATGCGAAGGGATTACGTGTGCAGAAAAGATCTGCTGCCAGCTAGCTCTGTCTCGTGCCACCCAGCGAGACCGGCGCGAATAAAGTGAACCGATCGAGAGAGCCGCTTCTCGCTCCCGTTTTATCGTTTGCGCGATTGCACAATTACGGTGTTACCGGCGGGAGGTGGTGACAGTGGCGGGTGGCAGCGGACAGTGACGGTGTAACCGGGACGGCCAGAAAAAGGAGCAAATTCGAGGTCGACGGTCCACTTTTCTTGGCCACCGCGCGCCGTCTCAAAAAGGACAGCGACTCCGTTTGGCGCTCGCTATGCTCTTTCGTTCTTTCGCTCGTTCGTTCGTTGGTTTCTCTCGTTCGTTCTCGCGTTCATGCCGGATGAGTCAGTCCGTCTCACGGGCACTGCCCTTACGATTCCGTGTACGCATACTTGTACACATGCGTATCTCTCTTCACCCTCGAGAGACGCAGACGCACCGAACGCCCTCGGTTGCTTCAGTTCTTGGAGGACAATGCGCGACGGTCCTCAAGATTTTCGGATAACTTCTGGCTTCGAAAGCTGGACAAGTTCAGGCGTTCGTGTTGTCAAGAAACTTTGGGAGAACGTACTGCTTGCAAAAATTTTAGACACTTTTTTTAGCGGCCATTGTTCAACGCTCAAAGCGTAGGGTCGGAACCATACTTGGTCGAATATCTTGGGTTATCAGGCAATTACAGAAATTGCATCTTTTCCTCCCGCTTTCGTGCAATGTTCTACTCTCCAGTTCTACGGCGGAAATATGTAAAAGAACCTACTCGTTTCTGAATGACTGTGGTTTAAAGGTTTAAGAAAACAGTTGTACGGCAAAATAATCTTTACCTTGAGATTCAAATTCCACTAAATAAAAAGAAAAATATCTTGGGAACTACTGATTTTAGGTATCTTAACATTTTTTAAATATAATTTGATACTTTATTAATAAATAACAAGAGGTAGGGAACATAATCGTACTTACTACGGTACGACAAAATAGATGCAATAGAGTTATGTTTCTTCGGAGTTATTTTATCGGTTTATTTTGTACAGACTGAAAGGAACACGATCGTTGCGAAGTTTGCACCAGGAACAGCAAACCGGAAATGTGTGCATAGTTCGCCACATTGTGCGTTGCAGTTCTGGACGACTATCACGGTCAATCGTGTCGTACGTAGTCGCAAACCTGAGCACGTGTGCACGCATGAATTGTCGCGAGCGTCCGCTTACTCCAATTTGTTTACCGTCGAGGAGGATGATTAAGTTACAGGCAACGATCTCGACCTCCTACACCAACTCTCCTGTACACAATCGTTCGTTTATATATGGCTGCGTGCTCATATTTCCTATAAGCATTCGGCCAGGCTAAGTCGTACTCCTGTCATCTGTTTATTAGATCATTGTCTTTATTGTTTCATCGTGACAATAAAGTCGAACAATTTTTGGTCTCTTGAAGGCGTAAACAAAATACCCAATTGGCCACGAAATCTACCAAACACATAAACTTTAATGAAACACTGCCAAGTTGTATATAAAATAGTATGAAAAAATGGGTTTTCGTGAACTCGCTTATCATATGTTTCAATTGCAGTCTAATTCAAGTGTTGAAAATAAACAGTATCCTTTATTTTAATCGCATGATGTGCAAAATGGAATTTTAAAGTTCGACATTTTTTAAAAATGTTTACTTTCAAGCCGCATACAATTGTTGAAACATTGCGTTACTTCTGGCACGACTTAGACTAACGTAAATTTTTGAGTGCATCATAGTGTTGCAACGATAAGCCTGTAGTCATAATAGTGAATAAACATGAAGTATCAGCTGTTTCGTTGGTGGCAGGCCTCTGCGCCGAGCAGAAATTCAGGAGAAAGAAGATTCTCGGAAGTCCGAGAACGCCCCGGGGCTAAAGATAACGACAAACTTCGTGCCGTACTATTTTATAATCGCATCTTAATTTCTGGCAGCTGAAATCCTCCGGTCTGCGAGAGCACAATGCTGTACATTCACGCACGTTGCGTCGGCCCCGGCCGTTCCACTGAGATTAAAGGGCGCCGACACTATGTGTGAGGCTTTTACACTAATAATACCTACGAAAGAGAGGGCCTCGTAAATGTCCAGAGGGTGGAGGCATGCCGACCGAGAAAGCACCGCCTTTCCTTGGCGACGCGGGTCGCATGATATGCTTAGAGATGTCGGCCCGACGTGATTTTAATGTATAACGCATAATGATTGCCGGCTAATTATACTCTTAATGCGCTTCCGCCGCGACAAAGCCTAGGGAACAGCGCTGTGATATGCAAATTTCAAAACGGAATTTCTTTTGAGAATAATTCAGACGTGGATCTCTAGGAGTGAGGAATGCGTGATGCGGATGGCAAAAAGAAAGACTCTAAAACATTATATTTCAGAGTTATGCATCTATAAATAATTTTAGACGTTGTGCTATTGTCCCTCTGTTATGATGTATAGTAATAAATTTTCTAAATTGAACGAAGTGGACACACTCACAGAAAAATTGGTTTTGGACTGATAGGTGGGAGGCTACTTTTAACCGAACATCAAACTTAGGATAGATAGAAAAATAGTAAATTTATAACTATTTGACACTATATTTTCCAATCCCTATCTTTTCCATCGAAAGTATTTTAAATAATTTGCGTAACATCCTCAGCACTCGATGGAGTTAGCATCTGTAGCAACTGCTTCGTGCCTAATTGCGTTAGTTGAGACGTTAGGACTTCTACTAACGACAGTGTCCTTTTCCGTTCGGAGGAATCCTAATGGCACGAAGTCTCTAATTTCCTAATTGTCCGTTCCCCGAGAACAAAGTCGTACCCGCAAGCCGGGCGATGTTTGAGCGATAGCTGGGTGTATCAATCAGGTACTGACCCTACGCAAAAGACCCAACCTGAAGAGGTCCCAGCAACTAGTGGGCGGGTACCCTTCACTAGGGATGAAAGGAACAGGCCGACCCAACGTTCCTTGGACCTCATCCATTTCGTTCTGACTGATTCCATCGACGTTTACGCCGGATTTACAACGTTAGCAGCCATGCGAAATCATGGGCTCCCTATACCAGGATTTTTCACGCGAAAATCTTTCTTTTATCCCTTTTACGGCGCTGTGTGTCGCTTACACAACGAATTGGGGGGTCGTAATGGAGACCACTGAGACCAAGAAGATTGAAAGGTTAACCTGGACCTTGGCACAAAAGCTGTTCGCCTCGGAACATTCAGGAATCGATGGATTCTTCGAAATTGTCGTAAAAGCAGCTGTGTACAGAATTTTTAAGGATACATTTTCAATTGCTGTTGCACGATAGAAGAAAGTACTCCTCTCAATCCGGCTGTAAGAATCCGTCGAAGAGTGTTTCTATTACGCGGCGACGCCGTAAAATTGTCGGTTCTTATTACCTAATCTTCTTCAAACATTCCTCCCTTGTGCAACGGTCGATTGCGTGCACGTTTTTCCTCATTACATAATATTGCAACTAACGAGACTCGCGTGCCCGGCGAAGATCGGCTCGGCAACAAGGGAGAGCGGAGTGCCGAGGCAACGTTCCACGGCAACAAAACCGAATCGTGGTCGCGCAATTGATATATTCATTAGCCGCCTAATAAGCGGGGGCCCGGTCGAGTCTCGGTAAACAGAGAACGCTCGATCTCAATTACATTTACGAGTAAATCATCTCGCCACTTATTAAGCCAGCTCGAACGGACTTGTCTCTACCATTAATCACGCACCGTGCGCCGACTCCGATGCCAATCGTGCATCAAGCAGGAAGAACGGACGATGGTGATGATGCTGCTGGTGGGTACGATGATGGTGATGGTGGTGGTTGTTGTTGTTCTTCTTGCTTGCTTGCTTGTTTGCCGACGTCTCTGTCTCTTACGTGGCCGCGCAAAGGTGGAACTTAGCTACTGGAATCCCAACGGAAGGTTTTCCTTTCGAATAGGCATCGCCCCGGTGGAATTCTTCGACCGATTAGAGCGCCAGTCGGATCGAGTTTCTTGCGGACACTTTCGAGCCGTACCTACCGCAAGAACCTATCCGTTTGTCTGGCGAGTCGCATGTCGTCTACTCAACCCCCTCGAATGAGTTCCACCCCTTTTTTTCCAGCCACTTATCCGCCTAAGGTAATCATTCCGAATGGGATTCTTGCGAAAACTCGCTTTGCAACCACCCACCAACTCCCACGCGACCCTTCATGGGGGTTCTCTCTGCGAAGTAAAAGTGAACTACATTTTTCCTCGGTAAAAATGTTCTGCATCGATCGTAACAAACAGGTGTAAAGTAAAAAGTTCCTCCTTCTTTTAATAATTTTAGTCCATTGAAAATGATACATTGATGTTTCTAAATCCTCTTAATCTGTTTACTATTTTAAATTGTACCTACCCATGTTTGTCATAATATTAAAACATTAAATCTTGGTCTGTGTTTTTACTGTTCGAAATTACCCGAGCTCATTGTCGATCGCTCATCGACGTTAACAAGCAGAAAAATCGATTGCCTAACCGTGCGTCCGATAAACACGCGTCCCATGATCGAATCTTAACGGAGTTAAAGGGCAGTCTGATATTTCACGATGATGTTATCTCCGATCGCGGCGCATGATGCTTTCACGAAAAGAAGGGGAGCGAATTCTGTCTCTCTCGCTCGCCACGCGAAGAAAATCGAGAGAAGGGGCCCCGTTATAATAACTCGTCGCCACGGGGTCCCCCGGTGACATAACTCCGATCCCGTTCGAGGTCTAGCAATCTCGATTAAACAATTATATAGTACACACAACGATAAAGAAGAAGAAGAAGGAGGATCGTTTGTTCATTTCGGGACGACTTCATTGTCAAAAACCAAAACACGATCTTGAGAAACCTTCGCGAAGTCCAGTCGAAAATGGACGAACGATGCGGGGGAGGGAGGGGAGAAAGACAACACTTAACGAATTTATGTTATTCGTACTTTTAATGTTTTTTACGACGCGACACGAGGCTCGCGAGGAGATAGCAGACAGCATAACAGGATCTTATGTCAACGACGGTGGTCCCAGCGCCACGAGGTTGTAATATGTAGATATTGCCCACCACGAGAAACCCCATAAGTTCCGCGGGGACCACTTACGGGAAAAAGGGGGAATTCCTTCTCCTCTTCGGCCTGTTCTCTCTCCTCCACGGTTCGCCAGCTATATAGACGTCTCGAGACCGACTCGTGGCGTCTGCGCTTCCTTTCTTCTCTTCCCCCTCTCCCTTGTTCTCGCTCTTTCTCCTCTCTTTCTAGATCGTTCTCGGTCCTTCTCCTCCTCTTCTTCGTTGCCGCCTTACCTTTCGGTTTCTACCGGTGATCTCGAACCGTACGAGAAAATTCGACCGCGTTCTCCTGACTTCGAGAGGGCTCGCGTGTCTCTCTCGCGATTGTTCGCAAACAATGTTCGCGGAGCCGTTTAGCGCTTTGTCTCCTCGGGGGACTTCAGGCCCCTTGATTGCTGTGGCTGTCAGCGATTATGCGGTGCCCCGAGCTGCTCAAACCCAGCTAAAAGTCCCTTTACCTATGCACAGTCTGTGGGAATATCGGCGGATTTTTATGGCGAATAGGAATTGTCCGTATCAATTACGAGGTACGGGAGGTACATACACAGTCATTTCTTTGCTTTATTATTTTAATCGATTCAGAATAACACTACGGTAGTTTTAAATTCTCGAAAAATGACTATTGGTGATTTAGTGGCTCGTGTAATTGTTCAGATATCGTTTAAATTAGGATAACTGTTTGTAGAAGTATTTGCGAAGAGTATAGAATTCTCTTTTATTTCAGCCTTACACCTAAGAAATGTAACTTGGTTTACATTAACCTATCTATACAAATCTATGTCATTTTACGCATTCGGTCCATACCTTCTCTCATTCTTTTCTTTGTCTCACTTATTCCTACTCTGTCCTATTGCGAAGAGTGTTAAAATCGTGGAAGAGTGGTTCAAATGTCCACAACGAAACGATCCAAGGTCGCCATTGATCAAGTTGGAGCACTTTAACCAAAGATTGCAGATCTAAAAATGTGTGAAGGAAGAGGGTGGTCCCTTCATCGTTAAATGACGAACCGAACGAGATCGACCACACCTGCGGGAGGTAGAAAAATTCCCAAAACAGGGGGAGGGGGTGCAATTCATAGTGGTTGGTAGAGGCGAGAGTTTCCCGGGTACCATGTGGCCGACGAGGATTGTCTGGTCTCGTCTAGAGTTACCCGAGTCTGGGCAGCCGCGAGGCCGCGGCACGAGAGTTAATTGGCTGGAAAACCTTGCTATCCGATACTCGACGCCCGGCTACTGTCCCGGGATACGTAAGCGTGTGTAATCTGTATTTTCATCTGTACCGTGGCTATATCGTGGGTTGTTGCGCGCTCTCCTTCATGTTCGTCCTCCGTCTTTTCTCTCTCTTATCCGGGTGCTTGCTGTCGAGAGAAGAGAGGAGAGAGCAAAGAGCCAGGGCTCTGCTCTCTGCGGCTCTCTAACTGTACCTCAACGAGCGGCGTAGACACCGGAGGAGAAAAGCGTCCGCTCCTTTCCTCCCGAGCCCGATTCCATTCTGATCCGTGGCTCTCCGCGTCTTTCCCTCTCCGTCTTTCTTTCCCCTGTCGACCAGGAAAGATAGGTATTGTTGCGGGTGGTCCCTGGTGCACATTGTCAGACCGGCCACCAGGTAGTGTGCAACGTTGCCGCTCGCAATGTTGCGACCGTTCCGTTCCTCTCTCCCTCCGAGGATTCATCCCGATCCTTTTCCCCTTGTTCCTCGTCCTCTTTAATTCGTTAGGAACTTCGGTCTTCCATCATGCATACTTTATCGGCCTTCAATCTTCAAGTTTCTCATCATTTTTTCATCATTTCTGTTGGTTCGATTCGCTAGAATTCAACTCTTGGATCTTGTGTCCTTTAAACCGTCAGTTTTTCAATGTACGATTTGTAACCCTTTGCTCTCGGAACTCTTTCAACTGGAAAACCAAACGTTTCTTTCGACCTAGAATATTTCCATTTCAATGTACCCACACGATACTTATTGATGAAAGAGCGATGTACAGTTATTTCCTATTAGGACAGCTAATGAGCCTGGTTCCCGAATTTTTCAGGGCAAAGCGGAGGGTCAGAGGTCTGCGGTGTGGATCAGGGCAAGGCTGCAGGATCAGCTGAGTCAGCTGGGCTACTTCCTGCAGAGGCACGCAGGCAAAGTCCTCTTCCTCGCGATCGTCGCTCTGGCTACGTTCTGCGTTGCTCTCAAGTCCGCTCAAGTTCACAGCAAGGTCGAACAGCTCTGGGTTCAAGGTAAGTGCGTCGACGAACCATTTCCTGTCTCTCTTATTTCTCCTTTTATCGAAACTTCGTCGGCTACCGAGTAAACATTTAGCGCGGGAAAATGATTTTGGACCTGCCAAGTTGTTTCCGACAATGTTGTCTTCGTTCGAGTCGAACTTCCATTCGAGATATCGTGTGTTTCTTGTGCCATAGAAATTGTTCGGTGTAAATCATTTGAGTAAACACGAATTACATGCTGAGTAATAGCTGCAGATGTAAAGAGATGATTCGATGACTGATTAAAGAACGTTGTAACATGACAGGGTTCCAACAGTTCCATCAGTAATACTTCAGCACATCTGGTACGCAATGCATTTTATACAAACTGCAGTGTTCGGTTCATTCTGCATGGTGTACAACACGGCTTATGTGTCCAACGTGACGGGAACATTATTCTCCTGGCTCCAACCGCCTTGCCCACCCCCAAATACTCGAAACTTTTGATTTCTCGACTGCTCGGTGAGAATAGTTCGAGTTACGTCATTCTCCGAGCTGAAATTACTCCAAACCTTTGTTCTTAAATAACTTCACATTCATTTTTTAGTTTCTTTCAATTCATATTCGGTTGATTTATGTTTAAATTACATCTTAATTTTCGTCCGCCATTTAAAACCTAATTTTAACATAAACCGTATTTAAAACCTAAATGTTGTATACTAACAGATATTGAAAATATATTGTCAAGCCTCTAATGTTAATCGAATTTATTGAATGCAAGCGGGGAACATGATTTCTCTTTTTAAATAAAATTGCGGTGAAATTGTGAACGAGACGCGAGGCTTTTCGGAGCCGAATTGCATATTTTTGGAACGACGGGCGTGCTCGAAGAATAGTTTCAGGTGAAAAAATACTATCGGACGGAGGAGGAGGAAGAGACGTCAGAACAGAGTGACAAAAGGAGGACCGAGAATTGAACGAAAGATCGCTTTACCCCCACGCCGGGCACATGGTACATTAGTTTGCTCGCTGGGTGGCCCTCTATATTTATCCGTGGTCCGAAACGCTAATTCGAACACCCCGTTGCTAACTTAAACTTCAAGCGTGCGGGTGAAATCGAAAGGTCTTGGGTAGCTCGATGGAATTACACGGGCCAGCCATAATTCCTCGTTTTACTAAAAAAAAAAAACATTCCATCAAATCAAATATCCTTGCATCCGGCAGTTCATCAAAGAAATATAAATTCGGTACGTTCCAAAAGCCTTACATTCGTACAACGTGAATTCATTGAAGATTTTTTAAAGAGAAATAGATGAACTCAGAGTAAAAATAATCGAATTAGACATTAGAGAAACATATTCGATACAGATCTTCGATATCTCGCCGAAGATCGAATCAAAGGCTTTCCTCGACGAGAACTCGTGCACGCCAGATACCAGAAGTATCAACGTATTATGAGATTTTAATGAGCAAACGAGTTTGCTCGAGATCACTCTGGAATAACGCTCGAGTGGAGTAATGATTCCGCTAAGCGTGATTAAATGAAATCCTGACGGAGTGTCGGCAAAAATTTGCATTCGCGACCATCTCGGCCGGAAATCGTTAAAATATCATTGCTTCTCAAACGTCTAACTGAACTGCAATTTTGTCTTATGATTTCTTGGAAAATGTCTAAACGGAAATCTTTGAGGAATGCGGATCGGTTAGTATCTCGGGATAGCACCTAAACCAGATCGCGTTCTTATGAAGATGCAGGATGCATAAAATGGAGGAAAATGAACGCTGTATTGAATTTATTAATCGATAGAGATGTTTCGTATTGGCAACAAGGTGGTTCTAATGAAGGTGATTGCTAGAGAAATCATAAGGTTAGGGGTTAAAGGGCCTGGTGAAGGGATCGTTGCTCCTCGATTCACTTCTCACGTGGCCGCGCGGCGCGAAAGAAGAGGGTTCTTTCGAGATGGTGATTCGAGATGCGTGCGCCACGCGGATCGGTACCGGATATCCGTGAGGTGACTGCAGCAAAGTGCAGCAAACTCCGTGTCCGTGGCGGGATATGCGGGCATAGTGTTCTCGGTGTTCCCTTGGCAATGGCAATGGCAATGGCTAGCCGAGGGCCAGAGTACGATCCGATCCGATCCGATCCCGGCGTAAAAGAGCGGCGGCTGCGGGATGGAACCCGGCGACGATTGCATCGCCGCATGGAGAGGAATTTAACTTTACGACTTGACGGCGGCGGTGCGATTTGACGATATTCCGGGAACGGTGTAAATTCTCCGTGCCAGGGAGATTGATAAACGTTGCTTTATGGGTTCCTTGGTCTCGCCGAGAGCAACAGACACGTACACGCCATCATCGATTTGCCGATTCTCATCCTGATCATTAACTATTAATACGGAAATCTAGCTGCCCCAGTTCGAAAATATTCGAGAAATTTAGGTTGTCTTTATCAATGTTTTCTGGCTGGTTGGTTCTGGAATTTGATTTTTAAGCGATGCTGATGTTGATGAAAACGTTCTCTAATGTGTTTGTACAGTTTTACTAGAACTCTGTCGGATAAAGCGTCTGTGGATACAGAATAGAGTTTCGAAGAAAAATCGCAATTCCCACCCCGTAACGCATCGCAGCCCTTAAAAGGACGCCGCTCGAGTGACGTCAATCACCTGCATTTGTACCTGTTTCCTCCCCACGAATCCCTTCGTTTCTCTCATTCGATCGCTGAAGCAAAAAGTCGACGACGTTTTTCGATGGTAGGTAAAGACAACGATAAGAAATGCGGTACCGAGCCATAATTCGCGGTTCGCAGCTGCGTTTTTTTGACAGAGAGTATAATCTCGCGCTAATTAAGACGATACCAGAGGACAGGCGAAATGGTAATGTTCAGCGAATCGATGAAAAATTACAGAAATTGTATTGGCAGGCCCGCAATTTTCGATTCTAGCGGGTTCGGCGCAGGTGGTTTCGTTTTTGCGAATAAAAAATCAAGTGCATCCACTTAATTCAGTCCCTTTTGCCCTTGTTTTCGCATACGCCGGCGACGCGGTAGGGTGGCTAAACAGAGAGACAGAGAGAGAAAGAGAGAGGTTGGCACACGCGCCAATATAGTCTTTTCTCTTTCTTTCGTTCATGGTTGTCCTTCTCTTCCTGGACATCCGTATACGGCGGAGGCGGTTCGGTCTCTCGAATCTAGAGAGAGAAAGAGAGAGAGAGAGAGAGAGGACGCGGTGGACAAGGAGAAAGGAGACCGAGGAAGGGCTCCTTTTGCCGAGCCTCACCTAAGGGAGGCAATACGTCGGTATAGGTCACTCCAAGAGTCGAGAATCTTTTTCTCATTGATGGTCCAACTGTCCGCGATTTGCATGCGTTTGCCTGCCGCGGACTCTGACAGCGACCGGCTCTTTGAAAAATGGGATCTATCGAGCTGATTCATTTCTTTCCAACGCGAGTCCCTTGAAATATTAGCTCTTCTCCATTCTCGCATCCTCTACAACTACCGAGCATTAAAGGCGACTACTTCGCATTGCCTTCTAACAATAACAAAATCAAATCCATTCAAGCTTTAATTTACCGTGACTCACAATTAAATTTTAATGTTTGTGTACAGTACGATCTCTATTTGTGGAACGTCGCAGATTCAATTGAAAACCATGGTTCTGCGATACTCGATATCCATCTTTATTCGAATGACACTCTATAAGCATTACTTTGCTCACTTCTTCGTAGAAATGCCAAGTGTCCGACAAAGATTGAATGAATAAAAATTGAGAAATGATTTAATTCTGAGAAGTTCTCGTTCCATTCGATATTGCTTAGCTTAGAGAGGAATCAGTTCACTTCGGAACGGTCTTGTCATCTTAAACGCGCTTAATGGCTTTAATCTCTGAATTGAAGCTGCTCGCAACCTAAATTATCATCGTAAATGTGTCTTTACAACAATGGAAAAAGTTTGTGGGCATTGTAATGGGCTGGGCCCACTAAAATGGAATTCTGGAGTAATTTTTGTTCTCGTTCCTTCACTTATTACCAAGTCGAAGTTTTTACAAAGCATGCAAAAATATTAGGTGTACTAATTAATTTCAATCAGCAAATCTTTTATCCATTTAAAATTATTTTTGACAGTGGAGTGCACTTTGGTCGATTATAAATAGTAAAAAAATGTAAACTGAAGGGTCGACGAATTAATTCGTACACGTGGTAGCTTCAGAGCAGTTCTGAAGAGTATTTTCAAGAAGAAAATTGGAGAGACAGGGAACGAGAAAACTGGTTCACAGATCGTTGAAAACTGATGCCGGAAAACTGATCGTGGGCCTAGAACTCGGAAGTGGCTAGTCGGCGTCTTCCTGGAACGACCTGTACCGAGGGGCCAGTCGGTGCAAGGAGGCCGCCTTGGCGTTAGTATGACAAGGACAGACAGAGGACGAAGGCACGACCGTGCACGAGGGCCGACCGACTGCTTACATCTTCATTAGGCCCCCATGCCTCCGAGAGCAAGCGAGAGAGAGGACTCGGTCGCCGGTGGAACGGAGATAGAACCCGAGAGGAAGAAAACGATGATGAAGCCGGCGAGAGGGAAAGAGACGGCACGATACACCAAGAGCGGGGAGGACGCCGGAGCTAGGGATACGGGAGAGAGCGAAACGGATGAATTCCGTAAGGCCGCAACGAGGATAAGAAAGTCAGAAGACCGTCGTCCAAAGACCCACCGGGAATCTGTTGTTGTTGCAACGACGGACGGACGAACGGCCGCGTAAACAGAGGATCTCATCTTCTATTTACCGATGGACCCCAATCTTAACGTACCTGGACATTTCTGCTTTTCGTCTGGACATCTTCTTGCAAGGGCGCCTGATGATACCCTAGATGAGACCGAGCGCTTAGATTCCCCTTCTCCAGTACAATTCGAGCTTCATCAAATACCTTCAAACATGTTCCAACACTCGAACAGCTTCAACCATTCGCTCTGAATCTACTGTAGCCTTTCTCGTCAAAGATGTCTCCATGTATCATTGAGTTCCATTTGAGGAAACATTCTCCCGTTCAGTTCAAGTCAAACATCTTCAAACAGGACATAGCACGTGGCACCTTCAAACAATCGTTCCCAGCTTTCTGCATCCTCTTTTGACTAGGATAACTGCCTTGGATGATAAGATGCCAGCAAACGTTCTCCAGTTTGACGTAGTTTGAAACATATTTGGACGCGACCTAGCACTTGGACACCTTCCGACATGGATTTTTAGTCTTCTATGTAATGTTTTCACTTGTTCTTCATTGAGTTACATTTGAAGGAGCGTTCTCCAGGTGGATCGAAGCTTGAAGGCTGTTTGTTGGGGACGTTATCGGTCGGACGATTTCGGCTCGGGAAAAAAGCCGGGACGGCAAATGAGAACCGCTGGGATTGGATGGGGCTCGGTTCCGGTGAATGGTCGCGGTGGGTGGCCCAGTGGGCTCTCTGTGTGCGCCAAGCCAACCCAGCCAGCCAACCAGCGGTGGGCCTGCGTGCCTGAGCGATTGAGCCAAGTCTCAGCTCCTCCGTGAGCCTCAGAGAGGCTAAGCCTGCTTCGGAGGGCTCCTTCGCTTCGTTCGCCTCCCGCCGTCTTCGTTCCGCCTGGTGGCGCGGCTCCCGCTCTCTCCGAAACGCCGAACCAGCCACAGGAACAGTCGGGAAAGGGGCCACGAGGGTTTCTACGCCAAGTAGCCTTAGCCCAGCTTCACAAACCCGGACCCCCGTCCCGTCGATCTCTTCTTGGGCCCTCCCCCCGCTCATTCCCCTTTTTCCTTTCCGTCTCATAGCGTCCCTACTAACCGTCCAGTGGGCATCAACCCCGAATGTTTATTCGCAAGATCTACGGTAATCAACTCACCACCGGGAGGATAGGATTTTATAGACCAACTTTCGCGGATCTAATTGGCCGGCTGCCCGACTGGACCAACACTCTTTTATTTGACTCGCTTGATCCGCTGCGATCCAAACTGTTTTGACTACTGGACCCTAAAAGTTCGATCTGAAACTTTTGCATGATGCGGTTAGAAATACCAGTCAGGCACGTCGAGTGTGAAATGGAATAGATGATACTTTAGAGAAGAATAATATTCGCAGTGTTGATAGTGACACTAATTAACCATGGATCGTAAGTTACGCTCTCTACTATAACATGGCAATTTTTAGCAACGCCCCAGAGTAATCATCGGCTTGCAAAGGGTCAAGGGTTTCCAGCTCGAGATCAGCTCGCAAGATCTTGCCCAATGTTCGTCGATCATGGATCTCTCTCTCTCTCTTTCTCTCCCGGTAGGTGTTAACGGCGTTATTGGCGGAATCGACGCGTCGGCCGAGTTGATTTATGGTTTCCCCGCCGAAAGTAGGTGACACCGTTCGATTCGGCGACAGCGGCCGTCTGGAAGACATTATGTTGATGCCATGAGTTAAGCGTCAGCCAGAAATTAAGCCGCGGACCTTGATGAGGCTGCGAACGCCCCGCGGAATTCCCGTCTCCTTGCATTACGCCTAATTGCCGGCTCGGATAATGCGAGGGCTTCGTGTGAACGGCCTATGGTGTGTGTGTGTGTGTGTGTGTTTGTGTGTGTGTTGGGAAACGGTCTACCTAGTGATTCGGGCTGATAAAAGTCGGATCACCGAGCCAGGATCGTTTGTGAATACGATGCAAGTTATTCGAGTCGGATTCGTGAAGTATTTTATGATTTGAGTTTTTTGGACTACTAATATTTGCTTTAAATGTACCATTTCAGAAGGATTTAAGTAGAACTTGTCGATCTTGTCAGCAATCTCTTCGTGTTCTATTCAGAAAGATATCTGCTTTGCTGATTAGATTTATAATGTGAGAAACATTTCATCGAACATTTTTGGAACTAGGAAGGAAGAGGTGGCTTTAGTTTAGCACGTACGTCCAAAGAATTTTTTTGTCGAGAAACCCCGGCACGCATGGGGATGTCCAGGAAGCACGTGGTTCTTATATTTTCACACACCATAAAGCTGTCCACACGTGCATTTCCACGACGCCGACAGTCGTTCAATCTTGTTAGTCCCTCGGGATCGGCTTCCAGAACGGAAGAGGCCACTTTTCGGAACTTATTCGTAAAGTGTCAGAGGGAACCGTTTCGTAGAACGTTTATTTAGCAACAGATGGGTGCCGTGGCTGCATCAGCGGACATAAATTTGCTGGTTTGAGCAAACATCCCTCACAATCTTGCTAAACCTAACATCTAGCCATCTTCGATCTTTACTAGCGAGGTACACAATGAAATGATTACATTGTTTTCAAAATCAACAAACGTGAGCTAAATTAATCCGTAAGTGAAGCATTACAGCCATCGTAGATTTGTACAAATCTTAACCTGGCAATTATTGATCATTAGGCACATTCGGAATTAATATAACTACAATCTTGCAAACCTTTTTTAAAACCACTGGCGACACAGATTTTACGAAGCAACAATTTCAGATCTTGTTGCTGTCTGGATTTACAACGTTCCTTTGTACAGAATAGTCAGATACAAAAGCGGAAGGTGTACTTAACATTGAATCAAATCAAAGAATCATATCCCAGTTCGACAGGAATCAACATTAAGTGAGTTGCTGGATTCCTGAAGTCTATTGGAGGGTAGAGATCAGGTTCAGGAAATTCTCGTGGGAGTCCGGCTCGCAGCAAATACATCTCTGTCAGCAGGGTAAAATTAAGAAACGGTTGATCACTTTCTCGGAACGTAGAAATCATTAGAAAGACAGAAGGTTCGTGGGCGCGGGTCGTTTCGCTCTGGGGTCAATGGCGGGGGGACCGGTGTTCCGTGTTTTAGACAAGCGCCTCGCTTTTGGCTAGTAATATCGCGGAATTAACGTATAACCGGTAATTGGACGGAATATCCCTTTAACGATTCGACGGTCGTGTCCTACCTTGTCCGGCTTAACAGCCTCCTCGTTTGAAATTTAAGGAGGAGAACTTAAGGAGGGCTGCCACCATCGTTGCTTCTGCTCTTGCCGAGGCATTTAAGGACGAAGCACGAGAACCACGAAAAGGGGGTGAGAGTAGCGATCTATCTCTCTCATTCTCTCCTCCTCCTCCTCCTCCTCTCTCTCTCTCTCTTTCTCTCTCGTTCTCTCACACTCTCTCATCACTGTTGGCTTCTCCGTTCTGTTTCCCGGCGGCGGCTGTTCGTTGTTTCACTCGGTTCCAAAGGGCCCGCTCGTTGCACCTGCTTCCCTCGTAGTATGCCCATGTCCGTTCTCGTACACGGTGGAAGAGGAACACGCGCGTGTTCGTTTCTTCTTTCTTTTCTCCGTCTTCCTTTCCACTCTTTTCCCCTTTTCTTTGGTGGCCTCTGTTGATCCAAGGCTCGGGCTCACGTCCGGCAGCCTCTTCCCTTGGGGCGAGCATCGAATTATCGTTAAACGTCGGTTCTTCCTCCTGGCCCCGGGGCCCACGGGGCACACACCGACCTGCCAGAAGAGAACACCACCACTGTGCTGTCTGTCGCATGTGGGAGAACGAGGTCGTTTTATTCCACGAAGAAACGTTCGTTGCGCTTGCGTAATTATTTTGCGGTACGTGCAATTTGGAAGGTGCTCATTAGCCCGTAAAACGGAAACGATACTCGGGCCACGTTCGGGCCAACAGAACCGTCCCTGACCGTCACGCTGCTGCGGCCCCGTTTCCCTCGGAACCGAGCCTTCTAGCATTCTAGTCCCTTCGCCGTCAAAGAAATGTCCCTGTAACATCATTATCTACTTCACAGTAACACGTAATCGTGCGTTCTTCTCTTCCGGGGCAAGTGTTTCCTCACGAAATGTGTCTTCAAGGGTTTGAGCAGTTCATGATCAAGAAAATATCTTCGTATCGCATCAATCAAATAGACAGTTAAACGCGGTCTCTAGCATTCTAATTCTCATTTTCCTAAAGGGGCGCGATTCATGGTCACTTCTCCATGTAGTTCGCTCTCAAACCGCAGCTCTAGCTTTACCAACGATCAATGAGCCCCCCTCAATCGATCTCGTACAGTTACACCTAGCCACGTTTCCTGGCGGAACACACACTATCCATAGTCTCTTCGGAAGGGAAACAGGCCGGCGAGGTTCGCGTTCCGGTTGTCCACGGCTCGGTGCGGCGGCGAGTGAATGAGACAAAGTCGACGGAGCTAAAAGACGCGCGGCCATTCAAAGGTGTCCCGGAGGGACAGAGGCCAACGCAGGGATTCTTCCACGGTACGATCACGGTAGCCGGAAGGGTGCAGATAGAACGGGAACGCGGCTCGCCCCCGTGAACCAGACAGGGACGGGGAAATAATTACAGAGACTACCCGCCGATAAATCAAGATGCGCGCCCCTCCTCTATCCCCCCTACCCCTGCTCTTACCTTTCTCTCCTTCGTCCTCCCTCTCTTCCCCCCCCCCTCTCTCTCTCTTTGCTGAATCACAGGGACTCTCTGTCCTCTCTTCTTGCCTTCCTCTACCCCCGTTTTTATCTCCCTCTATCTCTCTATCCTCCCTTCTCTAGTCAACAGGCTGGATCTTTCTTTCTCCCTTCGATTCATCGACGGCCTCGCCTTCTTTCTCTCTCTCTCTCTCTTCTTCGTTCTTCTGCATCTCCTCCTTCTTCTTCTTCTTCTTGTTTATCGTGCTCTCCTCCGTTAAGACGCGTGTTTCTTGCTACGTAGAGCGTAGAGAGTAGTGTCTTTATTACGCTCGATGGCCCCGCGCATTCTACAGGTTGATTCATCTTCTAAGGTGCCCCGCGCGCGTGGGGCACATCCCGTAATCTTTCATTTCACGTGGGCGGCACACATGAGAGGAAGAGAGACGTCGAGAAACTCGTTGTAAGTGATTCCCTCTGTAAGGAAACGCGCTCCGTTGCCCGGAGGTAGGTGTTGCAGACCCAATGCTACAAAATTTCTAGCCGACGCGATCGACCACACTGCCAGCTCGCTTCGCGTTGCTCCTTCAGCCTACGGAGATCGCAGTTTTCCATCCTCGGATACGCTATTTTCACGTCGGATCGCGAAATTGGATTTTACCGTGTTTATTCTGCTGCGAGCGCACGGAAGCAGCGCGAATCCGAGGCGCGCACTGCGTTACACGAGCGCTCTCTTGCCGTCAGCTGATCCACACCGACTATCCATCTCTACATTTTGCTTAATTATTTTTATTTCCTCAAGAAATATCGCCGCGTCGCTCAAGATTGTTTTTTCAGCCTTTTTGGGTTGGTTCGAATTTTTAGAATTTTCTTTAACCATTTTTATTGCTCGAAGAATATTAAAGATTGCTCTTTGTATGTTGTTCTGTTAGCTCGAATTTTTAGAACGTCGTTTATCCACACGTTAATATCATTCTCTTTTATGTGGACAAGTTTTTGTTTACCGTCAGTGGTACGAACTTATAACAGAGTCTTTTTTATCCTAACTAATTTATGGCTTAATAGACGTCTGTTCGTAATGCGTTTACAGCTTGAGGTTGGTAAAAAAACGTTTTATTTATCTGAATGCCTCCGCTAAATTCTAAAGCAGCAGTGCTGCCGTTGCTCTTGTTTTAAAAGACGTTCTTAATTTCAGTGTCAGAAGATCTGCAGGTTCATTAAATACCAATTTAATTTAATCACCGATCAGCAAGCTGCCCTGACATTGGCCAATGAAACAGTGCAATAAGTCTCGCCTCTAATTTTTGCATCTTTAGAACCTCGCGAAACGTCTTCATTTCATTTATCTTCTGTCCGCGTACGTAGAAAAAAACAGGACCCCAAAGAATGAAGGAATAAATCATCATCAAGTTAAAGGTGAATCTACATAATTACAGGTAGTCGGTTGAGCCTATGATTATTTTCAAATCACAGTCGGAAAAAATCATTTCTACGATGCCCGATCGAACGGTAAGGAACGCCGTTGAATGATCGCCATGGGCGAAGAATGCGATTAATTAATCAGGGCTAATTGTTGGCATTCGTCCGGGGAACGAATAGCGACGGAAATGTTTGTGTAATGGACCCGGTGTGACATTCGATTATGAACGTCGTTACGAGAAGCATTATGTAACGCGGTTTCTAGGGAGAACGTTGCTCGTGAACGTCGGTGAAAACGATACTATTCCGAGCAGAAGGGTCATCGTGACCGACCTGGGTAACAGGAACAGATACCCTGACCGTAAACCTCGGGGGACGAACAGTAATGAAGGTGGCGTGAAAAGAAGGGAACCTGATTGCGCACGTTCGACCTTTTCCCGCCCCCTTCCTTCTTTGTTCCCCTTGTTCCGTGGCGGAATGCCGAAAACCGCTATGTAGTTTTTACTCGGTGACAATATATCATCCTTCCGGACCTCGATGATCGATCCCTAGCTACCTGAGCCTCGAACAAAACCCGGGAAAAATGGTTTTGGCCGTTCGAGGGGTAACGGCTGCGAGTCGGCTGGTGCCATTATTGACAACCGCAGAGCAATTACTGCGTTTATTCATAAAGCGCAAATACCCTCTCAATTGCCAAGATGTATAAAAAATTTCACAAAAGTATCTATGTTCTTGCGTCATCTAGCAATTTTAAATTCCGTAAAATGAAGAATCTCGCGAGTATTCCCTTGTAGCAAAAATTTAAATCGATGGAAACGGTGGCCTTTTACGAGGGTATCGCATTACAATTTGACGAGTGTAGCAGCATCGTTGTGTACCGGCATAAAGGTCTGTGGTGGCCAGAGGAGTCACAGAGAGCACAGTAACCCAGGTCGTTGTTTCCTCGCTCTCATTATTGTTCGTCCTTCGAGGTTTACGATCACGGTATTCGTCCCTGTCCCTCAGATTGGTCACGATGAGGCCCGTACGTTCGTTTCCACTCGTACATCCCTGAATATCGACTCGAGGGACCGCCCGTTGACTCCTTCGCGATGGTTCTCCGCTGGCGATCGATTAGTCGAACTGAATACGGCGTGATTCCACATGAAATAATAATTCGAACATATAGAATTAAATTGGTTCCCATAAGACTTGGTGTTCGAGGCTCGTAAGGCCTGTTCCGCGACTGCGACCGTACGGGTGCGCCGCTATGGAGGATTTCCCGGCCGAGAGGTTGAGAACCTCCTTGATAGCGGGCAACACGGGTGGTCTTCGGAGGCCGCGCCGTGGCGGAACGAGCAAATACGCCGTCGGCATTTTTGACGGTGAAATCTGACTAGGTGGGATCCCGACGTACCCCGTGTCAGACGTCATTCTCATGCCCTTCCTGCGTTACTTTCTGCTGAATATAGTTGCGTATCTTTCCTGTCGCGGGCTCGATCCATCCTGCGCAACTATATCCTTCTAGCAACCTTTTCTGAACCAATGGTTCAGCCACGTCATGGTGCACAAGACTACTGGACTCGTAGAAAAGTATTGTCATTATTTTTCGCGTTTACATTTTTCAACTACTCAAGCTCACTTCGTTTTTTATTCTGACTTCATTTTCGTATTAATTCGATTTGCTTCATTTGTTACCCTTATTCCATTTTTCACGAAAGACATTGCTCGAGTTTGAAACATTCTCACATTTAAACACTGAGCCAACAACAAAATCGGATATCTTTATACATTATAAAATACAATTAAAATAAAGGCCTGTACACTTTAAACATCGCATGAAAGTTAAAAGATAAAAATTAAATCGATTTTTGGTCTTCTACATCTTCGTCGTAAAGACTGCTTTAGAAGAGTCTTTTTCCCCAGAAATCAAATTGTTTGAAAAATAAAATGTAAATGCTATCAGTCATTTATGAGTCTCGTGTCTCTGATCACAATTCCGATGCTATCAATAAAACAGATGACTTACTTAGATAAGATCTCCTCGTCAGGGGGTGTTGTATCGCCAGGCGAGGAACGTATTCAACCATAACATAGTTATTTCCACGTCTTGTTCTGGGAAGGCTTTCATTGGTTCCTTGCCAGAAATTTTTCTCGGTATACCCGTAAAGCCGTAGAAACGTGTGTTACGACACCGTGGGGCCCAGTCAATGTTTCTCTTCGGGGAATCGTCCCGAGCATAAACATCGTCAGCCTGCCGAAAGCTTAAAGTGGTACGACTCGCGAATAAAGCGACCAGCCAATCACGACTATGCTCGCGACTTTCCTCCGATAGGTTCCACGTATAGCCAAAGGCAGGTAGTCTCGATCTTGAAGGAAGACAACACTCGGTCACTGATTTTTTATACATAAGAATTTTGTCCTATGATTTACAAGTGTCCTAATGATGTCTCTTCTGTTCTCTGGTGGTCGTAGAAGGCGGAAGGTTACAGAAGGAGCTGACCTACGCCTCGGAAGCATTAGGCGAAGCTGCAGCATCGACGCATCAACTGGTCATCCAAACGCCGAGACATTCTGGGGCGAATATTTTGCATCCTGCCGCGCTTAAGGAACACTTAGCGATCCTGAAGGCGGCCACACAGGTCACCGTACACCTGTTCGAAATGTAAGCTTTCTTCTCCTTTTTTTTTTCCTTCGAGTTTCTTATTTTCCTTTCATCATTCTGATTTCTTGCGCGAACCGATGCGTACGCAAGAAAGAGGACGGCTGATGAGTCTGCGCAACGAGTTCCCGTGACTTTCAGTTCGGGCGGTAGCAATCGGCGCACTTAACTTCGAATTACGGCGATTTAATATCTCGTTAGCCGTACTACCGTTACTGTTTTCGAAGATCAAATTATTTAACAATTATTTGCATTGCACCAAACGAAATTGTTAGAGAATCCACAGTCTCGTACAATTTAATATTTCAATACGTTTCTTACGAATAAACGTCGTTATACAGACATTCTTTTCAAAATGGTTTCATCATTTGGAAGCATTCAAAATAAATATGTACAATATTTTATATCGTTTTGAAAATATTGCTAGCCTAACAGATTAGTCGTGGCTTTCTTAAAACAATGTATTCTTTTGCAACTGGTGTGCTACAGTTCATCCTCTTTCTTGCATACTTTATGGACATGTTTAAAACCCCTTGAAAGCTACCATGGGCAAAGTTGAACGCGCGTACACCGTTTTATAAATTTTTATAAAATCGATGTTATTTGCTTGGTGTATTGTTATTTTTCGTGTTGAAAGCATGACTTAAAAGTTGGCTTACACAAGAGCATTCAGAGAACATTAATATCATTGTACTTAAAAATTGCTGACACTAATTTGCCCTGCATATTTGATATCATAAAAGGATTGGTTCCAGTCTGTGTCTCGTTACAAAGGTAACAAGACAAACTGCATTTCATGGTGGCTTTCGAGGGTGAAACGTGCATCGGGAAGCGGCTCGTAGAGGCGAGAGACACAGCAGCGATCGTCTCAAGCTTTTTCTCGAGTGCACTTCTCGGGCCGCTTATCGTCGGGTGTAGGGCGGGGGTTAAGGGGATGCAAACTTGTATTCATGAATGCATGTGTTCCGTGTCGCTTGCAGCACGTGGAGGCTGAAAGACATGTGTTACGCGCTGAACATACCCAACTTCGACATGCACTACATCGACCAGGTAATTTAAAACTACCACTACTTTCTATGTAGGCGAGACGTAACAGTATGCGAACTCGCGCGCGCACACTTATTCGCGAATTCGACGCGTCAACTACGATACCGCGTTATTGCGCACGCACCGTGACTCCGAGATTTCTATTAGGATACATAGCGATGGCTACGATCGACTATCATCGATCTTTCGTTCCTAAATCTGCTCCCTTCAATTCCTATCGTTATCCTTCTGTCCATTATATTCATTCATTGACACTTTATAATAAATGCGACAGTGTTCATCGATCGTGTACAAAGTAAAGAATTTTGTTTAAAACATTTTCAAGGTACACGAACAAATTCTACTCCACTCTGACACTAATAGTTCGATTGCAATATCAGCACTTGACGACTGTTCATACAATCTTCCCTCGAAGCTGTATACAATTTCGAAATTTTTATAAACAAATCAGACAACTTTGTCTCACGGAAGTTTTGCATACGTATTTTCTATTGTTTGGACCATACAACCTAATTTTTTCAAGCCAAAATATTTAAAATTGTAGACGTTATACAGAGTTGTAGTCTTCAAACAATCATAACTTATTCTACGAATTCGAACAAATCGATTTTTCCAAGATTCTAGACTAGAAGATCTTTTTATTAATAAAAAAGCTCTCCGAGTCCGACTTTAGACATTTTCTTTGAGCATATGGAAATGTTTGACGCGTTCGTGTGTGCTCGAATGCTGGATGAGCTGTAGAAGTTCATGCGAGGTCGTGCCCATCGCTATGGGTTCCCATGCTCTTCCGAGTTCTCTGTTTCTCGGTTTCCCCAGTCAGCACGTCGTTGGGCGACTCGCGCGCGTGGTCGTAAACGTCTAAAATTCAATACAATGCTTGAAAACCCGCGGCTTTGTACCGCTGCGAGACACGGTTTATAAGTCGTGCGTGTCTCGCTCACGTGTGTGCCTCGAATGCCGTTTTCTTGCGCCGCTAACGAGCGTACACGTTAAAACATCGCTAAGCATATATCCAGGGGGAAAAAGGAAGTGTGTACATGTGGCCACATCAGAGAACCCGCCACTTCCGTGACATTACGAGCCTGTATCTCAACCGCTGTTCAATTTTATGCTCCAGTTTTCCCTCGTCCTTTCCAGTTTCGTCTCCTGAAACTCGTCCTGCGCTTCTTCCTTCGATTTTCTGACTATACCATCGATTCGACCAGTTTACCGTTTCGAGCTGTACCGCGGTAGAGGATGCTTATCAGATAAAAAGCATAGTCGGTCTTAAATATGCGATAACGACGGAAAATAATATGTGTTGTTTAACTGCTGGCTCCGAGGTGTGGTATTATTTTGTTTTCAACAATCCACTTGGCGACGATTTACGATACCATAAACACTAACGATTCAACGATGTTAGGCCAACGATTCGCGAGCCATTAACTGTAAACTTTGTAGTATTAAAGAGAGAAATTTTCTACACGGTGCATACAATCATAGACGATTAAAATTGGAAAGCAGCGGATTAAATTTGTTTTTTTATTTCGTGTACGAAGTTTCTTCGGATTTTGGTTTTCGCGAGTAATCCGTGTGATCATGCCCGCCGTTAATAACGTGTTATTACTGGCCCGATGATGCATAATATATCGATGAAATCTCACAATCGAAGTTGGTCAGAGAATTTCGATCTCATTGCGATTCATCAAGTTTCAATTTAAAAATTAATGTCAAATGATAGATGTCCTGGTATGCGGGCAGCGCCCCGAGCAACCGGCCAAATCACACGGCGGCCTCTCGTATCCCGGACAAACAGGAATATTATTATCCTGCAGCTGGCTACTGGCTGTTACACTTTTGCCCCGCGTATGAATTTTTCATCTTTGATATCTCGACTCTATCTCGAGCGATTTATACTTACTTCTGAATCGCCGGTGAAATTATTATTCGTGCCCGTTGCCGAACGAACTTCTGTGCAGTGCTTCTCGTTTTTCTTAGCCGAGGATTTATTGGCTTATTGCTTAATGCCAAATTACTCGTTGTAATCGCTTATTCTTGGCATCGTACCAATTTGCATAAATTTATTTTCTATTTAGTTCTCATAAATCGCAACAGTCGTCTTTTGAGCACCTTTCACTGCACCTGAAAGAATAATTTTATCGAATCGTTAGGAAATTATTCGTGTGAAATTTAAGATAAATTTTCGTCACTCAAGGTGATTGTATAGACTATAGACTATTGACAAGTGATAAAAAATATTTGAGTATTTTAAAAATATACGTAAAACGTGCAAAAAGTATTTTAATCTGAACTATTCTTAATTGTAATGATGCATATAACTCAAGAGAAAATTGAGAAAATACGGAGAAGCTCTATGCAGCTGTGCTCGACCGCACACGCCACAGAATGCAGAGGTGCATAGCTGCATAAGTGGTTGCAGTGCCTCAGGAACGTCTTCGTTCGACGGAGCTGTCTTTCCGCGTCTGGAGCGTTACACACCTCCACATGTGATCCTTTAAGGGCGTTTAAACTACGAGAAATTTAGTGTGTCATAAATTACGAGTGATTTATTACTCCATAAAAACTTCAGAAGTTATTCTCGACCTTCCCGCTTATTTCTAACAATAAGATTCCCGGTACAAATGCGCAACGTATCGCCGGGCGAGAGTTTTAAAAGTACTAAAAATTATAATACAAAGTGTTTCCGATTTGAACAGGCCGCGTCGACGTTCTATAGATTGACGACAAGAACTTTATGCACTTGTAGCATTTTATTGCCGCGTATATCACACGTGGAAAAATAGCAATCGCTGTCTTTCTATTCATTCGAACGCGGCAGACATTGAATCCAAATTACACTTCAATTCTTTCGATACTTGACATTACTATTATTTAGTATATTAATCCAGTCAAGAATAATACTTGGTTATATCCTAATAAGTGTAGTAAGAATTTAAAGAATTTAAATAGAATTTCAAGAATTTCAAAACATTCATGTACTATTTACAACTGATTAGAATGATTAATGAAACGAGGAATTTATTACATCGCTCTATTACAGATTTATGTTAAGTTGCTTCAATTCTTACATTTATTATAACCCCGTTAAATGTTTTCCGGTGGATTTCGCGGACGTTTTTCGCCATTGTTTAACGATAAGAAATGATTGCAACAGAGAGAAGTTAGCGTAGCGTGACGCGAGTACACGGCCGAGTGAAATTTCAGTGGGCTCGTTTTTTCGCAACAGATTAATCTATTAAACCATTAGCGCCACCGGTAAATGTTTCCTGTGCAAAAAGGGGAACGGGGGTCCGCGCGCGTCATCTCGCAAGGGGGCCTCACCGAAAACGAATTAGGGGGGGCACGGCTGTGACTCCTTTTCTTTTTTTCGTCGAGGGATCGGAAAGGACAATTTGACAAATGTCCGCGGCGGCGTTCCCCGAACACTATCCGAAATTCGTATTATTCGTGAATCAAAAGGGCCGAAAAAAAGGGAGACGCTTGAAGCGGAGGACCGCCCTATTCGAGTTTCCGAGAACACACAGGTGGCCGGCCCGTAATGCCTCTCGCTACCAAGAAAAACCTTATGGCGATCGTTAGTGTCCACTATCGGAAGAAAAGGAGAAATAATCGTAAATCGGAGCCAGGGGAAAGAAAGAGCAAGTGAGGGAGAGAGGGAGAAAGAGAGAGAGAGAGAGAGAAAGAGTACCGGTGCTCGCCATTAAGCGACGACGATGATTAAATGCCCCGGAATCATAATAATTATCATCGGAGCCGGCATCCAGCCGAAAATTGTATTAAGTCGCCCCGTACGAACGTAATCTCGCGGCGATCGATGGTTCGTTAATCGAGGAACACGCTAGATCGATCATGGTCTCCGTGCGCGTAATTTTTCAATTACAACGAAAAACCAACCTCCCGGCGAGCTAAAGGGATCCGTTCTTTTTAGATCTTCGATAGTATCATACCCTGCGCCATCATTACACCGTTGGACTGTTTCTGGGAAGGCAGCAAACTACTGGGACCCGAGTATCCCGTTCACATACCGTAAGTACAAATGGCTGAAAAATAAGTAGGGTAATTGGTCCTGATGTTGGCCATCGGTGGAGGCCAGTAGTCAGCGCTGTTATTATTAATACATCATTTTCTAAATTGCTTGTACAGGGACATTGTAGCAAAGCGAGGTACAAGCTGACACCGTATCATTTAAATGTATAGGAGATTGTCTCTTATTTTTAAGTACTTTATACACTACTGTTTTAAATTGTATAAAAATGGCTGGCTACTGGGTGGTGGCCAACATGAGACATATTTGCCCGAATTGCTTCCAAGTAATTATTAGATTTCTTCTGTATAATGTTTTACAAGTAGCTCGTCGATATTGGAAAATCTGAAACAGCTTTATTTGAACACCTTGAATTTCTTCATCCGTGATTATTTTCTAGAAAATTTATAGTTCTCGTATATCTGCATTTATTTCGCTGCTTAAGCATTCATACCAAAAGATCGGAATTTGATTTCGTCTTGAAAGACAGATATAACATACGTGCTTAACATATTTTTGTACTCGATTGCAAATTGCCGAACGATTTTATCGCGTTGCTCTTGATCCATCGCGACTCCATCGAATATTTCTGTCTTCAGAGAATCTTTCGCTCTTGAAAGAGAATCTTTTTCTCTTGCGAAGGAGAAAGAGGCAATCAGCAAATTGATTTCCAAGCTTTAATGCTAAATTAATCGTCCGTCCTCGTTCGCGTTTCACGATTGCGGATAAGGACTTGATCAGTCCTCCCCGCCGCGCCGCGGCGGAGACGTAACAGGAAAAGGATACTTAATTGCAACATAGATGCACCACACGCATACGCTTACCACCGATATATTAGGCTGCCCGGGATATAAATGACCGGCGTGCGTTTTTGCGTTTGACATGCTGTAATTCGGATGTAATTTACGCGTATCGATCAAAATACCATCGCGATTTGTATGTTCTTTCACCGTTACCGAGGCTTTTACGCCCTTTTTACAAAATTCCACGGTTTTATTGCCAAATTATCTGTCTTTCGAGGATTTTACTAATGTTGCTTCTTTATCGAGCATTGAGGATCATGCGAAAAATCAACATAATGTTTCAAGGCTCCCACAAATGTTGTTTATTTCTTAGCTTCCAAAAAATCGATAGAAAAGTGGTCATTATGTTTTAAATATGTATTATAAATAGGCTGCGGATTTTTATGGAAAATATAAATTTTAGTATAGAGAGTATATATACTACAATAGAGAGCTGTTGTTCTCTTCAATAAAAGTGACTATTTTGCGTTTCTTTATAAAAGTAATAAGAACATTTCTATTCAAATTTTTAGACATTTTTTAAATATATTCAATAATTCCTTATGAATCCATTCTTATAAAATCAATTCTTTTAACTAGTATACTATTTGAAATGTGTAATATACTAAACGAATAAAATCCGCAGGCTAGCAATAATTGTCTTGTAAACCTCGCGGACCGATCGAAGATCCATCGTGATCGCATCAAGTCGATCATCCCCCCGGGGACAAAGAACCCGGATCGTTCATGAAATTTCGAAACGTATTCATTTTTTCGCTTCCGTATGGTTCCATTGGACAGCGGGGCGCAAACGAACAAGCCGATCCAGTGGACGAACCTCAATCCGACTGGTATGCTGGACGAGATGAAGAAACAGTTCGTGTTTCCCTTCAAAACTCTGGAGGATTACATGAAGCGAGCCGGGATAACGAATGGCTACCAGAGCAAGCCGTGCCTCGACCCAACGGATCCGGAATGCCCGGAAACCGCGCCTAACAAAAAATCCCAGCAGGTAAGCAAGCCTCTCTTGTCCCGAGATTTTTGTTCGAGGCACAACCTCTCGACCGATTAAGGTGAGAGACCCTGTGTGTAATTGTTGACTCATGGACCGGCTGCGAGCTTTCATCGCAAAGCTATCAAGAACATATCAAGCTTTCCTCTGCCACACGTTGCTCGAATTTGCAGCGAAGATAACGATTCAGATTGCCCCCGAAGAAGACAGTTTCTTAACCACGGAGACCTAACTGACTCTGTAACCCAATAATTTCTGAAATGTTTCTTTAACCCTTAGCACTCGAGGCGCCAATAAAAATTGCTGTACTATTATTTAAATAATTGTTTACACTATCAGATATGTCGGTATCTAACCAATTACTACAAATTTAAGTATTGTATGAGGTATTATATCAATTTCATATTTATCAAATTTAAAATATCATAGAGAATGGTCAGAAGAAACGTTTAATTTTCGAGTTAAAATAGCTGCGAGTGCAAAGGGTTAATTCCCTTGTGAAAATTTTCCATTGACACACCTCCTAACATCAAATATAAAGACAATTTAACAAACGAATGATTTTTGGAATGAATATCACGGGATATTAGATCGCGTAGCTTATGGACATTTTTCGCATTAGAATCCCCAAGTCCCGGATAAGTGACACGAAGCACACCCCGTATATCGGCGCGCGTTGCGTCGTGAAATTCTTCTGGCTGTAAATTCACGGTATTAGAAACTTTTCAGAACGATGTAATTACACGGCCCTGTGCACACGGTGTTTTCCCGTTGGTTTCTTGTTGGCCGAGGTTCCCTCTTGCCACGGTGCGGCGGTGTTATCCTCCCAAGTAGCAAGCTCGTGACACGTATTACGCCACCATCGAGCATTCGCAACCGTTGTAGAACCGGCGAACGAGCAAAAAGCTCGCAACCACTTATTAGCACGCTTGTTCCTGCGTCAGAGGGATTGATGTTATAACTCATAGCCTACGTGCAATTATGCCGAGTCCGTTTATTAGCTTTAATTCTGTCTCGGGCTCATTTGCCGGCGGATTTATGCCCGCGATCAATCTGCAGGACGGCCCCTACAGATTGATGCACGGAAATAATTATACGCGCTATCAATATCGCGAAACGCCGGAACGGCGTATTAGAAGTCGATTGGCTGCAATCTCAACCAGGAATTTATTTTCTGCAATAGATCGGCCGAGTGACCCCCTCCATCCCTCGTATTTTTTTAAACCTGATATTAATCGCCACGGCTGATAATTGATTGGGGACTCGAAAAGCTGTCGCGGCAATTGACGCAAATATTTCGTTTCGGTCGTTGAACACTGTCGTCTCTTTTCTTTTTTTAGAGATGTTGAATTCCTCGCTGAACGTTTCTCAAACCTGTACTATGCTCGAAAGATAGTAATCGATGCTGCATGCAATTGTTTTCTTGTACGTCATAATACGTCACCTTTTTAGTATATATTTGTGGTCGTTCTTTTTTGAGCTCAATTTTGATCATATATTTTATTTATCAATTAGTCATATATTTTAATTGTCTATTTTTTATTAATCTTCTTTGCATACATCCCATGGTCATGGTCATGACGCCTCTGAGGCGCCACTAAAAATTGCTGTACTATTATTTAAATAATTGTTTACACTATCAGATATGTTGATATCTAACCAATTACTACAAATTTAAATATTGTATGAGGTATTATATCAATTTCATATTTATCAAATTTAAAAAATCATAGAGAATGGAAATATTGTAGGTCAGAAGAAAAGTTTAATTTTCGAGTTAAAATAGCTCCGAGTGCAAAGGTTTAAGAATGAATAGAGATATAAGAAGCCGATGCAGATGAATTGCATAAGATTCATAAAAGTGAATGAAAAATAGGAATCAAGAATAAAACGATGACACCCCGAAAAGAAGATGATCGTAAAGGAATTTCGCGTGGTGGACAGGAGGGATTGTCCATTAAGGGAAATTGGTCGAGGAGTGGCACGTAGGCCAAATCGCTATGGAAATGCCGACTCGTAGCCGACATAATCGTTCGCGGGACCACAATGAAACAATGTAAAAGCGTGGCCGGACGGTAAAATTCGTTCATAAGACGGTCGCCCGGAATAATAAGAGGCCACTTGGGATTCTGCGATCGATGTGCGACCGGTTGCGTTTACGTTGGCGAGCCCGGTGGGTCCTCTGGACAGGCGACGTCCATTTCGCTTTGATGTCCGCACCGTATTCCGTACTCGGAGCCGGCAACCACGGTAATGAATACTTAATTGACCGTACCCCGGGGTTCGTGCGCGTACGTAAAGGCGCGACCGAAATCGAGAATTTCTCGTCACGTGGTCGTCGAAAGGTGAATGCTGATGCATCGGGAGACAGAGGAAGTTACTACCTGTCCGCGGCAGAATCTATCGAAACCGAACGCGGAAGTTCGCCGTTCACCTGCTAAGATTTCGAATCCTCGAAAATGTTCACCGGACAGCGCGTATGTCTCTGGAATTTTTAGCTGGAGAAAATGTACCTGTGATTTACACCTGAGGTTTCGTTTGAATGAGAGAACAGTGAGAGAAAAGTAAGATTTCAGGTGGAGGTTATAGGAAATTCGTAAACCGAATCTACCTGATTATCAGGCGATTTAAATTGATATACGCAACCCTATAAATTATATCTAAAAATGGAAAGAAGAAGGAATTTTAACTGATCTGTATTACCTCTTAAATTTCAATTAATGACCGAATGAGACCATTAAAACTGAATTGATCGTGATATACAGCGGACCTTGAGAATTATTAAGATTGAAAAACAGGAACCACAGTACAAATTCAATATTACAGTATTGTTTGTTACAGTACTTGTGAAAGAGATCAAATAGAAAGTTGTTAAAGAGTGAAAATACAATTCGTCAATTTTCCAATTAAAAAATGAATTCAGCACTGAACTGGAATGCACTCTGCTCGAACGATCAAGATTCCAGATCGGTACCAATTTATCAAGATCTAGAGCAGAAGAAAACACGTGCGGATTCGCGCGAGCGCATTTATTGGCCAATAAAATTCGAAAGAATGGGGAACCGTTGTTCGACTCGATTACGTGGGCAGTTGCCGTTCGATTCGGGCATGCGATCGAATCGAAGGTTCGGCAAAAGGGGGTACCGGAGACGAGCTCGCGGCTAAATGAATTTTCGGGGCACAATAAGATACCGAAACTCGCAATTTTCGGCCGTAAAGTCGCGTGCAAATCGGCGGAGGCGAGAAGAAACGGGACAACCGCGCCTTCAATGGAACGATTCCCATGCGAAATCGCGCGATGCGTATGCGAGTCGCGTGGGCCGTGGCCAGAGGTGCATTAAAATAATAAAATCGAGAGATGTGCGTCATTATTGCGCCACGTCGGTGGTCGGTGCTCGGGAGAGCCGTGCACACACGCGTACCGCACGCGTATTACCTTTTCACAACCGACACATTACGTGCCCGTCATTTCTCTGTCATTAACATACGGCCAGATTCCGGGCCGGCTCTGCACGTGTATCTACAGACCCCAGCACTCAATGAATTATACCCGCGTAACGACAAATCATAATCGCTTCGTGGAAAGTCCGCCTCGAATCGCATACCGCTTGCAAAAAGTTTCGCATTAGTTTTCCAAAAATGTAATTCCACAAGAAGCTACTGACGATCAAATAATGTGAATAATCTTGAAGTTTCAATATTTAGAACCTTCTGGTTTTTTTTTTGAAGCGAAAACTTCTTTAGCCACACCGCGTACGCAATTGCTGGGCAGTGAATGAGTTTGATCCGTCACGCTCCGAGGTGAAACGATTTTTTATTTCTAACTTAATGTATAATTAAAAATTATCCGGACTTTACTAAAATTATATTATTACGTTTATCTCCACGGCATAAAGGGCACGAGGTACACCGAACGCGTTTATTTCTGCTTTCGTTCGTCCCTCGGAGCGCACTCGCAGAGATTACCTCTTCATTCGTTGGAAGAAAATAACTGCGGACAAAAGGAAAAGTGAAAGACACAATGAAATTTATATACAAAGATGCATGGCGAGTCCTTTTGCGCGATCCTGTGGGCATCGCGTGCACATACTGAAACAAGAGACAAGGAAGAAGAGAAAGAAAGAGAGGGAGAGATTGCAGGGGGAAGATACAAGGCGCGGTCAATTAATTTCGTATAATTGAAAGCGTGGATTTATGTCGTCCGATCTTGAAAGGGGGGAGAATCTTTCTTTCTCTTTCTTATATCTTTTCTTTGATCCTGGCTCCTCATTTCTACTACTATTTACATACATTGCGTGCGCGTGCGTCCCTGTATTTAAGGTAATTACGCTTAATGATCAGCAAACCGAAGGACCGTTTTCAGTGTCGCTGTAGGCGAAGAATGTACTTTGAACAAGGCTTGCATCTGGTACACTGGTAATCTAGATTCCTATTGGCTAAAATAATTTTGTATTAAGATTATCAGTCTAATTAGAAGAAGCTGGAGTTATAATTGAGTTGGAAGAATTCGGATGGTCGTAGGAATTCCAGATCTCTCTGATTTGATCCCCACAAGCAAATATTTGTATTTTAATGTAGATATAAAATATACAAAATTCACGTTCGTTGCATTCGACGTTTGAGAGGGTTGCAGCTGCTTCCTGAGTCGCCGATTTTTTCCGACCACAGCTTCCGTCCCCTCGGAGAGATCACGTATCTACTCTCCATCAATGATTTTATCGATCGCCGGGCTCTAGAGAGCCGGTATCCATTAATTATGCGATCGAGTGATGAGTCAGATAATAATTCCATTAAGCACTCGTGAAAACGGTACCCCTATATTGTACTAAAAATCATTTTATCTTGAAGGTGCTAAGATGTTGAGAAGATAAATTCGTAAATAATCTGCCAATCAAGGTTCCAGACTGGGTTTGCTCGGGTCCACGTGGACCCAACGATCGGCTGGACGTTGAAAGTCATTGAGAAAGATATCGTGACGTGGTGGTGAAGGCAACGTGAACCGATACTTACAAGCGATAATCACGTTGGGTGGCCTCTGTCTCTACACGTAGCCTGTGTTGGCATGCGGGTGTCGCGCCGCGAATGCGCGGAGAATTAAAGGACGATCGGATATCAACGAACGGAATCGCGTTAAATTGGAATTCTTGCGGTGGTCTTGGTGAAAAATTTCGGATGTGGCTCGGTATAATTGCACCGAATGGTAATTACTACGCCGCGTCGGACCACTCTCGAGTTCTGTCTCGAAAACTCAAATGACCGGTGCACTTTCAATCTTAATTGAATCATATACTCCGATCGCGCAGCCTTGAATCCTTTATTGGTATAAACGTACAGCCGTATCGAATCTTTAATTGACTCACGAATATATGTAGCTGTTGCAATATCGTGGTCCACATTATGTTTTCGAATTTGATTATTGTAATTATTCTTTTCCGATCTTCAGATCCGTGAATCTGTATTTTCGATACTGTCCAAAAAAAACATTTACAGAATTTACAAAAATATTGTGAACGCGTGTGTGTCAGAATTTCTTCGGAGCGTGTCTTAATTATTCTGCAACGTCCGACGATTTAATCGTGGGTAATTAATACTACCTCATTAGTATGCGATCAACGAGCCTGCACGTATCTTTCCTCGTTCGTTTTTGCGCTTTCGTTTCCCCTCGCTCGTGTTCGTCTCCAACGATTTTCGTGAAAATCGAAATGTCTTTCGATTTCGCGCCTTTCTTTTCCAACTGAGCTGGCTAATTAATTGATGATTACAAAGTACTTACATAATTGCATGCCGGCTACACGCGGTGATTTTTAAACGACAGGTTTGACAGGTTGCGTGACCTGCGTTCGCGTCCAGTGGAATTATACCGGTAATCGACGATTTCTATTCTGGGGACCATAATTCAAAACGAAGTGTTCTTATCTTCTCACAATAAACGGTATAGGGTTCACCAAATGTTGTTGTACCATTTTAAACAACTGTACACGCTTTTATATGTTAGAAAATAAAAATTACTCGTTCGGATTAATCTTCTATTCAAAAATTTCGGAGAGAAACGTCATTTATTTTATAGACAACTAATTCTATAATAAATATACAATAATAAAATATTTTAGATAGGAAATAGGAAGGCTTGTAATTTTATTTCGAGTCACTACGAGGACGCTATTTCTCGGGAGACGAGCCTAATTCATTTTCCAACCATAGCCTCGTCCGATTCGGAGCCAAGCCCGCCTATCCACGAATCTCTGAAGCGTGACTGAATCTAGAAGCCGCGTCAAGTCACGTTAGGAATTCTTTTGCCTGTCGAAAGAATAATTCTGGACAGAAAGAGGGTTCGAATGGGCGTTCCATCGGTGCCCCGAGAAATGGTAAAAACGTGATGTAAGTGAGACGACAGAGGGTGGCCCTGGGGTGTCGCGGGACCTCACAGCGAGATTTTATGGGGACCTATAAAAGGAGCATACCAGACAGGACTTTAAACGATCGCCGTCTAGTTGCTTGGACCTTGTCCAATCTCCCCCTATATCATACCGAAATAAAGAAGGGACCGATCACTCTGTAGGAACCACCAGGTTCTAAATCTCATACCGATCGGATGAAAATGGCCCCCTAACAATTCCTAATCGTAATTCGATTGGATTACGTTCGAAAACATTCTAAAATAGTTGTACTGCTACAATTTATTAGAATATCATTCGATATTTATTTTTAGGTTTTTCAAGATTAACTCTTTAGGGACTGCGTGTTAACAGTGTTAGAATTAAAGAAATATTCTAGTAGGTTGGTTCGGTGTTACATGAGCTCTTACGTTACCATAGATTGCACAACCATTTGGATACTTTTTAAACAGTTGTTCGTACATTTACAGTACATTTAGATTTTTAAACAATTTTTTTGTCGTGCTACACGCGAGTCTACGTTATTAGCGCAAACTCTAAGGTGTCCAAGCCGTGTGTCCAAGTTCCCAGAATTGTTATTCGTATCGTTAAATGTGCACGGGGTATTTCTCCGATGTATACATGACAATATACGGTTTGTTTCGGCAGGTACCAGACATAGGGGCGGAATTAACGGGCGGCTGTTACGGTTTCGCTGCGAAATATATGCATTGGCCCGAGGAGCTGCTCGTCGGCGGCGCTAAGCACAATAAGACCGGGCACTTGACCCGTGCAGCTGCGCTGCAGACCGTGGTGCAGCTAATGGGCGAGCGAGAGCTTTACGATTTCTTCGCCGGCACCTACAAGGTACACCACATCGACTGGTCCCAGGAGAAGGCGTCCCAAGTCCTCGAAACCTGGCAACGGGCGTTCAGCAATCAGGTGAAGAAACATTTGGACGCGAACGGCTCGGCGCCGTACAATTTGTACGCGTTCAGCACGACCACCATGAACGACATACTCGGGAAGTACAGCGAGGTGCCCGTCATGAAGATCGCCATTGGCTGCGCAATGATGGTCAGTAGAAACCGTTTAAAAACCTCTTTCGAACCATTAGCGGACCATCAATCACCCCGAGCGTTAATAACGCGATCTTAGACTTTAGCCTAACACCGTTCCCAGACTATGCCACCTCAGAGTAATGCATGCTGCTACAAAATTATTCTACTCTTCATTTTCTACTGTTTTTAACGCCGAAGCAATTCTATTTTCAAATTCACCTTTTATGTTCGTATAAACGTGCCTCTGCTTTGCTGTGTTCTTCGTTTTTGCATTAGATACATTAACTAATCGAAATATTGCATTTTTATAATTAGACAGCGAATCTTTATGTAATGTAAACATCTTTACTAGGCCCATCTCCTTCATTTATACTCTAGTTTGTTAAAGACTTCTGCCAAATTTAATGTCAAAATCCCCTTTATTTCAATTTGCAGATTGAATCTTTTTATTTTGACTATCAATTTAACCATTCTCTGTTTTATTGCAGCTGTTCTACGCAGGCATAGTCCTTCTCCGCTGGAAAGACCCAGTGCGTTCTCAGGCCGGTGTTGGCATAGCGGGCGTGATGCTAATCTGCGCAACAGTAGCAGCTGGTCTGGGGTTCTGCGCCCTTCTGGGCATCCCCTTCAACGCAGCAACCACTCAGATTGTCCCTTTTCTAGCCCTGGGCCTTGGGGTACACGACATGTTCCTATTAACGCACACCTACGCCGAGCTATCAGTGAATGACGTCCCTAGTGGGGAGCAAACGGGAGTAGTCCTCAAACGAACAGGTCTATCAGTTCTTCTAGCTGGAATCAGCAACGTGTCAGCCTTCTTCGCAGCCGCGTTGATCCCTATCCCAGCTCTGAGAGTCTTCTGTCTACAAGCTGGTGTGTTGTTACTCTTCAACCTTGCTGCGATGCTGCTAGTTTTCCCTGCTATGGTCAGTCTGGACCTTAGAAGACGCAGATCAGGTCGCTCGGACATTTTCTGCTGTTGTCTGCCCTCATCTAACAATGCCAGGAATAAGTATGCTAACAGGACAACGAATGGGACAGCGAAGCAAACTGTAACTAGAGCGATTCCCCCAGAACGTCGCGAGACCTGCACTCAAATCTTGACTTCTCAAAACGCTCAGAGTGAATCGTGGGTCGGTGGTAATCTAGATGTAGACCTGGACAAGCAGTGTAGTGAGGAGGATACCCTAACCGGCTGCAGTCAGGATGACTGTCTCAGTTTCTCCTTGACGCAGATGGCTGCGAGGCATTACGCTCCCTTCGTCACTAAACCGGCGACCAAGGTCTTCGGAATGATGATGCTAATTGCAGTTCTAGCTGGAAGTGTCTGGCAGGCCATCAGGGTGAACGACGGGCTAGAGTTAACCGACCTGGTACCGCAGAACTCTAATGAACATGCTTTCTTGGCAGCTCAAGCGAAGCACTTCGGGTTCTACAATATGTACGCGGTCACTGGCAGGGACTTCGAGTACCCTAACAACCAGAAACTATTGTACGAATACCACGATGCGTTCATGAGGATAAAGAACGTGATCAAAAACGACAACGGGGGCTTGCCCGAGTTCTGGCTCAGTTTGTTTCAAGATTGGTTGAAGGGTTTGCAAGGAGCGTTTGATAGAGATTATAATAATGGATGTATAACGCAGGAGAGGTGGTACAAGAACGCCAGCGATGAAGCAATCCTTGCTTACAAGCTCCTGGTGCAGACTGGCCACGTCGACAATCCCATCGACAAATCACTGGTCACTCAAGTCAGACTAGTTGACTCTGAAGGGATCATCAATCCTCGAGCGTTTTACAATTATCTAAGCGCCTGGGTGTCCAACGACGTTCTCGCTTATGGATCCTCTCAGGCTAATCTGAGGCCAGAGCCCAGACAATGGATCTATACCAACGATCACGAGCTGAAGATTCCAAAGAGCATGCCTCTGACTTATGCGCAGATGCCGTTTTATTTGCACAAGCTCACCGACACGCAGGAGATCACAGAGCTGATCGGTAGTGTGAGAAAGTTGTGCAGGAAGTTCGAGGAAAGGGGACTACCGAATTTTCCTTCTGGTATTCCCTTCCAGTTCTGGGAACAGTATATGGACTTGAGGAGCTGTCTAGGCATCGCGTTGTTAGCTGCTCTGACTGCCAGCGTTGTGGTAGTTGGGATTTTGCTGTTGAACCTATGGGCTGCTCTGCTGGTTGGCACGTCTCTCGCTGCTGTTGTTCTTCAACTTCTTGGGATCATGGGACTTTGTGATATTAAGCTCAGCGCTGTTCCTGCTGTGCTTCTCGTCGTCAGCGTGGGGATTGCGGTGCACTTCACGGTGCATATTTGTCTGGTGAGTAATATTTATTGAACGTACTGAAGAACATGCTGGAGAACATTCTGAAAAGATATGTTATTCTAAATCTAGACCTGGACATTTTGATTTTGATGAAATATATGTGAGAGTTAGTTCTTAGAACAATGTTTGAAACACCCCTTTTTTTATTAGCAATTATACACGTTGAAAGAGTAAAATAACCTCCAAAGTTGAGACTAGATTATCTCGAATATCTTGGAAACTAAAGTGCGTAGATTGTTAAACTTTTTTTTGAAATATGTGGTTTCTGATCATAAATTCAATAAAGCAAGTTAAGGAAGAACTATGCAATTGATTAATCTTTAATCTAACCAATTTTATGATTTATTTGCAGAGTTTCGTGACGAGCATCGGAAGCAGAGATCGAAGGGTCCGGTTAGCGTTGGAGCACATGTATGCGCCAGTGATCCACGGTGCTTTGACGACTCTGCTGGCTATCGTGATGCTAGCCTTCTCCGAGTTCGAGTTCATCGTGCGGTACTTTTTCCTGGTGTTGCTCTGCCTGATCGGGGTCGGCCTGGTGAACGGTCTGTTCTTCCTGCCGATTTTGCTCTCGCTGATCGGCCCGTGTCCGGAAGTGATACCCAACGATCACCCGGATCGGATTTCAACACCGACACCACCTGCCTCGCCGATCGTTCGAAGATCGAAGCCCCCAGCGCCACCCAGAAGATCGTACAAGATCGATAATGCTAGGTTACACGCTGAGCCATCCTTGACGACGATTACCGAGGAGCCGAACTCCTGGCACAGTACGCAAGAGTCTTGCATCATCGTCCAACCAGAATTGAAGGTTGAGACGACTTCGACGTGTGGCAATCAGGTACGATTCACCGTGCGTTTTGTATTATTTTTCTCCAGGTGAAACAGATTGTGGACACCTGTTCCGTGGTCACTTCGAACGTATCCTCGTCTCGAGGGTATCGCTTAGATTTTGTAACGCTGCGTGAGAATGATGTGCTCCAATGACCAAGCAGCATGATTAACCCGTGTGCTTTTGTTTTCTTTTTAACTAACAGAACTGTAGTGGATCAGATACAAGTGGGTCTAGTCGAATATCACCAGTGACGTCGACGTCTCATATCACGACCAAGGTCACTGCCACAGCTAACATAAAGGTGGAAGTTCATACACCGTTAACCAGTAAGTACCTGTTCTAGAAATCTTATCAAAGTCTTATGCTACAAAATAGCTGTGAGACTTTTGACTCTTTGAGTGTCATTTACCGAGAGCGATTACTTTACATTACTTTATAAAAATAAATCTAGCGTTAAGATTAATTCAAAATAAGAATATTTTCATTTACAAGATTTGAATTATACATGTTCTCAATAGCATTGGGAATCTCAGTCGAATCAATTATGATCCCACTAAAATTGGGACCAATGGCTACATTCTATATAAACAATTGAAATTGGTGGACAGCGGCGCTCAAAGTGTTAATTGGAGCATTAAGAGAAACGTGATCCTTGGATATTATAATTTCTGTATGACTATTATTGTAGGTACAATGGACCGTAGTGAAAAATGCAGGCACACGACTTCCAGTAGCCGAAGGAGCTCGCGCTGCAGTGCGAACGTTAATGCTGGGGACTCTTCCGGTTCCAGTTCTGAACCGGATTCAGATTCTAACCAACATAAACACTAATGATAAGTACCGGCAAGACCGGCAGCTACTGCTCAAGTACCATGCAAAGCGGGAACATACAGAAGGCTGACTAGGATAGATTTATAGTTTTTTCCTCTTCTCTTAAGTAACATAGCGAGGTGCAAGCACCCGGAGTGTGTAAGTACCGACTTTACTTTATTCAAGATAAGTTTGCTTCAGGTTCTAGGCTCAAACTTCACGTTCAAAAATAGTTTAACACTTTACCTACAGATGATGACTTAGCCCCTTTTCGCTGGAAACCGTTTCCGCCCTTAAATATGGACATTATTCATGTGGATATTCATATAGACATACAGTAAATATAAATGTTTCCAAAATCCAGAGATTTCATGTCGTATTGAATTTATTAAAT
This sequence comes from Lasioglossum morio, assembly GCA_916610235.2. NCBI lineage: Eukaryota > Metazoa > Arthropoda > Insecta > Hymenoptera > Halictidae > Lasioglossum > Lasioglossum morio. Next base: position 6,527,415 of record OU744330.1, on the reverse strand, counting down.
ACTAATAAATTCAGTAATGTGAATATTGTTTTAAATTATGACATGAGATAATTTTTATTGGTGTTTCAAGATTGCCATTCGATGCCAAATGGTTAATAGTCTTTTGAAAATCAAAAATAATAGTAATAAAATACATATCGCAATATCAATCGAAAACATACCTAATAATTTCGTTTATAATGTCTATTTAACAGAAAATTGAAAAGCCTATTAACTCTTTGAGAACGAAAGTCATCATATTGGTCGGTATCCAATTCAGGAAGTCACAAACAAATATTATAATCATTTGAATAATAAAAAATCAGTGCACACTTTTTTCAGTATTTTAAATCCTCAGAAAAGGGTTGAGGTTTTTCTGGTAGCTGAAGTGTTAAAGAAAAGTCACTGCCGACATTTCGCTAGGAAATGGCGAACTGATCTCGAATAGAGGACGAAGTGAACTATAGTTCCCTGCATAGCGATCAGAAAATCACAGGGTACTTTCACGTCGCTAAACTGTATAACGTGCTTGTTCGAATTCAGAAACAAAAAGTATTATGACACGGAAAGATGTGTTTCACGCCCACACACGGGACCGATGCGTGCAGGGTACGTTTCTACGTATAAATGTTCTGAAAGACACATTTATAATAGCGTGTATCATACATTCAATGCAGAGCATTGTTCGGCCGTCTTCTTTTCTGAATTGAATGTGTGAACATTTAGGGGTGGGGGGTTGCGACTTTATCGAATGAAGACACGAGAGAGGTAGGGGGAGAGAAAGAGAGAGAGAGAGTGAGAGAGAGTGAGTGAGTGAGTGAGTGAGAGAGAGAGAGAGAGAGAGAGAGAGAGAGAGAGAGAGAGAGAGAGAGAGAGAGAGAGAACGTCAAAGAAGATGCTTTGCTGTGCTCTGTGGTATACGACAGTTTCCATGAAACTATAAGGATATTATTTAGCAAAGTAGATAAATTTATCCCTTTTCTATAAACTGTTAATAAAACACGGCGAACAAAGACGATTATGGTGACCCGCACGAGACGCAAGCGACGGTTTGTATAAATATTTTTACGGTAGTTAAGTATCTCTCGCGGAATCGCAACGTATAGAAGTATTAACATGTTTGTCGAGATGTTAAGTTTATCGAGAATTGCGCAACTTTATCGAGATGTTTTTCTTTTCTTGTCTCCAAGGAGATACGAAATTTTAACGTTGTTTGCATAATATGTGTGTGCACCGAGGTCTTCGCGTAATCGCGATGTCATTTCAGCGATTAAAATGCATTTATAGTCGGATCGTGTAAGTATGCGTACCTTATTTTAGGTACTCGGGTGAGGTTGACAGAGAGATTACGTTTTGCGTAATTATCGTCGTGGAGATGTATGTATGCGTGTGTGTATGCGTGCGCGAGTGAGAGAAACTTCTGATTTAGAAGCAAACGGACTTCTCGCGATGTTTCTTCATCGCAAACAAACTACAATGTGGTACCTTCGAGAGAAAAAAAGAAAAAAGGATTATGAAATTCGAACGACTACTATTTATTATTGTGCTAACAGTTAACATGCAGTGTGTATATGACTCGAGCGGATATCGAATCTGAAATCTATTTATTATTTATTTGTACGTCCTCGACTTAATATTATGACTATTTAAAACGATACGTTTTGTACAATGCCCCTATCTCATATGATAATTTGTAAAAAAAATGGTATATACTTAATTATTTATGTCACACGCTATATAATATTTTTATATAAACTCGTTACTTAATTTAATAAAAAAATAAGTCAATCCATCGGACTCGTACCTCTAATGTAAAAAGGTGTAATATATTATCGGACGGTTAATATCTACAAGGTATATTTCGATGAAACGTATGTCGCGGACAATCTTTATGTACAATAAGAGAAGTATTTTTATGCGAAGTCAACTTGTAAACATAACGGATGCAGAGAAGGTATTTAATAAAAACAGATGCTCTATAATAACTGTAGAATTATTTTGTGCATAGGGGACAGATTTATAAACGAAACGGAATAGTCAAATGTACCTCCAATTGTATATCTGAATTCATGCAATTGCAACCACTTGATTATGGTATCTCGAAACAGAGTGCCAGTAATTACTTCCTAATCCCACGTTTTAACTGGAGGTGTAAAAATTAACTTACTATTATTTTTAGTACTGTAGAAGCTAATTATTTTTATGTACTGAATATAGAAGCAATAATTGTATGATTTATAATATTCATTTGTACATAAATATATCGGCGATATTGAAATAATTCCAAGTACGTTTAATACCTCTTCTTCTCTCCTAACTACTAATTTTGGAAAAAATATTTGAAAAATTAATCGTCTAATCAATTGTTATTGTCATTAATTTCTCCTTTTGATAATTAATTTAATTTACTTTGTGCATATTCTTCATTTTATGTTTAAATTGTTGATGCGTGTCTAACGAGTGTTCGCTTTTTTATTGCAAAGGGCAACATTTTTGTGCAAACTGCTCATATGCAGTTACGAATAATTCTTTTCGCTCTGACAGTAAAATACAATACGAATTATTTAAGAATTATTTATTCTGTTTTTTTTTCTACTTGAGATGTGGCGAGAAGGCAAATTGCCACCACAAGCATCTTGACACCTACGAGAGACTGTGTTTCTCCTCGGTGAAATCGATTATCATGAATTGTTACATTCTGCACCGAACATATTTCAAGTGAAGCAGATATGTCAGACGATGTTTTAGTGTTCGTTATTTAAGATTTACAATATTAAATGCAAAACTCAAGGACAAAAGATTCCTAGAAATATTAAGAAAGTATTAATTGAAAGTATAGACATATCTCAGTTTGTACTTTCAAAGTATTTCATAAACGAGAATTATTACCTTTCACTTTTTCATACATAAATGTTTGAAGAATCGATCTGTGGAAAAGGAAATATGTTGAAGAACAGAGTAAGAGAGAGTTTATTGTAAACAATTAAAATGGCAAAAGGATTATTATAAACATTGAACAGAGAGAATCAATAAATTTATCGTAGTATTTATATTGATTAAGTTAATGCGAATGTGCATGGTTTAAAAGTTATTCTGTATTTCGAGTTCTATTGTATATTTTTACAAAAAAATTAGCTGGTCAGATGGTCAAGGGAGTGGTTGTGGGCGTCGTTTGCAAAAGGAATTGTTATAAACATTGACCAGCGAGAAATAACAAATTTATCAATAATTACTAACTCGGCGATCGAATCGATCGATGATAGAGGAGTGGGGGGAGACAGCTAAGCGAGAGCGCTTAGTCAGTCAAGTCAGTCAGTCAGGTCGGCGGAATCGTCAGGGGCGGACGGGTTGCGGTACCGGTGGTGCTAGGATGTCCCGAGAGACCAGGGGTGGACCAGGGGTGGACCAGGAGTGACCAGGGATCCCCTGGTAAGTTTTAATTCAAATATTCTTGCATGCTCGTTGCTTTGTTCCCTTTCAACTGTTTTCGCTGAGCAATCATTTTCAATGTTTGCCTCCAATATTCTTATTGCAATTTCCAACGGAAAAGAAACTTTCACAGTTCACTGTTCGAAACATTTTTATATTTCTGATGTTGTACTTGTGTTTTTCTTCCTGCTTTTGATTGTCAAATTCGCACTTCTGCCTATCTAATTTCTCGATAATTACTCGACGTACTTGCTAATTTTCGCTCGCATTCATTCTGATTTACTTCTCGGGTCTCTTGTGCAGCAACCTCCTCGTGGTGAGACCTGGGCAATCGGCATTATCCTTTATTCGTAAGAACTTTGAGTATCTTACGAATAAAGGATAATGTCGAGCTAATAGCTGCACGTATACAATTTTTTATAACAATGTGTAATGGAATTTAAGAACGGCAAAATGTAACAACATATTTCATTGAATTGATTATGAATTTAGTTTCAGCTAGCTCGCAGTCGGCCAAGGGTACATCGATGCTTTCTTCGTTTACCCTTGGCAACGTTCAGATCGTTATTTCAAAATTCTTGTTCAGTCAGCGAACATTCCAATTTTAATTTCAGCTTTTCCAACTATTCATTTTGGAACTTTCACAAGTTCCACTTCGAACAATTTTTACATCTTGTTGAAAATTGGTATTCCTCCGATCGGAGTTCCCTCAGGGGCTCACTCACGGATGGGGACCGTGAGTGAGTACGGGGAGTCGCGTCCCTGGGGCTACCCGAATCGCCTATAGGTCGGTCGAGTCGCACTCGTGTGCGGGTTTGGTTTGGCTCTCATGAGCTCGTTTTCTGGTTCGCTCACGTGAGCTCTTTTTCTGGTTTGCTCTCGAGAGCTCGTTTTTTGAATTTCTGGTTTGGTTTCGTTTGGTCTCGAGTGCGGAATGTTGTTTTGTTCTGGTGGTTATGTTGGGATTCGCACTCGTGTGCGGGATTTTGTGTTGCGTCTAAATATAATTAGTCTGTTTCAGTTAGGATACAACAGCCGACGTCTTTCATCGTCGACGAAGAGGACAAACCATGAAGAGGAGGACACACACCGAAGAAAACATCAGCGTATATTTAAGTTGCGTTAGTCAGTAATGCGTTATGTTATGCGATAGTTATTAAGTTTGTAAATCGTCGTTGTACATACGTCGAGTAATTATCGCCGTAAATTCACTTTGTTCGTTTTTTTTTTACTCCGACACAGTCTTCTACTGTGTCGGACTACTTTGTTCGTACGTAGTATGTACCAGATCAATTGGTACGGGAGTTCGCGGTAGTTTATAATATATTAATGGGGGGGTCGAGACGCGTTGTGTCCGCTCTTTACCACTCTCCCGTAAAATTTTTCCACCCATGTCCGTCTCTGGCGGCAGGTGGTTGGAGTAGTTGGTATCGTTGTCGGAACTCCTCTCGACCATTGCTCGCGTTACCCTCAAACCAGAGCCTTCTGCTCTGGTTTGCTTAGTTTTTCTTTTTCAAAGAATCAGAGCCTTCTGCTCTATTCGATTTTTCTTTTTGAAAGAATCAGAGCCTTCTGCTTTATTCGATTTTTCTTTTTGAAAGTATCAGAGCCTTCTGCTCTATTCGATTTTTCTTTTTGAAAGAATCAGAGCCTTCTGCTCTTGTTAGTTTATTTTTTCTCTCTTCTTGAAAGAATCAGAGCCTTCAGCCTGATTCGCTTTTTGTCCCCCGTGGATCGGGGACTTCTTCCCCGATTCACACCCTTTTGCTCCGCGATAATTACTCGACGTACTTGCGTAGTACATTAGTATAAGTTCGACGTTGTAAGAAAGGGAGCCAGAAGGAATATTGCATTCGTTCTGACTCCCTTTCCGGGTCTCTTGTGCAGCAACCTCCTCGTGGTGAGACCTGGGCAATCGGCATTATCCTCTATTCGTAAGATATTCCAGTATCTCACGAATAAAGGATAATGCCGAGCTAATAGCTGCACGCGTACAATTTTTGATAGAGTTTAATAAAACTTGCAAAATGTAAAAACATATTTCATTATATTCAATATGAATTTACTTCCTGCTAGCTTGCAGTCGGCCAAGGGTACATCGATGCTTTATTCGTTTACCTCTGGCCTACATCTAGTTCGCTGTTTCGAAGAACTTGTTTAGTTAGTAAACATTCCCATTTTAATTTCTGTCTTTTCCAATTGTTCCCTATGGAACTTTCACAAGTTCTTCTTCGAAAAATTTTCACATCTTGTTGAAAATTGGTATTCCTCCGATCGGAGTTCCCTCAGGGGCTCACTCACGGATGGGGACCGTGAGTGAGTACGGGGAGTCGCGTCCCTGGGGCTACCCGAATCGCCTATAGGTCGGTCGAGTCGCACTCGTGTGCGGGTTTGGTTTGGCTCTCATGAGCTCGTTTTCTGGTTCGCTCACGTGAGCTCTTTTTCTGGTTTGCTCTCGAGAGCTCGTTTTTTGAATTTCTGGTTTGGTTTCGTTTGGTCTCGAGTGCGGAATGTTGTTTTGTTCTGGTGGTTATGTTGGGATTCGCACTCGTGTGCGGGATTTTGTGTTGCGTCTAAATATAATTAGTCTGTTTCAGTTAGGATACAACAGCCGACGTCTTTCATCGTCGACGAAGAGGACAAACCATGAAGAGGAGGACACACACCGAAGAAAACATCAGCGTATATTTAAGTTGCGTTAGTCAGTAATGCGTTATGTTATGCGATAGTTATTAAGTTTGTAAATCGTCGTTGTACATACGTCGAGTAATTATCGCCGTAAATTCACTTTGTTCGTTTTTTTTTTTACTCCGACACAGTCTTCTATTGTGTCGGACTACTTTGTTCGTACGTAGTATGTACCAGATCAATTGGTACGGGAGTTCGCGGTAGTTTATAATATATTAATGGGGGGGTCGAGACGCGTTGTGTCCGCTCTTTACCACTCTCCCGTAAAATTTTTCCACCCATGTCCGTCTCTGGCGGCAGGTGGTTGGAGTAGTTGGTATCGTTGTCGGAACTCCTCTCGACCATTGCTCGCGTTACCCTCAAACCAGAGCCTTCTGCTCTGGTTTGCTTAGTTTTTCTTTTTCAAAGAATCAGAGCCTTCTGCTCTATTCGATTTTTCTTTTTGAAAGAATCAGAGCCTTCTGCTTTATTCGATTTTTCTTTTTGAAAGTATCAGAGCCTTCTGCTCTATTCGATTTTTCTTTTTGAAAGAATCAGAGCCTTCTGCTCTTGTTAGTTTATTTTTTCTCTCTTCTTGAAAGAATCAGAGCCTTCAGCCTGATTCGCTTTTTGTCCCCCGTGGATCGGGGACTTCTTCCCCGATTCACACCCTTTTGGTCCGCGATAATTACTCGACGTACTTGCGTAGTACATTAGTATAAGTTCGACGTTGTAAGAAAGGGAGCCAGAAGGAATATTGCATTCGTTCTGACTCCCTTTCCGGGTCTCTTGTGCAGCAACCTCCTCGTGGTGAGACCTGGGCAATCGGCATTATCCTCTATTCGTAAGATATTCCAGTATCTCACGAATAAAGGATAATGCCGAGCTAATAGCTGCACGCGTACAATTTTTGATAGAGTTTAATAAAACTTGCAAAATGTAAAAACATATTTCATTATATTCAATATGAATTTACTTCCTGCTAGCTTGCAGTCGGCCAAGGGTACATCGATGCTTTATTCGTTTACCTCTGGCCTACATCTAGTTCGCTGTTTCGAAGAACTTGTTTAGTTAGTAAACATTCCCATTTTAATTTCTGTCTTTTCCAATTGTTCCCTATGGAACTTTCACAAGTTCTTCTTCGAAAAATTTTCACATCTTGTTGAAAATTGGTATTCCTCCGATCGGAGTTCCCTCAGGGGCTCACTCACGGATGGGGACCGTGAGTGAGTACGGGGAGTCGCGTCCCTGGGGCTACCCGAATCGCCTATAGGTCGGTCGAGTCGCACTCGTGTGCGGGTTTGGTTTGGCTCTCATGAGCTCGTTTTCTGGTTCGCTCACGTGAGCTCTTTTTCTGGTTTGCTCTCGAGAGCTCGTTTTTTGAATTTCTGGTTTGGTTTCGTTTGGTCTCGAGTGCGGAATGTTGTTTTGTTCTGGTGGTTATGTTGGGATTCGCACTCGTGTGCGGGATTTTGTGTTGCGTCTAAATATAATTAGTCTGTTTCAGTTAGGATACAACAGCCGACGTCTTTCATCGTCGACGAAGAGGACAAACCAAGAAGAGGAGGTCACACACCGAAGAAGACATCAGCGTATATTTAAGTTGCGTTAGTCAGTAATACGTTATGTTATGCGATAGTTATTAAGTTTGTAAATCGTCGTTGTACATACGTCGAGTAATTATCGCCGTAAATTCACTTTGTTCGTTTTTTTTTTTACTCCGACACAGTCTTCTACTGTGTCGGACACCTTTGCTCGTACGTAGTATGTACCAGATCAATTGGTACGGGAGTTCGCGGTAGTTTATATATTAATGGGGGGGTCGAGACGCGTTGTGTCCGCTCTTTACCACTCATCCGTAAAATTTTTCCACCCATGTCCGTCAATGGCGGCAGGTGGTTGATGCAGTTGGTATCGGTGTCGGAACTCCTCTCGACCATTGCTCGCGTTACCCTCAAACCAGAGCCTTCTGCTCTGGTTTGCTTAGTTTTTCTTTTTGAAAAAATCAGAGCCTTCTGCTCTGGTTTGTTTATTTTTTATCTCTTCTTGAAAGAATCAGAGCCTTCAGCCTGATTCGCTTTTTGTCCCCCGTGAATCGAGGACTTCTTCTTTGATTCACACCCTTTTGCCCCGCGATAATTACTCGACGTATTTGCGTAGTACACTAGTATAAGTTCTTCGTTGTAAGAAAGGGAGCCAGAAGGAATATCGCATTCGTTCTGACTCCCTTTCCGGGTCTCTTGTGCAGCAACCTCCACGTGGTGAGACCTGGGCAATCGGCATTATCCTCTATTCGTAAGAACTTACAGTATCTTACGAATAAAGGATAATGTCGAGCTAATAGCTGCACACTTTGAAGTATCGTTAATATTGCATACTCGTGTGTAAATTAATATTCACGATTATTTCAAACCTATTCCCTTCCATAAAATTTTGCAATGGCACGTTTCATCAGAACAAAATATATTATTCAAGCTTGTTCATTTAAATTTTTTATTAATGCGCCTGTCAATTATTATTAAATGTTAAATTCTCCGCCATATTTTAGTTGATACTTTAATGTTATTCTTGTCGGTGGCACCGACGAGATACTGTTATTGTAATTTTTTTCTAAGAATTATAGAATGGGTAATGTCAGCATTCTATATTTATTTATTAGCTGCGGTACTAAATCTATTTACTACCAACTGAATCTCGTCGGTGGTGGAACTTTTAGCGATGTGGTCTTTCAGGTCACTGTAAGTTCCACCGTTACCACCCCGCCCATTGCGCCCACTTAGCCTGCCACGGAATAGCACGGGCGGTGGCAGTCTTTAACAGTATCTCGTCGGTGACATAGGCAAGTGGAGACAGGTGGGCTCAGGGATAACGTGGAACTTACAGTGATCTGAAATACCACATCGCGAAAAGATCCATCACCGACGAGAATAGTATCAAAATAGTGCCAAAACATTGTCTGAAATATGGCGGAGAATATAACATTTAGTTAGATACAATGGATAAATAAAGACAATGTCATAAAGAACCGTATATATTTATTGCACCATCTATTCTTCTCGAATGTCTGGCTCGACGCTGAGTTGCACTACTGAATTTTCGTGCCACCTCGTTCGATGCCATGTTCTCATAATACAAAAGTTGTTTTTCGAGGTTTTCCAAAAAATTTTCGCCCCTCTGATTTGTCACTGAGTTGTACTATTGAATTTGCGAATTTTTTCGACCGTCTGACTAGTCGTTGATTTGTACTACTGAATTTCGAATACCTCCTTCGACATCATGTTCTCCTAATACAAAGTTCAATTTTCGGGGTTTTCGAAAAGTTTTCGGAAATTGTCGACCGTCTGTTTTGACGTTGAGTTGTACTACTGAATTTCGGATACCTCCTTTGCTGTCATCTCCTAGTGGATTGTCGAAAATTTTCGAAAACCTTGAAAATTAAGTTTTGTATTAGGAGAACGTGAATGAAATATTACATCCTCCCCGAAACGTATTCAAGTTAAGAACAATTTGACTTCAAGCCAGAAGATCAAAACTCAGTTTATCCCTCGTTATCATGGAACCCAGTTTGTTGCGTTACTGTACGCTGGTATTCGCTAACACTCGTTCATAAGCTCGGAGAGATTTTGTGATTGCAAAATAAAATATATGACATGTAAAGTATAGGAAGAAATGTGTTGATAGATTTTTAATAAAAAAGTAACTTCATTGCGTTTCGGGTCTAATTGATATATTATATTTCTTTCATATATACAAAAAACATATGTCTGATTGCATGTCCACTGCGTGCTTAATCCCGCATCTTTACATCGTATTGCAAACCAGTAATATTAAACGCTATGTAACGGAAGGTATAATACACGTAATAAACTCGAAGCGAATTAGTAGAATCTTTGCTTAATGAATAATCATGCTTCGTTGAGGTAACACGATTTCCGCAATCGTTTCACGACACTTAATCCACGACTGTTAATCCCGCTTGATTAGTAAAATGTCGTTGCGCTCGACTAATCACCGTAATACAGAGACGGGCATAATATTCCTCCAATATTAGCTACGAAAAATTATATTTGAATGGTACTCTCGAAGTTTTTGTAGAAATTCCAAATATCTATTAAAATATACATTATTTATATAATTAATATTAGACTGTAGCTTGATGCATTTGCTTCATATTTGATCTGTCAAAGCTGAGTTTTTATATTCTTTGGAACATGATGAAATTCTTATATAGAGAATAGAAAATTAGTTTCGACTTCGTTTCGATTTTGCTCTCAAGAATTGATGTTCGCATTCGAAGTGGGAGGGATATATTTTTTCTGCAAAATTGTTGCACTATTTAATTTTCCGCGTGAATCACCTACAATCGTAGTTGCTCTTATAGCAACGTAACTAGTAACGACCAATCAAATACGTGTAACAAGCACGTACAACAAACGCAAGACAGAACAAACTACAATGCTAATTGACAGCGGCCACACACTCTCGAGTTCTCGGAAACACTGAACGGCTTTATTCGCCGCAAATGCGCAAATAATTAATTGGACTGCGGTGCTTCGTGCGTATACGGGTAATTTCAGACCAATTTACAATGCATTGCGTCGGAAATGAGATTCGTAAAATTCTATCATGTTCCGGGAAAAACAAGAACTTTGTCAAACTTCATTTGCGTCGTTTTACTGTGATGCGCGTTACGCAATCATGAACTCGCGAAATTCGCAGTGAAATGTTTAATACCGACGCTCAACAATAAAATCTTGCTGGAACCAAGCTGTCTTCTATTTTTTCACTTTTTTCAAGACTCCTTATATTTTTAGTTGGAACAGTTATTTAGAAATGTTACACTAAGGTTAAATAAGTTTAAAAGAAAGCATTATTTCATATCAAAGTTAACACGTTTGGATGAACAAGAAATCGATAGTTTTAAAAAAGTTTTTGTGGACGAAATATTATCTCCTACTACAATTAGAATGTTTGGATCAACAGAAAGCTGCTTGTTCTTCATATTTTGACACTTTCTACATTGCTAAAAATTTGTACAGTGCCTTACAAATGATACTGCTTGTTTTTATTTTTCATTTTTTGGATCAATTTTTTTATCATTTTCATCTATGTAAGTGACACATTTGCCCGTCTCTGTTGAAAACACATTCGCACAGTTTCGTTTGCGGTTCCGACATGGAACCGAACAGTTTCGCGTCTGCAGCGAAGAATTCTTTGTAAAACTATACACGTAAATCGGTGACCTGACGGTCGTTCTCGTTTCGTTTGTACGGAGATTGCTTGTCGAGCGCACGGTACTTGGAAGCGCCGGAAACCGCAGCTGTAATTCGAACGCCAGGACGATGGTCCTCTTCTGTTCCCTCCTCGTGTCCACGCAAATGGAAGACAGTTCGCATCGCCGTTAATTAAGGAACGAAACACGCGCAGTTACCTCGCCGCGTTACCATAATTAACTCCGCAATGGCGCACTCCTTCGTTCCCTAGACAATCTCTCGCGCACTACTCTCTCGCAAACTAAGCGAATAGATGCATCTCCCTTTGAACACTGAGATTTTCAGCCTTGAATTAGAAACTTGAAAACATTTCCATAAACTTAGCAAGGCTTTTTGCACGTTCCAAGCGTATGATAGCTTGCAAAATAGTGCGCCATTGTTCGAGGTAAAAAAAATTGATTGTACATCGTTTTGCAGTCGTCGCAGCGAAATGTTTCAATCATAGTTTCTCGATGTGGATGCTAAGGGGTATGTGTTCCAATTTCTAGTTTCATTCTCTTCGATTTGAGTTGAAATGAAGCGTTTGGAAATTTGCAGATGGTTCATTCACAATTTTGTAACAGAAGCTGTAAATTAAAGGCAATCGAGGAACTATAATTAAACTCGAGGAAATCTGAACTAAGAACAGTAGACTGTGAATCTTTGTGCAAATATAGATTTCGTCTTATTTTGCTTGAAACAAGGGTTTCTTCTGTTCTATTCTCCTCGGTAAATGAACACTTGTATTAATCGTTTGAAGCAGCTAGTAGCAAATGAGGAACACCATTAAATCATATTCAATTGATTCGTATTGAAAAAGTAAATGCCAGTTTTCTTGAAAATTCGAAAATACATGAGAAACTCTACAGAGTTTTCTAGAATTTCGTGTTGTATAAATAAAGAGCTGCAGAATTACTTTTATTTGCGTATTCGTGAACACTATAGATGGATCAACATCCGCAGTCTACTAATAAGGAGCTGACTTGCTATCTGAGATTGCTACAGACTTGGATTCTGGATTTGCCTGGCTACGTATTCGATACAAATCCGTTTCGGAAAAATAAATTTCTTCTGATTGTGAGTCCTGTTAGGGTTTCTTCAAGTGATAACGAATGTGTTTCGTGCACATTCACCGCGAATAAATTTCAGTGTTTATCTTTATCGTAGAATCGATCCATGATCTGAAGCAATCGAGGTTCAGCTGCTATAAGAAGACTTTCCATTTACTTTGAGCGACGCGTTGCTGTTTGAGTAATGTGGTTTGCCAGGACTATTGAATCCGATTCGGAACTCGAACAGGTGGTTGACATCTCTGGCAAGATTTCCCACTTGCCAAGGATTATCCTTTATCCGTAAAGGATCTCGTTCTACTATATCTCGACACCGATTCATCTGTGAATTGTCTTTCACTATACACATATGCATGCACGCATTCAGAGTTTCGACAACTGAAAGATAAAGACAGTTTCATCGACGTCAGAATGCCTCAGAAAATTGTCAGCACTCAAGCTCTGGACCTCGTATAGATTTTTTAATCCTTAACCTCTAATTACTCGCACTCCGCTATTTACACACACTTTATATCACTCTAATGAATTTTTATTTTTTATTAATGAATGTTTGTTAGTCTAGTCGACACCTTTGTTTATGCTTGCAACACTACATTGAAAGTTTAAAGATTGTAAATACTACATGCGAGTAATTAAAAGTAGTCATTCTTATTTCAAATCGTCGATTTCTCTCTCTCTCTCTCAGAGACTTTATAATTTAAAATTTTTATATCTTTTGTACGGCTACAGTTATTTTAATGCTTAAATATTGGTTACAAACGAATCAGGTTTTATCTCATCCAGAAAGAAAGGCGTACCATTCATACTTGTTAGACTCGTTAAAATACAGCAACGGGTTTAAAAGTGTTTACTTGTTTTATTTGTTAAAATTATCGGATTTGGTAATTATCAAAATTAAAATGATGAATTACGAAAGAAGGTGATCGATAGTGTAGAATATTTTCTGAGACGTTCTAACAATCGTTCATGCACACGTATACACACAGGTGAGCGCAGAAAGGAGAGCTCGCATTGAAAAAATACCGCGGACGTACGAGAAAAATAATTTTCATTTTTCACGGGACAATCTATCTATGAACTTATGTATAAAAGTAGTTTTAATTGGCATTCAGTGGTTGGAGGGACCGTCGGACACGGTCCGGAAATGTTATCTTTCACGGATCTGGACTAGCAAACTGTTAAGACTATATCTCCGAGTGTTACAAAACAAAAGAGTATTCTGTGGGTGATCGAATTGTTACAAACAAGACAAAAAAAAATTGTAATTATATATTTTATGGCTTCGATAGTCGCAAAGTGTACATTTCCTTTCGTTCTTTATACGCAGTTACATTATTCGACTGTCTCTTGGTAGAAATCCAAATTTTATTCCATAGAAAATGCATGAGATAAAGAGCTGCATTAAATATAATGACTAGAGTGCAGATCTTTATGGAAAATCAAAATTGAAGACACAGCAGCTGAATAAAAATTGTTTGCATTAATTCCAAGACGTTCGAGAGCCAAATATAAATTTCTTTCTTTCAACATTTGAAACAGTTGAACAGTTCTTTCAATTTTCCTACTGTATGAAATTTCCCTAAAATATATACAGGGTGTCCAAAACCATCCGCCCAGGGGTGTTGACTTCCCAGATAAGAATATTCGGTAAAAATGTTTGGAATAAAAGTTGCAGGTATTAATGGAGAACATATGTCCATGATCTTGCAACTTTTATTCCAAACATTTTTACCGTATATACTTATCTGGGAAGTTAACACCCCTGGACAGGTGGTTTTGGACACCCTGTATATATATATGTAATTCCTCGCATCATTAAAAATACAATATGTTTCCTCATTAAAAAAGCTATCTTTTCAAGCGTATTTTTCATTCCATTCACAATGAAACTTGTTCACACAACGATGCACATAAAATCGGCACTACTTTCTCAACAATTTTACCACCCACAGTGATCACAATAAAAACTATTCTAATGATTAGCTACGAATCAAGGACTGGCGACGCCTAGAGGATCGACTGTCGAAATTGTTTGGTCCTTACGTTCCCTCTACTGTACAGTATCCTTAAACAATCTAGCCTCTCCCAACACAGAATCTTCTCATAACACGATCAAGACTTTGGTAAACAATCGCTCGCAACACCGATCACTTAATATATTACACTAAATTATCTACATCTTCCGCGCTAAAATATGCGGTACACAGCGTTGCTAAAAAAATTTCGCAATCAATCTCGCGAACAGTTCTTTCGTGAAATTTCGAGTGACGTCGCCGCCGCTTTGGAAACTGAATATCGAATAATCCTGCGACTAGCAAAGGTGTTGGAGAGAAGAACGAAATGCGGGCAACGCGACCGAGAAGATTCGTTGACTGTGCAAAAGTCGGTTTGACACCTCTTTGAAGGTTCCGCGGGAAACAGAAAACGGATAGCTACGCTATAATGTTAGTGAACTTTGTTCGCCTGCGAGTCGTCGACGGTAATCAGGTACACGAACGTTAATACAGTTTGCATTTCCCTAGACTAAGGAAACCTGCTACATTTCCCTAGCATTGTTTGGGAAACTCTCTCGTGGAACTCGCTTGGCACAGTTTTCCGACGCGAAAGTCCTCCTATATCTACCTCGAAGATGCAACCGACATACATGCAACCCTGTAATGCAAACCATGTTGCAGTGCACAACTTCCTTCGTTAATATGCAATCTCCTGCCGTTTCCCTTTGAATTTCTCGGCGCATGCATGTCCTACGGCTCTCGTTTTGCACGCGACTATGGCACACGTCAAGCTACACTACTATGCAAAAGAAAGAAGCACCGAGTCTAATTATAAGATATAATAACGAACAATATCTTTATGTAGAAATTGTATTATACAATGATTGATTTGTTGCATTCGAGGTATTAGATAATCCGCATAACACATATTCTCAGAACTAGTCAATTAAACAGCGGAATCCTTTCTTCAAAACTTAGTATGTTCTTATTTGATTTTGTACACTTTTCTATTAAACATGGCCGGGTGCTTCTTTCTTTTGCACAGAGATGTATTGTCCACGCTGAAGCCACGGCGAGCAACTTTTTGTCGCCCCTTGTTGTCTTTCTTTTCATGTGAAAACTTCTTTAGTTATGAATGAGTCTGATCCGTCACGCTCCGAGGTGAAACGATATAAGTTTTCACTTCGGTCGTGTGGTATTATGCGCACAGTGTTGGTCTGTTTGTTGTTTACCGAATAAAAGAAGAAGGCGAAGTGGAAAAAAAAAGTAGCTGCATGTTGCTTCAGCGTGGACAGAGAGCTTGAAGACGTCAGCTCCGAGACTCTCGAGGATAGAAAGTCCCATTAGCTGGTTGATCTTCTTGGTTTCTAGAGGCGAAGACCTTTTCAGAGTCGAACGGATGATCATTGGCCAGCTACAATAATAGAATCTCTCCGATCGTCCAATGATCCCACTGAAGACACGTCGTACTATCACAGACCAGCATGAACGTGCGAATGGTTCCGAAAAATCCTTGCTCGCCGCGTTCCTCGATCAGGCAGACTATTTCCAGCAAGCTCCGGGCTGTTATAAAAATACAGACGTGATTGCGTTCGACGAACTATGCTGCGATCCTGGGGATCGTCAAATTCGATTATACACGTACAGATATACATAGAGTGGTCCGATAGCTGGATGCATGTATATCTCCTTCAGTTGCGGTGGTATAAAATGAGTGTTCCTCCTTGCTGTGAATATAAATGATGCATATGCCAAACAACTTCGACTTCGAGAAACGGATCGAGTCATGGTTATCATCAGACTGCGTTTTTTATGCATCTCTGAATCAACTAAACTCGTCAACCACTTATGGTAAACATAGAATGAAGATCTGATAACACCGTAATCGCATAAAGACCCGCAGTCCAGTGATCATAAGCATGAAAAATATACATGACCAGACTGCGAGTCTTTATGCAAAATAAATAAATGTAAAAGTAAAATATATGTGAAATGTAAAGTGTATAAATAGATGTAAAATGATAAAAATTGTCTGCATCGATTGCAAGAAGTAACAACCAAATTGAATGTTGTTTCTTCCCTTAACGAGTTCAATAGTCGAAGAAATCATATATGTATTGACATCTTCAATTATTCAAATTATCCAACACTTTTGAATTTTGTCTATTCAATTTCATTTATATATGAGTATCCACTCATTGCACCATCTGAACCGAAGGAGACAGTCAGACTTCAACCCCTAGTGAAACCACCCTGTACACAAAACGTCCCCGAAACAGTTAAAACCCTAAAGACCTATACCCTAACTCCAACACCGCTGTCGCCCTTGATCTCCGACACGAATTCAAAAGTGGGCGTACAAATCTCCGTCGGCGTGGGCGTGGCTAGAGGAGCCAGCCTCTGGCCCTTCTTCAAGGTGTCCTTTAGGATGTAGACGGTGCTAGGTCTAACTCGTGATCTGCTTCGATGTAGACTCGGTGTTAGTCGTAGAATCGTACAAGACCTAGTAGACAAGCACCTGTTGCGAAACACGGACTCCGAGGACCTGCTCTGTTTATAGGCGTCGTTTCTCTTCAGGTTCATGGTGGACGGGGTCTCGTAAGGTATAGAATCTCGTTCGGAATCTGGCGTGAGAATAGATTCCTCGTTCTCCTCGAAGGACGTGAAGAAGGACTCTCGCAGCGACGAGGTCAGTGGGTCGGGACACATGAAGGGATCCAGAGAAGTTAGATCGTTTAGATCGCTGCCGCTGTTGCAGACCTGGAAGTTGTTCACCGAGTAGGACGAAGGAAAGGCTTGGTGTTCTGTGACATTCGACAGGACCTCTTGGCTCCTGGAGGACTCAGACCATTTTGAATCTGAAGGTCTTCTGGAGCTGAACCTTGTAGAGTCATGCTCGGCGAAGATAGGGTCTGAGTTCTTGATCAGAGCTTCAAATAAGTCCATCGAAGGAGCTAAACCATTCATTGGTACGTCGCTCGGGGAGCCATTTTGGCTGTTACTACCACTAGGTCCATGGTCATCGCTGTAGTCCTCTATGTTCAGCAGAACCGAGGGGAACACTGGGTCCGAGTGTCTTACTGGACTTCTTCTGTTTCCCAACGGAGATTTTGCTCGTTCTAAATTGATACAGGGATTCGGTGTTTCGATACTTTTTATAGTCTCCTCTTCTAATGATGCTAGGGGAAGAGGATCTATTGGCGTCGGTGGTTCCGAGTGTATTGCCGGGACTGTTTGAGGCTCTATCGCGTTGATCGACCCGGAATGTCGCAGGATCTCCATGTTCCTTCTAGCTTGTAGTATCCTAGCTGCTTGATCGATGCTGGGTTCTAAGCAGCGCATCGAGCTGTCAGGGTGAATGTTGATTTTCACTCGAGGTCTGGAGAAGATTTGGAATCTTCTGTGGCTCTCTAGTTGACGGGACAGCATCACATGCTTGGCCAGGCCTCCGTCGCACTTGTTGTGGTCCAGATTTTGCACTGAATACCTGTGAGCAGTGGGGATAAAGTATATTGTAAACAGCGTATTAATGGACCTGTCATAAAGTTTTATAAAAGTTAGAGATCGCGGTTTTCAACGTGTTCTAAAATACACGTATACACGTGAAACGGGGATCTCTAATCGACATGGCCAAGAACAGGCTTGTGGATAAGAGCTGAAGGTGAACTCCGCTGATTGTGGAAAGCGGGCCATTGGAGTTGTTTTGGCTTCAGCTGAGAGAAGGAGCGAAAAAGTCTTATAGGTCCTGGGCGGTGGGGTTTGAGTGGGTATGGCGGAGGCATAAGGCCATATAATCTCCCCAAATTCCATCTTAGGGGGAAGCTGAGCCTTCTAGACAATACATATAATTATATTGTAAATATTTTTCATATGGGTATGGGTCGAAGGAATCGATTATAATTAATAAGTAATACGGATAGCGGTTCGTTAATTATAATAAATCTTCGACAAAATGAGGCGAGAAGAAGGGTCACCAACGTCATCTGGTGCCCCTGGACCTGGGAGTTTACGGCACCCCCGGTACATCTTCGAGGATATACATGGGTTCTACCGGTTCTCCCAGGTCCTTAAATAAAAAAAAGGGGGGGAGCCGAGCCCCATACTACCCTTTCCGACCACCATCGGTGGAGGGGGTGTGCGTAAGAACATTAAAAAAAGGTATCTCTAATCAAAATTGACTATGAACTCACCTGTGAGTGTCCACAACATGACTGCTAGCAGGAAGCCGCAAATTCACTTCAGACTGTCCAGTGGCAGCCTTGATGTTAGGGTCCGACATGGAGCACAAATTGGAGTTCCTCTTCTTAGTATTCATGGTGCCAAGAGCATCGTGAAAATCCTTGGTGTGAACCATAGGACTGTCAACGCTGAGAACTGGATCCGACATCGTATTCATCTGCAAGGTCTTCTTGTTCGAGGTCCACTCGCTCTTCAGGTTCTGATAGGAGGTGAACTTCAGCTCGGACGGTTTCGAGAAGTTCTTGCTGCTGAATCTCTTATGGTTCAGCCGTCTCAGGTGTCTGATCTTGTTGAACGTCGGGTCTAATAGATACTTGAGGTTCTTCACCTTGTCTATGTTGTGGTTGGAATCGATCATGTGGTTTCTGTCGATTATGTACTTCAGATCGAGCATCTTCGTCAGATCGTGGATGTCTTCTTCAGCGACGTCAGCTTGTCTGCTACCGCAAGACGTTTGATCGAGATTTTGCTCCGGCGAGATGTCTGTGTGTCTACCGGAGACGTTTAAACCTCTTCTGCTTGTGTAGAGACCGCCATTTTGCTTCGCCGTGAAACGATCATCTACAGGATGTCTTCTTCCGTCGTGGCTGTTGTTCACTTCTGCTAGTTCCATGTGGGTGTCCGATCCTCTTCGAAGAGGAGAACAACCATACCTGCTGGGAGTCACGCCAAGTAGTGCAACTAGTTCTTTCGTGATCTTCCCAGCTGCTATTCTCATCTCCCCATGATGGAACGCGTAGATCCATGGATTTACTCCGCTGTGAGCCATTATGGGCAACCCTAACCATACCACTGCCCACTCCGATAAGATGTCCGTGCCGCAGAAAATGTCCAGCAGCATGCACGTCTGCAAAGATACATTGATCTTCTTAGACAAATATTGAATAGTTCGAATTTGATAATTTCCTGTAGTACTTGCTACTCTATGGTATAGTTTTGACTAGTATTATAATGTAGAATGTTCGTTAAAACAATAGTTTAAATCAGGGGTTGGCAAACTGTTTTTGGATAGGGTCAGATCGTTCAATTTTTACCGGTTTCACATTTTTAGTTTTTTTATTATTCAAAATTATTCAATAAATTTCTTTATTTAATCACGCGTTATTATAAAAATTGTGAAAAACCTAAATAAGTTCAGTCTTGTAATTTTTATAAAACAATGTATATCTGACACATTTTGTAGTCGGTATGGTTAACAACACAGGTGGCCGATTTGGCCTGCGGGCCGTAGTCTGCCGACACCTGGTTGAAACGAACAAATTGCCTAATGAAACAAATAAAACGTCAGCTCAGCATTTCAAATAAGATTATGCTCGTTATTCCTGATGTTGCCCAACAGCATCAAACACATCGCGAGAAGATCTTTGGGAGCAACCCAATAATTTCTCAGCTGCAAATAAGAAGCAGTCGCTCGAGTAATAAGGGGGAGATTAGGGGATCGTTCCGATCGATCACACTGCAGAAACGAGAAGGCCAAGGTCAGCCACGCGATCGGAAATTCAGGAAATTATCTTTAAGCGAATATCTAGCCTCTCATTCGCTCTGACCGCGTGGGTTGCTCTAATGCTTGTGTAGCATGGACAATGCGATTGAACTATATCATGACGCGTGTGTGGGAATGGGAGGGGAGTGGGGGACAGTCGAAACTCGAGCCATTTGTCTTGACCTCCGTCAATGAAAGTTGCTACGGGCTGTTCGGAGCCAAAATCTCTGTGTATATTTGGCGTTCACCCGCGAACTGAATATCCAACGAGCTTTCTGGTATATTACGACAATTCAGCCGAGTTACACCGCCATCCATAAGGATAGAACTTGTCGAAGATCTTCGGATAACTGTGCTCTTTGGAAACATCGACTTGTTAATAATTCGCTGGAGATATTATAGTGATGCATCGGCGACGTAACTTTCGAACTGGAGGTAAATGTGCTGTGACAAATAGACTGTTGCAGTTTTGTAAACATTTTCTGCATCGGTGGCGAAACATTGGAGCCAAGTAGACGTCTTTTTCAATCTCTAACAATTTTAAAAACTTTTATTTAATCACTTCTCACATGGATGTATCGAATCGGATAAATATACAATTTTATTATACATACAAGTCTTTAGTATATTTGAAGAATACAATTTTATGATTGCTCTTTTCTTTCCATTCTGTTCTCCCAATTTTTACGAAGCATATTTGTAGGAAGATTCGTGTAAAATTTAACGTGAGACGGATTTGATGCATTTCTGACAAAAATGAGTAGGTGCCATTAAAAACAATAAAAGCATTAGATCAATTAAAATATTTTTATTGTCCATCAATATCTGCTGTCTAGTCATCATTTTGTAAAGTCGAATTTTGTTCAAAAATGATATACGGAATAGAAATTCACCCCTCAGAACTATTTGCAAGGTTCATCGTCGAGCGGCGATGAATACTTTATCGCCAGAAGGTAATTTAAACTTTCACGATATAAATGTTAAACAGAAAATCGAATTCTTCCAATTATATATATGTATTTCTAGTCTACGGTATATTTACGAGTGAAGTCGTGTATATGTTAACAAACAGTTATTTTTCCTTTAAATGTTGGGGCTGATGCAATTTTGTCAGGCAACTTTTCGAGAAATGCACATCTAATACGTAGTCAAGTTTTCGCCCTAGAAAATCTGAAGAATAGACGAACAGTGGAAAGAAGAAGAACGATTGAACTGAACAGCGAGATTCTGTAATGAACGGACGTAGAAAACGTTCCCAGTGAAAGTTAATTAGTTCGAAACGGTGCCGGGATTGTTCGAGTCTCGCGACGACGAAATTGTTTGTAATTGTCGCGGAGTTTCTTTCACGGTAGCCAAGAAAATCGACGCGACGAGAAAAAAAAAGAAGGAAGCCGGCTTCACCGGAAGTTTAGCGAACCTAGCCTCCCCCTCGATCCTCGTGTTCGGCCACTCCGCTCTTTTCCGCAAGTTCTACGCTGCCGCAATTTCGAAAGTTACGTCGTTTTTCACCCTTCAGCACGACGGAAGTTTCGGACGAGGGGGGTGGAGACAGTCGCGTCACGAAAACCTCATTACCACGCTCGCCCTGTCGATTCGAGCAGTATCAATCGCTCAGGATCATGCGACCCTCGATGCTGTCCATCCAACTTCTTTATCAAAAACAAGTTTAAATATCGAGCTGAAATTTGCATCCTACAAATGAAATTACAAAATATACTACTGTACATTTATAGTCGACTATTCCCAAAGTTGAACGAAGTTGAAAATACTCGATTAAATGTTTAATCAATTATTATGATAAGAAATTATATAGAATGGAATTACTCTAGGTCGCAGAAGAAATATTTAATTTTTACGAATTTACTCAACACAGTGCCTGTTTGATCGCTCATAGCAAGTTCAATATTAATTATTGCTTGCTCTACAAATTTGTGTATGTTCTGAAAACATGTACGAGACAGTATATCAAAGTTGACTAAAAAGATCTCATCCAGTTGACCGGAAAAAAAATCGTAAAATCGTCGAAGCAGGTCTCGTAGCGACCGGTAAGTTTATTGTTTACGCAGTGGGTCAGTGGATAGAGATTATTTTGAAAAACTGTGGTGCCCAAAGGTGGTTCGGAACCCACCGTAATAAAAAGTAGGTCCCGCTGAAATAGGCGATAGGAACAGTGTTGGTGAAAGGTGAGAAGTGTGGAACGGGATTTGAAACCCTGAGGGGACCAAATATCCATTACATACATTCGAACTACTTGCCCAAGATTAATTTGACGGGCACAGATCCGAAACATTCGCAAACCTATAGTCTCGCGACTTAACATTTATCGAAGGGTAGTTCTGGCGGGGTGCAGACAATCCCGGTTGACATTGGACTGGTGTTTGCGTCCGTCTCGTCTAGTTCGGATGGTAATTGAGATTTATGGGGCTGGTGGTACTCACTTGAAAGGGAAGCCATAGGATGAGGAAGGCGCCGACCGTGACAGCCAGCGTTTGACCGTAACGTGGCAACGCCAAGGTCTGCGTTTGATGCCTGAACGACAGCTCCACCGTGTAAATTGCACGTGCGTGTGCACGCGCCACCAGGTAGACGTACATGTAGCAAGCGATAAGTACAAGGGCGCTGGGCGCCCATACCGCCACCACTAGGAACACCCTAACCGGCGGTAACACGGCTGTCCCGAACCTGCAGCTTTCACTGTAACAGAAAACGAATCGGTTTGACTCGTTAGCCGACTGTATTGTGTAACCCCGTCGCGATTCGACTTCCGTCTAATTAATTTGAACCTTTGTGACCGGTTCAATGGCGCCGCTCAACCCCGACGTAACCTCGGAGAATTCATGGCAGAGTTCGCGTAAATATTTCCCGGGATTGCAATGTACTGGGCGTTGCATAACGGGTGCGCTTATGCAGTTACTCGGTTCCTTATTAAAATCGGAAATGACTATGTAACGCCTGTATATTGCCATCGATGCAGACTATTTTTATTTCAATTACCACGTGTTATCCCATTTTTATTTATTCAATTACTCGGTTCCTTAATAAGATCAGAAATTACTATGTAACGCCTCTATATTGCAATCAATGCAGACTATTTTTATTTCAATTACCACGTGTTATCCCAATTTTCACTTATTCAGTTACTCGGTTCCTTATTAAAATCAGAAATTACTATGTAACGCCTGTATATTCCAATCAATGCAGACTATTTTCATTTCAATTACCACGTGTTATCCCAATTTTCACTTATTCAGTTACTCGGTTCCTTATTAAAATCAGAAATTACTATGTAACGCCTGTATATTCCAATCAATGCAGACTATTTTCATTTCAATTACCACGTGCTATCCCATTTTCACTTATTCAGTTACTCGGCACCTTATTAAAATCAGAAATTACTATGTAACGCCTGTATATTGCAATCAATGCAGACTATTTTCATTTCAATTACCACGTGCTATTCCATTTTTATTTATTCAGTTACTCGGTTCCTTATTAAAATCAGAAATTACTATGTAACGCCTGTATATTGCAATCAATGCAGACTATTTTTATTTCAATTACCACGTGCTATCCCAATTTTCATTTATTCAGTTACTCGGTACCTTATTAAAATCAGAAATGACTATGTAACGCCTGTATATTGCAATCAATGCAGACTATTTTTATTTCAATTACCACGTGCTATCCCATTTTCATTTATTCAGTTACTCGGTTCCTTATTAAAATCAGAAATTACTATGTAACGCCTGTATATTACAATCGATGCAGACTATTTTCATTTCAATTACCACGTGCTATCCCATTTTCATTTATTCAGTTACTCGGTTCCTTATTAAAATCAGAAATTACTATGTAACGCCTGTATATTGCAATCAATGCAGACTATTTTTATTTCAATTATCACGTGCTATCCCATTTTCATTTATTCGAATTTTTCACGCTGGTCAAATAAAAATATTTTTCTTTTAATTACGCCAAAGACAGTGTACCTGAAATATTTGCCTCGTAGATATTGCTCGGCTGCGAGTAACAAGTCCTGAAGAGTGAATATAATCAAGATGGAAAAGAACTTCTTACACTCGATGGTGCTCGAAAAATTGCTGGCCAAGTGGAGAATATTAAAGAGTGATTCAACTTAAATACTTTACGAGGAGACAGAAATATTGGCCTCATTCTGACAAAATGGTGAGCTACGAAACTTCTTCAAGCAATTTTTAAATGAATGTTTTTTTAAATGATTTTAAAACACTGTTTATGAAATATACGTTTACACTTCGTTTTCTTCATCTAGAACACAATTCTTTCTCGGTCTAGCTTACTTGGTGCATTCACAGGACTTCTTTTCGAGAATATATTTTTCAAGATGTCACCCACGACTTCTCAGAAACGACCAAGTCGACCTCATGCTTTCGCAAATAAAGTATCATTTGTTCGGAATTTTATAATCGGGACAAGGTAAAATACGGTAATTGACGGCATATCACTGTGTGCCTGTTTGAAAGAAAAATTGGCTATCTCAATTGCAACAAACTGGAGTGAAATGGAAATGTTTTTTCTTTCTTAATATGTTTGACAGGTTGAAAATAATATAACCACATTTTTAAATTGATCCAACGTTTTTATAAATGCATAAAATCTGCTGTTTATTTATAAACTAACCAGACGTACGATTTTTTTTTAATATTCCTAAGATGTATTTTAGAGATCATACTGTGTGTCGATGTTTACATTTAATATTTTTTGGCATGAAAATCAACGACATCAATTCTCTATTACAATAGTAAAAAAAGATTTGCAGTACTTGCACATCGTAGACTATTTACTTGTTAATGTTATTTTTTGTTTCTGTGATGCATGACATTTTCCAGAAGCTCGTAGAAATTCGTCAAGGGAGCGAAATCTCTCGCACTAAACGGTCGAGGGGTTTATCAAGTATAAAATTAGCATTGATGAATTCTGTCGTGGCCAACGGGGTTCGCGAAATGGCCACCAGTTTGTAGACGACAACGCGGAGAGTGATCTCGTCCCCGGCTGGTCTCCTTCGACAAACAATGAAGTTACATAAACGGAACAGATCAGTCGGTTGTCCAATGCCCGATGAATACAAAGGACCAGGTTGTTTGTTGCATCGAGGCAACGTGGACACGTGCCAAGGTCGACCCTATGGTGCCGGTGTATCGATCACTTTCACGCAATCTGTATTCGAACCTGCAACTTTTACTGCCTAAGTTTCTCCTCCCTGCTTAATGCCAGATGCTTCCCCGTAATATGCGACGGGATTACATGATACCGATACTATACTGAATCGTGGAAATGTCAGCGGGACCATTAGTTATGCGCTTTGGATTCAATTGTAACTGCAGCCGTGCGAGAAACACCGATGCTGAGAGTTTTCCATTTACATTCTGTATAATTTGTTTTCGTATAATTATTTATTTTCAAATTTTTCATTTCTACACTTCATATAAATTAATTAGAACATTATTAGAACAGATAAGCTAGGTGTTTGTCCAAAAAATTGGCGAATATTCAAATTTCAACATAGAACACAGCATGTTGGAAGGAAATATAAAACAAGAAAATAAACACAGTGTGAAAACTCTTAAAACGCGCCAGTTAATATTCCGAGCACGTGTGTTCATCAAACTTCAATCACAGAATTTCGCTTTATACAAAACCACCGTGAACTGTGTCCATTATTCAGGCGAAGGTAACAAATATTTCCTCTGCGAAGATTATTTCTATATTTCACGTTTAATAGCAAAAGACACGTGTTCGAATAACGTCAGAGGAGCTTCTCACTTTTTTTATTTTTAGTATATTTTCGGCAAGGTGAAAACTGTTTGATACTGCCTCGAACAATGAAATAGTTATATGAACGGTAGCGCTGTTTTTCACCGTTCACCCGTTCCCCGAATAAAATTCGCGACACAAAGGAGTGTTTAGCGAACGGGAGAAAAAAATGTTTGCGTGGTTCAGTGTTAGATTTGTTTTGCTGTCGCGGCGCGTGTGTTTGAGAAACGTGAGGGAACGGAACGTGGACGGGACGAGTTCTCAATGGAGAACGCGTGACTGCGGAAGTACAAGAGAAGTCTGCTACCCTTGTTTGGGGAACGTGACTGCTGGTTAATTTGATTTCAACAATTTTCGGAATGTTTGTCGAACATAGATCCTCGAGGAGGAACGCCAATAAATCTGTTCGACACATTCGATTGCTGCACTTTACCAGGTAATTGTCGTGTGTGATTTCAAATCATTACTTGAACCTGCTGTTCTTCGTTCATAAAACTAGATTAAGGTGCGATCTCCTTTGCGCCTCTGGACGCAGCGTTTTGCGATCCATACTCCATTCATCTTAGCTCTCTGCTGTGTCTCTGGATGCACTTTGCGTTCTTAAGATGCAATTTGGTATGTCTTTCCTTGTTTTTCACTTGCGACGAAAAACGAAAGGGCATCGCTCAAACTCAAACACGTGAATCGATCGCAGTTCTGATGAAGCAGTGGCGCACTCAGTAGGGGGGGCCAAGGGGCCAAGTCCCCCCCCCCCCAAGAAAAAGAAAACAATACACTCAAAAATTAGCTAAACCGTAGAATAGCTCCTTCCTCTCCGATTTCGATGATTTTTGGATATGTTATATGTAAAACTACACATTTTGAATAACTTTTCCGTATATATATATATATATATATATATATATATATAAGTAAATATTTGTGGCTATCGTTGACAGATATTTTTCCTAAAAAAAAGGTCATTTTGTTCAACTCGTCCCCCCCAAGATTAAATCCTGGGTGCGCCACTGTGATGAAGTATAACGAATGGAGTATAAAAGGCACCTTTAGCTAGTTTATGTGACCAGAATCTTTTGTTATAAAATAAATGACTTCGAATATACCATTCTTCTCACACAAATACAATGTATCTGATAATTAGACAGCGGATTTAATGCTTTAATGACAAAAATGAGTAGGCGTAATTAATGCAATATAATATTAATATATGATATTAATATATAATATTAATGTAATAAACAGTAAGAACATTAGAAGAATTTAAAAATACTGTTACATTATTTCCAACCTATTAAACATACTAAGAAAGAAAGTCAATATCTATTTCACTCCAGTTTGTTGCGATTCAGGTAGAACAGTTTTATTTTCCATAAAGAATCCTGATAATGAATACTTAATCAAACGAATAAATATATACTGACGTTATTTATAACAAACGTTTGTGGAATTATAAAGTAGCTATCGCAAGGGTCTCTCTTTTTGTTCTATTCTGGTGTCTTTTTATTTTCTGTCCCAACGAGTAGTTCGAAATAATCCACCCTATTTATTTATAGTTTTTCGCTAATACAATCTTGTCGTAGGGGTTTCCTCCTTAATAGAGCCTTTTTTCAGCCCTGTTGATTCTGATTGTAGAAAAGGTTTATAAAATAAGGGACGAACAGGTGGCGTCGATAATGTTAATAATAACGGTAACTGACCTGTGCGGTTGCGTTTCGCCAACAGCTTTCGCGTAGATCAAAGGCGAGAGGCCGACAGCGATCGCGTAGATCCAGAACACGGCGATGTACTTCTCGATGCTGCTGTGGGTGATGATGTTCTTGTACCTGAGCGGTTGTGCAAGCGAAGTCAGTCGATCGACAGCGATCGCGACCGTGACCAACACGCTGACGCTGCACAAAGCGATCACGATGCAATACGGGATGATGCACAACGTGGATACACCATTCTCGGGCAGTCCTGACAGCTCCAGCTTCATTCCGAAGGGCATGAACACTCCAACCTGCCAAAAATTTCATCGGTCGTAAAGGGACTGCGCATTTTACCACGTTTTTTTTATGGCAAAATTGAATACGTGAAACATGGAACGGTAAAAACATAAGAAGCATGTCCAGATACTCAATCACATTATTATCAACTAATTAAAATCATTTAGTAACG
This sequence comes from Lasioglossum morio, assembly GCA_916610235.2. Classification (NCBI taxonomy): domain Eukaryota; kingdom Metazoa; phylum Arthropoda; class Insecta; order Hymenoptera; family Halictidae; genus Lasioglossum; species Lasioglossum morio. The sequence goes on along the minus strand of OU744330.1, from coordinate 6,499,352 downwards.
AAATAACTTTCCATTTCGGAACCCACTTGAATAAACCGTAGGTCCCGTCGCGAAGTAACCTTAGCAACGAGTTGAGAGCGACGTTAAATAAAAATATAAAAGAAAAACTTTCCATTTAATTTTCACTTTGCAAATTAATATTGGCAAATCTTATTTTGCATCGTACGGCACTGTTCAAATTTCCAATTGCGTTAAATTAATACAAATATGATGCACCTTTAACTCAGAGAAAATATTAAAAATAAATTCGTTAATAAAGTACTGAAGCGTAGCGGTAGTGGTTTGATAATGTTTGAGCGCAACTTTATGGCAGGAGTTATGTCCGGGATCCACTTAGCCGTGAAACAGTCAGTTGTTGATGCACAGGATGCATGTTGCCCTTTTTCGTTGGGCCGAGAGCTTCCGTGCAACGTGGAACGAGAAACGAGCAGGAAGCGGATCCGCAGGAAATGAAAGCTTTATCGCGTTTCATAACTACCGATGCAACCTATTGTGAAATTAAACCGGATAGATGTTCGCAACGGTATTAGAAATGAAGGTTAGTCCGCATTGCGTAAGTGTCGGGTTATTAAGGGATTTCCCCATGGCTTTAAACAATCGAATTATTTTCTCTTTATGCTTTTTTTCATGTTTTATTTGGGCCGGGCGATACTGTCAAGCCAAAGCGACTGGTTTCTCATTTATAAGTCAACGACTGCTTTTATTGCGGCTTCGATTGATCTTGGTCTTCATAGGGTCTGGTACAATACTTTAACCAGAAGAGTGCGTCTACTTTCTTCAATAATTAATGAATATCGTTGTTAAAAATATCTAACTACAATATTTGACCATGGAAAATTGACAACGCAGAAGTGACATGCAAATTAGTTTTGTTAGGAGGATAAAAATATAATGTATCTGTAGAAGAGGGATGTTAAGGGCGATTTGAAGATTCCTCGTGCCTCGTTCTTTTGTCAGAGTGTTCAGCTGACTAATTAAAATACTGGATTAATCTCCGGGAACAATGAGCCTCTTCAGTGTCAATGCCTCCTTTCAGTCTGACAAAGCTGACTGTAACGCTGACGGAATTGATGCTTTTCATGGGCATTAGCGCGCTAAAATTCGGTTGGCGAATATCGATTTATTCCCCGCGCATATACGCGGATATCATGATTTCATTCTGATAATTTCTCGGCGATTACACAGATCGCTGAGTGAAAGCAAATAATTCTATCCACCATCGATCCCGCCCCCCCATCCTTCGTCGAGTATCATTGGCGTATCTTTCACGTCGTTCGCATACTTAAATCATTACTAATCATTACTAAAATCATTTCAACTCGACGAGACGACACGAAATCCACTAATGAAATGAACCTGTCTCATTCTCTCTCTCTCTCTCTCTCTCTCTCTCTCTCTTCCGTTGAAACGATTATAAAGTTTGATTTCGATTCAATTGCGAGGTCAGTGTTCACACTACTTGCGCAGTTATATAACTCGTCAGAGGAAATGCAGAAGCTCATTCGTACTGTGAATTCGAAACGAAACGAGTATGAAATTCCCCCTGCTGTCATCTCGTTGTGCTAATTATGCTAATGACGATTTACTTTTGGAAGGCAGACGCGTATGAACTTCGATAAGCTCTGAAAACAATTTTCAAAGTCGCATTGAAATATTTCCTCTCTCTCTCTCTCTTTCGCGGAATTTCATAAACCAGCAATGCCATAAATTCCATTGCTGTGTGCGTATCTCAAAACAATCGAGTTATAACAATTGACTTATTCAGAGTATGTACAAAGTGCGTTGCACGTATTTTTTTAACGCCACATGCCCCGAAATATTGATTTCGCGCTTTTTTCATGTGACCTCGGCACTGTTGCACCTGATGCAATTCGATAAAAAATGTTTCTTTGTTTACACCGTCTTCTAGCTCGTAAACTTTCGTCGAAAAAAGATTTTGTTTAGACGTACGTAATTTTTTAATATTTCCTGTAATGTGGATTTCTATGTACTCGTGTTTGAACAGATCTCAATTGAATGCATGTTTCATAAAAATGAATAGGTGCAATTTGAAACAGTGAAAACATTACAAAAATTTAAAAATATTGTTATACTATTTTCAACCTGTTAAATGTGTTAAGAAAGAAAATAAATTTCTATGTCACTCCAGTTTGTTGCAAATCAGGTAGAAAATTTTTATTTTTCACGGTGGTATTGTTATTGTTTCCAACGTTTGCGTAAATGAGCATTAAAACATGTGTCAGGTCTGAAGGGGTTGGAAACAATCTAGACCCCTCTGTAAATAATTTAACGTTGCTAATTAGCACCGAAACAATTTATTTATTTATATTTCTTGTTTCCCGGACGTACCGCCTACACAATTGCAAAATATTCAGTTTACGTAACCTTCATTCTACGTAATTGATGTAAATGCACTCCAGACTAATAAAAGCCTACATGAATACTTGGCGAGTGGAAAATTTCCACAAAAATTGATGTTATTAAATTTATTTGTTTATTTATAGAAAATTTGTATATACTGCATTAAATTTTGATTGCACCCTGCGAGGATTAACGTTAGAATATAATGCAGGCAGACTGAAGGACAATAAAAGATATATAAAAAACTTTTTAAAAATCACGCTTATATGAAAACGTACTAAAAAGGAGAAAATAATTTTTTCAGATACTAGTGACTACAAATAAAAGCGTGGAACGCTAAGCTATATTAACGTAATCTTCGTGGGCGCTCCACGCTTTTATTTATAGTCACTAATATTTACAAAAAAATATTTTCTCCTTTTTAATGCATTTTAATATAAGTGTGGTTTTTAAAACGTTTGTTTTTAATATATTTTTTTATTTTCTACTTTTTAGCCTTTACTACCGAGCGTATTTAATAAGACTCGAGTTCTATTCCTGAGATACTCTGCTGAGATTTTCTTATCTCCTAAACGCACAGTTTTAAAAAATTTCATTTTTAAATATTACATTGTCATCCAGTTCTGAGCTATGTTTAAAGCTTCAAGTCTCTAAGCTCAATCGGGAAGTGGTTTAAGATTCGATTACACGATTTGACGCGTACAACAAATAACACAGCAAGCTAATATAAGCGTGGTAGAAACGCATGAAATTCGAACCAGAACAATTAGCAAGAACATCGTTCATTTAATTCCTGAGCTGTCAGACGGAAGTGGTACACGAGGATTTTTCAACGCGGATTGTAGAACGCAAATTGCGAGTATCCAGCGAGGTACTAGCCGGTTATTGACGCAAGGATCGGAGGGGTTGATGGACGGCGACGGTGGTTCATGTATTTTCCTTTGCGCTTTAAAGCTTACCCCGAAGTCGCTGACGGCCAAAGAGACCAGCAGGTAATTGGATGCAGTCCGCAGTCTCTTGTACCGATAGAAAGCGGCTAGGATAATGGAGTTGCCGGAGACGGTGATCGGCGATAAAATGCAGACTATTGACACCGCCAAAACCACCGAGACGGGATTGACGTCGAGCCGCGTATCGATCTTGGTCACGGTCGGTATCAGTGCGGCCGTCAATTCCCCGGGAACGGTGGACGGCAGCGGGTCCGTCGCGGGCGTTGACATTGTAATTTACAAGGTGGTCCCGCAGGCGTTTTCAGGGCGGTTGCACCGCGGCTTTGCACCTCGACTTCAAGTTAGATTCCGCTCGTAAACGTGCCCCTCGTAGGACGACATGACGCATAGCCGGCCGACAAGCTACAATCTCGCCGAGGACGAGGAAGTTAATCGATCGACGCGTGGTTAACACTCGATCGGAGATCCTTGTATTCCTTTTTCCCGTACGAGTGGTCTGTAATCGAAACGGACGACGGATGGATTAGTATTTACATTTTTAAGGGGGTAATCTCGTTTACAAGATTGCAAGGGTGCAAGATGCACCTTCTCATTTCTCGAATATGCAAAGATGGGGGGTTTCAGTAGTCAAAAGGGCTAGATAAAAGATCAATCCTAGTTTTTCTTTTGCGAGGCACAATTTGCATTATTCGGCAGCATGTAGCTGTCGCAGCTTTTTTAAAATAGCTACATGCACAGCTGTATGCTTTTGAACAATGCAAATTACGCCTCGTGAACGTAAAACTAGGATTGATCTTTTATCTAGCCCTTTTGGCTACTGAAAGACACCATCTTTGCGTGAGCAAGAAGTAGAAGACGCATCATGCACCTTTGCAATCCTGGAAACGAGTCTAGCAAGTCTAGTCTAGTCTACTAAGGGTGGAGAATTTGGTCAGAATTTCTTCAACGCTTTTTTTCAGTATTCCCAAGTTTGTAAAGCATGCATTCATTGTCAGATTTTTACAAACCTTGCACGTTCCAGCAGCTTGCCGATGCCATAGTAGATTTAACGGTCGGCTTACAGCGCGACCACCGTTTGAAACCGCGATTTAAGACCGTGGCGATAAATTCCTCGCGAAATCACCATCAATTCACGACGCGAGCAAAGCGCATCCCTTGATGGAACCCGGAAATTAGACGATTTCGGTGACGATTTCGACCTTGCCCCGGTTCCTCTCTAATCGTTCGTTCGGCAGTCGAGCCCCGCTGCTTCACCTCTCCAGCCACGAACTCTATCTGAAACAAACATCCTCTTGTTGTGATTACCTGCCGTTACGACTAACGCGGTTTTTAGCATTCGATAAATCAAAGATTTGCGCTAAAGCGCAACAGCTGTGCACACACACGGCGTTTAGCGAGCTGCCCGCACACGTTCAGTCGGCGATTGTGTTTGCAGATCGTCTAATTGCACCGCATGCGATAAATCTCGTGTGCCCGATCATAAATATTACTTAACGGTTACGTTTCATTGATTGTTACGTACGCCTTTCGCCTCGTAATGCAGAAATTTCGCGTGGGCGTGTGTGCATCGGTCCTCGTTTCGCAAACAAGCTGCACGCTATAGCATTCGTTCGAGCACGTTATCCATCAGTGCATTAATTATGCATGCGGGCTTTGGAAAGTAAATATATTCTATCGCGTGTCATGCATAAATACTAAAGATCGAGAAGAGGGCGGTCCGATGATGAAATTTTTGAAGAGACGCGGTCATTGGTTGTTATCAAACAATGTATAATTAAGGGTACATTCAAGAACATTGGATTTAACGAATATAAAAGGGAGGCCAGTAAAATGTTGAATATGAATGAATTTGATAGAGTTATTAAACTTCAGAATACTAATTCATTTTCATTTCAATATCCATTTTTATAGGATTTTTCAAAAATTTGTATCGTACGTAAGCTGAAACATTCAGCGGAAACCATTAGGAATTCTATCCCTTCTGATCCCGCACGAGCTAGCTGTTATTGATTTTGCAGGATCCGTTGCAACGTATGAAAATTAGAATATCGAGTGGAACTAAACCGAAGTAACACGTGCTGCTTAACAAACGAACATCTACGTAACAGACTTGTGTTCGACGCATTCTGCGTTTAAAACATGTTCTCGGTGACATAAACTAACGAAATGTATTCTTCAAAATTTTGCATTAGATACGAAACTCATGTATGCCATTTTCTACCAGCACCAATGTTATCATAATTTCTATTACACGTTATATAATTAAAATTTTAAATGTTATCGGCGCCAGGTTCGATCATTTTCAGAAAAACAACAAATGTGCAATTATTACATGTTTCTAACGTTTCGATCCCGATGTGGATCTTTTTCAAACAATCATTATTGCGTCTGGAAAATATTTTGAATGAATAACAATGTAAGAGGTCTATTACACGTTATATAGTATAGTAATAATTGTAGGATCTTGGAAAGAATCCTGTATTATTATGCAACGTTGGATGCCAACTATTTACCTTATGATAAATAGTAACTATGATGTTTTCGACAGAAATCAGCACTACGACACATCATTGTAGTCACCTACCTCTCCCTTTTAGGGACTGCTGTTTAAGTTCGCGCAAAAGACTGAACCTAAGCTAAGATAACCCTGTAGCTAAGATCTCGGTCTTTCGAATTCCTGTCTATCTCGAGTTGTCAGACTTCCGACGGATCCTATCTTATAACGCGTCTCTTGTACGTTGTGACTGGAGTTATAGTTGAGGAGTTTTTATTAATAAACTAGTGTTTTCTTTATCATAAATCTACAACGTTTATTAATCCCTCATCCGGAATACCAGAGTATATTAACCGACCGTAGCTTTCGATTAACTAGAGAATATTTCTTATAATTCTGGTCCAAATGCTTATGGGAGGACCTGAACCAATAATCTACGAACCTAATCATCGACATTTGTCCAGCTAGAGGCTGCCATTACCATTAATTCGTAAACGTGGGTCGCGCACGAGTTCGCAACAGCGTAAATTCGGCACACAGCCGCGTATCTTCTGGCAAATTATCTGTCATCTGGTATTTTACGCTGGTCCCGCCCCCGATAATGAACCCCTAAGCTCTGGCGTGCTCTGTACGACGGTTGATCTCCATACAACAGGCTCCGAAGCCGTCAAAGAAACCGTGGACCATTGCACAAGGGAAAAACCGGGGTTATAGGGGGCGGGGTTAGTTTATATTCACCCGCACGTCTTCCATTATCTCGAATTTGCAATTCGGATGCGGCCGGTGTTAAAGCTTCCGAGAGACAAATGACCGGTGGCAGGGTTAACCGTTCCTGGTCGGCAAGAAGCGTTTTCGAGCTTATCAAAATCAACGTAGCCTCTACTTTCTCGCCGGTTTCCCTCCTGGTTTCCATACCGGCCGCCATTTAATTAATTCCGTCCCCGCGAAAGCGCATTTCGCGACCCTGGTCGCCGTGTTTTATTCGCCCTGTCCCTCCATTATCTGGTTTCAGCCCCGGGACAACGGCAACGGGACATTGTAATTAAGGCACCGCCATTTTGACAGGATTTCAGCTACGTTGTGCAACGCCGTTCGAATCGCCCCCGGCCGCGCCCGGATACGGAAAATGACACCGCTAATCCTACTCCTCTGATTCCGCGATAACCGGATGAATTGTTAATTCGAGATATATTATTTCGATATACCGTTGAATAAATAAATGAGTATTAATAGAAGGCTGGGGACGTCGCGTTTGCATCGAATTCGCGGACGTGGTAATTGTTGCACGAAATTTGGTGGCTGGACTGGCGGTTTGATGTTTCTGATTGCTGGAAACATGTTAATTAACCGTCGAATCGAAATCAGATGAAATTGCCAATTTGGCCGAGTTTTTAATCTACCCAGAATTAAATTGTGTCTGTATACACGATTATAAAAGTAATGATAAAAGTAAAGTCTCAACAAGATGAAATTACGAGTTGTATCGAGTGATTTTTATCATTTTTTTTCACGCACGGCGAGATAAGTTCAGCTTTCAGTCGGTTGATCGGAAGCTCGGTTAATGATCGAAACGGTTCTTCCGCTCGTTTTCGCGAATCGTTCAGCAAGATGGATCCCGGTTCTAGAATCGCTCCACTCATCAATCTCGCTTGAAAATAGCAAATCGCGCGAAATAAACGAATCGATCAGGCTCACAGCTTTAGGGGCTGAAAGACTCTTTCGATCCTCCGAGAAAAATGAAAGATAACACTTGCACTCTTGCAGAGATGCGATTCTGAGATTAGTGTCTGCGAAAGGGAACATCGGATCAGCTGCTAGTAGATTGTAATTAGTCTTTGATCAAATTACATTCTGCTCTTATCTTAATTCGTCCAGATCTTACCTTATCATTTTTCCTCCTATCAAAGCTTAGTTGCCGAGTAATTTTTTCAATTTGATAACGAGTTCAGCTAGCTTTGACAAACACGAGCTCAAGTAAAGTCATTGATTAAAACAGACATGATTTTCTTTCCCATACTAACGCATCCAGAAAATTACACTGCTTTGAATTCTGCAAAGGTCGAGTTTTAAAATCCATCTGAATAGTTACCGAGTTCCTATAGAAATATTCTCATTTCTATTACATTAATTTATTAAACATTTCCCCCTGTTTTAAGGAAATTGTAATAGTTCCTTCCTTCCTGGAATTTTCTTGTCTCACGCAATACTCGAATAAAAGTAATTACATTGTAATTGCACTCACCTAGCGATCTTCTCATCGACGTGCAATTAATTTTCGAAACAATCGAACGGAAATGGGAACGACAAGCATCGTAAAATTAAAGAGAGACACTTAATAGAATATTTCTGTTCGTAACGTGGACACAATATACTTCTCGAGTAGTTCTCGAACGACTTTTCCGGAAGTGTGCACAGCGCAGCCATTCGAGCTGATGACTTTTTAACATCGTCATAAGATTGCTAATGTCCGTGTAGTTCTCAGACAATATTGAAAGGGACCTCGTTTTCCGACGAACCTTGTAACGCTCAGCCCCTTTCATCTTCCGGATTCGTGATTATTTTTCACTCGCCATGAGGTATATAACGTTTTTTTTTTACAGCGGATCTCTCCGCGCAAAATTTCTCCTTTCATCGCTGCGAATATTATTTTCATCCTGGGCTCAGTCAATTATCCGATCGAGTGAACTCCGCGCTTAGATATAAATAGGGACACCATAGGAATTTTCTACGATAAGCTAGTCGAAGTCCGGTGTCTTCGCAATTCCAGGGAAATTTTCTGTTGCAATTTCTATTCAGCTTTCACCGAAATCCCACGTAAATCACTGCTAGCCTTTGAGTAATATTTAGAAACAATTATCTGAAGTTTTTCTCTGATACAGATTTGAGAGAACAAATTGGTTTTCATTTTTAGACTTTTTTCAATGTATCAAATATCAAATGCATAACATCCACAATCTATTAATACCTGATTCGCACAAATAATATATACGAAAAAGTATGTGGTCACAACGCTAGAAGCAACACAAGTGGTTCAGTTCATTAATGTCCGCAAACGAACAGTGACTGGCACGAGAAATTGATTTCATTTGTCGGAGTCAAATACACACGTGCAAGCATTTGATTAACTCCAAATATTTATACACCTCGTACATACATAAACGTGGACTGTAGATATTATAGGTATTCATATAAACAACACGAAATTATTTATGAAGTCTCTATAAGATCTCTATTAGATTCTACAGCTGATACAAGCTATTAATTATGTCGCTTTGACATATGCTCGTGAGAAAGAGTGCGAAATATTAAAGTTGAAGGTTGCCGTCTAAAATATCGTTCGCGAAAAGTTTAAAATAAAAAAGCTAACCAGCAGATGTTTTCGTTTTATCATTTTTTTTTTCCAACGGATTCGTGGACATCTGTTTGACATATTTAACCATCTTCCACGACTGCTATTCATTCGTATTTATTCCATTTATATAAACTCATCTCTAGATGATAGAATATCAGTATTTATCTAACTAGATAAAATTCATTTATTCTAAAAATCCGTTTTAGCAAAACGCCAATTGAGGATTTTATTTGCCGTTAAACACATTTGCCACGAGACAGAAATAAATAATTGCATAGAATTTCAATGTTCCTTCGGCAACGCGGTGAAAAATACTTTAAAAAATCTGTAATTTCGACGAACGATTGTCGATGTAACGGAATCGTTTTCAAAACAGCGTTCCACGAGTGAAATGTTGGTTCGTCAGGGTTTCCTGGTGGTTTCTTCCTGGTCTTTTTTTCGGTCGAGCAGGCAGAGAGAAGTCGCAGAGTCTGAAATTTAGTCAAAGGGGACCAGGCGGAACCAATCATCGGAACGGAAAACGAATTTCTCCGGCAGGAATGATTAACGGCACAACAGATTGGTGTCGGCGTGGTTCCTTTTTTTTCTGTCTCCGATTGTATTTTTAATTTCTACCGGGAACCGTTTCGATTTCCGATATAACTGACGCTTGATTGGAGGACGCTGGATAATCAACTTTGAGATTGAACATCCAATCCGGCCACTCGCTCTGGATCCTGCCGACGACTGTCCCTCTTCCTTCTCTCTTCTTTTTTTTTTTTTGATTCGCATCAGACTCTCCTTTTCCACGATTTAATTAAGCTGCTCGACGAGCGAGAATGAAGGCGCGATCACGTTCGTGGAAAATTCTGAAAATTCTAGTGGCAAGATGTCTGAGGAACGTGATCGATCATCGGGTCAACCGCAATGTTCCATTCTCTTTCTAGACACGTGTTTCCCGGAAATTTAGCTTATCCATTCATTGCTTCACAATTTTTTTGTTGTTTGCGAGCTTTCTTCGTTTCTGACATTCTAGAGCAGACTCGTTCTCTACAATGTATTGGTTCCTTCTTTCCATTTTAATAAATGTATTCTTCCAGATTTGTGTAAAAATGTTCATTTGAAAGTTTCAAGAGATCAATGTGCTTTTCATAGGAATTATAATATCGTTCTGTATCGATCGTAGGGCATGTCCGGTTAAATCGATAAGCAGCTTCCGGCCAGTGACTCGAACAGAATCCATTTAAAAGGAAATATGTGTCCATGGAGCGCCATATGGCGCTATCACTTCTACACGAGAATATCCAATGTCGCCGTATGGCAGTGAATAGTTGATCTACAGTGATCTAGATCAAAGATATATTTAACCTCTCGCAGGGTCCGAAGCAAATTTTGCCGATTGAACGAGTCGTGTCATTTTTTTTTTTTTAATTAACTCTGCAGACGTTTTATATCGTAGAGAACAGAATTCGCACATTCAATCCACATATCGGAGCAATATTGAAATTAGCTGAATTTCGTTCGCCGAATAAATCACCGTTCATGTTGCTTAACAGCAGAATTTATTCACGAGCGAGCGTCGATTCGATATTAACGCTCGAACCTCAATGTTCAATCGAATTTTGACACGATGTCGTACACACCCACGTATTCGCTTGTCAAATATTTCGGTGATCGTGTCCCTTGTCAAAAATGACTAGGACATTTCGCCAACGCTGCAGTTTTCATCAGTGTTACAGAGTAAGCGGTACAGCTCAGCTGGAAATAATTTTTCAAACAGTCACGTCCCAAGCTAGAAAATCTCATCAGCAGAATACCGCAGCCCGTGAAAGCTCGAAGTTTTCGCGTTTTAGTCATATCTCGTATTATTAGACTAAAAGTACGCCCGCAGTGGATAGAAGTCTGCATATAATTATAAAAATTGAAACCTCAGTAATATCCATCGTAACTTTGCATTCACTGAAATTCCTGATTGAAACGACATATTGTTTGATATTATTTTCATTATAAAATAGGTACAAATAAATGTTTTGAAGGAATTAAAATTTAATTTCTCAATGGGTTTGATACCGTTTATATAAAACAAAAACTCTAATATATTAAATCTTTCCCATGCATTTAAAACGTTTTGTGAAAATCGAAATACAGTTATTATATAGAATCTTGTTATATCAAATCGTTCTATCATAATGTGTTTGTAAAATATGCAATTGCACTTTCCACCCAATTTACTTGAACTAAAAAGCTCATATGCAGCAGCAATGTATACTGGGAAATTGCATTTCCAGTTTTTTAATCCTATTTTCACTGCTGCAAACTTTTCGGTCAGTATAGAACAAATTGTTTCATTATTCTGAACCTAAACGAGTTCGCGGGCTTCTCCAGAAGCTTTTTACAGTTATTTGAATTCATTAATGCTAGAAAAATTTTCCAAAGCTTCTCCAGATACTGACACAACTATTTTGTCCTGTTAACACTGAAAAATAAAATTTTAAACGTCTCCAGCAAATGCTCACAATTATTTTGCCGGTTTAAGGTAGATAAAATTGTTCTCGTGCCTCGAGCTCGTAAACCATTGAGCGGTTCATAAAAGTATGTGATCCTATAATTGCATTGGAGAAGTCGGCGCACGTACGAAAATTCTAATAGAATATTCATCAAGCCTCTTACACCTACGCGGATTTGTTATTTGGAAGCGAAACGGAATACGCGCGACAAATATTATCGGACTATTGTAAAATACGAAAAAGGTGGAAATGGTTTGCCCGATCGGTTTATGACCTGTCGAACGTGAAGCGTGAAACACGGGCTCGAACAAACACGTTGCACCCGTCGGCTTTAATATGAGGTATTGGATTACCGACTGCATTTTCCGCGCGGATGCAACTTTCGCGATATATTTATGCTATTCGCGAATCATTCAGTGTTATCAACTTGCCCTTGTTTCACCAACCCTAGTGAAGCTCCTAAGGAAAACAACTGGATATGCCGGTTACGTTGTTTTTAACCTCATAAACAAACAAAAACAATAATACACTGTGTAGGTCTACGTGATAATTATACTGCTGATTTTTATGCATTTATGAAGAAATTGGCTGGATGAAATCTAAAACAGTAAAGGAACAGAAAGTTCTAACAACATTGTTAATACTCAATTTGCGAAAATTTTCGAAAACTGGAAAGTAGTACGAGTCAACCATAAATCAGACGGCCGAAAATTTTAGGAAATTCAGTAGTACAACTCAACGACAAGTCAGACGCTCGAAAATTTTCCATATGAACAATCAAAATTTGCGACGCGAAGAAGGAGAGAGTATGAGAAAGAAAGAAACATAGTTGATAGCTTTTCTCATACGCTCTCCTTGTTTGCGTCGCAAATTGTGATCGTTCATTATGTTTGAAGTGAAACTTTTTCTATGATTTTTTGTATTAGTTGTTCCTGATCTTGTATTTTTTTGTAAATTTCCAATCTTAATTTGCTTCTAAACATTACTAGACTGCAAGAAGTTTCACTTCTACCGCGCGTGGCTTTCCACGCGTATATTTTTATTTTAAATGTAATTTTGTAATTTATATACATACCTCTTGTTTTTTAAATATATATCTAATATATGTGTAATACGTATAATTATATTACAGTAATGAACACTTCAAAACACTTCAATAATGAAAATGAAAACAACACTTCAAAAATGTCGTTGCACGTTGTGTCGAAACTGTATATGTCTGTAGTCGTAACATAACCATGTATTTCTAATCTTTTCGTTTGATCCTACTACCGAGCATTTTATTCGTTGCGATATATACCAAAATGTTCGCTATCATTCTAAAGATCGTTGGTTGTCCCCAATCGGTGGACCGGGGTTCGAATCCCGTTGGGGTAAGAAATTATTTTTCACCGTTTATTCTCCGTTTAAATTTTCGCGCCGACTTTCGACTTCCGTAACATCGACTTCCGTTGGATCAGAAAATTGTTACCCTCAGCAAAAAAGTTTCACTTCAAAAAGCAAATATTTGTGTGTTTTCGATGAAAACAGGCGTTTCGTTGGAGCGTGCACTTCACGGCGAGGACAATTACCCTTGTAGCTTTCCGGAGCGATGATCGAGCGACAAGCGTGGTCTGCTCGAAACAAATTACGTTAAACGCGTTCATTGTTCGCGCCGCGAAATTGCACGGCGATCAGAGAGAGAGAGAGAGAAAGAGAGAGAGAAATTCGACGATCCCCGTTGTCAGTGACGGAACAACGGTAACGACAGGGAAATGACGTAATGCATATGCAATGGAGATTGTTCCTCGAATCTTGTTCCCGTACGACGATACGATCCTCGATTTCCCTCCGTCAGGCAACGATTCCACGAAACGGAAATCTGTATCGCTTATCCTCCGATTTTCGCTAGAAAATATGGCATCGCCAATGACGAAACGCGGCGAGATCGTGGAGAGAAATTCGATCGCGATATTTCGCATGTTTACAATTTTTCGAACGCTATTTTTATGCTGCCACAAACTGGAACGTGTTGCACGAAATATGGAAATTGTGTTCGTGCCACAATGGATAGGAATTCGTGGACAGGAAATATGAAGAGTGAAGCTCGTTTACTTATTGTTTCGAATAGTTCGTTAATATTGCAGGTGATATGTTCCGTTTGCACGGTGAACGTTGAAGCTTTAAAGTTAAGTTGAGAAAAAAGTGGAATGCTTACAGTTGTTTGGAATACGTGGAACAGTGGTTGTAGGCCAAAGAAAATCGACTAGTCCGTTATCAAAGTGAAATAAAGAGGGTTCACGCTTACAAATGGGAATGGAAAATGTTCTCGTTCGAAGAAAAGTAGGATAGACGGTGTGGACATCGACCGAGAAGTCGTGGGAGAAGTCTTGCTTCGCGGTAGAAGTAGCACGGAGTTGTTATTATTTGTATATTGTGGCCAAGTTCTTGATATTACGACAAACAGTGGTCGAGGTCGAACATTCATCGGGCAATAGCATGAATAAATTACTGGTCGGACAAGTAGTGTAAGGCTGCCTTTGAACTGATACGTGGCATAGACAGGACACTGGTCAAACGATTTCGGCTGACAAGTAGTACAGTAAGCCATTGATCAGGCTAGTAATACAGGCAAGCTCTTCGACGGACACGTGGCATAGATAGGTCATTGATCAAACAAATCTGTCAGCATTTTGGACAGTAGATAGATAATTAATTACTAGACAGCGCACCTTTATACAAAACAAACATTTTCTACCTGAATTGCAATAAACTGGAGTGAAATAAACAATTATTTTTCTTCTTAATATACAGGGTGGACGTTATAAACAGTTTCCCTGAATAACTCGTTTGCTTTTGAAGATAGAAGAAAATGCATCCGACCGAATTTACTTTGTATCAAGGAATTCATAATCTGATTTACTAATTTTTTTATTGGCAGAGACGTCAGGGAGATATGGAGGTCAACTCTTTTTTTTTTAATGGAACGGTATGGTTTTTGTAAATGCATCAAATCCGCTGTCTATTAAGAACTGGTCAACTAATCTTCTCTTATTTTGATCTTTTCCAAGAGTCTACAAAAATGTACATTTTCAAACGAAACTTTAGGTTGCTATGAATAATGCCGAGTCCGTGCACGTATCAGGTCACCGTTCAGAATTCCTTGGAGATCGATCAGCAATCGCGAAGACAGTCTTCTGTTGATCGAAGCACGCGTCAGCGATAAATAATCATTGTTCGCGCGACTTCGGCACTGTTGGAAGAGCGGCGCGAACAATCGCGAGGAGTCAATAAACGATATTGTTTGGAACGAACTTCCGGTGGGCAGAGCGGGAGGTGGTGGGATTCGATATTACGTGCTAGTATCCGTCGCGGGCGTCGCGACGTTCTCGGCCCGGTAACCGGTGGGATCCATTCGAAACGGCGCGAGGGATTTGAATAATCAATATCTTTCGCTATAGAAAATTCAGAACGCGGTTCGGCCGATAATCTGCCGCGCGGTTTGCATTTTACGGTGTTGCGGACGACAAAGGGAAATAAATTTATACGTCTCGGCGCATCGCGGAAATTGAAACTCCGCGCTCGTGCTTGGGGAAAGAAATGAATTATAAATTATCGTGGCGCGTTATGCTGCCAGCGTTCAACCCGCTGTTCTTATTCGAAGCTGTTCCTCGTTTCCGCAATGATTGCGTAGTAAACGCTGCGGGCTCGGCAAACATTGATAAGCATCTTGATAATTCGATTCGATTGCACCAGTTCTGCATCGTGTTCATCTCGGAGGAATATCAATTGAGCCATTTGTTTGCCGTAGTGATTGACTACACAAAATAATGTTATCAGTCAAACACACAGAACAATCCAGGCGTTAGTCAGACTAGTTGAATAATATAGACTGATCATACAAATAGTACAATCCAGAAATTAGTCATACATGTACGCATACATGTACAACAATCTAGACATTAGCCAGACTAGCAAAATAACCTAGGCTTTTGTAATACAAGTAGAACAGCCTATGAATTGGTTATACATGTACAACAATCAAGACCTTAATAGACTAGTAGAATAACCTAGGTTTTGCTCATACAAGTAGAACAATGCAGGAGTTTACCATACTCGTAGAACAATTCAGGCATTCATCAGAAAAGAGCTAGTCCTTACTCAAACAAGTAAAATAAGCCAGGTTAACAGTCAGGCAAGAGGATGAGCCAGTTGTGTTAACCAAACAAGTAGAACAAATAAGAAATTAATCAGACAGTACACTAAATTACACTAGCAATTATTCGTAATAGTAGAATAGATCAACAATTAGTTAGATAAAATATAACTGCTACTAAAAGTAGAGGAACTTGATACATTACTTATTACTAATTAATATTAATTATAAGGTCACTAATTGATACTTATTGAACGTTATTAAAAAATTTCATCAGTAAAATACCCATCAAAGGTCTGCACGAGAATCGATTCCGTTCGTCTCACTTCCCACTTTCTCTCGAATTGCTGGATTGAATCATTCTCCCTTTGTGCCGGTGCACCGAACGTAAATCGCGATAATGATTGCCACGAGCCGGGAATCCAAGTGTGGCTACTAGGAGAGTTTAAAATCCCCTCGATCACTCTTGTTGCCTTTTATTAAAGAAATTTATGTCCCATAAATGTGTTTCGTTCGCCACAAAAGTTAAGTCATCCATCTTTTCAGTGTGATGGGGATAATACGTTACGAACAGACCCTTTTAAAAATACAGGATGGTCCACCTAAATGTAGCCACCTGATTATCTCCTTCATTTATGATGATATAACAAATATTTTTAATGCAATGTAAATCTTATCACGAGGTGAATGCTTTGCAATTTTTATTTCTTTCTTAAGATCATTTTTCCTGGAGTTTTCAAGGTCATCGGAATGTTTTTCTTGTGAATGTATATTTCTTTTCCTTGGATATTCTGGTTGATATCAAAACGCATTCAGAGATACGAATAGCATTACCTTTTGCGGATTTATTGTTTATAGAGAAGGAGGGTCTTGATATAATCTTGGAATTAGAAAATCGCAGGGCATCTACTTCGAACCCGAGTGGATTTTGCGAGCCACCTGGTTCGGGTTCATGATATTTACATGGGAAACCGATTGACGTTCCAGAAACTTCACTTTTCCTTTCTATACTTATAAAGAAACACTGTTCCCCAACATATCGTTTGCATGTATGAACCGCCACGAGAGCGAAGGTTTCTTCGGGCCAACAGATATCGTTGTAGAACAGAGGAGCGTAACGACATCGGGGAGCTTGTTGCAGTCGCAGATAAGAGTTTAATGTTCCTGTATGGGGGACAATTTCGCTCGAAATGAAACGGCCACGTCATATTATTTTTATGGCGAAACTTAAATTGTTGTCGTCGGAGCAGACTCGTTTGCTAGGACGTTCCGGAACTGTTACCAACTAGAAAGTGATTCTAGTTAATTGAAACCACCTGGATTCAGTTAGATGACCACAACCAACCTGTAGCCAAAATAATGTTCCTATAAAAATTACGAAAAGTTTAGATCAGTATGTAATTTCATTTACTTCTTACAATCTTCAGTAATCTCATTAAAGTCGGCCAGTAAAACTCGCGATTTCTGATTTCCCATGAAAATTACTAGATTATGGGACTCGAAATTGTTACAATTTTATGTTCGAAGCGTGAAGTACCGAGAACACCTTTATGGCGTTAATAAGAGCGCAAGGCAAAATTGAAACTGGGTCAGTTTAATCGTAGCAGCGTTATTATTTGTTTTTTACGTCACTCGGATTTTCTGTTGACTTATTCCCAAAAGTATATAACGCTTCGAATAGCCTCGAGCAATTTTTTATAGTATCTGCACACCCACGACAGGAATGATGAATGCGGGAACGGAGTCCGAGGATTCGAAAACGGAAACGCAATTCTCAAACAAAGAGAAATTGTAGTAATCCAATAAAAATGTTCGTTGACCATTCCTGACGACAGTGGTATGTAATGACATCTGGGACCTTATGGCGAGAAGTGCGCTTGAAAATGGTGATGAGGAAACGTGCTCGGTTTAACTATCATCTTTGCGAAGGATGTCCTTTCTTCTTGGAGACATTAAACAACGGGGAAGCTGTTCAAGAAATTGTTTAAAGAATTTATGCTCACGTTCTTTTCATTCTGGTGAAATATTTAATTTTTACATGATAATAGGTATTTAAAATAATCTGCGAGTGACATGAGTAACTTGCGGATTTTTATGTATAATAACAATTTTCTCTCAATTATAATCAATTGGTGTTGTATAAATTTTTCCCTTAATAATTTAAATGTGTTCGAGATAACTTGTGCAATTCTGCAAATGCATATCTGTTTCTACATTTTCTGTAAGGGCTCCTGCACATTTTTTCGTGGAAGTAAATTGATTTATTTGATTTCTTGGAGACTTCTTTCTTGGAGACATATATTTTTAGAATAAAACTCGAAGATCGAGAGTTATTTATAGGTTCTGCTTCCCCAAGAATGGTTAGAATCGTCGATAAGGAAATTGAGTGGGCCAAACATGGTTCCAAACATCCGACGACAGTTGGAAATACTGGTGACAATAGAATATCGACGTTCCGCGAGGCAATAGGGTCCAACAACCACCGGAGGGTCCTCCGAAGCTTTCAAGGTGATGTGAATGCAGCTGTTTTGACATACAGGTGCAAGAAACGAGGTGTTGCATACACTTGAATCGAGATTGCTCGCGAGTCCACGGATGTTACGCATTCACGGTGCCTATGTAAAACACGTCGAAGCTTTCTATTCGGCGATCCACTTGACCTAATAATGCATTCGAAATCAATTATGTATTAACGTTTAAAAAACATCGGTAACATAATTAATCACTTTTGAGAACCAGCTAAAAACATCTCGAATTACATGAAACAACTTTCTTTGCTTCCAATTAGGGTTCTAATTAACCCTTTGCAGCCGGAGCTATTCGGAAATTAAACATTTAATACCTCATACAATACTTAAATGTATTGTAATTGATTAGATACAAATCTATTTAATAATGTGAATAATGATACAGCAATTTTTTAGTGGTATCTCAGAGTCACCATTCGAGTGATAAGGGTTGAAGGTTAAAGAATAACCTAAATCATCTTAAACCTCGTTTCAAATCTTTTTCATATTCTCACTTTTTGTAAAACAATTAATAAAAACTAGTAGTCCATTTAAACAATTTTTTTATGTCTGAAGTGCACTGAGAAAAAACGTTTTATCCAATTTCGAAATGGAAATTCTTTTTGATGTAACAGCGCAGATCCGAATAATTTCGACCAGCACGTACATTCGCAGACGATTCGCACACTACCTCCTCGAAAAGGCAAGTCCTCAAGGAACTATTTGCGTCGGCGACGTTCTCGCGCATACGAAATACCGCGCGTCAGTTTTCCTTCAGAGCGAAATTTCAGAGAGAAAACTCCCGAGTTTTTCTTAGCCGATCCTTTTTGCCGTGACGTGATATATCAAGTCTGAACCCGATTAAATTCTCATGACAGGGTAATGCGCTGGCGTGGCGACGCGTGAATGTCGGCAGTCTAACAAGCAGAGCAATTAAAAGTTTTTCACGGCCGGTTGGTCATTTTCCATCCTCGCGTTTCTCACGAAACAGGCGAATTTTTTTGCTGGCCGGCTGTCGGCGAGCGACCCACTGAATCAATTTGTGAAAATTTAAAAACGCGACGCCTAATTAAATGCAAAGCACGTACCAATTTACTATTTCATTTCTGAAGCATGTACCGCCTTGTTTGAAATTCAATTTTATTTATTATGTTGTTTAGCCATATATAAATATTTTTCTGAAAAATTGTTTCATGTTTTCAGTAGCCACTTTCGTTATTTAGACAGTGAATACTACATTAAACGATTTTCATTATATGAATAAAAAAACTTAAAAGCAATTCCTGAAACAAATGACAGCAACCGAAAGTTATTTTTATGCTAACATAGCAATTACAGCCCTGAAAGGGTACCGAGGCGAGCATAATAATATTGCGAAAGGCAAGGTAATAATGCAATTATTCACTCCGTAATGCATTCATTAAAAATATTTACGTTCTTCTCGATTCCGCAAATATAAGAAGAAAACGAGGATGGCATTTAGAAAGTAAAATCGCAAGAAGATCTTGGACAGCAGCAAAATTAAACGAAGACCTTTTAATTGGTTTTTCATGAGTTTCCAATACTCTGGAAAAGTATGTCCCCTAATTTCCGAGTCCAATTTCAAGTTCCAGAGCTCTGGAATGCCATTGCCACGACACGGTTCAGGAAATATCGATATGCTCTTGGCGGCTAGCCTCGCGCTTTGTTTGCAGTGACAATCAAAAATGATTATTTGTGATCCTTTTTATTATTCATGGGACGTACGCCAGAGGAATTGTTGTCGTAGGTGTTCCTTGGCGCCGCGACGATTGCTGCGTAGGCGTCGAAGCCATTCACAATGACTTTCGACAGCCGCAACCCTAATTGAGCGGACCGAACAAACAGTTTCAGTGGATGCGAACCGACTGCATCGTGCATGTATTTTTTCCGGCGGGTCTTGTCGGTGATAATTACTTGTGCGTGGGAGAGTAGAAGCAGGCCATAAATATTCATTCCCGTTGACGTGGACACTGAACTATTTTTCATCCCTTTTCCCGAAAAACGAAATTTCGGTTGAGTTCTCTCGTTTGGAATTGTGTTCGAAATTCTCAGCATCCGAAACAGATAAATTACTTACCCACAGAAATACTTGTTACAATGCTCTTATAAATAATATTTATAAATTATAGTAATATTTAATTTTTCGTGGAGAAAAAGATAAAGCAATTATTTTTCCCATTTGCCATTACACTGCTAATCTTTATGAAAATTCATTTTCTCAACGTAGGAACAAATTTCATACAGTACATCTCTAAGAATATATTGTCTTAAGATGGTTGCAACAGAGGAACAATGTAGAAATATTCAATTTATAAGCAATTACGTTTTGTGTTTTTTTTTGTTAAAATGCGGATCTTTGTGAAGTTAGCTGTCTCATACGTTATTAAATATCCTATGCAATGTTTGATACAGCGTGCATCTAACAATATATTATGTTTGTATGTTTTAGTTAATAACAATATAGTATGACAATTGTTACAAAATTGCTACAAGTAGGGCTAATATAAAAGTAATAATGATCGAACCTGTGCGCCGCGAAAAAAATTCATATAACAATATATTGTTTGAAAAATAACTGTAGCTGATTAAACTCATAATTGAAAGGATCGAGCAATTACATTTGCTTTTGTATTTGACGTTTCGTTAAATCTTTATCAAAAATGTATGAAAATCGATAATCTATTTATGGCATTTAATAAGCTTGCAGAATAGCATACATCTGGAGGTCTAATCTGAGGCAATCATAAATTTCTCAAAGTTCTTATTAAACTGCGAGATCACTAACCTAGCGATCTAGAACACTGTTGGAATTTTCCTAATAAGGACCGTACAGAATCCATATTTCACATTAGCATCTCTTCGGAAGTACGTATTCTTTTGTTGTAACCGTGAATCGCGTTAGACCGTACATTTCGCTTCTCCATTTTTTTTTCTCTCTCTCCTTTCAGAAATTCGCTCTGTCCTCGTCGGTCAGGGTAATTGAAGCTAAAATTCCCTCTTTCTCCGTGAGAGAACCTAAACGTCGGCCAGCGAAATTTCATTACGGAACGCCGTTACAGGAGCATGAAGAACAGCCCGTCTCTATCCCGTGGAACGGATGTGAACGCCACCGGACTGGCAAGTTTAATTTTTCCGCGTTCCGCTTCGGCCTCCAAGGAAAATGAAACTTGACCAGGAGATCTACTTAATTATTAACCGTTCAATTTTTTTTCATTCCTGCGGCACTCGCCACGCGATACCGAGTTTCCGGCCGGGCAACCCTTCAAGTGTCTTTATTATCTTCCGGAAATTTTGCAGATGGATCCCGGAAGCTCAATAACCAATTCTCGACTTTGTCTTTCATCACTTAGTTTTGCATTACGATTTATTTGACTGTTCCAGTGACGACTGCACTGTCGACTGTCGTCATGAGCTAAGATTCTGACTCGGGACCTAATTAATGCACGGCTCATCTATCGATCTTCCTGGAATTCGTTGTTACATTCCTGTCCCCCTAGGCTCGCGATGTTCGACATGGCGTTTCGAATTTTCCGCGTATCTCAGAGCCCGCTGCTGTACCGTTCGAGACAGATCAATTCGGTAGCGGTGACATATTTCCCGAGCGTGTCGCTTCCCCTGTCAACCAACAGACCATCCTCTAATTATTCGACATCGATTCGACAGCGTTTTGTCCCTCCCTGAAGGCAATTTCGCCGCGGGAACGTCGGCGATCGGATAGTTTGGGTAGGGGATAGTTTATTGTCTTTAGCAGTCTGTGCAGCTCGGCCAGAGCTACAATAATGAAATAAATGTTTGCGATAGGTCCCAGACGTTAAGGAAGCCACAGTGCAACCTTGGACCTCTCCACTATTGGAGAAGGAAGCTATTTCTTGGTTAAGTTCTTGCAAGTTCACCCCTCGTCCCTCGGCCAGCTTTTCTTGGCAACTTTCGCGTCACTCTTTACGTAACTTCTTTTAAACTTATCTTGTTACCTCTTACCCTATTGCCTTGGTAACTTCTTTGTCGCTCTCCTATTGTCCTGGCAACTTCTGGCTAGACCGTCCATCCTCTAGCTTTGTTCGTTAATCGGGAGCTATTGCTTTACTAACTTTTTAAATCTCAAGCTATCCTGTTGTCAACGTCTCCCGTATTTTGGCTATTTATTTGGCAATTTGTTTGTCGCCTTTCTGCTGATCTGTGAATTACGTGTCAGCTGCAATCGAGTCACAAATTCGTTAGCTTCTTTGCAGCTTCAGATGATAAATCTGCAACTAATTCTTTGCTGTATTTTTTTTATTGTTTTCTTCGTACTACATTTTTACGTATTTTTCGAAGAAATTGGCTAGATAATATTACAGAGAATCAATTCTGTTCCAATCACGAGCGGTTTTCTCACGTATCCGCAATTTCAGCGAGTGTTCCAGATGCACCTGGAAAAACCACGTTTCTTTGATCGGTACAGCAATCGATGGAGAGAGTCCGGAGCACTCTGCGCCCGTGGAATTAAGCGCGGTTAATTGAAAAACGATTTCGCTGATGGAATCGGGAATTAGTCGAAGGCTTAGCGGAAGTCCAGGTCGTAGGGTTTAGCTTGGCCATCGGTCACCAGGATAGTGATTCAATTCTAGTAAATGGTTGTCTGGGGACATTTGACACTAGGGCCGTCGCGTCGTGTTATAGTCGGCAAATACGAACGAGAAGTAATTCACTGGAAATGTACGCAAAGCGCGCCCGGTAATTTGCGTATATTTAGTTCCCTGTTTATCTATGTTTTGCATAAACCGGTTCTCTTCGACGGGGATTGGGAATTCCTGCAGGGGTTCAACAGCTCGAAGCCGATGGAACGCGGTTCATGAATGTGCGACACGTTTCCCAGTTGTTTTTGTTATCGCTTTGTAAATAGCCTGCTCTGAATCAGGATGAGATAAAGTTGTACAGTATCGGGGAAAGTATTTATTAGTTCACGAAACAGGATTCGCGTGCTACGTTGGCTTACCCCACGAAATAACAACAGTGGTCGCCCCGGTGCTCTTCCTCGGTGCGGATTTGTGTCAAACTGTTTTGCAGAGACGCAGCTTCGAGTTGCAAACAAATTTTCATTCAAACTCGCACGAGAGAAATGTCAGTATCAATCAATAATAATTATATTTATCAACCAATGATTATTGAAAATGAATTCAACGAATTCACTAAGTTAACGAACATTAATAATTGCAATTATTTTTTTCTCTCAATTGTCCACTGGATCCGGAATCGTTACTCAAGCCTGAATTTATCCAGCCCGTTTATTCTTCAATTCTTAGGAAATATCCATCCCGGATATGCACGGTGAAAAATTCATACCAAGATTCGAATATAGCCACCGTGTTAACAGATTCTGAATTATTCAAGCAACTTCGAGCTTCATTTGTTGTCGAACGTGTCGAGGCTATTTGCGTTCTGTCCCGACAACTGTTTTCACTCAGCGCGATTAAAATGCTTATGCGAGCATAAACCACCGTTTTATTTACAATGTTAGCCACGACGACAGTCACGCTGAATGGTTATTCCGTTCGTTACAAACATACGTTGCAGTGTGCTCGAATACGTCGTTCTATTGTTTGTAATGGAAAGAACGAAGTTATTAACTGTGAAAATAACCTGTTCGCTTTCATGGTTTTTAAAATTTGTATTTACAGAGACTAATATTTGTGTATGATTCTATCGCGTGCTGTCGGTCATCGAAAAAATAAACTCAGGTTACTGTGAAAATTTTGTAAAATAATATTGCGACGTGTTCAGAGCTCATTTTATCTAATTGGGAACTCTTTCGTTTAAAATTCAATGAATTTGTTTAGAAAACAACACGTCATTTCAGTTCTGAAAAATCTACAAAATGAGAGAGGTTAGTCTCAATTTAAACATATACTCCCGCTGTACGATTACACTCAGGAGACATTAGTACGACGGATCTATAAATCCGCTGGGCCTGCGTGGGAAGGTAGTGATCATCGATCAAGAGTTCAAAGTCCTGAAGGATTAGAGGACGAATGTCTGAATGGGATCACGAGCAGTAGGATCGTGGAGCGAAAAGAAAAGGCGGCAGGAACAACGACGGTGTTACACGAATCTCGCGCAGAAAGCTCTATTAAGCGATGTTAAACGCCCGGCATTCTGCCGCGTGATGAATGAGCCACGCGAGATTCCTGCGAGGTCGGTGCCGACTGAATAAATCACCCGAGTAATTCGATATTCGTTGTCTTACCGTGCCAGCAGAAGTTTTTCCCGACTCTGCAACCCTTGCGAGCAATTACCCGGCCATTGAGAAGCGAAAATTTATCGCTGTGCGGATAGAATCGTTCGAGAAGCTTTCTAAAACGGGACGAGACATCCTGGTGTCTCTCCTGTCTTTTTACTGGAACGATCTCCCACGAAACGTTTCCGTACAATTAATTAAACTTGCAGAAAAGTACTCAATCGAATTTCCTAGACGATCCATGAATACGTATTTCTTAAGTCGCCAGCCATTGACGGTAATGCTATTATATCTACCTATATTCAGAAAATAACCTTTCCTTTGTGGTATCGTATGTAATTAATTTTATTAAAATCGCTGAGATGCAGGTGGGTTGAAAGTACAAACTAGAATTTGCCTGATTAAAATCAATGAAAATTAAAACTTCTCCGCGTTTGTTCTATTAAATAAATCGTACGAATTTTGCGGAACATGTTTCCATAGTAAGTTCGCTAATGATCGCGTCAAACGTTTATCTAAATATTCCACTGGAGTCAACATGATTTCATACTCGCAGAACTATAAGTCAGTTTAAGACTTCGTGCTTACAGTTCGGAAGTATCACTTCGTGATAATAGTTCACGCTATCGGGAGAACGGCAGAGCAAACGGGAAAGTTGAAACGAGGCTGTTGTTAACATTCGTCCGGGATAACAATCGAGAAGTTAATGAGTTACAGTCGAACACGCGCACGTCGAGTTGTTGAACCTTCGTCCCTGCATAATCGATACCGTCGATGCGCCGCTAATGAATACTTGAAAGCTGGCTTTTCCCTCGGGGGCCTTTCCCTGCTTTTCCATTTTCCCGTCGCCGGCACGACGACGACGACGATGCAAAGGAAAAACGTACCGCGAGTTTCTTTATCTCATTTCCGTTTAATTCGTCTCGCAGCATACCGAGAACGACCGCTTCGATCCTCGCGGAATGCGTTTCTGCATATCAACGGACTGCGTCGCGTCGCCGAGAAAGGTAAGCGGCCGGAAACACTGGAAATGTAAAAGAAACACGAACATTGTCGGAGAAGTAGATCTCATGCGATTCTTAACAATCTGGAAGCCTTGGCCTTTGTGCTTAAACTGGCGAATCACATGCTGATGAAATAAACCTTTAACAGTTCGAGGTTTCAGGAAATAAAAAAAGTACCGACTCTGGGTTTTACTGTTCTTTCAATTATTCATTGTTTTTATTCGTTTTGTAATGCATTAGCGCCATTACGGCGCTGCTCGAGCTCTGTTTACCGAGACTGTTCTAACTGTATTTTTTTAATTGCATTTGGTTTTATTTTTAATTTACGAGGACCATAGACCTGGATCTTTTTATTTCGATTATTCTACAGTCTATAAATATGTACATTACCATAACCATTCGCGGTCTATTTATGTTAGCCTCCCATCAATCTGTGACCGGCATTATGCAGACTGTTGACAATGTAAATCGGTATCGATTGCTGAATTTGGATCAAGTATCTACGAGATACTGTTTGTACAGACGGAATGACGAGTTATGTATGCGGCCACGCAAGGAAATTGCCAATTTGCTAAAGCGATCGCCAGCCACGATATTCTCGAGTTCTACATCGAAAATAGAAGATACGGCGTCGCATTATCGCAACAATTTTTTCCGGCTCGGTGAATACGATTGCGAGATTACACTGTGAGATGTAAAGGAGAAATTCTTCAATGTAGTCCAGAGATCATTGCGGAACGTCATTGGCCAACTGATTCATGGCAGTTTGAGATCCTTACTTCGTGCCGCGAAAGCGCAGCCTTGACTGACGAGGTAAACAAAGAATCGTTGGTTCTTCATCGTTCGGTAAACGCGTAAACAAATTACCGTTACCCTTCGGCGTCACGTCGCGCGTCGGTGGCGAGAAATTTCACGTTCTACGAGGCAAAAGAATCGGTGCTCCCGACGAGATTGTATCCCGCGATCATGAATAAGTGAATTCATAAGCGGGATCAGCAAGCGTTGAGCAACGTTCCCCGTTCCCCCGTCGATCTCGTAAGGGCACGCGCGTGGCGCACGATATATGACGTAACCTATGCAAATGGATGCATTCCCCGCCTCGTGTACATGGTCGAGGGCATAACTTACGATACGCAAGAAATACTCCGCGTTATTTCGGTGTAATATACCGGCAAGGAAAATGCGAGTCCTCCGGCTAACAAGCCCGTGTTACACCACTTGTCGATCGTCAGACTGCGGACCTGTACGCAATTTTCAATTTTTGTAGGCAAATTTTAAGGAACTGCTACCAAATGTAAAATTTCAAACTCCAGCACTTTTTGAAAATTTTCGTTAGTCATATATGCTAATGATCCGCGGTCTACCATTGTCTAGATTCTACTCGACTGATCAAACGTCTACTCGCACTACTAATCCAATCCATAACTGACCACCAGTCTGAAACATGACAGACGCTCTTCTGTGGCGTGCGTCAAACCCTGTTCTACATATAGAACACATAATTTCTCTCTCTCACTTGGCTGATACATAACAGACTATTCCACTAGCTGGATCCTAGTTAGCCAGCAACATGCATCAATCTCCCAAGAGATTGTGGACACTGGTAACTTTTATGGCCACAGAAATAACTATGCAAATCTGACCAATTACTATTCATCACATGTAAATACTTTGTCTGATCATTAATCTTTTCGTACTACTTAAACCATGGTCTATGTTCTTGCCTGACCAATTCTCTATTCACACTACTAGTCCCATCCATAACCGAACACTAGTTTGACACAGGACAGACCCTATCTTCTTCTCTGGCACATGTCACACCCTATTCTACATATGGAATACACAATTTCTCTCTCTCACTTGGCTGATACATAACAGACTATTCCACTAGCTGGATCCAAGTTAGCCAGCAACATGCATCAATCTCACAAGAGATTGTGGACACTGAGAACTTTTATGGCCACAGAAATAACTATGCAAATCTGACCAATTACTATTCATCACATGTAAATACTCTGTCTGATCATCAATCTTTTCGTACTACTTCAACTATGGTCTATGTTCTTGCCTGACCAATTCTCTATTTGCACTACTAGTCCCATCTATAATCGAACATTAGTTTGACACACAACAGACCCTATCTTCTTCTCTGGCACATGTCACACCCTATTCTACATATCGAACACATAATTTCTCTCTCTCACTTGGCTGATACATAACAGACTATTCCACTAGCTGGATCCAAGTTAGCCAGCAACATGCATCAATCTCCCACGAGATTGTGGACACTGAGAACTTTTATAGCCACTGAAATAACTATGCAAATCTGACCAATTACTATTCATCGCTTGCCAATATTTTTCGAACTCGGTTAACACCTCGACAATCGAGAAATATTTCCAAATAAATCAAAGCATCCGGAAAGAGGAATAAAGGGAAACGTTGCCTTCAGAAAGTCCTAGATAGTAGCCTAATTTAAAGATTTCGCAGAGTTTTTAATTTGCTGTTTACCAATCTGATTTGGTGACCGCAGGTTGTATCGATACTCGGAGCGGAGGGGAAGACGCCTGAAAGCGTCGGTTCGCGTGGAGACAGTGCGACGCCCAGCGTCTGCGCCGGCGTCCTTGAACCGGCCGCGAATAAGCTCGCATCGTGTCGGTGTTTTCCAGATTTCCCAGAAGGCCGCGGTCACTACCGGCATCGTTCGCTTCGATTATCGATCGGTCAGCGCCGCGGAGAAATGTGCATTGAACCAATCGCCGTTAATTATTCGTTCCCTCTCCCCCGGAACCCGAGGCTAATGCGATTCTACGGAGCGAAGGTGTCGCTCCCGAACCCTCAAAGCGTGTAAAAATAAATTCCTGAGCTCCTCTGTTCTTCTGACTTCTTCCATTTCCTTCATCCTACGCTCGGGAGTCGGATTATCCGCGAGTTATCTCTCCAATCTTATTCTGTTTCTTTCTACTAAATACTCTTGGATCCTCGCGGATCTTCTCCGAAGCAAACTTTGCCAATTCCATAACTTTCTTCATAGTTGCTGAAAAAATAAGCGGTGCTAGATGTTCCCTAACATGGCCTGTATATCACTCTTGACTTTTACACATTTGCAATATTCGCTGATTCATAAAATTCCAAAAAAATGTTTTCATTGATAAATAGAACTATGCAAATATCATTTAAAAAATTTATTCACATACAGGGTTTCTAGTATACCTAATAGAATATTAGGGTTAACTAGTATTGAATTAAGTTAAGCTAACTTGTTAATTCAATACTAGTTCAATACAATTCTATTATTGAGTTAGCTGGAACAACGTTCGATGATAAAAAGTGCAAATTTTACAGGAGAGCAGGATGTGATGCATACGAATGTCAATACATTTTTACTCAGAATTTGATGTTCTATTGATTTGCCATACAAGAATTAGGTCTTTCCATTCAAAAAAACGATGGTGATCTTGAAATTTCTAAAAAACCAACGCCCACAAAAAAGGCAAGTACCGTATGAGGTGAACCCCTCGAAGCCATTTCAATTTCACGTTTTACAACTTTCATAAAACGTATCGTTTAATATATATTTGGGGTGAACAATTTAGTAGGTACACCCTGTATATTGAATTCACGGTTGGCAGACATACGATTCTGTTTTGTATCCCCCACGATAAGATATTGGTCCCTCGGCAATATTTCGTCTGGTTCCTAGCTGTATAATAGAAACAAGAAAAAATTGTAGCGAGGAGAGTCTCTCGAGTAGATTAGGGTGTGTCTGATGAACCGATAGGATGATTCAGTGACCTCGTTCGTTCCTCCCCACTCGGTGGTTCGAGACGACCATAAAGGGCCAGCCTCCGAGCATCTGTCTCAATTCTCTAACTTACTGTGTAACTAGGGGTAACAAGAATAAACGTAGACACACCAGAGTTTACTCTATCAATCTCTCGATCTTATATTACTATTATATTCTACTGCACACGGTCACGATGGATCATTCAACATTTACGCCCACGCGGACTCCGGGGCAAACGCTTTCAAACAAATTCTGGATAAACTACTTTCCCCATAATTAAACATACTCGCTTGGATTTTTATTCGTATGCTTGTGTTTCGATGCGATGTTTAATTGCTCAGAAGTATGCTACTATCCCGTTTTAGAAAAATTGCTGTTGCCTATTAGGAGTAGTGGAATTCTCAAGTTTAATACTAAACCTTCCATTGCCGGTGAGATGACTCGTTAAAACTGTTTCATCCTGCAATTATAGAAATTATGAAGATTCTTACATGGAAATTGAGTCAATACATTTTTGTAATCAAGATTGCACAGAATCTAAATAAATCGAGCCTTGCCATTTTTGTAAGCTAACACATTTTAATCGCTTTTAGTGCTTGGTAAGTTTAGCGTTAACTAACCCATTAAGCTAATTTTTCACTGTGTCAGTGTGACAGCAGGAAACAAATTACGAACGGACGAGGTTTAAAATTCGCACGCGACGATTTATCGGGGAAAAATGTCGTAGTGTGGAAGGCCGGCTATAAATTTATCCCAGTTAAGCATCGACTGCGAGCTGGCCAGACAAAAGCATCACGCAACGCGAATGAAGAGACGTATGTTAATATCGTGTGCGGCTGTATCGTAAACCGAGCAGTTCCCAGGGTCCAATGCTAGTGTTCCCCGTAGCCCGAGGCTCGATTAGGTCGCGTACGACTGGAATCGTTTAATTGTATCGGTTGTGTATCGAGGATGGTTCCCACAAGGCAAGGAGGAGGGAAAAGAATTTTATAACTCTCGAGGAACTTTTTCTCGAGCGAAATCGCCGCGGATCAATACATCCGCCGGTCGTAGAAACGTACTCCTCGAACTCGCAGCCACTTCCAGCCCGATTGAAAAATAACTCACGCCTTCTCGGTCAAAGCAGGATCGAAACTTTCTCTCCTCTCCTCTCCCGTCGTCATATTTCCCTATTCCAGCGACTACAGCATGAGCAAATACCGTTCCGAATGGCTAATGTCTCTTTTATTTCAAATCGAGCTCACTTCACCTGAAAAATATTTTATCTCTTGCAAAATTTGTTCGAACGATTTTCACAGCTGCCTCAAGATTGTTGAAAATATGCGGGCGCCTCGTTTGGAAACGTTTCTCCGCATGGAAATATCGAGCTGTTCAAATTTCTCAGAGAAATGGAAGGACCTCGAATAACGGTATATTTACATTTTTACAATTGGTGCGCATAATGGTTGGTTTAAGGGTATTGAGAATTTGAAAATATACACTTTGTTGAACGTCGGATGGAAATTTGTGTGTGCTTTAATCATTTCGTATGATAAATACTGACTTCATTCACCTTTGCAAGTGTTACGGTGGCAAACATTTCTGTCATAGAAATTCTTGGCTCGCTCTAGCGAGGGATAAATCAGTTTACGATTATTCGATAATCCCTCTAGGAACATTCCGAAGAGTTTCGAGTCGAGTTTAACCGATGTTTCGGTCGGGAACCCGATCACGCGTGTCGCCGAGATGTTCTTTCGGAACGAGCAAAGTAGTCGTCGGGCTAGCGAACGGTTGGCGAGCTGCCTGCTGCACTTGACCCTGCACTTGCACCCGAGCTCGTGCGACTCCTGCATCGCGCGGGGTCACGGACGATTCCCGTTTTAAACGGGGTCCGCACACCGACGCCTATGCGACTCGACACACGTGTCCGGGCACGTGCAAATCTTCCCCTCGCACTTATCGTACGCACCAACATGCACATCGGTGCACGCAATCGACTTCGCAATACGACTCGCGTGAGACACTGTGTTCTCTTTTATAGCGATTTGGTGCATTGCTTGTTCATTAATGTAGCCACCAGAGGGTTCATTAAATGCCTATTCAGTTAATCAGTAAATGACTATTAACCCTTCGCTGCATACTGTATTATATCTAATACAGTTAACAAATCTAGTATATAGTAAACTAAGGATGTGTTTTCTTACTATGTTTCTTTACGTTCATTTTCCTTTCAAGTTTTTCACCCCAATTAAAAAAGTCATATAATGAAGGGTCAAGTCAGCGGTCTTTTTTTCCCAAAGATTTCAAGGTAACCGATTTTTTTTTCTTGTAAATGTATATTTTTCTTCCTTGCATATTCGAGTTGATATTATCGCAGTGAGACACTGTGTTCTCTTTTATAGCGATTTGGTGCATTGCTTTTTCATTAATGTAGCCACCAGAGGGTTCATTAAATGCCTATTCAGTAAATCAGTAAATGAGTATTAACCCTTCGCTGCATAGTGTATCATATCTAATACAGTTAACAAATCTAGTATATTGTAAACTCAGGATGTGTTTTCTTACTATGTTTCTTTACGTTTATTTTCCTTTCAAGTTTTTCATCCCAATTAAAAAAAAATCATGTAATGAAGGGTTAAGTTAGCGGTATTTTTTTCCAAAGTTTTCAAGGTTACCGATATTTTTTTCTTGTAAATGTATATTTTTCTTCTATGCATATTCGAGTTGATATTATCGCAGTGAGACACTGTGTTCTCTTTTATAGCGATTTGGTGCATTGCTTGTTCATTAATGTAACCACCAGAGGGTTCATTAAATGCCTATTCAGTAAATCAGTAAATGACTATTAACCCTTCGCTGCATACTGTATCATATCTAATCCCAATTAAAAAAATCATGCAGTGAAGGGTTAAGTCAGCGGTCTTTTTTCCCAAAGTGTTCAAAGTAACCGATATTTTTTTCTTTACGTTTATTTTCCTTTCAAGTTTTTCATCCCAATTAAAAAAAAATCATGCAGTGAAGGGTTAAGACCTCGGTATTTTTTCCCAAAGTTTTCAAAGTAACCGATATTTTTTTCTTGTAAATGTATATTTTTCTTCCTTGCATATTCGAGTTGATATTATCGCAGTGAGACACCCTGTTCTCTTTTACAGCGATTTGGTGCATTGCCTGTTCATTAATGTAACCACCAGAGGGTTAATTAAATGCTAATAGTCAGCGACAGCCTCTTCTTTCACGAAGTTGTTTAACATTGTTCGCCACAACGACTCGAGGCTAGCCGGCTTCGTGGAAGTGCAATAACTGGTCGAAGATTTTACGGCAGTGATTTCCACGGCAATTTTCCAATTTTCTTATCGAGTATCTGCATAATTATCCCGACTGGTTGCGGGCCAGCGTAACGAACCGCAGCGAAGCGAGCCATAAACCGGGAGATAGAGGTCTCAGAAGTCGGCAGCATAGTAATCGCCGTTTCCGGGAACGATACATCAATTTCCAGGGGTCCGATGGAATCGCGCGCCCGTATATACACCCTCTCTCGCAGATCCTCGCTGACATTCGAACTTGCTCTCCCATCGGAAACGCATAAAAGTGCTGGTATGTTGGCGAACTTCATCAATCTCCATCTGCTGGGGTGTCTAATCTGGGTGGCAGATGGAAAACGCGAAATTTTCCGCGAGGAGAGTCCTGCTAACCTCGAGAAGCTAGTTTCCTGTATTAACCAGACCGCCAGGAGTCTGTTCAATCCCGAGAGAAGGATCGATGTGATAAATCATGGAGCGGGGAGCATCGTGGGCGAGATCGCGAAGGCCTTTTCGAAGGACGCGGCCGTTCTGGTCGGAAACAGGATGCTGTTGATGACGGACGAACGGATACCTAGCTACATAGTGATCGAGAACGACGGGTTTCGTGGCTCGCGAAGAATGCTGTTGCCGGCTATGCCGATGCAGCCCACGCTGCAATATTTGTTCGTGACCGGGAACGGAAATGACGATGTGCTCTCGTTCGCGAGAGATTTGCGGAACGCCGGCTATCGGGACGTCGCGTTCTTCGTGTTCGATCACGCGGCGTTCGCGACCGTGATCCGTGCAAACCAGACGGGAAAGGAGATTACCCTGAAATCTGTGGGATCCTGCAGCACATCCGACAGTGACGTCCACAGGATTCCGGCGTTCGTCGTGGATGCCCGACGGTACTGTCCGCCGGGTGGTTGCTCTATCAAGTATGGAAGCATTGCGGATCAGACGGTCAGGTTCTGGCGCAAAGAGGACAAGATCAGAGTGACAAGTGAGCTACGTTTAGCATTGAAGATGTTTGAAATTGTTGGTTAGATTTGAAACTCCTGGGTTCAATCAAATTAAACTGATCAAACAACAACTTCTCACCCCGTTCGAGACCGAATATGCTTAAGGGGGTACTGTACCCATGGATTCTAGAGTATTTATCAGGGTAACCAACCTACACGCTGAACACACAGTTTGGCAACAGTGATGAACAAGATTTGTATCAATCTAAAGCTTCAATTTCGCTATCATTACAGGTTTTTTTCTTTTCATCAATATCTTTATTGCTATTGTAAGGGAAAGCCGTATTTATTATAATCATTGACAGACGTGTTTGTCACCGGCGCGTTCGTTTCGATCTGATCTTCTTTTTACAATTCGTTGGCAATTACAATTTTAGAATTCTTCTGTTCCTATTCTCTATTTTATAAATTTAACTATATATATAGGGTTGTCTGTTAATACACACACGTTCATTCGTACAATACACACACATCATTCGTACTTCAACCCTATACTATTAATGGATCCGAGTGGCTTCATGCCCTTTACAATTTTGTTGTTACGAATCTACGCTGACAATTCTCCTGACAAGCGCCAATCTCGTCGAAGTAGCTGAACTAAAATTGGTTCTAGACTTGCTCTTGACTTTGCCTGTATGAACGAAATATGGGGAAATTGAATGCAATCACGGGAAACTGTTGTTTGTCCTTATGAGGACATATTTTGAGCTGCACAAAGGTTCATTTGATAGGGGAACGATTGCAGTCAAAACAATCGTTTTTTATTAGAAAAATACATAGGAACCTGAGGGTGGTTGTCTCGATTTTTTCCTCTACTTTGGACGTTCATATTATTAAATATAAACATAATTTCGTCAGATCGTGAGCAGATCAATCAACCCTTGTTTCGAGTACAGAATTGGCTGGTCAGATCGCGGTATAGTGATTCCCCTGAAACGGGGACGAAGTTTGGATCTATGAATCGATCTCCTGGGAACGATGTTTTACAGCTTTGTTAGAGCTTTTCAAATTCTTTGTTTGTGAAACCCTCGGTGGCTGTCGTGGAACTGTGATTCTTGTTCGAGTGCCGCAGGAAATATTGCACGTTTTGAGGCAGACAAAGGGATCCCGATCAATGCGTGGAAATTCGTGGCCGGACTACCAATGCTTACGAGATTTTCTAGTTTTCAAAATAACTTTGTGGCCGACAGATGGAGGAATTGTTTGTAGGAAATTTTGTTGTCGGAACATTTCAACGTTGAAATTTAGAGAAAAGTCGACAGGATTGTCATTGGATTTTACATTCTACAGAAGCCTTTAGTGCACTAAATAAATTCCCGTTTAATTGCAATTTCGGAATTTGACTCTCAAAGGTCCACGTTTGCAGTTTCTCTTATCGAAACAAGCGTATTCTCGTGATTCGTGCAAGGTCCAATCAATTGGTAGAAGCATCCTTTGACCAAGGTTCTCGCGTAATTGAATCTCCCTAAACATTTCGTTCTATAAATTCGAAGTGTTTTGACACGACGATGCAATTGTCCAGCATTTTGCTAGATTAGACCGAATAAGCGGACTCATTACGAAGCTGTCGCGTTTCAAGGATTTTTCGTATCCGTTCGACAAAAATTCCGGAAAGTAGCTTGTCCCTATTGTCTCGTTTTATACCGTGCTTACGACTACGACACGCGCGGCGTGCTTGAAAAATGGTCGTACCAAGGCCGCCTCCTTGGCAATGAAATCGTTGGCCATGTCGCGAACAGTATACCGAAAATGGAGCTTACACACTCGGGTAATTTATCACTCGTGGAACAGCATCAATTATTTTCGGAAACCGCGGAACTGCTGAATATGTATCCCGATGACTTTAACGACCCTGCTCTTGTCGTGAATTAATTACGACGATTAGCCAATCAACCGGTATGGAGAAAATAATGTTTATTCCATCGACTTGAGAGAGTTCAACCGATTTCCCGAAACTCGTTACCGCGGTAGAGCTTCGAACATCAAACCAATAAACTATTTATTACGATCGCCTGTTCCGCCAATGTCTAATTAATTCGTTAAAACTTCAAAAGCGAAATCTCTTCTCAGACACCGACGCGTGGGCGAAGTTTCCGGCCAACTTTCTGCTTCTATTTCGTAAGCAGTATGTACGCAAATTTTTTACCGTCGAAGCGGAAAATTTCAAACATTTTCTTCATTCAACATTCTATATTAAAAGTTTTTCAATGTAAAAGCGAATAAATATTCAGTGGCCATGTTTGATGTTCAATATGTTGTAACCTCGCACAAAAAAAATCGTGTGGCAATCTACCTCAGCTCGTGTTTATTCTCGAAAGATTTGCATCTAATTATTTCTACGAAGTACAACAAATTCTTCGTCAGCGTTTCATTGCATCTTGAACGAAGAGTGTGCTAGCATCGAGACGCGAGGAGAGTAAAAAATTCATTAAATTATTCAACGTGAACTTTCACGATTACCTCGGCGCTATGGATTGTTAAGCCAACAATTTGTTTAACCGAATAGCCTGACAACTTCTCCAACATTTCAAAGGAAAATTCCTTTCCATTTCCCAATCCTCCAAAAACCATCCTTAAACCAATTTCCGAGGAGTCGGCCATCGAAGCTGCGCGTCAGTATCCACTTAATGGTTAAACACCGTCACTTCCCGTCCAAGATTCAACGATCCATTAGCAGCGGCCGCTAGAGCCGAGCCCGGGGCGTCCCTCGAAATGGAATTCATCAAACCGGGTCCCTGAATTTCGCGGGTAAATTTTTCAAGAGCTCATTCCGCATTCGCTGTCAGGGAACGAGAGCCTGCAAGCGGTAGGCGCGCTGCTGGTGGAGCACTTCGGGGATTGCTATAACCTCAACGTCGATTCGAGCGCCGGCAACAGCATGACATGGTCGGACGCAATCGCGAGGCTCATTAGCCGGGACATAGACGTGGTAATTGGCCCGCGGCCAACAGACCTGGCCGTCTTCCTCGACATGGAGATCGTATGCTGGTACATGTACAGGGATATGGTGTTCGCCGGCCTGGTCAAGCACAAAACAATACAGAACGACATCTTCTTGCTGTTGACGCCGTTTCACTATTTAGTCTGGCTCAGTGTTGTCCTTCTACTGATAGTCTATCTCTTGTTGTTGCTGGCGTTGCGCAAGCTGGCCAACATGGGTCTGATCAGAGAACGCGTCCCTTTTGAATACGTTAGCGCGATCATGCTGGCGCAAGGTATTAATCTGCCAAGGAAGTACGGGCTCAGACTCGTACTCCTGATCTGGATACTATTCTCCCTCTACTTGAGCACCACGTACAACAGCACGTTCACCAGCTCGCTGGCGGACGTCGAGTCCGACGACCTGCTCAAGAATCTCGAACAAGTACGTGACACCGGTCAACCCGTAGGAGGACCAGCTGCTATTCGGACATACTTCAATGACTCCACTAATCGCCACGTGATGGAACTAGGCGACAGGTAATCTTGTGTTCCTTTCTTCAACTGGGAAAACATTTGTGTGGGATCCTTGACTCGCGGGTTCTACGAACTGTAGATCCTAAGAAGTGCGTGTCTATGTTATCGGTATGAATGAGTGTGTGTGTGTGTGGCGAGACCTTTTTCGGGGACTGAGATGCGGAGCAGAGTGTTGTGAGTCTTGAGAGCGTGAGGAGTCGTGCGAGAGGTCGAGTGACGAGTTTAGAGAGAGACAGCTGGATAACAGTTTACCGACCGGAAGCCTATTAATAGGATTTTCAATAATTCTGCTGTACCAAAAAAAGTATAGAAATTTTCTTTGACAATGCAATCTTAAATGAAACTATTAGACGACGTTATTGAGGGTGACTTAGTTAGTTCATACTAAATGCTAAATGAAAATTTAGCCAAGTACCATACAGTTTTCAAAAATATGCAATAATCACCGGCCGGTAATGTGTTAAGAGTGAGAAAGCGGTCGAGCGAGTCTACATATGTTGCGTGACTTTATTTTCTTAATTTTCTATTTTATTCAATATTATTGCTTTCATTTTTGTTTTTGAAAGAAAACTCCCTATACACCCATGATCCCTACATTTGTGACGCTTCAACTTTTCGATTTACCTCCAGATACAAAGTGATGGAGCCATCGGAAGCCGTCGAAACAGTGTTCTCCGGAAAAGGCATAGCAGTGGTGCAAAAATTCACCGTGGATAGACTAAACTGGGACTACAGGAGCGACAAAAACCTTCGTTTGTACTCGCTGCAGTACCCAGTGTTCAGATTCCCTGTATTTCTTTATTCGAGGAGGGGTTACCTTTATCGGAAACCCCTGCGTAGTTTCGTCACAAGGTACCGAGAGATTGGGATGATACAAAAGTTAGATAATGTATTCTTGATCGATGACGACAAAGAGATCACCGCTAGACCACCCTCGGATGATATTCTCAGTATAAAGCATCTGAAACCTATATTCGAAATATTCTTCATGAGCCAGGGTGTTAGCCTTTTGATACTTGCTGTCGAAATACTGCATGTGCGTATCTCGAAACGTTCGGAAGATTGAGTACAGCTACACGAGAAGAATAAAAGAGTGAAAGAATATCAACGTCCTATTTGTATGTTATTGTGTTTGCATTAAAGTTATTATGTATGTATGTAACATGATATTTGGTCCCCTCAGGGTTTCTTTATTTACCAATCCCCCTCTTTCCACTCACACCATCGCCTTTTCAGCGGGACCTACTGTTTATGGTGTGTTCCGAACCACCTTTTGCCAACAACACGTGAAAAACACCTCGGGCGGGTCACTTTCCGGTTTTTTACCGGACGGTCACCCATCCTAGTGCCGTTCACGTTCCACATTATTTAACTTCGGTGATCTAACGAGAACCGGTGCTTTCAACGGGACTACGGTGGTTGGCATATTAAAGTTATTATTTAATATAAATATTTATCTTGAGCAGCGAGAAAACAAACCGACCGACTTGGAACGATCATTATTATTATATTTTTGCCGAATACATCTGGCAATCAAATTTCCTTCCGTCTTTCGCGCACTCGAGCGACCCTTAAGCTCGTTATATACCTGTAAATTTTGTTCCATGTTGGGGAAACTCGGTTTGCGAACGATAACGAGCTCTAATGCGTTCACGTATCCAATGGTGCATGTTTCGCACACATCCAGTGTTTCCTCGGAGACTTTCTCGATTTTCTGTTGCTATTTTCTCCGCTGGCATGAC
This sequence comes from Lasioglossum morio, assembly GCA_916610235.2. Taxonomy (NCBI): domain Eukaryota; kingdom Metazoa; phylum Arthropoda; class Insecta; order Hymenoptera; family Halictidae; genus Lasioglossum; species Lasioglossum morio. The sequence continues at coordinate 6,460,561 of OU744330.1, read as the reverse complement.
GCAAGCCGAGAAAGAATTTTGTCGGACTGGCATGCGGCGTTTCCAGTATGCGAAATTGCCCTTGGAGCCGCATTCGAAGGTCCACGCTAGCATTGCGTCACCTTAGCTCCGGCTATTCAACCGTTTCTGAATCGGTTCGTCCGTTGTTCGTGCGTCTTACGAGCCGCATCATCGTAAAACGCATCCCGCTGCATTTTACGCTGGCTCCTGACCGCGTTCAATGAAAAGGAAACGCTCCATACCCGATCCACGGCGATCACTCTAATTCCCTGGAGTCCGGGCTGTTGCGTTTTACGCCGATCGATCTTCCGTTACGTGTTTCCGGTTCGATTTGCTCGCGGGCGCGATCGTGAAACGAACGCGTAAACGAATCCGTCCGGTCGTTCCGACGGATTTTATGTCCGGCCGGGAAACGCGTCGACGCGCTTTCAGAACTTTTAATTGAATTGCACCCACTTAGCCGGACGCGTTTTATGCGCCGGCGCTGCGCGAGCCGACAATTGCAGGTTTTATTCGGCGACGACGTTGAAAATGTCAGCGTAAGAGTTACCGACAACTTTCCGCGATTTTTCAGCGAATCCATTTGTTTCGTATTCTATCTGGAAACTCAGCGACGACTTTTAAATCCTTAAAATATCTACTCCCAGAGCAGACAAAAATAGCTACAACGTCACACCACATGAATAAATGATAAGACCATTTCATAGCAGTCATTTTTATTTGATTCTTTCTGCTACCGTTTCCCGTCACATGGTAACTGTAACGTGGTTCTCTGTCGTGAAACACATTTGCGCACTAAAACGTTTGCTACAGAAAACGCGTGTAGTAATAAAGATTAAAAAGCTTTCACATTATCTTTGTCGCGAACAATGTTTCAGCTGTGCTGGGATGAATTTTCCTTCCATTGTGATTTCTATAAAATTTTATAAAACCCTAATGGTCGTCTTTTGCTGAAGTTTCCCTGTTACATCCATTACCGAGCACTCTCCGTTCAAGGTCGAGAATTAATTCTCCGGGTCGGACCTTGGCCAGGGTCATTTCGCGGAGAGCTCCTCGGTAAACGGGAGACGTTCATTCAATCGCCATGGTCAACAGTTCGTGGCGGATCGACGTCGCGATTAGCGCGGCACTGTCGACGAAGAGGACGCGTGTCGCCTATCAGCTGGATCGTTGTTGGTTTTCCCCGGCCGCGTTCTCACGCGACGACGATCCTGTGATATGAAAAACGGCGGCTTTTCTTTTCTCTTAGCACTCGGTGGTACGCACTTTGTTGTTCCAAACAATGGTAACGGCTTGTATTTAAGGGGGTAGGGTACCCACGTGACATTACTAGAATCTAACCAGAATGTAACTAGATTTTGGGCCCAAAACAGGGTCGTTTCACGTCCTCATATGATTATATTTTGAGCTCAGTGAGGGCTCATTCGAAAGAGGAAGGTTACACGCAGTGCGTACTTCTCATATTTTTTTTTAGATGATGTTTATATGAAGTAATATTAGTGTCCAAAGTAGGCGAAACAAATGAAGCAAAATTCCGGAGATTCTAATGTATTTTTCGTTCACAAAAAGATTTTTCTCGCGAAAATATCGAGAAGAACGCACTGCGTGTAACCTTCCTCATTCGAATGAGCCCTCACTCAGCTCAAAATATAATCATATGAGGACGTGAAACGACACCGCGTAAACCCCTGTTTTGGCCCAAAATCTAGTTAGATTCTGGTTAGATTCTAGTAATGTCACGTGGGTACCCCTCCATGTTTTCGTCTGTCCCATTTGCTTGTCATTTTCGAACGCTGTAACGATTTCTGCACTGGGCGCCACGTGTTTCAATACACACAGTTGTCTCAGTATAAATCGGACACTTTTTATGAGTTCAATTGCACCAATATTGTGCAAATCGCAAAATTAAGGTGAGTTTAAATCATCGTGTTTGTGGCCTCGAGTTTGTTTCACCAACTACTGTGTACAAACTACTTGTTCACAAAAGCTGTGGACTTTTTTTAATTCTTAAAGAAAACCATCTACCATTCTGAATTTCTATCTCGAAAACGATCCATCGAATCTTATTTTTTTCACAACAATTGAGACAGCGCAATCTACTGTAAAAATATTTTTACAATCGAAAAGATTGATTTTGCAACGTTGACAATTATAAAGAGATTTTTTACTTTGCTATTTTTACCTAGTCGTCACAAGAACTGAATAGAATGATCATGTTTTCACGTTACCCATGTTTTCCTTCGTCGATCGGACAAGTGGAAAACACGCGTGGGTGGTGGAAAGGTGCAGTTTGATCGCAGGAATGACGCCAAATATGTAGGAACGATCGATTCGAACCCTTTCGTTGGTTCTTTCGTTGATAACCTGCCGTTTCGGGCTGCGCGTCACGGCAACGATTCGTTATCCTAAAAATATCCGTTAACGGATGGATTGGCCCTGCTGAGTTCGCGACGCCATGTCCGATTTTTATCTTCCCCTATCGGCAGCGTGGGGGTGGACTTAATGATCCCTTCAGTGCCTCGTAAACAAGTTCCTCTCGCCTTCCTCGAAGTCGAGCGGAACGATGAGTGGGACAAAAGGGACGGATAAGATAGAATTGCTTGAACCTGTTCTTCCCCGAGGAACTTCAAAATTTCATTCGTTACGAGTGTAATTAGACCACTCTTATCCATTTATAGCTATTTAAAATTCTACAATTAATACTTCGAGTGCTCACGTTTATAATCGACACAATTTTTTCTGCCAAGCTTAAAAAAAACAATTTTTATTATTCGATTACTATAAATTTGGTAGCCACGAATATAAAACGTTGCAATTGCTTGTCGTATCATTTGTGACCATGATAACACGGTATCTGGAAATAGTATCCCTGATAAGCCGGGCGTGACATCACCGTGCCAAAATGTGCTATTCATAGCAACTGACGGCTCTCTCCCTGTCATACGCTCGATCACTTTTTTTTTCAGGTCTACATTCTCCGTTGAGTGACGTTGACTTTGTTGAATGATTTCTTTTACTCCTCAATTTTTTAAATCTTTTTCACTAACGTAACACTGACAACGAGCACACTTTTATAAACACATTTTTCTGTAACGGTTGTCTACAATCTATTAACAATGTATCCGATGGATGGATAACATCGATGTGTATCTCTTTTAATAATATATTTTTATATTTTATTCTACACAGCTTTGATATTTCGACGAGATTTTATTCGCCGTTAAATGCTTTATTTGCAGAACGATTTTTAAAAATATTTTTGTTTGTTTGCGTATGAGTGTTATGTTTTCATTCATTAGAGAAAAGTGTGTAGGTGAACGTACAGTGAATTAAATTGGCTTGTCCCGGTATCAGTGAACGATTAATAGGAATTCTGGAGGATAGACCACGATGGGACGATCGATGATGATAATCAAGCCCGTATCGCTACGTCCTCAGCTTAATTACGGATTACTGGATGCGAGGTGGCTCAAGTTGACGCTGCCACGTGTCGTCTCCGGTTGATTTTCAGCTGTTTCCTAATCCTACACGTGTACGTCTACCGGTAATTGCGTCAACTTTTCCTGCGATGGTTGCTCGATAGACGGGCTGAACGAAATTAATGCTTAATGAGTTCATGAATCCTTGAATAAAACGTCTACTCTGAATGAATCCTTGCTGGCAACAGTATTTAGGGAGCTATTTCAATTTTTACCCAAATAATCACAAACTCAATTCACTTATTCACAGGTGAGTTAATTTGACTTTTAACGCTCTGGAGCTAAACATTTCTTGCAATCTAGAATGACTCGCAACATATTTAATAATGTAACAATATTGTGAAGAATGGTACAGAAAATTTTATATGATTACTCTCTCTGAATCACCACTCGAGTGCTAAGAATTAATATTGGAATGCATATCTTTCAATCAATTGCAAAGTCTAGAAGCCAATAAAAAGTTTAGATTTTCTTTGAAAATTTTATAATGTTGGAAATAATGTATGAACATCCTGAAATTGTTTTAATCTCTTGGCGAAACTACTAAATATTGTACGAATGCATATAACACAAGTTTCGTCTACAGCACGATTTCCAAACACAGAATGTTTCCAGAACAACGTCTCGTTATTTGTAAATCCGGTTTACAGCTAATCTCTAATAAAACGCTGCTGCAATTCTGTGCTCTGTATTTGCTTTTGCTCTATATGGTGTTACATTGAACGAGCATTATAACAAAGGTATGGAACAGGGATTTACCTGCCATAGCTACATAGCCCAGACGCTATTATGCTATTAGGGTTAGGGTTTGAATACATTAATTAGCCAGAACAGTCGGCTGGAAGTCTATATAATTGAAATTCGTCAAATTGATTTCTCGTCTCTAATCCTCTAAACACTTCACCTAGATCTCAGCGAACTAAATATTTGTTCGAAGGTCTCCAACATTTAATAGTAACCAATCATCTTCAGTTTCACCAGTATATTTCACCTTCTACGTCTATCAATTTTAATTTCAGTTAATTAAACTCCCTACGAATAATATTGCATCGATTTTATCCAGTACTATTTCGAAAAACATCGTTTCCAAAACAGCTGGAAATTCGTCGGTAATTTTACCAAAAATTGGTAAGTGAATTGGCCGTCAGCACGCATTCCGCAAATCCAAATAATCCAATAAACCCGGACCTGACTTTGACATACTGAGACCGATGAAACAAAAAGGGGATTAGCCCAATCGGATACCTTGACCGGCAGCAAAACCACAGATCGCTCCCCCGAACAGCTGCCGACCACTAAGCTACCCTTGTTGCCAGTTTCATCCCTAAAATTCATGCAACGCCCTTCGGCGATCCGTGTCCATCAGTTTCAGCAAAAACGTTACTGATTTTTTAGCTGTCCGTCCACGGTTTTTGCCAAACGTTTCACGTGGAACTTTCGCTGAAACTTTACATGCCACCCTACACGGTACACTCCCAGCAAAGAATATCAGAGTCACGCTGTATTTTATCGATCAATAATTAATTCATAATTCCGCAATTCTTCTCAAGTTGAAAAATGATAGCACCTGTACAAAACCACAAACTTTCATTCAACACTACTTACACAGCACAAAAAAGACCGGTTTACATTAATTTACAAAAATGGTGCAAGAATATATTTACCTAGATTTTCAGTGATTTCTATTATACAACATCTGTTCAAGGAATTTGAACTTTTTTGAATAATTCTCCAGAAATGCGTCTTTACAATCTCAACTAACAATTATTCAGTTTGGACAATTTCGAACGAATTCTATAGTTCTAGAATTTTAACCTGACACAACAAAAGACGCTATACACGTGCTATCATTTTGGCAGGGAGTGTATCCACCTTCAGCGTCGCTGTCATCAGTCATCCCTTCCTCCCGCAGCGATTTTGATCGACTCGACCCGGATCTTCCTTCTGCTCCCGGTCCAAATGATCGCAAAAAATCTTTTCGCCTATCGGCTGACCCCATTATCAAGGCTGTCGAACCGAGATTAGGGGAGTGGCAGGGACCTCCACAGAAAATCATGTACACGAGTCTCGCCCACGTCGGAAGAACTCGTTTCGCAGAAAGTGTTCTTCGTATCATAGCGTTCTGACGTTCGCCCTCTAACTGTGCAGCCAATGCGACAGGACCTCGTGTCCCTTCACGCTCGACCGAAGGGCACGAGACCATTCCCTGATTTTCAAGGTCCCCACATATTCGATTACTATCGGCTATAGCGTTAAATCAGATTCGATGTTTCCTTTCCCAATTTCGACTTTCTTGGAAAAATATAAAACTCCTCGTTGCCCTACCTCGAATATTGGCATGTTGAGTTGTGGTTTCGAGTGTAAATTTATGTTGAAAATTGTAATCCGTGGGCTGGAGGTTAAATAGTAAGTAACTGCAAAGTCTTGTACGTAATTAAATAAAATTTTTCGTTCCGGATATAGTAAAATGATATTTTTACTGGCCGAGACGTGGTGGCGAATTAGTTGTGTAGATATCTTATTTTCTAGATAGGCTTTCTGCATTGAATGCGTGCAAATGTTACATGGCACGTCCAGCGACGAATATCGACAAGCTTGCGGTATATTCATCTACTAATACAATTCAACGCGCAATTGTTAGTCAAGCAAGCATGCGTGACGGGTGGCTCTTGTCACTACAATTGGCCAATTAGTGACCAGTGCAGGGAAAGTAACACGTATACAAGTTTCCGTCAGACGCGGGAACTGTTTGAAAGGTTTCAATGGAGAAGATTCATCGGTTCGGTTCGAAGAAATTGAAACCGTGATTGCTGCTTTTTTAAACAATTTTACTGGCGATACTGTTACCTTGTGGTTGGAAAGGTGTTAAATGGAATTGTTGGGATGAAATTCATACCGCAAGGAATACTCAATTTCTATTCCAATGCGTTGGCAAGAATCTTCCACAATTATGAAATTATTCATAACAATCGAAGATGAGCTTCTATCAACAGAAACCGTAATTTTTTAAATAAATTCTTCTACGTACACTGTTTGCACAGTTACATAAAGATTCACCATATTTTCAATGAATTCTCGAAGGTAGTTCGTCGACTTTTATAATCTCATTCTTGCACAAATACAAAAATGATTGACATTTGATCGAGTTTTCTTTTAACGTTCAATCATACAGTTCATCATCGAACAATATAAAGTTTTAATCCAGTTTTCGGTTCTGAAGATTTTCTGTATAACAATTGCAATTTGATATTGAAGCATATAAAAAGGATAATTGAAAAAAATCCAACAGAATTCCCCTCGCAAAATGAAATAAGCAAAAATGCTAGTTAGCTCCCATCATCTTATCGATACAATTTTACTAAAAATATTTTCAGCGCGTAATTAAAGTAACTGGCTATTTCTAGCAAGAAACAAGCGATTAAAAAAGATTTACTCACTTTGTGCTTCATCCCAGCTTCACAGCAGTCGAGTTTCAATGTTATCGTTCGTTCTCCCAAACTCGCGAAACCATGTGAGCCAATTTACCCGTGATTCGTTATTCGATGAAAAACGATCGAGCACGCTATTGGCTACAAATCCAGCGAAGGATCGCGAGGGAAATGTTGCGGATACCGATATTCAATACGGTCACCGGGTAATTAAGCTTGAATAGAGGGACCTTGACATTTGCGCGAGAGCCAGGTGATATCCGATGGCGAAGCGTAGATGAAAAAAGGAGCAGAATTGACGCGTCGATGACGGCCGTTCCTCCGATTGATATAAATAAGGCAGATTCGCGATGACACCGTCCGTTTCGCGATTCCTGGCATTTTACTTTTTTCGGCGCAGCTTAACAGGCTAATGGAGATTGATGGGGACGACAGCGAGATTGGAGTAACGCGATTACGATCTACCTGCCCGTAAAAATACCGCTGTTTTACGTTAGATTACGGTAGGATGGTGGTCACACGTCGATCAACCTGTTTTTTGATCCGTGGTCGTGGCTAAATTCGTTACCTAGCGTTAAACAATTCAGACTTGGCCTCGAACGCTCCGAAAAAAATGTGGAACTTGGGCAATTTTTTCCAGACACATCAAGTATTAGCAAAAATTCAACATATACATTTTCAAGTGCATACTTCTCGTCTGTACATCCTGCAAATTTAGTGAAAACATTATTAATGGTAAACACGTGGCAGTGAGAATTGTGTTTTGCGACAGCGAACGAAAATAAATTCTGGTGAAATAAAAGAATGACGGTTACGAATTGGTGCGAGTCAGTCGCAACATTTTCGCATTTCGGGAACGAACTTTTTCTTATGGGTGAAGTGTGGTTGATCGAACATCCCGGCATCTGCGGCAACGTATTTCTTGCGCGAACATTATGTGCGCCACTTGTTCCATTAGCTATCGTTCTGCAAGGAATATCAGGGACTTGGAGCGGTGCCAAATCGCCTGGGCCATCTGTGTGCAGGACCATCCTGCGAACAACAATCCTATTTTTCATTCCAGCATCGACAAACGCCGGTTGCTAATGAACTTTCTCATTCGAAGTTGGAGCATCTGTTTTTTTGTTCTACTCTATTGGCTTCGTTTAACTCTTTATCAGTCGGAATCACGTTGGAATTCATTGCGAAGCTTGTGTAAAACATGCAGCGTGTTTCAGGAGACTGCAAGCTTACGAGCTTTACCTTAAATCTCGACACACGATCAGCGCATTACCGAACGCGCGCAGAGTGTGTCACGACGATTTGAAGAATGCCAGCAACAACATAAGTCCCAGCTGAAGTCGCGTATCTCTGTTTGCACTCGTTTGACACGTCCGTTCGTCCGTGTTAAAGCACGACAGGATATTTAATTCACGCGCGACGGTGATGGATCACGAGTGTGACATGATTTCATAGAATTACTGTGTACACAATGGAGGAACGAGTAGACGCGCCGCGGTATCTTATCAGTGTCACGGGGCGTGTACTATCCATCAAATTACTCGTCCGGGACTCACGAAAACACGATCACCGGTCTCCAACCGATCGTAGATTTACTTAAAAATGTCCTGGAACAATGATGAAAGCTTTTTACGCTCGCGATAATCCCGCTCAGGGAAATAAAACATTAGCGTACCCGAAGAACTTGAAAAAAAACTTTGTACCTTCTACTCGAGCACGTTATTTGTGTCAGGGCGACTAATCTTTCAGACCCCAAGGACGCAGACGAGGAACTCGTACCCGTGTTTTTCTAGCTCTTTAATTAAACGAATTAAAACATCTCTCGAAAGAGCTGCGGACGTTATTCTAGCAATCTCGCACAAACCTAAACCATTAAGCAATCGCCTTTCGCAATAAGCGAATCCTGTTCTAAAGTTGGTATCTGCGGCGAATAAATCTCGAGCTTCTGGTTTCCTGAATGTAATCGCAATATTTTTATAGTATTTTTAAACCTTGAGAAACTATATGTAAATTCCACGGAAGTCGATCGACAAACAAATCGATTTGTCGGACAATTGAGCAACTTGAATGTCTAGTTCCGGATGACAGCGTGTCGTCAATTTTGATTCACCTGCGCGTCCGTTCCATTTTTATTCAAAACACCAGCATGCTGTTTTGCATTCTTTCCTCGTAGCCGCCGCATAGTTCGGCCGTGTATGGACGCTAATCCCCGATGCATCCGTATCACCTTGAGGAATGATTAAATTTCCACTCGGGTACACATCCTTTTTTTTTCTCTCCCTCCCTCTATTGGGCAGGTGCGCACCGGTGCAACGGTGCAACCACGATATGCAACTGACTCTCCCCTTCTCTCTCTCTCTGTCTCTCTGGTATTATATCGCTCCGTGCCCTTGGCCGCGGGCTATCGAGCTTTTTGCCGGCGCTTCCTCGGTCGGATCGAAACGTCCTTAACGCTGCAGCTCGCTATCGCTCCCTCTGTTATGTTATCGGCAATAACGGGACGCAAATGAGGGAAACAGAAGTCCTTGCGTAAATGCGATTAGCGTCGATACTACGGCTACCAATGTAGTTCATGGTCATGGCGGAAAATGCTGCACGACGCCCACGCCCGCACCGATACCAAGAACGCCACCGATTCGCGAAATCGGTTTACCTATTCGAAAAATCGTGCACATATCATTTCTGTGAATTCACTGTGCGCTGTGTCCAGTGGAATCTGGGAAATGGTTCGTGAATTTATGGTCGAGATAGACTCGCTGGAAGCCCCACAAAATCAAACCAATTTCGTCACTGCAATCGAAACTGTATAGTTGCAGCTGATCATAGTGATTAGATTACCTGTGTAACGATAACTATCGTGTCGGTCATTCAGTTGGTCACGTAACTGTTGGCGCCCACTTTAAACTAGATTAACTCGTTTTATAAAGGAATTAAGGAATTCGAATTTCTGTCAAACTGAATGGACCAACTAGAATATGTGTAATGAAAATTTTCGAAAAATTGCCTTCAGTATTTAGTAGTAACATGATATTTGGTCCCCTCAGGGTTTCAAATTCATTTACCAATCCCCCTCTTTCCACTCTCACCATCGCCTTTTCAGCGGGACCTACTGTCTATGGTGGGTTCCCAACCACCTTTTGCCAACAACACGTGAAAAACACCTCGGGTGGGTCACTTTCCAGTTTTTTACCAGACGGTCACCCATCCTAGTACCGTTCACGTTCCACATTGTTTAACTTCGGTGATCTAACGAGAACCGGTGCTTTCAACGGGACTACGGTTGTTGGCAATTGCCTTCAGTATTAATTACTAAAAACGTGGTAAAAACTGGTGACAGTTGCTTTATACAAAATTTCATGAATGTATTTTGTAGATTTGTGCGAGTTATAAACGTGCTGAAAGTTTCAACGTAATTGGTCAGTTGGTTGTATTATTTGTACGATATGACAGAGGTCATGAAATCGTATCACAGGTTGTTGTATTTTTTTTCACTAGAATGTACTTCATTCAGAAATTTGAATGACGTCGTTTTTCAACTTCAACACGAAAGCTGTAATTTTCCGACTCGTTTGAGATTTATGAGTTTTTCCAACGATTCTTTAGTTGGATTTTTGAGGTAGAAACCGGGAATGAATATGTAGAGAGTGTATACATGGATATTTCACGTATGACAGATTGTTTTTTCTGTCGGGCGATTCGACCAGGTAAAACTGAAGTACTGACCTTTCGATTTTTGCGTACACTACTCCTCTCTGGTCAGGGTTATAGGGTTGAAATTTTAGACAGTATTGTTTTCGTTGGTGCTTTAAAAAATGACGTATCGGTGGTTTAATTCTGAGTACAGAATCAGAACAGAGTTCTTATTTTATTGTTAATCGAGATTCAACTGTACTAAAGATCATGATTTATGTACATCTACAATACATACTCATACGTAATGTCCCGCAAGCTCAATAAAAAGTTCCTCGTTATCTTAATGGATTCCATAAATCAAAGATCCCGTGAACCGAATAACTTTAGTCATATTTGAATCCTGCCTTCCCGGAGACTGTCTGACACAAGATAATACTGAGTTATGGTTAGTAGATATGCTCCTCGGATTATTCAGTGTGAACGACCGGTTATACCAAGCTTTACCCAGCCGCGTGATATACTACGTTTAACTTTCGAACGAGAATTTCGGGGCTAAAAAAGTTATGTACACCATATCCCCTTCGAGACTAAGCTGGCTGAGCAGCCTAATAGAGTGGATTCGAAGGTCTTTCCTGGTCAGGTACGCAAACAGGGGTTGGCATACTGAGACGCAGCAATCGTCGACGGTATAATATCGATATCTGCGATCGATAATCTGCGAGGGCAACGTTTACGCAAATATCGCGCCGAATATGTAGTTCAGGGGCGGCACGATAAACCGTGAAACGTTGTATGGGGTGGGGCAGCTAACGCTTTTGAATCCTGGCGTTTCGATAACCAGGGAAACTCAATAGTCCCCCCGCAAACTTTCCCCCGGTTGTTTCGCCCGAAAATTTCGCTTTAATGGAGTTGAGCGGTCCCGGGGCAATCCATAGAGACTTGTTCGCTAGAAAACTGAATTCCAAAAGAGGTTCCGAGAATTTGTGATTCTGGAGGGAAAAACAGCTTTCCGCTCAGCCAGTCTGATAGCTGGATAATGGACGGATGAAAATCTTTTGAACCGCATCCCTCTGCTGTTTCGAGAACGTGCCCGCTGAAGACTGATCCTTTGCTACCGTGCAATTCTCTATTATGAGAGAGCAGCTAGCTTAATTTCCTATTAAAACGCTAGCAGAGGAGCTACAGAATTTTCCTCGTGTCTCTCGGCGATCCCTCTATTTGCTCGGAAATAACATTTCCGAGCTTTCGAATGTTTCAAACGAAATTATTCCTGTTTTTTCTTTCAAGTAGGACCATACTGCAGCGTTTCAATTCGAAATTATCGAATGTTTAAAGTTTTCAAACTCCGTGCAACAAAAATCGAACAATAATCTCGATCAGTTCATATTGAAGAGTGAAGTTTCTAGTTTAATTCCCACTAATGTGTTTAATTTTTTTTTTAAAGCGGTTCGACGGTGAGGAAAGAATGAGGCGGAGATAGCGAGGGGGTGGTTTTCTTGCTGACGCGTCACTACGGTGGTGGAAGTTCCATTCGAAGTGCAATAAAATGGTGACAGAGATCCGAACATCAATTTTTATCGCGTTATTGGAAAGAGGAGACTTCGATCGTCGAGTACATTAGAATTTTATTCGCGGGAGAAGTGTTCTTTGCTCTGTATAAATGTTCGAACTTACAAGAGATATTTCTAAATCGGTGCAGAACTGCAAAGAATTGGATTCGTCATTCATTTTAAAGGAATTCGAAGATGGAAAGATTAATGAACGTTCGCGTAGAGTGAACGGGAGGTGCAACTAAATTAGTCTTCGAGCCCTTCGAGTCGTGCCGAGCGACTCGAGCATAAGAAGTGCGGAAAGTTCTCCGCGTGGCGCAACACACCGACGGGAGAGTAGTGCAAACTCAATTTCGTACTTCAGGCAGCTAGCTGCTAGCTCCAAAGAAGTTGTCTTCGGGCGATGCTTCCGAGACCTGAAACCTGCTCTTCATGATCGACTCTGCATAAGCTTGCGGCCTGTGCGCAAATAATACTCCGTATCTGTGTCAGTCAGCCGTTAAACCGACGGAGAAACTTGCCTTGGAGGACTTCATCGGCCGGTTCCGAGTGCCGGAAGTTTGCTTTAATGAATCTTTCGAAATAATAGGGAATTATGGGATCACTATAAGCGTCGGATACGGTTCTGCCGATGAGGAGCCGTCTTTCACCTACTTTCATCGAGCAAATTTGAATTTCGCCGCTTTGACTCGCCATTCAGATTAAAGGATCGCTCGTGAAAGGATTATTCTCGGTCTTCTCGGAATTGAAAAGCTCGCCCTTAAAGTTTGCGGATAATAAATTTTGCGAAAGGGAGAGGTACTTTTGCGGATCTGGATCCGTATCCGCGAAGAATTCATTTCCGTCAAGGGAAGCTTCTCTTCGTTCTAGATATTCAGATGCTCTGTAGTATATTAATTTTGTATTCCTGGTGAAGCCGATACTATTGTAAAGTTCATTCTCCCTTCAGTGTTTGTCTTTGATAAAATTTATTTTTCCATCTTGGCGACACTTTTTAATATTGGTAATTGGCAACGTTGTATAATCGTCCTTCTTTACGCTAACTTCCGTGTAGCTATTATTCAACACAGTCATTCGCCGGCGTCTGAATTTCCGTTGGTCGACACGCCAATGGCCCGGAAGTGCCGTGAATGGCCCCGGAGGGCTCGTCGACCGGCTCCGGGGCGAAAGGAAACGCGCGCCCGCCCGCAAAAATAAATGTTCTCGTTCGAGCGTGTCGGGTATTGTTTAAACTTGCGCATCGGGGTCAATTAAACAAGTGTTCACAGCGTGGTGGGCTCCGCGGCCTCCCCCTGCCCCTTTGCGAATCGTATCTTGCGTCGGACGCCATGTGTGTCAGGGTTAAATCATGCGTGCGCGTGAATTTTCAGCGAATGACGCACGCGATTACGCTTCCATCGGCCCCCCGCTGATCGCAGCCCCCTTGCCGAGTCGAGGACTCCATTACCGGACTTGGAATTATGGCAAATTTGCTGGATCATCCCCATAAACTAGAGGAGCCCTACATCGTTTATGGCTGCGAATGACATTAATCCTTGTACTACCGCTGGAAATTCGCTCCCTCTGCTCATATGCATAGTAATCTTTGATTTTTTTTTCATTCACGGTTTCTGTTGCGCATAAAACGAGCTTGATTAACCCTTTGGCTGAGAATTCGAGTTTTAATTTTGAACGAACTGAAAGATCGCGAGAACAATGCTTTTGAGAAGTGTGCAGGGATTAAACATTGCAAACGTTTTATTAAAATTTCTACCAGAGAATGTTTTAATGGTCATTCGTCACGAGGATTCGGTGTGAAGCGTTCTAACGTTTGTTCAGGATTTAGAAGGCACTTAGAGCGTCAGCCGAAAACAATGGTGCTCATCTCGACACCGTAAACGTATTCATAGTCAGATTTCGCGACTCGTCACCTGCTCCGATCTCACAACGACCGGCCAGTTTTCCTGTTCGAAGCGAAAGTGACCCAGTTTTCAACATCACCACTTCGAGGACCAGTCACGTCAAAACCGTTTACGCTTCGATTCAATCTGGAGTGGTATGTATTCTAGCCGCGAATTAAAATCGTGATAACGCGATGCGCCGAGAGTCCCATCGATAGACATACCGATTTCTGAATAAAAGAGTGAGTTGTCATTGAACATTCTTTTTAGTGCGAAAGCTCTTTGGCTGTCCTGTAAATATTTATTAATAAAGAGAAAGAGAGAGAGAGAGAGAGAGAGAGAGAGAGAGAGAGAGAGAGAGAAAGAAAGGATTAGCGTGCAATTTCGCTAACGGTTCATTTTCTATTCGAGGATCATTCTTGCGTCTGTTCTGCTGGAAGTGATCTATCAATTTTTATGCTATTCAATATTCTATTCTCTTCGGAGTATTTTAATACTGATGTGGAATTGGCATTGGGCAGAGATCACTGGATATCTAGAAATTACTTTGGCAAATTTTCAGTTTCGGTTCTATTCAATACTCTTTCTGCAAAATTAAACATTTCTTCCGACCTGAAATAATTCCATCTTGTATCATTTTTTCATTTTATGAAATTGAAACGACACCTCGTACGATACTTAAATGTTTAGTAATTTATTAGAGACCGACATCTTTAATAATCTAATTTTTGTGGGCTATTCTGAGGAACACAAAATACTGCAAGATCGAAGCATTTTATTCGACGATACGCTTGCAAGTAATAATATTGTTCCGCGTGAGGAGAAATTGTTGTCAGGACATGCTGGTGGCGAGAAAAACAATGGCAAAGTAGCCGAACGTTGTTGTAACACGACGTGCACGATGTTTACAAAGTTAATTTACCGCAGGCATCTATTTGATCCTGGTTGGTATCAAGCGAGCTTCCGACATCGTCTAATGTTGCAGCCAGCGTAACATTCTTTGCGGAAGTTCTCGTATTCGTGAGATTCGCGGGACTTCATAAACGGTGGAAATAGCGAGGTAACTGTGCTCCTTAACGGAGAATTTTGCGATACTTCTCGGAGCATACACTACCGAAATAACGTTCATCCACTAACATTTCGCGAATAATAAAGTCTTCGGCGAATTTTCTCTGGAATACTTTCCTGCGGAGCTAAAGCACGGTTCAGCTTCATCACTAAATCCTTAATTGATTTACTTAGATTAGATTCGAATAGATTTTTTATTAGATTTAGGTGCAATTTAAAATAGTTGAAACATTGGAAAAATTTTAAAATTCGAATAGATTTAATTAGATTTAGGTGCAATTTAAAATAGTTGAAACATTAGAAAAATTTTAAAATTCGAATAGATTTAATTAGAATTAGGTGCAATTTAAAATAGTTGAGTCATTGACAAAATTTTAAAATATGTCTTTATTGGTTTCAACTTATCAAATGTATATCTATTTCACTCCTCCTCAACTCTTAAATAGTTTTTATTTTGCATAAAGATTCGCTGTCAACATGTGTGTAGAATTTCAATGAAATTGTTATCAGTCAAGAGCTATGGTTCTTTGCAGAATCAGGTCTCGTATTAAGGAACTTTACCCGTTTATCGATTGAAATGTGAAACAGTGGAACGATGGATACGTAAGATATTTCCTAGCGAGGAAAATTAATATTGAAACCGTCTGAATCTGTCGTAGTATTGAATATTCCGTGTCAATGATGTCAGGACTCTGCTCAGTTGACTTCTAATTTACGCGGCTCGAATTTGCAATTCACGCGGCAATATGGTGGAAGATATTGACGGTAAATAGATAGCATTCGATGCTCGCGGCAGCTTCCTGACCTCGCTGCAGTAGCAAATCTCACCCACACCCTTCGAAGAGTTTCAGAAAATTAGCTGAATATCAAGAAAATTTCTTTCTTTAAGAAACTAACAGTCATAAAATGGTGAAAGAATAATATGAATACAAATGGTAAAACCACAAAACGAATTATATTATTGGTGTGAAACAATGAATGAAACGCAGTTAGTAACTGGTACGAGAATAACGCGTATATACGAAGAGGTACCTATTGGTTTCTAAAAATACTGAACCGAAAATCTGGGTTTCTGAATAAAATAAGTTAACATATATTGAATAAATTTTGCGATCGAAAACGATTTTAAATAGAATGATGATTTCGGCGCACAGGTTCGATCAATTATAAATCAATTATAATTGATCGAACCTGTGCGCCGAAATCATCATTCTATTTAAAATAAGTTAACCTTCGATCGTATTAAAGCCACCATCCGCCTCGACTTTCCCGTAACCATCAGGATGTTCAATAAAAATTGGACGTTCTCCCTCCGGTGCGGTGACGCGAATCGCTCAAGAAAACTTTGGCGTTAAGCGGCTTTCCTCTGGCGACAAGTAAATTGCTCGTCCTGAAATAGGCCGAAGCATTAAAAGTTTCTTTCATGCAGCATCAACGGCGTTCTTTCCCCTGCTCGAAGGGAATGTCGGTCAAGGCCGTTGAACCCTATGGTTTCCAAGGGACACCCTCTTCAACTTAAAATAAAACGTCTCGGGACATTCCTGTCGCACGAACGCGTCCCCCCCCCCCCTTTTCAGCGAAATGTCGCGAGGAAAAGAAGCAAACAGGCTCTTTGTCGAGTAATAATACCCTAACCACAAATCTTGTTTCGTTATTTCGAGGATCCACAGGGAAATCCTTTTCGACAGGGTTTTTCCTTTCCGCTTCCAGGACCGAGGATATCCCTTTCTCGAGGCTACTACACTCTGCTGGAACCGTAAATCACGTTTTAGAATTCGCGGCACAGTTCGATGCGCCCTCGAGTTTTCTATGGAACGATTCTTATGGCGCGGTGAAAAACGGGAGAAAAATACATTCGATCGCATACCGGTTCGATGCAGGAATTGAAATTGATGGGAAATCGATAACAAAAGGCACCGCGATGGCTCCGTACAGTGGTCGCACATAAAATTTCGACGGAACAAATGTTTTCCAACGTAACGCCTCATTCGATGATACATCGTGTTGTGGGATTTGTACAGATATAGATTTTCATCGGCGATTATTTCCCATGATTCATGGCGGCTGGCTTGTTCGCTGATAACGGTGTCAAGTTTTTAAGATCCTCGGTTTAACGAGCATTATAAATGACCGTGTTATCTGGCAGAAGCAACCAGACTTTTTTTAGTGTTTTATTTTACTATTTTATTTTATTTTTCAGTTTGGTGCTTTCATGGGAAATCGAGATGGTTTCTAATGAGACACGGTAACGTTCTTTCTCATTGGAAGGGCGCGAATAAAACTAGCAATTTCAACAATTTCCACTTTTTTTCCCAACAGCGAAGTCGACTTTTACTCCTAAGAGATTCTCTGACCATGAGGACTGCTGACTCCTTGAACCACAGCTCTCCCAATGGTGCACTAGTGATAACGAGCGATCGTTGTCGGCCGTGACCAAACGACCACTGTTCACTGGCAATTAAGAATAATCAATATTTAGCACTGTTCTAACTTAAACACCTGCGAATAAGCGTAATAATTAAAGAATATGCAGTTCACTTAATTGAATAGAAAGTTGAAAATATTAACCCTTAGCACTCGAGTGACGCCTCTGAGGCGGCACTAAAAATTGCTGTACTATTATTTAAACAATTGTTTACACTATCAGATATGTCGGTATCTAACCAATTACTACACATTTAAGTATTGTATGAGGTATTATATCAATTTCATATTTATCAAATATCTGTAATAATATTTATAATATCAAGTATTGTATGAGGTATTATATCAATTTCATATTTATCAAATATCTATAATAATATTTATAATATCAAGTATTGTATGAGGTATTATATCAATTTCATATTTATCAAATATCTATAATAATATTTATAATATCAAGTATTGTATGAGGTATTATATCAATTTCATATTTATCAAATATCTATAATAATATTTATAATATCAAGTATTGTATGAGGTATTATATCAATTTCATATTTATCAAATAACTATAATAATATTTATAATATCAAGTATTGTATGAGGTATTATATCAATTTCATATTTATCAAATATCTATAATAATATTTATAATATCAAGTATTGTATGAGATATTACATCAATTTCATATGTATCAAATTTAAAAAATCATAGAGAATGGAAATATTGTAGGTCAGAAGAAACGTTTAATTTTCCAGTTAAAATAGCTCCGAGTGCAAAGGGTTAACGTAGCTTTCAAATTATTGGGAATTCACGTGTCAGAAACGACTCGGTTCGAATGTGTTAATAAATAGATCGTGTTCTAGATCGTCGCCACGAGTCTGCTCGTCGAATAGCGAGGCAAATGGTAGATCAGACGCTGAAAGAGTCTTCGAAAGGCAATATCCCTACGAGCGTAGATATAACAAAATGTAATAACATGTAGGCAGTGGTGGTCCCGGAGCGGAATATCGCGCGTGGTGAAATCAATCGCGGCAAATTGGTGGCGGCTTTGACGGCGTCGCGGTGCGAGATATCGTTGCTGTTGTTGTCGGCCCAGAAACGGCAACGGTGGTGGTGCGTCGAATTCGAGAAGTTTGCTGCTGCTCACGCGCTGCGAAACGATAAATGTTTAACTACCACGGTGGATCGTTCGCGGATAATCGTGGAACGTATCAATCGAGCCTCAGTCTCCAATTAAACGTGAGTTACCAACGCTCGAATTTCAATTAACCGGGTTGGTGCGCTCCGCTGCTCGCGGGACTTACAGGCTCCTTCAAAACAGCCGATCGAACGTGCACCACTTACGTCATCGTGCGTTTTATCCAAACAAGGTCGTGGCTCCAAAAATTTCGAAATTCGATACGATCCAGCAAATTCTCGAAGAAAGGGGAGGAGACACTCTAATATACACTAATTTTACCAGTCTGCCGATCTTTATGCAAATTAGAAATTTATATTTGACTGCTGTGTTTTGCAATCAATGCAAATATTTTTTACTTCTTTCGGTTCGTAGTCTATGGGAGCATCAGTAAAGTCGGAGTCAAAGTGCTGAGCAAATGGGTGTCAAAGGAGGCAGTGTATTGCCGGCAGATGAGAGCTCTGTGTTATTGGAGATATTTGCAATTCCGGTGGTCCTTTTGTTGTGAAGCAGGCTGTAGTTGACGTGCGCGCGTCGGTGACGCCCACGCAGGTCGTCGAGCCCTCGTCGCAGGTCGACGGTACGAGCGTCCTGCGACCGGGAAATACGGGTCAGGCTATTCGGGTCAACGGGAAACGTCCTTCGTTGCCTCGATTCCCTTTATGCACCACCATGGCGCGTCCATGGTTATTTCTATACGCGAGGCTGCATCCAGACGCCCGCGGCAGCCTGCAGCTAGCGAGCGAGCGCAGCTTCATTTTGTCGGACGGGGAATACGCTCGATTTTCGCGCTACTCGTTCCGGTTTTATTTTTAAAAACCCTATTTTCCTCGTTCTCCCTTACTCCCTCTTTTTCGTTCACTCTCTTTGACTCTCTTTCTTTAGCGATTTCTTTTCTTTCCGTCACGGAACCTTCTCCAGTTCACTGCTAATGAAACAACGAATCCTGGACTCGTTCCCACTGACGACTTTTAACAGCTAGATCGAGTGAAATGTCTAGTGAAATTGTCTAGCATTCTGCGAATTTCCACAGACACGATTGGATTTCATTTATTTATGATTCGCTGCAACCAATCTCTCGCTCACGAGACGAATTTTTCCTTGAACTTTAAATGTATATTGGAACTGTTTTTATGAAAATATCAGAATAAACTTTTTCAATCAAATTTTTAGCTCGACTCGAAATATTGAAACTCTTATGAACATTTCCGAATAAATCTTTATCTCAAGTATAATTCGACTTTTCTCTCGGAATTTCCTTTCCGCGAATATCGCGGGCGTGCCGGTTCGCGAAGCTAGGATTTTCGAGGAAGAAAAATGGAGAAGACGCAGTCCGGAGATACTTGCATGTACAGAGTTTCATTCGGAAAGAATTCGATTAGAACGTATGGAAATTTCTTTGGGGGGAGTTCATTCCTACGCGTCTTTTAAGACGTAATTTTACAGAAATCACGGTTCAACGTTCTGAAATACTTGCAAAAGCGTAATCTCAAGTTCTTTCGCGAAAGCAAGATCTACTCGATCGAGATTCTTCGCTACGCATCCTTGGAAACATCTTGAATCTTTTTTTAAGCAAAGCCTACTTCATCTTCGAATAAAGATTGCTGACACACCGTGCGAGAAAAGCGAGTATCATTTGATAGGAGTGTATAGTGCGAAAGTAGGTCGCCGGTATAAATTGACTTACAAAAATACGTCTGAAGTTCCCATGGAAATTCATCAATGATTTTAATAACGCTTCGGATTTAATAAATGAAATGAAATGTTTCTATCGTGATACGTTCGACCTCGCGTCAACGAAGCATTAAATCATTTTCACATGAATTTTCCGACGCACTTCGTTATCTTTCCACCTACGGCGGATGACCCGGCGAAAAATTTAATTGCATCGCCTTGGGACACCGTTCACCTTTGCAAACGATCGGAACCGGGACAAAGGAAGCGTAAAAATCGAACCTTTAAACCACAAACGGAATGTTGTTACGTTTCCAATATTAACCCGTTCGGTGTACGCGGTTCAATCAACAAAACTCCCACACCCGCGCGGCTTTATACAGGAGTAAGTGGAACACGCCGACATTGACACACGCACACGGCTTTGCTTCGCCATTACATTTCTTTTTTTTTTCGCTAGGTACAATTGTTAATTATCGTTCCCTTCGACATCGGGTAGAATTCCATCGAAAGTTATTTCCATTTTCGCGTGATTCCCCGGGAAAATAATAGCCGGCCAATTGCTGTCGCGTATTTGTATCAATTTGCGGTTCGTTTGCGGCCCGTGGAACGAGCAGGATGATAACATAAGCGGGACGCTACGATGCGAACTATAGGAATGATACGCGCAGAACCCCGTGTGCTTGAGAGTTGAATAAACGCGGGGAAATGCATCGTAAAAATAACGCCAAGAAGCGACCGACGTAACGAGAAAATTAAGAGTCCAGAAACGTTACACGGTAGTTATGGAACCTTGTAATTAGACGCGTTACTTCTGATTCGTTTCACCCTCTTCGAGAGCGCAAGTTATGGTTCTGCTTAACGACTTTCGCTTCTTTCATGATTTTCATGGGTTCTCCAGTGGCTAATTAGAAATGGTTGACCCGAGACACGTTGTCAAACAATTATTTGCAAATTTCTTTAGATGTCTTGTAACGTTTTCTAAAGGATGATAATAAACGGTTTATGAAAGAGTGAATACATTATTGTGAAAGGTTTCCATATTTTCCCAGGATGTTACGTGGATAGTTTCGTTGTTCTCGGCACAGTAATTAAGAAAGAAAACTGCGAGTATGAACACGATATACTACATCTGTAGATGCCCGTTTGTAACTCGTTAACGCTTCGCTTCGACTCTGTTAATGGATCGTGTCGAATTTCAATTCCCCATAGTTCGACCTACTTCCCCGATGATGGAGGGTGCTCTCCCCGAATTCATGGAGAACCCATTTTCCTTTCGCCTAAAGCCGCTCGAAACGCTCCTAATTGCCACGAAATCGAACTGTGATTTCGACGTACCATTCACTCACTCACTCACTCACTCAATCACTCTCTCTCTCTCTCTCTCTCTCTCTCTCTCTCTCTCTCTCTCTCTCTCTCTCTCTCTCTCTCTCTCTCTCTCTCTCTCTCTATCTCTCTCTCCGTCGTCCTTTCACGGATGTTTCCACTCTGGCGAAAAATTGTCAGTAAAAGCATTCTTCTCTCCGAGTCTAGAAAGGAAAGCTATACTTCTTTCCCGTTCTCCGGTCCGATCGTTTCGTTATTTCCTATCGGATGTCGTGCGCGAAAAAACCCATCCAGAAGAATCGAAGATACAGAGTGTTCTTCGATACATCTCTCAGCTAACTTAACCCTGATACTTACTATTTAATGATAACCTGATACTAATTATTTGACTGCGGATATTTACGCAAACTAAAAATGTTGTGCATCGATTGGAAGAAGTACGAGGCAAGTAAAAAATACTTTTCCCCTTGAATAATCTTTGAGTAAAGTAGAAAATAATACATTGGTGTTTCCATTTCCTTTTAATCATAATCATGTAGACATAAAAATGATTTCAAAAGAAATTATTGTATACGTAGTAGAGCACGTATATAATAGGTGCAGTAAAAAGTCGAAATAAAATCAACCTTGTCATTTTTATAAGGGAAAAGGTGTACAAATTAATTATTGGTACTCAAAATGAAGCTTCGAGAATATTTTTGATATTCACGGAAACGAACAAACGATTAAGGTATTACGTGAACTAGAAATTGTCAAATTCCGCGGCCATTTATATTGAATTCGCACGCAGCTGCGTCGGCCATTGTTACGCCGAAACACCGGCGTAATTCTTCCAGTTCAATAAATTTCAAACCGATTCGCCGCCAATTTCGAGAATCGAAATCTCCGTTGAAATTTTCCATGTCGTTTTTACCGGTTTTCCACGTGGCGTAGCAAAGATCGAGGTTGGAAGCAGGAGATGCATTAATACCGGTTGATGTTTTCCATCTTGGAAACCTTGGAGAATGTTACCAACCAATTTTACGTCACTTCTGCCTCTTCCCAGGTCATACAGAAGTCAAATACCCTAGGGTTTCCCGTTCAGCTATTTCCTTTAACTCGCTTGAAAACCACGGGATTATGCGAATGTTTCACCATGGAAAATATCGCGGCCGTTTTCCGGTCAGTAAAATTCACAATTCAATCTCGCTTTGATCGTGGCTTTCGCATACCCACGCGAAACATCGCGTCGATGCAAACAATTTCCGGCGTTCGTTGAACCCTTTGTTTATCAATCATTCCACTTGCATTAAATTCTAAGCGAATGTTCACTGCGAGCGAATATAATTGCGACACGTAATGTCGCATAATTTCGACTGGAAATATGCCTCGATGGGAAAATCAGAGATCCGTATGTATTTTCCACGCGACATTTTCGAAACCATTTTACACGTACTCGGTGTTTGGCAAATATAATAAATTCGCGCTTGTGCTACTTTCCGGAAATGTTTGGAGGAAATTAATGAAGTTGCCGAGTTTATTAACTTTAGCGGGATTAAATCGTTACATATAAATTGTGGTAAGCTTGTATATGAAAACTGAACTTTGTTGCATAACAAAGCTTTCTATGTGAAAGGTTTTCCATTAAGAGGTGTCATTTTATATTTTGCGATGTTTTTTAGTTGTGAAATAAAATGAGTTTGTGAAAGGACAGCAGAAAAATTCGTTTGAAATTCTTCAACGAATTTGTCTCGCGAGTAAAAGCAGCGACGTGAATGAGCTCTCGTAGTCTAGTGCGGTGAATAAAGAATAGTAATAAGTTGCAGGTCGATGTGACGGCGCAGTAGCACGGTGATTACACAGTTACCTGGAAGACACGGCTCATCGTGAATGTTTTACAGCGACACCAACCTATTGACCCTAACTAAGTGGCTTCCTCCACCGCGACAGAGGGAAACTTTCTCTCCATTTTTCTCATTTCGTTCACACGGGAAACCGCCCACCGAGGATCAAGAAAAAGTGTCATAATCGCACTTTTCATGAGCGCGCGATCCCTTTTAAAATTCATTACTTACCATTTTTCCTTTTGCAAAGTTGACAACTTTAGTGTAATTTTCATTCTCGAGTTGAATCGAAGATGCCTCAAGGATGATATTTAAATCATCCCGGAGGCTAATCGCGTTTCAATGCGAATTCCTCCCGAGGGGTTAGGTCCGTTTATTTGTTTTCTTGCGGTACTGCTCATCCGTCAGTCCGCCAACCATAACAAACAGCGTATTTATTTATTTAAATTCCGGCCGATTAAAACTGGGTCAGCGTATAAATCAATTGACAGTCATTGACGAAAATGGAGGCGCGATTAAAAATAGTCTTACCTTGCGTTCTTTTCATAGTGCTCGCGAACACGTACGTTTCGATAATAAATCGAATTCCGCAGGAGATGCCAAGGTCCAGCGACAATTGATTATAATAATAACAACGGAGAGATCGAATTACTAGACTGCGGATGTTTATGTATAATTTGCAATTTTTGTAGACGAATTTTAAAAGGAATATCAAATAAAATCTTGTTTATAGTGGTAGTAAAACTCTGTCGAATTTTCAGGACCCATAAACGTATAAAGATTATAAAATTATTTATTATAAAGCAGAAACCAAGAAGATTTGTACAAAAGTTAGAGTGAATAGAATTCTGCTATTGCAGTTTGATGTTTCTTAATAAAATATGGGAACACGCCCACAAATTGCAGGAACGTATAAGTTCTTTAATCAGTTCCGGTGACCGTAATATCTGTCACAGGAATCCAGACCTTCTGAAAAGAACGACCCGCCTGTGAAACAAAGGACGGCGGCGTCTTCTTCTTTCACGATTTCTTTAATGAATTCGACGGTGCTCGGCTGATCCGAGAAAAACGACGAAAATACAGAACGCTTTGAGCCCCTTTATCGCCGCTGCCTTTTGTTCCCCTGTGAACGAAATTTCGAAGAGTTTAAAGAACCTAATATTTCTCTTTCATTAGTTTCGTCACTGGACTGTAACACAAACACACTGGCTGGAATGAAACAGCGGACTTTCCACACGTGGCGAAACTTGCGGAGTTCTAAAAAAAAAAATAGAAATAACAGTTTGGGGATGAATTCTACTTCAATGATGTATCATCATGTTCGACTTCTATTAGAAAGATCCAAGTATAGAATTTCAAACCTATAATTTAAATAGATTAAAAATGAATGTAGGATAGTGTAACAATTATTAAGAATTAGTATTTCAGAATTCTCAATAATATTAAGTATGATTAGTAATTTAGTAATTAAACTATTAAGTATACAATCCCATTTTAGATGTTCTAAAAGCAGTAAATATAGTTAGAGTAGAGCGAAAGTCAGTGTATCGAAATTTTTTTTAGATGAAAGATATTGTCATTAAAAATTACAAATAAAATTCTGTTAGAATTTAATATGATATAGTTTTACCTGGAGTAACTGAATGAAGTTCTGCAGAGATGATTAAAAGAGGGAAGCAACGATACTGAGTGGGAATTGTTTTCTTTCGTTGCACAGTGCAACAAATTGTGAAATGTCAGTACCGAGGAAGTAATTCCGATTTCCCTGAGCCTGATCGCATGGTCAGTTCCGAGTCAGTTCGGAAGACTATCGGAAGTTCAAGCCGGTCGGACAGTTCAAAAGATCGAGAAGACTTTCACACCTCCTTTAGTAATCAGACAGGCGGACGGTGCGCTGAGAGGCTTCCATTCTTGCGCGAGGAAGCCATTTCGATCATTTCTTCTGAATCAATGGGTTAGAATTGAAAGAGCCTTTCGGTGAAAGCGTCAATGGAAACTTGCTGAACTTTCTGTCGTTTATTATCTTTATGGCGTAATTAATAAAGCTTCGTTTAGCTCCTTTTCCAAGGTTTTAGTCAGTCTGTTACTTTATTGTTCTACAAAGCCTATTTCAAACACTTTTATAGATCACTCTCGGCACTCAGTTTAACATATTTTATTTTCTCGATCGTTTTCGGGGAGTATATCATTTTACAAACATATTTAATTCCAGATTTTCAACGCCACATAATATTGTAATCACGTGCAGTGTTGCGTACTTGTGAACGCACATTAATCCAACGAGATAACTGTCAATCAATCCCTTTCGCCGACCAGTCAGTTCCCAATGAGTTCCTTTCAACGGGAGTCTTGCTGTCAGTGAGAGAGAGTTCGCGTTCATTTCAAGCGATTCTCTCTAGGATTTTGCCGCGAAGTTTCTCAGCAAGTATCAGCATTGAATTACCTATGCCTAACTTGCTGCGACGAGCCCGAGACGACGACGTCACGTGCCACCGAATTTCTTGCGACCAAATATTCCCGGGACTCTAACACAGTCGTCTAGAATCTGAACATTTACGTAATATGCATGCAGAATTTGTATCCTGATAACTTTGATCCTTGACTTGAGTACTGATTGAGCTGTTCAAATGATATTACTAGACTACGTATCATCTTTATGCAAAATAAAAACTTCCCATCTGAATCGCAAAAAACTGAAGTTATAAAATAATATAATGGTACCTCTAAATTCTTCTAATGTTTTCGCTGCTTTAAATTACACCCATTCATTTTTATCATAAATGTATATATCCGCCGTCTCGATATTACAGACTCCAGTAGATAGTGGTTTGGTGAGACCGTCTTAAGTTCGGTGTCAGAATAAGGATGTCTATTCCACGCGAATGAACTATGACACACCGGGATCGGCGCGTTGCATTGAGTGCATGTGTCACAGCCAGGCTGCGCAGTAATGTTTCGCGGACTACGACCCGCGGAAACGTTGCACCGGACAGATGTTCGGCGACAGTATAAATACTCATTGCGATATTCCCACGAAACGGATTTCCCGTACACGTTCGTTCTATACGGATCCTCGGACAGTGACTCTCATTAATATCCGAAGTGAAATATACATTTATTTTCTTTCTTAATACGTTGAATGAAAAAAGAATAAGTTGAAAATAATGTAACAGTATTTTAAAATTCTTCACCTATACTCATTTTTGTCATAAATACATAAAAACCAATTGCAATTTCATGACCGTCCTCTTTACGCATAATTCAGTACATTAATGTCTCTAGTTTCACTAAAAAAAATTCTAGTCGTTTGGTCCAATTGCAGGGTAACATTGCTGAATAAAAAAGTGTGCAGATATCAATGACAGTCGCTGTATTGTCGCGTGCAAAAGCAGACCACTTATACGTGCGTCGAAATGAACTCGACGAAATAATTTAAGTTTCATCGTGGTTTCCGGTAATTCCAGAGAACAGATTCCCTGTTGTAGAAATTCACTCCCTTTCTCTCATTTCTCATTTCGTCTTTCTCTCTTTACCTCTCTGCTATAGATATATTTTAGATTCAGCAGCATACCTAGAGGGAATTGCTGTCTTTTGAAATGTTATCTTGCAATATAGTGATTCCGGACGGTAATTCGTTCTTGCGTGAAGAAGTTCGAACTGCCGGAGTTCTTCTATTTTTAATCTTCGTCGATTTAGTTGTGGGAATCACTACAATTTCATGTAATACGATTCTGTCAGTTTTCTAAATGGAACTTGCTCCTTTTATTATTATTGTTGTTTCAATCGAGAATAAAACAAATACAATTTAATATGAATAAAAATCGGTCCACTTGGTCTTCCGGTTGATATTGTATTGTTCAATAAATTCGCACTCACTGACCTAGTATAATTATTCTTCCACGCGATACAAATCGATGTTACTACGTCGTCGTGATACCACATTAATTAAAATTATTCATACAATTTTGTAAGTAATTATGAAATATTCCTCCATCGTAATCGAACACCTAATAAAGCGTCCTCATTAATCCTCGTACACTTCTCATTTTACGTTACCGTAAAATACTATTCGATTTCTCAAAATGTTCGGATCGATATTCTCCTCCCCCTTGCCGCAAACAACTTCCTGCGTAGATTTATTTGCCAGTTGGACGAAACAGATCGAAACGGCGGGGCGTTGAATTATTGAGCGGGTCAGACTGCTGCTATATCCACGATCGGTCGGATGCAAGTGTAACCCTGTCGCATCCTATCGCGTGAGCAATTAATCAATTCCAACGGTCTACCAGCTGCCATTCCAGGGTTTTAATTATACACGCAACGATGAAGTCCGTCGTTGGACTTGGAAACCATTTCTCGCGAGTGAAACGAGCTGCATCTTTCAAGAGTACGATCAGAATGTATCACTCTCTCACTCTCTGAATCTCTCTCTCTTTCTCTTCTCTGTTCGAATTTGTCGTTTCCGATTTCACGACGAGTTAATTACGTAGAGTGCACCGTGACTGCTCTCTTTACTACGAACGTGGAATTTGGAGTCAGGTGTTTCTGACAGTCATTAGACTGCAGATGAACACAAGAAAATTGTATTCGCACCATAACATTTTTATTCCACTGAAACATTTCCTTATTTTGTCGCCTGTAAAACAAGCTATTGTCATTTCCGACAGTTGGAGCATTAACTACAAGTGGCAATTGCATAAAGATCCTCGGTCTAACAATTTACTGATTCTTAAAGGTCTCGCAAAGCCATAGATCAGTGGAGGTAAGGATTCTCAAAGACAGAGCTTCGTTACGCCAGCAAACGAACAAAATCGAGCAACCAGGTCGAAAGAGGGAATCGATCCATCGCTCTTTAAAATTCCACCGGCGATCCAGCCGTTCGTCTTCGTTTCCTGCAATGTGATAATCGGGAACAGCACTAAAGACATCAACATCTATCAGCAATCCCAACGTTGACTTTAAATTGTTAACGTCGCAAGTAACTTTTCCAGTCCAATTGTTGTCTATCAGAACTGATTTCACCCGATTCGCTCACCGAGTCTCTCTCTCTCTCTGTTCAGATTTCAACGGCTCCCGAGAACTTTCTGTTTACTTCGCTCCCGTAACTTCAATGAAGTTGAGTACCGTCAACGTCACTGTTTCCCCTTTGTTGTCGTAACAATCTTATTTTCACGGAGATTACGTTCTTAGACGGATTCTTGTTCGTTGCGGAACAAAGTCCGGTGCGTGCCGTTTTACTACCTAAAGTTTCTATTGTTTTTAACTTTGCTTTGAAACGAGGAGGTGTCACCGAACTCAATACACCGATCTTTCTTTGCTCTTTTTCTTAATCTCGCTTTTTTTCGCTTAACCTCGCCCCCTCAATTTCTCTTGCAGGCTTTCTATTTCTGTTTGAAGGTTCCTTCTTTTACCACGTTTTTTAGCTCGTTTTCTTGTCTGTCTCTCTGTTTGTTTGTTTGTCTTTTACACTTGAATTGAATTCCCGATGCTAAAAATTCTGCTGAAAAATAAAAGACCTGAGCAACCACAAGTCGCTATGTTGTTCTAACGCGACGATTTCCGCGGTGGTAAGAGTGTGATCCCTCTTCTTGGAAGTTCTCGATCATCTTCGTTTTAATGCCTTTCCACCCTGATCCGGTAGATTATTTGCACAAGAGGACGCAACATTGATCGAGCCTCCCCCTCCTTGAGCGTGCAAATATCGGAGAACCCCAGGCTCCATTAATGGTCGCAATTAATCCGTTGCGCTGAACGGATTGAAACTTCTCCCCCCGACCTCTTCAAAGTGTGATCGCGATACTTCGCAGATGGAAATTACGCGACTCGTCTCCTTGATGTTTCAAAAGAACGCGGAATCTTGACGGAACCTCTTCAGCTTTTAAAAATTAAGAATCGTAAGGTGAATGCTTCGCACAATTTTATTCAAATTTTCTTTTCATGGAAACTTTGAACCTATTTCTTTGATCTTCTTAATGGATTTTATGCAAATTAATGCATCGACTGCTAGAAAATCAGAATTTCGGTGAAATGTTTATAATTCAATAGAAGCAGCTATTTATTTGACCCTTTTATTAAACAGTATAGTATATTTTTATTTAACAGTTTTTATTAAACTGTGTAACAGGCTAATGATTTCATTACTGACAATCACAATATAGATGGAAGAGTTTTAATTCTGGGTCAGAACGGACCCAACCTCTACCATCCACAGATTAATCTGACGGGATGAAAGATTTTAATATGTACGTTGATGCATCTCCTTTCATCAGGCTCCTTTCAGGATTTTTTCAAGGCTAAAGTTGAGAATAAAGAAACATAAAACGAAGAAGATTTTCATGCTATCGGGATTATTAATTATAACTTGCTACCCCGGCGAAGCGCTGCACAGCACCCATGTGATTATGGAAGGAAACAAACTTTTTGTATTACACCCGTAATTTATGGACTGTGGATCTTTATAGCTGACCGAGTTCGGAAAATTTCAGAAAACCTGATGTTTGCTGTCGTCTAATGAGCGTAGAGTGAATCATGGTAATATATGAATGATGCAATAATCTCAGAAAAATTTTCCAAGTTAGCTTTTTTTTTCATTTATTTATTTAAAGTTGCTTTCACGGTAATGGTCGTTAGCAACGAGGTACAGTTTACGCTTGATTGGTGCTGGATTTCTTATATAAGTTCCATCACGTAATTTTATACAGAGTGGTTATCTTTTCCAAGCGTTGCTGCTTTGGTTTATGTTAAAATAGAGAGTTTGAAAATGAAAAAGCACTTCCACCGGAATGTACCTGATTTATTCATGACCTGCCCTTTCCACCAGGTAGCCTGTCCAAAATGCGCTGTGAAATTCATCGCCGCGTTCGGGACAAGTTCCTGCGTCGTAAATGATATTAAACTTGTTTCTGAACAGCGGAACAACAGCTGCTGGTAATTTTGTTCCCGGTGGATGCATATATTTCAAGACGATATTGTATATATATCGAAAACAGCATGAAAATTAGACAGTAATTCCGGGTAGTAAACGAGACGTCTTGTTGCAAATTCATTTCCATGTCTAAAATTCAATCCTTTAATTCTCTTATAGACAAACGTGGTTACCGAAGGTAATTGTACGAATATCTGGAAGAAAGGAGCTTTACTAGACAACAATTGACTCATCCACCGGAGAAAAACTTGAGAAAATTTATGCATCTACATATTAACAATGTATACGTATACAGGGTAAACCAATTAAATGGAAACATCTGAATATCTTTCGCATTTACGGTCCAATAAAAAAACTCTTCAGGACGAATGTAAATAAAGACATTTTTTAGGTAATTTTTTTACAAGATTTCAAGATCATCGGTATGTTTTACAAATGGAACGGTATATTTTTCACGGCAACATGACAGACAATAAAAAACTAGATTCATCGTATAATAAATTATCTCTCGCCAAGAATTATAATGTAAGCTTTTGAACTATCACAGCGAGCCGCAGTTTACTTAATTACCGAACAAATTAATTTCTAATCTACTTGGAGTGCGTCCATCGGAAGCCTAATTCGGACCTGATACATATTAAACGCGATGTGTTCCCGTATACGCGTATCATGGATCAATATTACTTCATTAGATTCGGGCTTCTACGAAATGTCCAGCATTTGCTCTTCATAAATCCTCTACGTATTAATTACATTGTACGTGCATGAAATTGGTAGTTTTATAACCCAAATTCTGGTGACCATCATGAAAATGGATTTCTACGTTTGATTTGCTCCAAGATAAATCGCTGATGCGTTGAATTATATTAAAACACACTGAAGTATACGGAGGAACTAATTGTATCAATGATCTAAGCTGCTACGAACGATCAGACGGCTCAACATTCAGACATTTCGCAGACAGTGTATCGTTTTCAGTGTCGCGTCGCGTCGCCCCGGCGAGAATTTCGCAAAAATGGTCGTCTGTTTACAGAAGCAGATTGCACGGTGTTGGTGCAGCACCAACGAGGTGCAACAGCTCATCTGGAGTGCATTCAGCCGGCGGCGTAAATGAAACCAGACGTGCTCGGGAGAGTTCGGTGCTAATTATAATTCGCCCAGCGATCCGAGCCGCTAGGAGTCACGTAACGCGAAAATTGACGAGGATTCATTTGACGCGATTACGACAATTAAAATGTGTCGCTGTTCGAGGCTTGTCCAATCGTTTACAATCGTGTCTTTAATCGTCCATAATTGATCGGAAAATCGGATTCCTATCGGCGTGCTGATAAACCTGCAGGGAAAAGCCCTCAAAGATTTATTAAAGATTTAATCGACCGTTCCGAACAGCCCTCTTCCTCTTTTTTTTTTTACCTCCAGGGTTTCGTTACTTTATTGGAGCAGCCGATATTTTCAATTTCACGTTCGTTATTCGATGGAGAATTGCGTTACCAATTGGAATTGTTAGAATTAAGAACGTTCTTTTTCCCCACGTGTTGTTTTAAAGCAGTCTTTTGCGGTGAATATACACGGCTCGGGTCAAACATGCTGCTTCAAATATATTGAAAATTTTCATACCAAATTCTAGTTAAAATAAATGGTATGTTACTTGAAATATCGTGATAATTATTTTACGGTATCGAAAAAATCTAGAATCCAACAAACTGGATTAAAATGTAGTTATTCACTGGATTGAAAATGGTCTAACAGTATTTTTAAAGTCCTCTCAAATGTTTACTGTTTTAAATTATACTTCTTCATTTTTTCCCATAAATGCGTTAAATTCGCTGTCTAATTATTTGGCATTTATGGGAGAAAAGAAAGTTCAAGACCAACGATATTCATACTCGTAATGGAACGTCCTGGTGGTATACAGTAACTCAAGTTCTTTATTACCAGCGGAATAGCCGTTTGGAGATATTCTTCTTAATTTACCGACTCGTACCGCATTAATTAAAGTAATTCGTTATTCTGTTTCTTTGTGCGGCTGGTAAAGCGAAGGCAAATTATGGAGCCGGAGCTCACGATTCAGTTATACCGCCGCCGCTGGAGTAAGAAACCGTATTCTCCGTTATTTAATTCGGAATTGAGAGATGCTTGATGAGAACTTGGTTTATTATAGTTCGTTCTCACTGCGAGAACTTTCTACTCGATCAAAACGGAAACTTGAACAAACTTTGCTCGGGACTGACTTTACATTGTTACGCTTTTCCATAAAACAGCCCCTTTGAGTTCCTTGGCTAGTTAAACCAATTTGTAATCTACGAAGCAAAAACTCTTCTATATATACTGCGCATCGTTGCACGGGATTTTGTATCATTTATGTAGGATCGAGTAACCAATTTTGTGTAATTTATGCAGAACACAAAATAACTAATATCGAATCTATGGAAAACAACACTGCTTCAAGCGGAATATACATCGTTGTAGAATTTTGTATAATTTATGCAGAACACACACACACACACACACAAAATAACCAATATCGAATCTATGGAACACAGCACTATAGAACTGTTTCAAACGGAGTATACATCGTTGTGGAATTTTGTATAATTTATACTAAACACAAAATAACCAAGTTATTATGCATGAATCGACATTGCAGAACTGTTCTTGGCAGCTCGTCCATTGTTGCAGAGTTTTCTATAATTTATTCCAGAATTAACGTATGCATCAAACGTGGATGTAAATATCTGCGATACAGATTTTCGAAAGGCAGTGAAATATTAAGCTTAATTTCACAGATTCTTCGGTTGCATTTTCTCCGAAACCCACGCTTGCATGAAAATAAAATTCTATTTAGTTGCCGGAGAGTGGAACTTATCTACGAAATGGCAAATTGCATGCATATTAGACTGCAGAGTTCCATGCATTTTTTGCATGCACAGATAAGACAGAGAGTTTCGTTGTATTTTACGAGCGTTTCGTGCCATTTACAATCTCTTGGCGTATGTAATGTGGAAAATAGTCCAATTAAAATTCCCCGCATGATTTTCTATTTCTTGACTTCGAGAATCAAATTTTCCGTGAAAATTCGGTCCAGCAATTTCTGAAGCAGAATGTCCCATCGAATTTCCTGTCACACATTTTTCACAGAAGATGCAACATTTTTCATGACGGTCGTACTCGATTTTGTATTCAAATAAGAAGTTCTTATTAATTCATTATCGTCGTACATCGGCGTCTTACAAGCCATAAGAAGCTGTTCAATTTTTATTAATCCTAGAAGATCTTCACGTAAAATCTATTTCGTTTTTTTTTTCGGAAAAATCAAAATAGGAAAGCATCAAGAAAATCGTGATCGAGAAAACTTGAATTGAATTTGTGCACAGTGATACACACGCATAAAGTCGGTCGTTGCCGGGCAGGCCTTCGTCAAGGATCAAGAAGAAAGGCGTTAATTTTTGTTTGAAATCAGGGGGGTGGAACAGACAGGGGTGGCTTACGCAACCCTTAGTATTTTCCTTTTCTTCTCTGTAGATTCGTGGTCCCGATGTATTCTTCGTCCCCTCGGAAACAGCAGGTTCGCAGAAAGGAAACAACGGTGGCTCTGGGAAAAGGGCCGGGAACGAAAGAGCACGATTTAATTCGGTTCGCGTGAGAAACCACGGCCCGGCCCATTCCCCTACGAAGTATAATTACGAATTATGCGCGGATGAACGCGAAGGTCGTGGCTATTGAGTCTATAAATCGCCTGGCTAACGAATGAAACCGGCTCGAGTAGAAATTGCGATGAATAAGTAAAACGGATGAGAGCGGACCGCCCTCCGGTTGGAAACTTGCGCGAAAACTAGTGGGTATCGTTTTTTTTTTCAAGGAATAGTTGATGGAAAAGCCGTTGATTAATCATTTAACGCCCATAAAGAAATAGATAAAAATATCTACAGAATATTTTCTAGATCAAAATACAAATTCGGAAATTTTATTACTGATTACTGTCGAGTGTTAATCATAATCAGGGAGAAAGAATAGCGTGTTAAAATTCGAGATGATTGCAGACACTTCGTCGAGATTTAAGAAGGATCGTAGTCTATAAATAATCGTAAATTTCTAAAATTTGGTAGATTCGCGTGCGATTTTTTTCGCAGACACGTAAATTTCGCGGCAAGATCGGCGAATTAATTGAAACCGTCGGCCAAGTTAATATCAGGGTATTTATATGACACGATTTGATCGAGAAGCTGTCAGGACTTGACAGATCGAGCGTAACGAAGCTTAATCACGTTCTCGAACTCGTAACGGATCAGCATGATAGAAGTAATGGTGTTAGCGCATGGCTCCTGCCGTGAGCCATGGTTATCCGATTGGCGAAATCAAGGAATCGATTAAGTTCATCTGCGCGGAAACTTAACTACCCCATTCTACTATATCATTTATCTTGAGGACCATTTGTAGATTACCAGCGCGAGAATAGTGGACTAAGAATGGTTCCTCGGATGCCATCGCATTGCTGAAAGAACTTTTAGATGGGAACGATAAAAATCTCTGTCGAAACAGTCGTTGAGTATTTTTTACTGCTATCGTGACGATTGTCTGAGCGGCGAGAGAATTAAAGAACCTGACAATGGATCCGATGGAACAGTGAAAGTAATTAATTTTTTATTCGCAAGCAGTTAAAGACTATTTTTGATTGCCCTCGTGCTTGAAAATTCGGAAAATTGGTCGACCTGTGCATCTCGTAATACGATGGAAATGGCCACTAGAAAATTTTAACAATCTTACATCCTCAGTAATCTGACGAGCAAACGATCGAATTAAAAGTGCTTGAGGGTTCAAGAATTGAGAAACGAATGCAAAATTTCATGGTTTTTTCAGGTCAGTTATTAAAGCACAGTGCACACTTCAATCCGATTCGCCGAATTGTTGTGCTGGAAATGGTCGCTCGTGTTGCGATAGCTTTTCCATAAAATTTTCAATAATATTTTGATCCATAACAATTGAGCAGTTATAAACAAAGTTTGATTGCTAAAGTATTTCGAGATTTGATTTGTATTTAAAGCAAACACGAGGATGTTTCGTTTCCAGGCAAGCGGCATCCGATAAATCCGAGAGTTTTTCCATTTTTTTATGCAACCAGTACGAGGCAAGCAGCGGTAAGCAAATTTTTCCAATTGGATGGTAGCAAAATTTAATCCAGACTTAACGGGAGGGACCGTTCGTCGAAGTAACGAGTTCCCGTTTGATCCGAGTTCTCTTTTTTTCATGATTCAATCCGCAGAAAATTGTTCAGTCCGCATGAACGTTATTATAAAAGATAAAATGAATATATCGGATGGTGGTGTTAATTGACGAAATCCAATTACAGTTTGTGTGCATGTAATGAAAACGCTGGAAACGAAGGTATTGTATTAGGAAGAAAAAAATATTTGGATAAATATTCATAAAAGGGATCTTCACGCACGTGTTAACATTCTGAAAAACTTTTCCCTATACATGTAAAAACTTGTTCAGAATGTTAATGTTAACATATTTCAAGGGCAACACGATTGGAGCTGTGTTCCCTTTTGTCCATATTTAGTAATATTTATTTGATACAAGGCAAACATAAGAGCGAAATATACAATAAGCGACGGATTTATTTTTTATTAAAAACGTGGAAAATGCAACACAAAGGATGAGCAGTCCGACTGTCGGCGCGGAATTCAAGTACCAAACACGAGAGGAGAAAGAATTCGCTTTGAACAAAGAAGCAGAAATAAGCGCTCGTTCGGATTAATGGAATTTTAATTCGTGGTACACAGGGTCTCCGGCGACTTAGTACATTTTTCTGAGAACTGATTTCCGTTGCTATGAGAGGAGGAGACGGGAGAGACTCGCATTAGCTAATTCTATAAAGAAGGATTGCCCGGAGGCGACCGGAAGATCTCGTCGAAATGAATCGAATTCTTCGCGGGGCTTTTGCTCCGTTGAATTGGCGTTCGACGACGAGACCGTGCTGCTTCTGATTACACGAGGATTCGTCGCGACGAAAAGATTCCTTTTACCTTTGCTCTTCCCTTCGAAGGGCCGTCTCCGATAGAGAGAGAGATTGCGGGCCCCTTTTCTTTAAATGTCGCTCTTCCAGCTCGGCGAGAGAGCGAGCCCTTCTCAACAATGCACCGCGCGATCTAATGAAAAAAGTAATCTGCCCAGGCAGGAATTGTATTCGATCATAATTGACTCGGAGCAGCTCGATGTCTGCGCCGATTTTTCAAACGTTAAGCCGTTTTCTTGCCAGGAGACGTCTGTCGTAAATGTCATTTAATACTTTCCGACAAGCTCGACACTCGAGAAGCCAATAATAATCAAACTGACGCTTATTGGCACAGATGGGGCATTACATTTCTCAGTATTTGCAAAAGACAGTTCGAGGAGTTGTCAATTGCAAAAATTTTAAGAACAAAACACATATACACATTAATGTATCATTGAAAACAAGAAATATATTTCAGGTACAAACGTTAGCTTACTCACCCTGTATACATATATTTTTTTAGATACTGTCAGAGCAACCCCTATTTTCAGGGAGCTTGAAGACCGTAATAAACCCATTCTCTTAGTTCCTTCATTATTCAAGCTTCGGAATGAAAGTGTCCACGAATTTTTTTTCTAACAAAATTAGTCTTCCAGGTGTCCCTCGTCTAATTTCCCCAAAGGCAAACTTCCCATTCCACTACGCAACTGTAGTACAAAAGTTCCGAACACTGGCAAGAATACCGTAGAAGGAGATCGAACTTCATCGAAATTGTTCGTGCGCAGAATTCCAACAAGTTTACCTTCGCGAAAGACAATTACGCGTAACTGCAATTAGAATCGCAGTCAAAGGGGCTCCAATCAGCATCACCCGACACAAACTTATATAACACGTTTCCAGTTTCGCATATTTCCGTTTTTCATTCGCACTATGGTTCCAGACTTCCTGCGAATTTCGTTCGACGCGAGGCGCTCTTTTTCTCGGGGAAACATCAACCACCTTATATCTATTATCGTCGCAACCAGCTCCTTTCGTGGCAACGGTATTATGCTTTTCTGTAGAACCGCGAAAAGTCCTGCCGGAAACACGTGGGTCGATGAAATATGGAGCACTCTTGTGCTATGACTCTTTTCGAAAGTCCAGAAAAATTTCTGCATCTAAACACGTCCCAAGCAAAAATCTGCACAAATCTATTTACAGGTCTACAGAAAGAACTTACAGATTTTAAGAGTAATGATAGTTTACGTCAAACGATTTCACCTATTATACTTGTACTTCACTTAACAATTTTTTTTTACTGGCGATCGAGAAACAGCTTATATCCCTTCCATAATTATATTTTTTAAAAATTAGACGTCTAAAAGTTTGATGCTTAATACATCAATTAAAAACAGTTTTGAAAAAACGGAAGTATAAAATAGAAAGCACGTTGACACTTGGAACCACGAAATATTCTCGCCGAGACACGTGCGTTGATGAAATATGGAGTACATACATTATGAGAACGAGTCTTTTCAAGATCGCCAAGAATCCCGAAATATTTTTATCTGTTTCAGAAGCAGGAAGGGCAAAGGGCATAGCCAGGAATGGAACGTGACCACCTCCAGCCGCGAATTTATCGCGAATTTCCATTTCCAAACTCCGCTGCCTTTGTTTGGGAATTGTGTCAGCGGATTCCTCTGTTTCCGCGGATCCTTCGAAAATAGTATTAAAAAGAATCTGTTCTAATAATTCACGGTCCCGTGGTTAGGTATATGTTCACTGGAGAAACCTCGCGAATCGATACGTCGATATATACATTGCTGCACACAATTATTCATCATTCTATGCTTTCTCTCTCAATCTATATGCACATCTCTTATTTAAACACTGGTGTGAATTTTTATGGAAATTCTCGAAATAGGGATGACGGGATTAAAAGATTATTTGGTACGGTTAGAGTGGCATTGACGAATTCGAAGATTTTTTTAGGATTCTTTTAAAATAATCAATGTACTGTGAAAGTAGAAGCATCAAGATTTCAAATGAGGCTACGTTTATAGTCGCAAGACTTTTTTCACGACATTACAATAGTTTAAAGATCTGTAATATTTAGAAAAATTTTGTTGCGTTCCCTCGACAACAAAGATTTTTTCAGGATTTGTTTTAACCGGACTGTGAGTTTCGCAGTGTTATCGAGAGCCAAAGTAATTTTTGAATTCGCGAGGTTTGTTTTCGCTCTCCTGTAACCGTTTATTCGCGGCGGAGTTCATGAAAATTCGAATGGTTTTGTTGTTCGAAGGCGACTCTCTCTGCGCGAGCGGACAGAAAAACAGAGGAAAGAATGTAACGTGTAACAAAAACAACGGAAATAAATTTCGTTTAAGAATGCATCCTCGTTGCAACATATGTTCGCGTGGCGCGACTCGCATCTGAAAGACAACTACACGTGCCCCGAGTTTCCTCCCCCAGTGCAATCAATCCTTGAACACGCAACTTCCAGGTAAAAATGGCGTGGACAAGACTGTCAGTTCTTTAACAATTTATAGGTTCATTAATGAGACCGTGTTACCTCGTGGAAACGGTATCTCACGGTAGGATTTGCTGTAACTGTCCAAATGTGTGCGCTCGTTGCTTTCATGCGATCAAATGAATCAAACGTCCATTAACCCTTTGCACTCCAAGCAATTTTAACTCAGAAATTAAACATTTCTTTCGATTTAAAATATTTCCATTCCCCATGATTTTTAAAATTTTATGTATATGAAATTATTATAAATACCTCATACAATGTTTAGTAATGGATTAGATACAGATATATTTAATAGTATACAATAAATAAATCAAACATTTCTTCCGACCTGGAATAATTCCA
Source organism: Lasioglossum morio (assembly GCA_916610235.2). Classification (NCBI taxonomy): domain Eukaryota; kingdom Metazoa; phylum Arthropoda; class Insecta; order Hymenoptera; family Halictidae; genus Lasioglossum; species Lasioglossum morio. Next base: position 6,421,321 of record OU744330.1, on the reverse strand, counting down.
TTCTATATGATTTTTATTCATTTCATGGATATGAAATTGATGTGATACCTCATACAATACTTAATTGGTTAAACACCAACATATTTAATAATGTAAACAATGCTTTGAATAATGGTACAGCAATTTTTAGTGGTGCCTCAGAGTCACCACGCGAGTGCTGAGGATTAAATGCGCCCGACATTTGATCGAGCAACGAACGTAAGCCACGAGTATCGAATAAAAACGACTGTCTAATGGAGGCATAACTGTCAGAAGCTCTTTTATGATAATGAGACGAATCATGAAAACGGCCAGAACTCTACCAGCGACCGTCTCGATTCGCAAAGCGTGGTCTAACCTCCGTGCATGCCAGAAATAGAATCTGGGTTTACAGTGGAGCAATACCCTCTTTAAGTATCGAACGTGCACTGTCACCCTTCCGAGAATTTTCTCGTGCTTTTTTCATCCCCTGTCAATTATCACTGGACAGCTGAAAATTGTCCAAATCAATCCACAGAAATCAAAGAAAAATGAAAATTCTGGTAATTGATTTGGGAGAACAAATGACAGTTCCAATTGCTTTATAATTTTCTTTGGCTGAAGTAATTCTTCCTCATTGTCTCGACATCGAGTTTCCTTTATTATTCCAGACACATTTTTTTTTTTAATTATTTAAAGCTTAATTAGAACTTCCCATAGGGGGTTATAAAGCTATACATTAGTAATATACATCTTACATTTGAACGTTAGTAATGTAGGTACAGTAGAACACATTTAGTATATAACATATTAAGTACATAACTTTAAATCTTTAAATTGCATTGCTTGAAAAACTTGAAAAGAAAATAACATGCCTCAATATTCGGTTCACAAAGCAACGATTTGATATTTAAAGGTGGAAACAACTTAATTTTTTCATTAGATCAACTCTTTGAGATTCCAACAAGCTACATTGCCAAATGATATGGTTAAGATCTTGAACCTCATTGCCGCAGTTACATTTGGAATCATCTATTATATGTAGTCGTGAAAGAGATGCTGCAAGATGATAATGATTTGCTCTACAACGATTAAATGTTACAATAAATTCTCGTGATAAACCTCTACCCGAGAACCATGGTGTAACTCCATCTCTAATATAGTACTGAAAGTATTCCTTGCCCTGACTCTGCATTTCCAGACACATTCTCCGAAAGAAAATATTTGAAACAGTCAACAGAGAAAGGAGAAGGAAAGAAAGCACGCTCCAACATTCTGCAACAGCCAGTACTAAAACAGAATATGTAGTAAGGAACTTAGAAGAATACAGCAGAATATAGAATAACATTGTTTAGCATTGAGGAAATTACGAGAACGATACATACAAAGCAGATACTATTAACCCCGGTGTCGTACAATGACATTGGCAATGGTGATTGTTAATGGAACACCGGGCATAGGAAATATTGATTAGCGATGATTGAGTAACTCTCAGGTCTGTTTAATGATCGTGAACTATAAGAGAACAAGTTTACTTAACTCATCGATAGAAGAAAATTTTTCTTCGGGACGCTCGAGTTTCGAGGCATCATTATTCGCAATTATGTTTGCGCATTACTAATGAGACGGTGCTGAATAATTGATGGCGAAACTTCTCCATCTCACCGGAAACCTATACAAATTACGCAAAGTTCGTAACACTCGACTTGGTCTTAAACTAGACTTTGTTACGCTAATTTTATTACATTAATCAATGAAATCGAAGCTGGCACGTGTGGGCTGCGAAAACGAGAATAGTATTAAAGTAATTACTGTATTCTTCGGTGAACGCGATACACGTGATAATGGTCAATTTAGATAATTATCTGTTGAAAGAGACATAAATGCGGACAGCTAGCTCAACCGTTGAAGCCGCGGCCGTTTCCGCGATACAGAATAAATAGCAAGAGGGAAGCCATAGACGACACACGCTGACGGCAAACATCTTGAACGAGGTACAAAGTAAACAGGACCGACGGATTAATCAACACGGAAGTTTCGGCCAGCTTTGTGCATTAGCCACTCGTTTTCTCCGTTATAATTTTCCTCGGGGGCTACGTTCAAAGCGCATGCCGCCCGAGCCTCTTACAGGGAGGCGTGCCTTGCCTAAACTCTTGGCAGTTTCACCCTCAACGAATCCTAATTAACGGAACTTTGAACGCTTCCAAAACTTCCGTCACCCGTGCTAATTAATTTTGCGGTCGGTTATGCAGAATACATTTATCTAGCCGGCGTGTGTGCCGATTTTTTTTTCGCGAACAACCCCCACAGACTTCCTGGGTGCACATCGTGTTGACGGTATTTAACGCGATTATAAACCTAGCACGTGTAACTTGTTCATTGATTATTCACATTTTATATTTATATGTATTGGAGAAGTGATTTTTTAAGGATAATACGTGCTTACGTAATTTTTGAAATACGATAGAATTTTGTATAAAATCGCTTTTTACAGCGAGGACATTAATAGGGTCGATGCTTTGAATTTTCGAAAAATTATGGCTTCAGGAATTAAGGGTTGATCTGACCCATCGATGTTCCTTTCTTCGTGTTCACAGTGTGCAGCTTACGGGGGTGGTTGCTCGAGCATGAGGCGCCGTTGGAATGTATCGATTCATGGTCGACCGCGTGTCGTTAAATATGATACCGGAGGGTCTCTGGGTTTTGGTCGAGGTTGATAAGCAGACAACGGGTCTCGTCAAAGCGACCTTGTCTCTTCCTTTGAGCCGAGGCAGCTCCACCAACGTGTACTGGCCAGATAGACTCTTGCCTAAGAACAGAATCTTGTCGAGGAACGCTCCGAATGTTTTCCCATCCCAAATTGCACATTGTAACGCTAGTTGTCTAATTTAACATCTCCACTAGACCCAAATTCGGTGCCATTAATTCTGAGACTGTCTGTAAATGAAAATTAACAAATAACTAAGAATTTTAATAAATCTAGGTATGGCTGTCACCAGATCGTCAAAGACGCCCACCATTCGAGATCCAATTTACATTATTTGTCGAGCAATTTGCAGCTTGATAAGATCAGTAAACGTCCCTTTGCAGATTAGTGGCCATGAAAACGCTTTCTATATTCGCCACAGGTGTCTTTGCCGAGAAGGAAGCTGTAAGGGATCGCAGGACCAGAACGAAATGAGTTAATCAGACTTTTCTACGGGCTAAGTGTGTTCTCTTGGCTGGAGGTCGACGACCTAACAACGAGTTATCGCTCCGAATTAAGTTTCGTTTAGCCACGATCGAGGATACAACTTCTCTCTCTCTCTCTCTCTCTCTCTCGCTCTCTCTCTCTCGCTCTTCCCTTAACAGCGGTCTCATAACCTTCATTAACGCGAAAATATACGCTGTCTGCCGGGGATCGACACGGCTACGGGAACTGCTCCCGTTGGAGATTAGAGTTCCCCTTGTCGCCACGATTATGCCATCGCTATACCCCTGATCCCTGGGGTGACTCGTTACCGGTTAAAAGTGGAAAAAAGTTACTTTGCTCAGACGAGACCGACGAAGGTCCTTCACTCGAACTCGCCCGTTATATTAAATTATCACGCACCGAGGAGCATCGGGCCAACTGAAGGTTAACTACATGTGAATCAGAGTGGAGCAGCCAGGTGCTGACATTTTTGCAGAAAACAGAATCGTTAGATATTGATAAATCAATTTCAACGAAACTCCGAATTAAATTCCGAAAATCTCATACGAGACAAATGTATCGTAAACGTTCACTCAACGTTCTATTTCATGATTTTTGACGATGTAAAGATCAAAGATTTCCAGTACAACCTCTCCATACCGTAATCGGGAAAAGCGTCAATATTTCAGCACCATAAACGTTCGTTAGCACTTTGACGGCGTTAATAGCGGATGTAACGAACCATCCAGCAACAACACCGCCGTTCGAATATTTTCTGTTAGCCGACGTATCGAGGCCCGTCGACAACGTTTTCATTGCTCGAGCACGCCTCGCTAATGGCTCCCCGATACGATTTATGATATTCATTTAAATTCGCGACCTATCCCCGACTATAATAAATTTCGCCGGCGGCCGGCTCGAATTACCCGCGGCATAAATCCACTTTTAAATTTAATTCGGTTCCGAGAACGGATAGACTTACGGCGCATAAAGTGGTTTAGGATAGCGCGGCAGTTGAACGTACGGATCAAGATTAGAATTAGATGAGGACGCTCCACCTTGTCTTGCATCTCGCTGATTTTTGGCATGGCGGACTTCAGGCTGGATTTATTCATGAACCCTGAAGATCGAGTTATCAAATAAAAATTAGAAAATCGTATTTAACTTAATCGTGTTACGAACTGCAGCGGCAGGTGCACCGAACGCCCTACGAAAATTGGAAATCAATCAGTCAAACGTATCTCGAGGTATAACGATGAAACTCGTTGCAACTTTGTTAAACTCAATTCTTCAGAGGAGCGCAAAAACTTGACTTTTCGAAGCTGACGGGCTAAAATGGCAGGTCGAAATGAAAAGCGGATATTTAGAAGAATGTGCCCGTGAGAGCCACGCGAGAAAATGGCGTTTTCTGGCTTGGTGTCGCATTACATCCGCAGCTGTGACCTGATTTACAAACTTTTTTTTACACCGTCATTTATTCCGTGGCATAAAGTGGGAGAGTTGCGTACCTCCTATTTTTTTGCTTCACTGTCTCCCTCTATTCCACAGGTTTTTCGTTGTTTCGGATTGACTCATTTTATTCGCAGAATAAATGTTTGCTTCTTCGAGCTCTACGTACCTCTTCGAATTCGTGAACATTTCCCCGGCGCGAGTGAACCTAATTTCTGCGATGCCGGCGACCAAGTTAGTAGCAAAACGAACTTTCCGCCATTTTACCCGAGTTCCAAACTGTTACAGCGCAACGCCGAACTATTCTGGCCGGAAAGTTCGCCGTTCGAGATTACTCGCGAGAGTCCTTTGAGGGATTCGCCTCGTCACGAGATTCATTGTACCCTCGCTGCGAGACATACATATATTAGCATTCAGGAATTTTTTGTGGCAACAAATCCAGGACTGGTACTGCTTCTCTTTTTCGCGCGCGCGCGCGCGCGAGCCCGTTATTTACACACTCGCCATTGCTTTTCGGTCTGCGAGGCTGGATAGGGATTCTTTTCACGCTGCGAGGCGAAGTTTCGGGGCAAACAATCGCGAGGGTTCGATCCCCTACGGTTTTTGTTCGGCTCTCAGAATTCGTTGGCTTTCCTTTTATTGCGGGACAGTCGAAGAGATATTAATATTTAAGTCGGGCAACTCCGGGCCGAGGACTTTTGCTGAATTTAAAGAGAAAAATAAATGGCCATGTCGTGGTTGATCTCGTTCAACTTCCTATATCAGAAAGTTGTCGTTTTCTATTGCTTGGACTTTGTGCATTTTATTGATGTGCAATTTTTGTTGGCTTTTATTTGATTTCAAAAAAGATATTTCAAACTGGATTTAATCGGAATTCCTTATTGTAGAAATGTTTGTAGATTTATTTTATGTCGTTTGGTTAAGCGCACATAGTCGAACGAACAGGAACTTGCATACGCAATCGAGCAATTGAACGAATAAATTGAATGGTTTGAATTACATATTATAAGAAACATTATTAACAATGTCCGTTTAAATGCTCGCGCCTGCACAACTTCATTCCGTTTGCCTGCATATGAGTCAATTTATTGTATCGCGTAAATTCCCTTCAATTATTTCACAATGGATTCTAACGAATTATAACACAGGAATTCTCTAAATATGTAACATGCCTTTTCTTTTACACTCAATTTGACAGAATCATTCATGAATAGAACCAATTAATGCTCTACTTGTTTGCAATTAATTGAATATTAAATTACCTACAAAAATTGAAGCACCACAATAGTGTCTAGCAAATTGTTCACAACGAAACACTATGGACGGAATGGTAGTAACGTTCATTGCGGCTCTTCTAGAAATGGATTATCGATCCTCCGGTGTTAAAAATACAACTATCAACTTTGTGAATCAGTTTGGAACACTTACAGTAGAGTTCGTTGATATCGGGAATACCGTATTATTGTCTCGACGGGTTTTGTTCCCCGGGAAAATCGGGAGCATCACCGTCCCGTTCAAAGATCCTATAACCAGAGAACCCGGTGATCCGTATTCTCGTCTTTGCTATAAATCTTTCACCTGGATTGAAACGAATTGAGCGTTTCTGCCAACCATTCGAGCTATAGACTTCTCGGAAGTCAGCCGAGACGGATGAGGATCGCGTGCTTTCTTTCGGAAGACAATGAGGGTGTCGTGTTCACGCTACGTCAAAATACAGTTTGTATGGTGCTGTGAGGAAACAGTCTTTAGATTTATGAAAAATATACAACATGGATATAAATATACGAACTTCCTGTATTTTTCTTCTTTTTTTCGGCAAAATGTCACTAGAGAATTTACTGTGAAAAAGAACCCTCGGTGTCCACATAGGATTGATTTCATCTGCGTAGATTTAATCCTTCGCTACATAGTGTATCATATCTGATAGATGTAGTTAACAAATCTGTTATATAGTAAATTAAGAATGTATATTTTTCTGAAAATGTTGTTTTAATTTTTTTAAATATTTTTCCCTTAAACAAAACACAAAAACTGATCTTCTATCATTTTTTTCATCCCAATGAAAAATATCATGCAGTGAAGGGTTCATTTGAAAAATTTTTCCAAAATTCTGGTTTAATTGAGGTAATAAAGATGTTATTGGCTCCTGGTACCATATCAAATATTTTTGCAGGATTGATCTAAATATGTTTCTTAAAATGTTGGTCAAATTAGACTCCTACTTGAATTGGCACCGCGCGTGAGAAATATAGGATTGAATAAAATTCTGCTGGAATAAAATCGAAAGGAATATTACACCGGTAAGACACTCGGTCCAAATTACACTCCGTACAAAGTCTCCTGGTCTCCGAAAGCCCTCAAATTGCCATAAATTCGAGGCCACGACACGATCGTGTCTCAGAGCAGGGCACGAGTCGAGTACCGCACGAGTTTCTGCAACGTGTCGCTCGGTCAACTTATTCTCGTGACGATTCTTCGTCTATATACGTGGCTCGCGTGTAATTCGCAGCTGTGTCTCGCAATTATATCGGAAGTTTGATAAGGACTGTAGTAGACAGAGCAAGAGTAAAAGAGATAGAACGACCCTCTCCCTTTTTATTACTCCGCTTTTTCCATTACAACCCTTACAAGAGAAGTCGCCGGTCGAATATACTTCTCTCTATTCAAAGTTCCCCCGTGGGCGACACAATATCTTCGGAATGAAACGTATCGTGCTTGCCGGGAAACGATTGCGAGTGCACATGCAATTTGAGCAGTCTTCGCCCCGTCGTCGCTTCCGGTGGAGACACGTGTTCGTCCTAGCCGCGACACGTAAGCGCGTGACACGGGTTGAATTGCCCCGGTCCCGGAAAATTGTTGTTGCCTCGATTCCAGACCGCCTTTGTTAAGTAAATTACACTTTATCGGATTGGTGTCTTCCTATCCTACCTGCCCTACCGATCCCCGTGTCGTCTGCGACTGGGAAGGGTGGTTTGTTCTCTCTGTCCCTCTCCTTCTCTCGCTCTATCGCCTGACGTCGAATGGGACAAGCAAAAGGGAGGATTAAATGACGAAAATAAATTCGGTTGAAAGGCAACGGATAATCAAGACACGATTCTCTCATTACGATAGTTACAGATACGTATTACTTGGAATCTCGACCTCGTGCCTGTGCCTGCCACCCCTTGTCTCACCGGATTAATCCTTAGCACTCAAGTGGGGTGATTCAGAGAGAGCTACCACTAATAATTGCTGTAACATTATTTCAAAATATTATCTACATAATATTTTGAATCTACATTGTAAGGAATAGCCATATTTATTATAAGGAATCGTTGACAGACGTGTTTCTCACGAGCGCATTCGTTTCGATCTGATCTTTTTACAATTCGTTGGCAATTACAATTCTAGAATTCTTCTGTTCCGATTCTCTATTTTATAAATTTAAGTATTAACAGACAACCCTATGTATAGTTAAATTTATAAAATAAAGAATCGGAACAGAAGAATTCTAAAATTGTAATTGCCAACGAATTGTAAAAAGAAGATCAGATCGAAACGAACGCGCCCGTGACAAACACGTCTGTCAACGATTCCTTATAATAAACACGGCTATTCCTTACAATATTATTAAATATACAATTGTATTATTTTTCTCGATCGAAATATTAGATAATAATAGTTTTTATTTTTCGCGGCGCCAGGTTCGATCATTATTACTTTTTCTATATTAGCCCTACTTGTAGCAAGTGTGTAGGCCTACTTGTATTTTCCTCTACCATTTAGATAGCACACGTATGACAATGCCTACACACTTGCTACAAGTAGGGCTAATATAATATATATATATTATTATTATTAAATATGTTGTGGGCTAACCAATTATAAAATAATTTACATTTAATAAAATGTAAAAAATAAAATTAAATCAGTGTTACATTGGATTTAATTATTCGACTTGTGGGCTAAGAATTAAGAACATTTACACATGTTCTTTATTTATTTCTAACAAAGCACCATTAAAAGATTGTAGTAATTGTAAACTGCGGATTGTATGCAGTAACGACAAAAATGGTGACATAACAATTGATTTTTAAATATGTACGAATAACGTGTTGGGCAAAACGTAGTCTAACCAGACCAATTCGATCAATAGATCAGTGATGTAACAAGAAAATGCGCACATAAAGCATCCTTAGCCGAACCCGAAGATTGATCCAGGGATGTGCTCGCGAGCCGCATAACACTGAATTTTATGCCCAAGCTGCCTGTTATACTGCGCCAGCTGTCACTTATCTTTACAGGGAAAGTGCATTTTGAAAGATACCGGCAAGCATAGAGGCAAGGTCTGCCGCACATATCGCGCGAGAATAATGTCCGAAGTTTAAGGCCACGTTTTGGATAGTATAATACAGGGGAAGAAGGGTCTGGCGGACGTGCATTACGCAGGAGCTGCTCTTAGGAACTTCGCAGACGAAAGTTTCGATCCTGATAGGAGCAGGGTTCTTGTTATCTTGACAATTTTATCTTTGCAATTATTAATACGCTGTAATGCCGCCTTCAAATAAAAAGGGATCGCGAACGAGTGTCTCTTGAGAGGTTTGGAAGTCGAGGAAAAATTATATATAATTATTGAACGCAGATGAGTACACGTGAATAATACCAATAATATATCAGTTTACTTTAACCCTTAAGTGAAGAAAATAAGAGACACCACGAACGTATTATTTTCAATTTGTCTTCTGCTTCTCGCAATTGAGTCGAACAATGTTTATTTTTCACGGGCGGGCAACATTACATTATCGTGCGCGGTCAGAACGATTGTGGACAGGATGAAATTCACGGGGTTTTAACTCGTTGACGAACAATGAGCCGCACTCTAACAAAAAAAATCCCCGAGCATTGTCCGACGCGATATTCGAATGGCAGCCCTCCTGAGTTTGACCGAGACGCGCCATTACACTCATTGTCGAGGACTGATTGTATTGCTGGAAACAAAACAAACATTCGAACATATACTTGATCGATCGCCGTACGTCAAAACAACGTCCACTGTACACCGGCTTAATGAAATAGTAAATAAACAGCAAAATGACCGGCATTGTTCCCATGAACTTCCGTAACCTAGATTCTTCTTCCTGTCTTTTCGTTTTTAGAAAATCTTTTCAGATTTATGAACGAGCTGTGTAGATAGAAATATCAAACGATCCTCTTTTCGTGATACTACTTTTCTGCGCAAATGGCGTATTCAAAGGTGTGAAATATACGAAAGTATGAACGTAACTCGAGAAGTTGGAATGCGACGTATGCGTGTAATCCCTGAACGAGTGGCTCAGCGATGCGATGAGAGAGTATGAAAGTGTAATGTAGCTCAAAGAAATGTCCTCTTCTTTTTTCGTTCTATATCAAATTATTACCAACAATTTCCGACGTCATTCACTTTTTAAGATTTCCCACGAGCCAATACGTTGTATGATGAATATTATTTAAAAACTAAGAGGTCTAAAATGATTTATAGAAATTACAGCATCTTCGAGATTTATACTTTATTAGTTCTTTACGATAATATTCGTAAAATGCATGTTTGACGTTTCAATAATGGTAAGGTTTATAAAATGATTTGTAGAAATAACAAGATTCTGGAAACTTGAAACTATAGAATTTTTCGATCATTTTCCACAAAAGTATTTTTATGATTTGAAGGATTCGAAAGTTGTTAAAGGAATTTGTACAAATCAAAACGTCCTGGTAATTTGAGACTTTATCCATTTTTTCCAATCACTTTCTAGAGACGTCTGTACAGTTTAAACAATGTTAAGGTTCCTAGTTGATACAAAAATTGAGATTTCATCAATTCATATAATAATTTTCTACAATGATATTTTTACAATTTGAATAATTACGAGCCTTCAAACGTGTTGTACGAAAATGGCGAGATACTGGAAACTGGGTCATCATAAATTCATCCAATGCTAATCTGCAAAGCCACCAAAGTAAATTTCTACAGAGGTTCCACCAATGCGCATAATACTTCTTTGCTAATTTTCAGGAAACAAACGTGTACAGAGCTTTTACTTCAATAACCATAAAATACCAGGAACAAATGAAAGTTGATGTAGAAATTCCATCCACACCCTACAACATCCCGAGCGCAACTGTACTCGTAAAACGAAGTTCGAGCAAACAGAAACGCAAACAAGGCTCGACAGAATGTGACGGATAAGTTAAAATTATGTTTACGTGGACCGTAAACATTTCGAAACGCCCGGGAATCGATGTACTAGCGAATGGATCGTCCGCGTCGCGTTTTTCTTTTCCGCATGTCTCTCGTGTATTCTCCTTCCTCTCGTATAAATATAAAACACAGTACGCGTCGAATTCCTCATAAACTTCACCAGTCGACTACTCGTTGATGGAGAATCGAAGATTTCTCGGGTACGTGTGCCCGCGAAAATTCCTTTACCGGTGCTTTGTATTTTTGCTAAGTACATATCCGAGTGTTATAAGGCTTCAGCAACTGTCGTGAGAAACCTGCACGCAATATTCAATTGTGATTCCGTTCAAAGGGTTGGAGCGTTTCTTTCCATGCCCGGTTTTCTATTGTGAAGCGTTATAATAATGCTTTTTTCGGAGAATCTGATCCAAGTGAACTGTAGATCTTTGTATCGGGTACCTTGAAAATATTTGCCGATCTTTCTTAGCCCTGAATCTTGGAATCTCTTGAATCGAGATCATTCTAAATGCACTTTCAAGCGTACATTTCAGTCCGCTATTTTTAGAATCGATAAAAATATAAATAATACTCTTTTTAAATTAAAATTTTATTCTTTAGGATTATTTTTCTAAGCACTGTGGAATTTTATGAACTAAAAGGTGTTCCTTACATTAAAAAATGCAGCAGAGGTGTCTGTAAATGTGTGGTAAGATAAAATTTTTCCAACATTTCACAACACTACAAATTTATATTCATAAACTGAAGAGATTTATGCTTTCACTTTCAATTGCAATGGTGCATCGCAGACGCATTTTCTCGGTATTATAACAGAAAAATGTTTCCAAGATTTATTCACTGTGTCAAGGTATACTGAAGCGGATTGACTCCTCCTAATATGCATGAAATGCAAACGGCATTATACGCGAATTCAGTTATTGTTTTCATTAATTTCATACGTGAAATTCAAACAATATTCAACAATTATTCATAGCTTTATCATGTATTAATAATATTTCGAATTTATTTTTAGAGCAAAACTGATTCTTTAAATAGAAAATGAATTTCTCTCTCGCAGCTATCGCTGTAAGCTGTTCCAATACTACACGATTTTGTATAAACATCTGTCCTCTATTGATGACTGATAAGTTACGATAACGAAGATTACGAACAAGGTTCATTTTCCTAAGAAAAGGGGAGTTAATTACAGAGGCTTCATTTACCTCCAGCCTCATTATTGCACAATTCTATAAATAAACATTTACAATCACTCAACGGGAGGAAGTACGACGAATTTAAAAAAATGCTTGCAAACTTTAAGAAAAAAAAAAGAGTAAATAATTTGACACGCGCCCATTAATTTCCAACACGATTGTGTCATACAAGGTTGCATAAACATTTTACTGAAAGTGCGACAAATTGCATGAAGCAAAAAAGGTGATAAATTTCTCCAAGAAAAAGGGAAAAAAATTAAAGTCGTCAGTTATCCTGAAGATCATTAATTCACAACTTGAACGCCCGACAAGGTTGCATAAATATTAACGAACGTCAAAGGGAGATGGAGTAGGGCGCGACGAATCGCGTGATGACGTGATTCCTTAGGGGAGCAGACCTGTGCCCCGAAGTGAGGGAGTGTTCCGTTGAATATTTGAACTGTACGGCGGCTCGTTTAATTAGTAAACACGTCGAACGGAGTGCGCGCAGCGAATGATCGATATTCAAATTCACGATATCAAAAACGTTTCTTACTCAGGCTGGTGTGAGAGAGAGAGGTGGGTGTTCTCGCGAGTTTGAGTTCACGGGGTGAATTTTCAAAGGAGACTACTCGACGTCGGATTATCGAGCCGATGCCATTCCAATATGCATTTATCGGACCGGGACTCGATGGAATTGCATAGGAGTCACCGACTTACGGCGAAGACGCGGCCGGAATTATCGAATTTCTCGATGGCGAACGCGATACCGCACGTCCCCGGAAAAAGTAAACGTGTCTTTCCCTTTCCCCGTCAACCGGCGGCGGCATTTCTGTTTCGACGGGTTTCGTTTCTCGTTCTCTGCGAACGATACCGAAGAGACTTATCGGATCCCCGGGACATGAACCGCCGAGGAAAGACCCGGGAACGAACCGAGTCCATGACGAATCGTCTGGAAAATTAAGGCTCGTCACCATGACAGAGCAAGGTGAACAGGTATATGTTACAGTCTGCGGATCAAGAGATGAGAAAGGACGACGAACGCGGGTTTATTTGCGGGATAATGACCGGGGATTTAAGGGGGGATCACTGGGACCACCATTTTGACGGCAATTCATTTTATAGATTGAAAATTGTTTGTTGACTCGGTGCGAAATGAGGATGCAGCTTAGTTCCTTGAGTTGTGTGTGGATTGGAAATAAAAAAATGGTAATAACTCGTGAGCAGTCAATGTTATTGATTATGAAGATATCTAATTAGCTGGGAATATATAAAAATGTCTTGCCTGTATATGATATGTATATATTTTTCTTTTTTCTTTTTAGTGCAGTAATAATTTCAGTGCAATTCTGATGCAGAAGGTAACTTTTCGGAAACAATTGCAAGGAAAAGGAATCAAAGAAAAATGTGAAACCTGAAAATATGCGAGCATTCTTATCAATTAATCCAATGTTAATTCGAGGACCACCACACGATAAATTTTCAGTCAGAAACTTGAACCCTTTGCCACACGAAGCACAAACACCTAAGTCCCTCGTAAAGCATTTACCATCAAACAAATATTAGCATTAAGGAATCCAATGAATACATTTTTAACAGTTACTTTCCCTTTATATATGAAAGGATTAATAGTGAACAGATCAATCACGAAACACCCCATCGCAATTCCGTCAACAATCCCAAACCAAGAGATCGATAGCGCACACTAAAAACATCTCACGAGCACATGGTTGCATTAAAAATACAAGCTTGGTAAGATTGTTCAGTAAATTTCATTCTTGCAATCCAAAAAATCATTACCAATACCAAACTCTCAACAATTCTCGTCTCAAAGAATTCTTCATAACCTCACTCACTCCTTGCATAAACAAAACGATATCTAACAATCAACCACGAAACACGCCCAGTGGTTCCCTACAGCAACGTGTCACGGGTTATGACCCCATAAAAAACACAAGAGACTGTCACATAACTCAATTAAAAAATTGTTTAAAAACATCAAATATACATAATATATATTTTTTGGTATCAATAAATGTACAGCAATGTTTCATCCACTCATTTCTGCCATGAATACATATTTAGCAAAATGATTAATAAGTGAAATGATTACACAATTTACTTGTACGAAAGTTTTCAGTAGACAAGACACAGAAAAAAATTTCTCACTTACCGGTGTGACAGCTGAGACACGTCGGAAGCCGACGGTACGTAGAAAAACCAAAGAGAAAATCGAAAAAATGATTCGCACTTCACGGAGATATTGATAGATCACTGTACACGATCGAGATTCACGGTGGATCGTTGATAAGCCGGACAAAACGCGTGCGATGGAGTGCGTCGCGACGCCGCGTGCCGACTGAAGCCGTCGTTCTTCCTTCTGGGTGCTGGATTCGCGACGTCGAGGGAGGGGGGACCGGGTGCGTCTGCCGACGCCGTGAACGCCGGGCGTCTCCCACCAAACCGGCGTCCTCCCACCCCTTTCCCAGACGCAGTCCACCCCTATTATTCACCCCCTACTGGCGCGAATCCGCGAATTTCCACGTGGTGCGCAATCGTCGACCGGTCGACGCTCGCGACGCCGAACGCGCCCTTGATTCTGCTTTTTGATCGCTTTCGATGGCTAGACGAAGCTATTCCGGTAGTAGCCTCTATGTTTTGGTACCATACTGACAGATAGCTATAGCAACCCTGTGATACCAGTCACTAGACAAATTAATACCGGCTTTGAACTGCTTTTTACCCAGTGCCTGTTGATCACTGCGACCAACGACAGATGTGTCGCGTCGTTTGCTGAGGAATGTGGTAGATGAAGTCGGGCTTGTGATGGTGTAAAGATTGTGACAGCTCTCAGAGATTTTTGAATGACTTTTTTTTTGTGCGATGAGGTGAATAAATAGTGACAACGAAATTTGTTCGTTTTAATATATTTATGGTAGCTGTTCATCCGTTCTCCTCTAATGCGATCCATAACGTGGCGTAAAGAAAGATATACGACTCTGTTTAAGAGACCATCGATGATCTAGGAATCCATAAATACGGTCACGATTTAAATATTTGCACAGTCATAAAGTTTTATCCCCACATCCTCCACGATGCTCCATAAAATTCACCCTGAATCCGGATCACCCTCGAACATCGAATTAAATTAACATCGAGAGAAGATACATGTCTGTACAGAAATCTAATTTACTTTACTTTTGTAAATAGTGAAATTATTCGAGAGATAATCAATCACTCTGCCTACTGTTTTTCACCCACGCAAGGACGAATCTAACCCAATACATCGATCTGTGAAAGCTGTGTAACTATTATAAGTAGACATACAGTCTCAGAGATAATGCCAATAATATAGTAATGGTATTGGCAACCTGTAACCTTTCTAGAAAAGTTAAGCAATAAATGATATCACGGTAAATAAACACGACAATCTTGGAAGCAATCTGAACAATGGAAAAATTACATAAGTAAGTCATCATTGTTTTATAAGAAATAAATAACCACTAGCAATCTGATTCTACAATCCCAGAATCTACTTCAATCATGTAGAAATGTCAAACAATCTTGACTGTCCTGTAAACATCAAATAAACTTCAGCCAATAAATTCAACAATCCCATCGCGCCACCTCACTAATATAAACATGATATAAGTAGACAACGGATTTTATACATTTATGTATGACAAAAGTAAGTAGGTGTAATTCATAACAGTAAAAACAATAAAAATATTAAAAAATACTCCAGTGCATTGCAATTCAGGTATAAAATTCTTATATTGCATAAAGATCCGCTGTCTAGGTATAAGCAACCTGTCATAGTTCTACTAAAAAAAAAATACTCTCAATCTGTCACAGTCCCATTAAAAAGAAAACACCCCCAAGCAACAAACTCAATGACCCCAAAAATACCACCAGCAATCCGTCACGGGTCCATTCAAAAGGAACCATCCCAAGAAGCATCCTCAATACCCCTATCATTCTCCTCCGACTCCAAAAATAGCGCAAGCAAGCTATCAACATACCATCAAACCCAAACAATTCCAACAATCACAGCTGTGGCGCAAACAGCAGCATACCCCACCAAGTATGATCAACCCCTAAGAAATTCCACGCCTACGACAGCGTGCATCCCTCAGCGTCAAAGTTAGACGGCAAGGTTGTCATCTATCCTGAGTCACCCTCGCAGATCAAAACGGTACCGTGGTCGTCTACAGTGCACATTGTGCAGCAAACGTCGCGCTCTGTCGTAGTCTGCGATGCAACGGGGCGATCGATCGGGTGCAGTGCGTTTCCGCGAGGAAAGAGGATACAACTCTGGCTGTGACCGCGAGATAAACGAAGACAGGAAGCTTGAACGTGTAAGGGGTTGCTCCGGGGGTGAGCTCGAAGGGAGTGGAAGGAGATTCGAGGGGCGAGTGGGCGGGGAATACGGTTATAAATTTTGGGACTGAGTTCACGGGCTGGTGAAGGTCAAGAGCTCGGCCCCCAGAAGCTGCACCCGAGGTTATGGCAGAGGATGCTGCACCCTTCCCTCACACCCACAGCTTCGAATGGCGTGTTTTTCAAGTAATCTCGTAAGTGCTTCCGCGATGAGGTAAACTGGATTATCTGCGGAGCCCGTGCACAGGAAATAGCCAGATGAATTTAAGCTCACTTACTTAGTCTTTCGGCCATTCGACTGTGAATGGAATAGTCGTTCCGGGAATTGGAGAAGATAGTTTGGAAAGGAGGAGTTATAGGGGTTCAGGTTCTTGAACTCTGCAATACGATACTTTGTATTCGGTCACAGCTCTGGGTCTCCGGGAACGTTGTAAGTCGGTGAGACGATCTGTGCTTTTATCATGCTTAGAGATTTAGGAGGTGTGGGGACATTAGTTTGTTGGGTTCAATTTTCACTCAGGGGATCAATAAATTTCAACTTTGCTGAATGTAATGATAATAACATTATACGGTTCGACGAAGAAATGATAAAATTTAAATTCCAGCGCGAGGAAGCCAAGACCTAATCCAGACTGGTAAGTCCTATGGCTGGAAACCTATATGGCAGTGTTCTAACAAAGCTGGGTAAAATAGTACTTTAAATAGTAAATAGTAAATAATCCTATTTATCTTAAAATATGCGTACAAGTTTAAAAATAAAATATTTTATTTGATGCAGTAATTTTTGAAAATAGTACTTCGTTTTAACCCTCATCCGTCCCTCATTTCGCGAACTGAATCTGTCCCTCGGTGTCAAATTGACACAGTGATTAAAAAAACGATAAAATAACAAGTCAAACAGTTACTTTTCGATGTTTTTTTCATTCAAATTGGTGAGTTAACATTCACATGTTAGGTTTATGCGGTTATATGTTTCGCATTAAAAAAATAAAAGTCACCAAGTTTTGGACAAATTTACTTACAAATTACCGAACGGTATAACTTATTTCGGGAAAACTGTGTCAAATTGACACGAGGGACGGATGAGGGTTAAGAATATTGAAAATATTTGTATTTTGCCTTTATTTTCAATTTTAAATATTATTGCTATGAGCGAAAGTTCAGCCGTTTGTTGAGATAAGGAAAGATATTTAGGGAGTCTAGTGGTGAAATGGTCTTCTGTGAGTTTTTATGATCGAACCCGCTCGATTCCACCGAAACATAAATGAACATTCAATTGACCGACGCAGCTGAATAAGTAACTTAGCCAACAAGCTCTAGGTCCTGCGGAGCTCACGCCAGACTAGTCTAATCGCTGTGGTACGCCTTCCACGAGGGTAAACGACCGCTGATGGAAATATTAAGAGCGTGGTTCGCAGGACACGCGATCGAGGGTGAAATAAAGCGAAACGCGCGGCCTGGTAATACAGTCGAGTAAGCAGTCCATGGGTAACCATGACAAACGGACACTAGACAGGACTCGTCCCAATGAAATTGGCCATTAGTGGAGGACTGGACACCCTCTGACAGCTGTCCTTATCCTGACGAAGGATACGGAAGGCTCCTGGGATCGGTGATCGAGAGAGCTGATCGAGAGAGAGAGGGAGGATCGAGAGATAGAGGATCGACAGCCGTGATTCGCTCGCAATTCGTATGCGGAAGCTCCCATGGGCCAACATGGGGTGGCCTGAGCGTTGATTGGATCGCAACGACCATGGTTCCGGGCTAAGAATGAAACGGACACGTTTACTGCGATGTAAACGTCTTGTTTTCTCGGACTTTTATTGCCCTTTTAAGGGGACACGTTGCTTTATCACCCTTTATTTGTTGGATCCTTGGGCCCTCGCTGTTTCTGCGGGATCTGGATCCCTAGATCGTTAGCTGATTGTTATTTTGATTATTGTCGTTTAAGACGACCTTCCGATACATTGCATATATGGTTTGCTGTACCATCACTGGTTTGCTGCCAATTTTGATGTATACCAGCTTTTGTATTTGATATTTGCTGCAGTGAATAACGCTTTATGCTGGCTTTATGTATGAATACTGCAAAATTGGAACACTATCTCCAGAGAATAATAAATGAATTTTATTGCGACGAATAGAACCGGCGACTGCGAATTGGCAAAATATTTGAAAACGTTTCTGTTAAGCTTCAAAATTTAGTTTTTAAACTAAATAATTTTTCTGAAAATCTTTAGCTGTGAATAGATTTTTAAACCACATATAGATTGTCTAGTAGATTGGCAGAAATTACAAAATATTTTTCGTTCTATTTCACTCTAGACAAATTTCGAATTGATAACGAACGAATTTTTGTTTCGGTCACGTTCGGGTAGGATGGCTACGTAGTTTGGGATTTCGCGTAAAGTAGAACGACATGCAACAGTAATGTAACTAGGGAGAACAGAACTTTCTCGGATAAATCGTATTTACTCCCATTGTTTTCCGTAAAAGTAAAAGATTAGCGTTAACCGTGGGTTACCGATGTGATACCGTTGTATTATCGTGTTTTTACGAGAGCAAGTTTGTACTTTCACCGGCCGGCGCGGCGTCTATAAACTTTTTTCACTGCAATGTATTTTCTCTCCGACGCATTCGAGCATTAAAGGTTGCTCGATGAGTACGTTTAATTACCTACTTTCCTAAGTTGTGAATTACACGAGATTATATCTCTGTAAACACACTGGTCTTCCAGACTTTTTACCCAATTACCCAACATCCCGTAGTAACTGCGAAACACGCGCGTTGGTAACTGTAATCAATGATGGGGAGGATTTAATTCGAGTAGCGAACCAATACAGCTATAAGTGCTCCGTAGCCAACTTGAATTCCGCGCACTGGAATTTAAAGTTTTATCGTTTATTCGTCGAATTGTTTAATATAACAAAAATTGAAAATTATTAATCCCCTAAGATTATCTCCCATTTATTTTGCAATTTTAAATACGTTGTATATTTAATGTATGTTAGAGAGAAGAAGACCATTTTTGAGTTGAAGCTCCCTGACTCGCGACATTGTTAAATTGCTACATGTAGGTTCAAGCCTCCATAATCGCAGACCAAGGTCTCTAGATAATGTTGTCCTGCAGCACTCTGTACGAATTTTTACCATACAAGGCAGTGTATCCATAAAAATAATAGTTTCGCGAGTTTCGGTGATAAATCCCGACCCCGTTCATCCTCTGGCTATTTATATGATTTAAGCAACGACGCCTTGAACCTTCGCGAACGTGTCCGAGGCCGTTCGATGTGTTCGCGTAAAACGAATGGCTTAATAAAACTTGGTTTATCAGCTGTCGTCGCTGTGGTTTCAGCCACTTCGGAACTTCCGATCGGCTGTATCGAATTGTACACCTTTGTTCGAGTGTAGCCTGGTTACATCTGACCAGGAGAAACATATTCTATAATATATAATTAATATATGTTCTCGGCGCACATATTCGATCAATGATAAACAAAACAAAGCAAATTTGCAATAATTAAACTTTACTCGACGTTTCGATCCGGGTTTGGATCATCTTCAAGAGCATTGCGTTTGCTTTATACTTTTCTTTATATTTTATATATTCTTACTACTTTTCTTTATACGAAACGTCGAGTAAAGTTTAATTATTGCAAATTTTCTTTGTTTTGTTTATCATTGATCGAATCTAAGCGCCGAGAACATATATTAATTATATATTATAAAAATTTACGATCGGGAAATATTAAAAATTATTCTATGCTGCACCTTGAAATCCTGTTAACTGCGAAGCGCAGTAGGTATACAGTTCATTTCCGGTGAGATTATCATATGGATCGTGTGCAAGTTGATAGGTATTCGTGAAATTTGCATACATATATGAACAGGCAGGATTTACAGCCTGTCGATATCACGCTAATACGAAAGATAGATCGCACTGTGTGTTGGATAGAATCAAATCGGTTCAACAACTGTAACGTTATCTGAATGTTGCTTCAGTAAATGAGAAAATCATATTTTCAGCTCTGTGGCAATAATCATGAATTGCATGATAGTATTCTGTGGGCACTCTCAAGTATGCTAATATAGTTGCAAACCATAATACGCCTTTAAAATTGAAAATAAAGGATTTATCGCATGAATTCCCATACTCGACCGCGACTCGAAATATCGCTGCTGTATTTATTTAAAGATTGATTGCTTGAGGTAGAAACCCTCTCATATAAAGCCACACGGTACTCGTGCCGCACCGAGAAAAAGATCTAATTATAATTTAATTACTACTTCTAATTATATCCCGAGCACCGAAGGCGTGCTTAATCGACGAAACGCAAGATAAAAGGAAAACGAAATTTCACTCTACTGTTACTGGTTTATTGCCACGGCAAGTCTCTTGTAATGCACACGCAAATGGACCACGACCACGTGAACAATG
This sequence comes from Lasioglossum morio, assembly GCA_916610235.2. Taxonomy (NCBI): domain Eukaryota; kingdom Metazoa; phylum Arthropoda; class Insecta; order Hymenoptera; family Halictidae; genus Lasioglossum; species Lasioglossum morio. Next base: position 6,400,541 of record OU744330.1, on the reverse strand, counting down.
CTCGCACACTCGTAAATTATGGATTGCACGGAAAATACCGTGTCGAACGATACTGCGAAATTTACGCCTCGAAGACGCTGACAATAATTACAATGAACCATCGCACTGCGAAAAACACATTTGTGGCTCCTACAAACTTCCAAAACAATCTTAAGAAGGTAAAAATCTTTTAGACACGAATAGCGACTCTTATATCTCTACACAGTTCTAAATAGAAAAATTTCACAAATCGCTGGAAATCGCATTATAGTGAAATTTCAATGGATCTCAATTTATAAAGTGTTCCGAGTCAATCGTTTCGAGTTGAATAAAATTTCCCGAGCTCTGTCGTCGAAAAACAGCTTCGAGTGCAAGGGGTTCATTCCGTTCTTAATTCGTTGGAAGTATGTTCGAAGCTCACAGAGGCTTCCGCGGTGCAATTATCGGTGCAGGATCAAGGTTTATTCCTGTCGTCTCCTTTCCTCTCGTCTTCGTCCGTCTCGTCCTCGTCGACGGACAAATCCGAGCCCTCTTCCGCCCTCTTAATCGTTGTTTTCTCGCCGTCCGACTCAATCGATCGATCATTATTCCTTCTTTCTTCGGACGCGTTCTCTGTGCTGTTCTTTTTCTCCGGCTGTTTGTCAATCTCGTAATCGTCGTCCTCGACGACCTCCTGCTCCCTATTAATGGACCTGAAACCCCCGCGAAAAATGAAACGCTTCAATTGTAAACTGTTTATCGCGGCGATTATCGTTCGCGAAAAGTGGAACGAAAATTCTGACTCGCTGAATTGGTAATCCTCGATGCCGAAATGAACTGAAACGCTCGTTGTTTTCTATTTCGCGGCACCAGCTATCGGATTCGTGTCGCTCGGATTGTTATCGGGACTCTGAACAACTCCGAATTGCTTAGCATGATCGTACCACTTAATATTTGATTGTAGAGCATCTTCGGAAATGAGACGCTCGGATCAAGTGATATTTATTTACTGATTTACCTGCTGCGTTTCCTTCCACGTTTCCGCCGGCGAGATGTCCGCCTCCTGGATCCACTTCCTGATCTAGATCGCCGCTTCCTGTGCGATCTTCTGCTCCTAGCATCCTGTACCTCGCAATCGCTTAGTTTATTCGGTGTTTTAACAGCCCTTCCTTTTCGACCTTGCGAAACTTTTGTGCTCGAACTCTTGATATCTTTCAGATAATTGCCATCACTGATAAGATTCGAAGAGACACGAAGAACTCGAAACGCTGAGTCTTTTGGAATTAGGTATCCTGACTCTATACCGAAGTTCAGGGCCTTTTGAATGTACTTCTTCATCTTCCTTATCCCTAGAATATTGTCAAAAATATTTATTAAATCCTAAACGCAGTCTATAAAATTTTTTTTTGAATATTGCATTGTCATCCAGTTCATTTGCAAGATTTTTACCGAACAGACAAACAGACAAGAAAGCGAGCTAATAAAAACATGGTAATAATAGCCAGGATTATTCAATACAATTTTTATTTTGTTTTGAAAGTGTCATGATCGAACGTTGCATTTTTCTATTTGTTTAAGTAAAACTGACCTCTACCACCATGTTTGCAGACGCCCGCATCCATAACCGGCTCCTTAGACGCTTTCATCCGTTTGGCCAAGTGCATTTTCGAATTTCTCGACTCTTTCCGTTTGTTGATCATATTTTTGGCCTCGCTGACACGGCAACTCGAGGAACACTGAACTTCGTCAGGACACTTGGGCCAGTGGGATGAGAAGCCGTTACGGTTGCTATCAGGCAAGGTACTCCACTCCGCAGGATTACGTTGTAGGCTGAGGAACTTGTAAACGAGCAATGCGATGTTTGGTCTACGGCTGCGCCCTTCTGTAACGCGATCATTTTTGCGTCACCGAGCAGAACGACCTCTACGGCATTATGGTTCTTCCTTCCGGTTCATCGAGGAGCTTGTGACCCCGCGGACACAGTTGAGGAGACATTTGCGCGGCCCTTTCCCTGTCCGAGTTTAACCTTTGCTTCGAAACTTTTGGTTGCATTGAGAAAATTGTCCGGTGACTCGAGACGATTGACATTTTTTTAAGGAATTTTGAATGGGGATGGCACACTGGGGTCGTATTTTTAATAATCATGAATGAAAATGTTAAATTTTTTAATGTCGAATAGATATTGAACTCTCCCTTCCTGAAATAAATCCTGAAGAAATTTATTTTTATACTGGAACATGAATTGTATGATTTGTGAAATGTCTAGTTGAAAAATGTAGATCGAGAAAAAATGAAATAAATCGTGTAGCTTCGTGAAATAAATCGTCGAGCTTCTTTGATCCTAGAAAATGAATTCTCTGAATGCTGCAGTTCGTGGCTGAGAAGTTTAGCTCGAAAATTTCATATTAAAATTCCGATCTTGAACAACGGCAGTCAAGGCTATCCCAACCGTAGTAGTTGAGTTGAAAACAACTGTTGATCTTGAAAAGCGATTTCTCCAGAGCTTTTCTACCCTTGGAAATTTGTAGTATTGCAAGCTGTAGTTTCAATATATTTAGTTTTTGAAAATGAACGTACAGTAAGGAATAGTTAGCGTATTTTATGTTGAAACATATTAAGAAAGAAAATACATTTCCATTTCACTTCAAATTATTACAATTCAGGTAGAAAATATTCATTTTACATAGAGATCCGCTGTCTAATAACGAGCAATAAATTTATCAAACCGTCACGTAGCAATTAATTCAGCCAGACAGTGCTGCAGCAGATATACAGAATAATTCCAAATTTCAAACTAACAGGACAGTCTAACTTCAGTTCACAGTACAGAGAATTAAAATAAATAATAATTACTACACAGCGGATATGCATTTACAACAAAAACGAGTAGGTGTAACTGAAAATAGTAAAAACATTTGAAGAATTTAAAAATACTATTATATTATTTTCAACCTATTGAACAGCAAAATTGAAAAAGTTCCCAATTGCAAAATAATATGGAGGGGAGAAGTGGTGAAGTAATTATTGAACAAACCTTTCGCCAGAGTTTGAAGAAAGAAGAATTAGAAGAGCGAGGAGTGGGTTATAGGAGCGAAAGGGGAAACTAAATGAGAAACCGGAGGATTTGTAGAACTCGTGGACAGGTAAAAATTCGGTCAATAGTGATCCGTAATCGAGTCTTTCGCGAAACATGAGAAACATTCAGCCCAATTACAGAAGTGTCGTAGACGATTGTATTAACGGTGTCTAGCGTATTCCAAGAGAGATTAAACTGGCTATATCGTTCCATTAGTATTTAATTAAAAGCTTTTTAATTCTGTCGCTGGGTCTTTCATCAGGAATTTAATTACATTTCGGATAGCAGAAAGTTCCACGGCGTTCCGGCTTTGTTCCTCGAGACTCTATCCAACGATTATACGATGACACATACTAGAGCAATCGGATTCGACACCGGGGCTTTTTTCAAAATCGAATGAAACGCAGAAACTAATTTCAACTAATTTTTATACATCACTTACTCGTTCTGCGACGGTTTCTCGGGTTTCGCTTTGCTTTCGCCATTTTAGTTTCCTGGGTTTTTCGAATTTTTTTTTTAATTTCAGTCTTCGAGGATAACCAGTCTCACTCAGAATTTTAGAAATTTCCCGGATCAGTTGAGCCGCGGCGCAGAATTTTGTCGAACGATTTCCCGAAAGTTAATGAAAGACGATCGGTGGTTACCGATCCTTCTGTGTCTTTCGTTTTTCCTTTTTGTTTCTGGAAAAACAGCAATTTCACGTTCGTTTTTCTTTTCGGTGGCTGTTACAGTAGGCATGGCATTTCTCTTACTTGACACAGTCGATTTGTTCGTCGATCTATCGAATGTAAACGCTCAGGTTATACAACTTACTAAGATGAAATTTTTCCTCGACTCCGTTCACAACGAACAATCTTACCAAAATTTATATTTGCACATAGAGTTACAGTCTATAAATAAAATTAATCGATCTCCACGCATCGCTTACCAATCTGGCAGAATAAAAAATATTTCAACAATTTCTCGGGTCTGAAAAATTCCTTTATTTTCTTTGCATTCTCAGCCAATTCTCACCATACAAATGAAATCATAAATTTCACAAAATGTATAAAATGATATATGCATCGAAACGACAGTAAAGTGAGTAGTAAAAACGTAAATGAGTCATCAGTGTACATTCTCGACCGGGGTTTTGTCAATTTCGTCGTTGTTCAATAACTCTAACTGTTCCTCGACTTCTCCCGACGGATTTCCAGGATTTTCATTGGCAGCCTCGATATCACACCCTCCGCTTGATTCCGATTTGCGTCGTTCCGTCACGGTCTTCTGATTCGCATCGTTATCGCTGGACTTCGTGCTGTTATCATCCTCGTCTGTTAAATCTTGGCATTTCGAGCAATCACACTGCGCTGCTTGCTTGACCGTGTGCGGGGACTTTGTTGAACGAGCTTTACGACTTTGTCGTTGTTCGCCTATCTCGTCTTTGTATTTGGTGGTTCGTTTTCGTCTGATCGTTTCTGCGGACCTTTTCGCTGTTGGTTTTCGCATTACTTGGTCCCTGAAATCAATAATTGCAATTCGGTAAAGTTACAAGGTAATTATCGTGATTATTCTTGTTCTGTTAATATTCAGCAGACGCAATATTATTGATCGAATGTGATCATTGTATAACATACATATAAATTTCGGAGAAAGAGTAGATATTAAATACAAACGCGTTTATTGTCGAACCTATCCTTACGGGTTTTACAGTGTCACCTAGAACGTATAAAAAACGCAAATAAAAATTGACACTGGCCCGGGAAGGAGGTCACGCAATAAAAAGACTTTAATGCCTGCAGTAAAAATACTATAATGTCATATGCGTAAATTGACGATCTTATCAAGATGATATCCAATCAGTGGTGTTATGATCTGCGTCTGTTCGATGAACAAAAAAAAAAAAAATAGACGAAAGTAACGAACGAAAAAATAAAGAAGCAGTAAAACGACGATACGCAAGCGTTAAAAACATTCGATAAAAACGAGCGTAGCTGAGGATATACATCGAACAAGTCCTTAAAAATTGACGACCAGGAAATGCGATAAGATCGAACGTTAAAAAATTCATTAACAACGAACGTTGAAAAAATCCAGCGAGATCGAGCATTAAAAACAGTTAGACGTGAACGAATGCTTAACAAAATCAAAATGATCAGCATTGAACAACCGTAAAGCACTATCTTAATAATAATAAAAAAAATTAATAAAAATTCGTAAATAGGTATAAATGTATACGAACAAATTAATTGATAGGTTACGCTAAAGGATTGAACGGTATACTAACGTCTTCTTTTTGCTTCCAGTCGCGTCCTGGCGAGCAGCTGACGTGTCCTTCTTCCTCGTGGCCGCATAATTCAAATTGTAGTTCATGCCTGGGTTTTTCGATGCGGAGGACTTTCTGCGCTTTTGAGGGACTATTCTGTCCAAGGATGTATCGCGGCGGAGTTTCCTTTTGCTGGTCAAGGGCGGGGTCGCGCGACGTCTTTGTTCCCTGCGATCAACGTACTTTAAATCCCCGTCACCTTGTCTGGCTCTGCGACGTCTTCTACGTGACTGCGGGTCGCTTCTTCTCAACTCCATCAACGTTGGAGATACTCGTATCACTTGACCCTGAGGATCTGTTGGGATTAAGTATCCAGACTTCACGCCGAACGAGAGAGCTTTGCGTATGTACCTCTTGGCGTGCCTTTTGCCTAGAACATACACAATCTTGAATTCGTGCACAAATTTATTCGAGCCTTGTACAATGTCAGCCCAATGTAACATTTACTAACAATCTAAAAAAAAGACAAAACCCTCTAGAAAAGTGAATGAAAAAGTTTCTGGCTTCGTACGATTGAAACGACGAATTTTACCTTCTTCTATGCCAGCCTTGATGTAGTTGTTGATGATCTGCACGAGTGACTTCTTTTTCAACAACGCCCTGGTGTTATCGATCGAGTTCGCGAGAGTGATCGGTTCGATGGAGACATTCGATACGCTACTGTCCGCAGAACCAGAAGCCCACGAGTTATTTTTGACCTTCGTCACTCGGGACATGGTCTCCATGGACGTTACTCCCGATTTTGTGTACTCGGACCCGGTGGCGGACGCAGAGCTTTCATGAACGGACGAGACGTCGTCCGATGGATCACGGTGATCTTGATACTTCCGTATTTTATCGCGGTACGGAGCCCTGTCCTTCGACGGTTTCACTCCTCGTTGCACTGACATCGTTCCTATCGAGCACCATCAAAATCTCGATTACTCCCTTGCCACTGATGTTCGCGTCAAACTCGCTTCTCCCCCAAATTTAATATTACGGTTAGAGTTTATTCGCAAAAGATTTGCCTCGTTGGCCAGAACGTTATTATAGTACAAATAAATTAAATCATTTTCTATAGAGATATTATTTTTAGATTGCAGATTTCATGTAATTATGAAGAAATTAATGAAATGATATTTATTATATTTATTACTGTCACTGAGGGGGCCAAAAATTTTCAACTTCTCTGAATGTAATATTATACGATTCTACAATGAAAATTATAAAACTTAAAATTCTACTGCGCGGAATCCAAATTTCAGAGTGCGGAGTAAGATCTGGGTTAGGGAATTGGATTCCTCGCACTAGAATTTAGAGTTTTATAATTTGTTCGTCAAGTTATATAATATTACATCTGGAAAAATTGAAAATTTTTGTTCCCTGAGTGAAATTTAACTATTTATTACAGTTTGTAAAAGTATCTGTAGCGTATTTAGCTCGCGAAACGCATCGGATAGGCACCTTGGTTATGTTTGTCAGTGTTGAGCAGCCTGTAAACTAATTCCGGCACGCTGAGGGATTGACTGGGCTGCAATGGACGCGAGATTTCTGGCCGTTTGCGAGACCGTCGATGGGAATAGTGTTTCTCCGTGGCGCGTTCCTTCCTGGTCGAGTTTCTTGATCCTCTTTTCTGCGGCGGCGCCATTGTAGTTTCTTCTCGCCGTGCCCCGTTGCAGGAAATCCTTGTCGAAACAGCTGAGTCGTGATATCGGGTGCATGAAAAATACAAAAACAAAGAAGAAGAGAAACGATCGTTGCTCGAGGTGCGAGCGCACGATTAATAATTTCGCGAACATGGCCGATGGTTGATGCGATGCGCTTCAATGTCGTTGTCGAATTTAGCGAACTCGTTATTTATACAAGAGCTCCGTGATTCATTTACTTCGACGTGGCTCGATGAAAAAATCACGCAAACGACGGATTTCCATGCGGTATCGTCGATATTCTACACGCGAATTCCAATTATTTTCCATACGTATTTCTCTAGCTTTTTTGACGGGTGTGCTCGTAATGGAATTTCGAAACGTGTATTTCGAGATGCATTATTTGGTTCTCGACTCGATGAATCCGAAAATAGTTTCACCGAATTGTTATTTTCTAAACAATTGTGTTAGGCACGAACAGAATAGTGGTAATTAAATTTTTGAAAAACCCATGAACACTCCAATTCTTTTTCATAGGCAATTGTAAAATTTATATTGTGTTCCGTTAATAAAATAATTACGTTAATAATAATAAATTTTGCTGTTACTAATGGATCGAAACGTACTATAATCGCATAAATTGTACCCTGCACCATCGATATCAATTTGTACGAACACAAAGCCCATAACCAGTCGATAGTTTTCGAACATAAACTCTCGAAGGATCCATAAAACCTTCAGCAAGGTTCCCTCGTGCTCATCAATCGCAATTACACACCGAATGACCAGATGACCAGGGCACGATCATTTCCATAAAATTCGCGGCCAAGTTCGCGAACTTTTTCGACAAATCCCCATAACAGGTGTTGCGAAAGTCGGCGAGGGCTGCGGCTTTGCTCGTGCACGTTGCTGACCATCGATTTATTACAGTTTGATTGTTGTTCGGAGTTTGCGAAAGCCGCTTCCCTGCGAACGATTTCAATGCCAAATTCTATTCTTGCATCGATTCCCAGTGGCGAGCACTGTGAAGCAAAACACCTAATTTCTTGGACAACGAAATGATATTGTAATTAAAAAGTATACAGTAAAACTCCATGTAACAGGATTAAAAAATTGTTTAAAAATATTGTGTATCTTTTGTGACAGTAAATGTACAATGTACACAAATATAAAAAAAATGACTATTTGGCATTAATTTGTAAAAATAACGAGAATGTGTCCTATGAAATTATTAACCATTTTTTGTAGAATATCTACTCAGGAAAATAAAGTGAAGAACAATGTATACAATCGGACCGGTTATTTTTCTTACTCGTTTCACTGTGCGGTGCAATTTCGCGGACGGCAAACTTCCGGTCGTCCTCCTTGACTTTGCGGAAACCATCCCTCCCACGCAAGCCGCGAATTCGGTGTTCTTTTCGCTTGACTGGACACCGAGGCGATCGTGATCGGGATTATCACGGATGTCCGTATCGTTACGGGGGACCGTTCAATAATGTAACCAGGGGAAAATGATCCACACCATCGAGAGGATGGATTTTTACGTCCGGAGAGCGTCGGAGAGTCGTCGAGGACAGGAATTAGATTTCAAGGTTGGATTTTGGGTTGGATGTGGGTGTTTGTTGCAAATTTGGAACGTGTTGCGAAGTAAATTTTGAGTTGAGAATACATGGTAAAGTAACTTGTGACTTGGAAATATACGGTGAAGTAATTTTTATCTGTCATATCGTAATTATATAATAAAACAAATGTACCAGAAGGAAAGCAATTATTAAAACCATGCCCTAAAGAAATGTTAAGCTCGAAACTATTTTGGGAAATAATTTTGTAATGTATACGAAAATTCACCACGCGCGTCACAAGCTACAAAATATTTATGTTAATAATATTTATACTGTTAATAATAATAGTTATTACTGCTAATAACTATCGAGATTATATTTCACTTTACCTCTCTGGTAGTTAATTATCGTTTTAAGCTATTGTTAGCACAAATAGGTTTTGCTCGTAAAATGAATAACGCTCTTTTCGTTTTATAATTAAGCGTCCCTGTAATTGGAGGTATTTTAATTTCAGTTATCCGATTTTCGCTCGTATTAAGCTCTTAGAGGTGGCGCTGAATTATAACTTAGAAATTGTACGCCCTACATGGTTGATGAACGTATTAAAAAATATGAAAAAGAACACTAGAATTCTAAAAAAAAAAGCGTGAATGAAATTGTTCTTTTAAGTACTTAAACTGTTTGGAAAGTGACTAATTAAATGCAAAGTAAATATAAGAAACACTGCGGAAATAAAACTTCGGAGAACTGTGTTTCTGGGTCTTCGGGTTCTCAAAGGCTGCGAACGCAGTCCATGGTCTTTAAAACATAAACTTTCCTCCTTCGAACAGCTTAAACTCTCGAAGTAAGGACCGAGTGGACTTCTAAACTCGTCGCGCTTGAAAATTATTCCGTCTTGCCGAGAAATTTCGAGTGCCAGCTGAAATCCAATGCATAAATCAGGCTACTTCCGACCCCCGGAGAAGAGGGATTATATTTTTACGGCGTGTAAAACATTTTAACGGATGAAAAAACATTTTTCGTCAGCTGTCTCCTCGAGAACCTTTCTTCCGATGAGGATACTAATTTCGCCGATCGTTTACTCGCTGCCGTTGTTACATTACAGTTGCATTCCGTCCACTTTGCCGACAGTCGCAGCTATCGCGTCTCGGGATCTTATTAAATTTCTTATTAAACGGTGCGCTGAGAGACAGGATGACGCCTTGACACTTCTCTCATTGTAAGTTTCAACGTCTCTTAAAAGGTTCCCAGAACGATTCAAGTGAACGCCGCCGAGCTGATGGTCTCCGGCACGGTGCGCCATAAACATTACATAAAACGTGTGGCAGACGATCTAATTTCAGATAAAGTACTGAATTAGTCCTGTTCAAGATTATAGCTCCTGCAAAAAAATTATTTGATCAGTCACAATATTCACAGTTCAAAGAAAATGGGAAACTCGAAGAGGAACTGCTTGTTTATGATTGCCATCGTCGCGTATCGTACGTCAATGGGCTCGCGAGTATTTCAACAAAGTTTTAATGAGATACAATTAATTCCGCACTCAGCCGACGGAACAGTAGCTCCATCCATCCGTGTGAAATCCTCCTTGGCTTCACCGTGATCACATTTTTTTTTGGTATTTTTTTTGTGCGATCGCGGATAGAGTGCACGGAATGCTTAGCCCCCGTTCGATAACCGTGAAATTGACAACATGGAAAGCATTCTATACGCGTTTTCGTTATTGAAAATTCGTCGGGTAACGGTCGACAGCGTAAAACGGATTTTCACGTTTAACTGGGTCAAAGCCGGTGATACGTTTCGTCGAGCTTTTAGACGCGAATGTTTCAGATTTAATATATTTTAATGTAAATACCGTACCGTGCACGTAGACGCGTATTCAGGTTACTCGAACAGCACCTTTCCCATGGGTTGAAATAACTTCTTCCCTTTGGAAATGCTTGGGTTCGATGAAATTCCGCGAAAAGAATGTTTATCCTGCGCACCGGTCTTTTATAAACTCTTTGTAAAATGGCCGAGATCAAATTGTGAAAAGTGATGACTGTTTCTCTCTCTCTCTCCCTAAATACATAGAAATTTATTTTCTTTCTTAACACATTTAATGGATCGGAAATAATATAACAATATTTTTACTGTTTCAAATTACATCTATTAAATTTTGTCATAAATGCATAAAATGCACTGTCTATTCACTGTCCAGCAAAAAGTCAGCGACGCACACGTTTCACCTCGGCGCGTGACGGATCAGACTGATTCACCTAGCGTAAGCAATTGCGTACGCGGTGCGTTCAAAGGAGTTTTCACTTCGAAAATTATCGAGAGATATAATGATAATCGAATGTGAGATAACAAAAGTCGAACGACACGTGTTTACCGGCCGCTATAAAACCCGATTAAACGAGAACTTACACAATCGACTAATTACGTTAAACATGTTGATCAATTGGGAGCGATGCGCCGGTAATCTATTCAAGCATCGCCGCGCCCACGCAACCTCGTAGAAGGTAAACACACGCGGCGTAGATTACGCGAATGGTCGATGGTTAAACTATTTGCCGGGACAGTGAGTTAATTAAGATGCGCCCACATACCGAACCATAGTTGTCGCTGTAATTTAGGCGTCGGCTTACGATCCTATTCGGGCTCGGCCCCCCGTAACGAGGTAAAACGCAACCGTGGGCTCTGCCAGCACTTACAAACATCCTCCGCGTAATTAAATGGGAGGCTGTAATTGCGATCGCACGGTTAACGACGTTCCCGAGTCGCTCGCCTGTCATTACCTTCACTTTTCCGTTGTTTAACGGGCTCGAACTACCACCGTCGTGCTTTACGACACAGATCTGCAGGGGGGGGAATATAGAAAGTTTCCCGACGACATTGTTTATCCATCTTCCTCGCTATTGGGACACGTAGCTGTCTCGCTCACGAATCATCCGGCTCGGTGATTGATTGACCTTATGTTTTCGTGCAACTTGCCAGAGTCATGCTCGTTATTAACGATGACAGTGAGTTTCTCAATAGTTTCATACATATCATATATAGTAAAATAAAAATTGTCTGCATCGATCGCAGTCTTGAAAAAAAATGATATGTTGACATTTTAAATTCTTTGAATTTTACTACGATTATAAATTGCTCGTCTTCAAATTCGAACAAAATTCAAGTCAAAGGGGCACAAGGGGTTTAAACGCATGTAGAATATAAAATAAGACAACGTCACAGAAAAGGGATATAAGTTTGCCCATGACAGTCATTAAGGGTCCCTAGTAGCACAAAATATTGCATACACATTCATATAATATTAAAAAGAGATTCAATCTTTTTGTTAATATTCAAATATACATACAATATTTATTTTATATTAAGTAACAAATATTTCTTTTTCAATATGGAGGAAATATCTATTTCATGTTAGTAGAAAAATATTTTTTTCTAAATATTAAATGAATCTTTATTTCATATTAGAAGTAGAATATTTTGTTCCTAATATACAAATAATATTTATTTCTCATTATAATACAAATCTTTATTTAATATTACAAATAGAATATTTCTTCCTAATATACACATAACGTATATTCTTGTACATGTATACAATATTCAGATCCAATATTTTTCTCATATGAACAAGTGCGGCTTAAAAAATATTTTTCCAATATTTGAAAGAAATATCTATCTAATATTTTTGTGCTACTAGGGGTGAGTTGTTTGATTTACAGTGCACTTGGATATTCCCAATAAGTACACGTAGGGGATCCAGTAATTTCAATGTAAAATATTCCAGTAAAGGAGAATAAAGACAGCCGAAACTGTTGTCTCTGGGATCATCTAGTTTGTAGAGAACAATCCTGGAGGGATCTCGTCTCGGTCGCACTATCTCCGAGCAATAACTCTATCAGTCCAAGACGGTTCTCTCCTCGCCGTGCTGGTCGTTCAGGTAGATGGAAGAGTAATTGAACTTGACTCCGCTTGTACATGTATCGAGGCTGGCCTTGAATTTCGAGGCAAAGTTCGCGCCACAAGTGTGCCATAAATCAGCGTAGCTTGATAGCGCGCGTCACCCGTGAATTAACGGTACCACCTACGCCCGTTTGCCACCCCCGCCCCTCGTCTACCAACGATCCGGGGATTTTTGAGAGCTAGGTCAACCAATATCGTCGAATAAAAATTCGATATCGGTTGCAACGGCGTTCACCGATACTTCGGGATTTTAAAAAATTCAGATTAAAACAATTACCCATCCGAAAATAACCTCGGTCGGATCGATGAACTTTTAGCGATGTAAAGCGCGGCGAGAGATCGAACCGACACCGAACGGAAAATAATTACTGAATTTCGATGCTTCGCACCGTTCCCATAAACTCGCGTATTCAGTGAACACCAACGTTTTCGCGAATCCTTTTCAGTCAGTTGGAACCGCCTCCTTCTGTTTATCTGCGGGAGTAAATTTGTGGAGGAGTGATATATATACAATTTTGTGTAGGATTGTTCAAAGGAGTTTCGATAAAATTATTCTTGATAATTTTCAAACGTGATTTTATTTGACGTGACTTTTCAACGTGTTAACCTTTCACTGTTTTGATTGGTGCGATGCCAAAGGATAGTTCAAACCACCTACGATAAACATTATGTTGTTAAAATGGTGTTATAAAAATTTGTCTACAATACTGAGCTGTGCTTGACTAGATTGCAAAGAGTTTCATAGCTCAGCATCATCAAGTTCTCTTATAAGAAATTCTTGAAAACCACCCCCTTTTCAATTCGATCGTTCCTTGATGTTTCTCGGAATTTGCCAGTAGCTGTCCAGCGTGGGTTTATCTTAATGCGATTCGAAACGAGTACTGGCTACCCTAATGGTTACTTTTATATCTAACATTCTCAAGTCGATTCGAGGGGGTGGAAAAGGTGCTCATTCGGGATCAGGTGGTGGCGTACACGAAAGTTTGCCGTGATCGCGACGAAAGCAATGCCCCGTGGTAATGTCTTTCTCTGTTCTTGGAAGAAATCGTAAACTGGAGTCGGATGATGGTTGCGGCTGAGGTACGACGAACTAAAGGAAGCCTTCTGAGTACAGACAGAGAAAGAGAAAGAGAGAGAGAGAGATCCTCGGGAAAGATTTTTCTTTCGCCGCCCCGGGCATTAGAGGGCGGCTACGTTTCTTTCTTAAGCTCGTTGCTGGAGTCTGCCGAGTTCTGGAAATAGGTCAGCCACTCCGCAACCTAATGCCGCTTATCATAAACTGCTAAACGGCAGCGCTGTGACGCTGGAAACGGCCGTCGAACATGAACGCGGTGCGTTCGATTTATTCAGAAATCGCTCCTCCCTCTTGCTACCTCTCAAAATTATTTAACCCCTTGCCGTACTTTGACCAGCCAGACTCGTGATGAAGATTTTTAACAAAGTCTAACAAATAAGAATGTTACGCGTTTCATTTTAGATGAAATAAAATTTGATTTGTTTGTAATCAATATTTAAGCATTCAAATAAATGCGGACATTTTCCCTCCTACGACATTTTTGTGCATAAAGTCGTTCTACTCACTGCAACTGTAAAAGAAAAAGGTACAGCAAGGGGTTAAGGCAAAATCCATGGACGCATTAATTCGAAACGTTTTTGTTGGGTGCATGAATCACTGGAGAATGTCGAATAATTCTTTTTCTGCGAAAGAAACACTCGTTGAAATAATCGAATATCGATGAATCGTTGACGAGAGGTGTGGGCGGTGAACGGTGAGTTTTTGCTTGACGGCGTCGAATTTAAATGATTCTCGCCTCCGTGCCAATTAGCGGGATCAGGCCGAGGACAGTCGTCGTTGCCGGCTTCTTTCCACAATTTACTTTAATTAACAAAGGAGAAATGGCCGGTGTTGCAAGGATAGACAGGGTGTACGGGGGTATAAAGCGGGCAAAAAGGTGGATCGTAAAGGACGTCGGCGTTGTAACGGCGTATCCGGAGCGTGTCGCATTCAAGGCGAATTCTGACGCACGACCGAATAGCGCAATTTTCCTGACAAATAAGGTGACAGCTATAACCGGCCAGCGAAAGCCACGGTAAATTTCCTTGATGCCTCGCCCGCTGTAGCGCAACGTTATTAGCAATATAGGTCGCTGTTCGTTATCGACATGGCCTTTCGAAAGCAGCATCATCCGTCTAGGATCGTATCTGCATGCAAATAGTCTGATCCCGATGTCTCTCGTCTATGCGATTGACGGCTCGAACTGCGAGAATGCTTACAACCTGAATCGCCACATAATACCGCGTTGACGATTAACCAGTTGCTGGTTGAATGTTGGTGAGTTCGTTTAGGAATTTTGTTCGCTGGTTAATTTCTAAGTTAAGTATTTACAATTTTGAATGCATAAAAATTTGAACTTGCACATAGTTTTAATATTTATTTTGTAGAGAGTTGCAAAGCAAAGTGTAAGGTCTTTTGCCTAGAAGTTGTAGGGAGAAATTATCGTCGCTCACCTATGATTGCTTATATTGACACGACGCAGAAATATTCATGACATCACAGCTGGTATCCTGCGGAAAGCCGGCAGAGCTCAAATTCCAAGTGCAAAGGGTTAGGATTATTCGAGGAATAGGCTTCGATTGAAATTTGAATGTCGCTGCGAAGTTCCCGGTAATTGTATTCCAAGAGGCAATGATAGCGGACGGTGGAATCATTGTTCGACTGACCAATTGAAATGCTCCTGATGAGATCTACATGTCAGCCTGCGCGTGAGTGGGTTACACATAAACATTGCGAACACTTAATCAATCGATCTTCGATTTCTTGTTTAGAGATATCGGATTCATTAGATTAAAGATCTCCATATAATTATAAATTCTTGTGGACCAATTTACAAATTAGAAGATTACGAAAGAAGTTATTTATTTTTAATTATTTCAAATGGACAGCAACATCAGCGAAATATTGTATACATTTGTTTGAGAGGGAGAGGTAGACATTTATAAAATTATTAAATCTTTTTCTGGTTCATAATGTTCGTGAAATTTTTTATACAAATGTGAGTGCCACGAATAGCGACTGTTGTATATGTCGTGTTTCCTTCAATCCAGTTTCTGTGTGAGTGAGTTAAGCGTCGATGCAAGGGAAACATTCCTGGAAGCCGTGTTTTTCAGTTCTGTGATAGCACTCCCGTGGTGTCTTGACTCAAGCGACCTTTCCAAGAAACCTAATTACTATGGTTAATCAAGACGACAATCTCCTAAGCAGTATAATTACCAGGCGGGAAGTAGCGTCCTTGGCACGGTCCACAGGTGAAACGTCAGTCATGTGAATAGAAATCAATATTATCCCCTCGAACACGAGAACGTGACAACAGGGATCCTGAAGAATTTGTAGTTAAAAACGATTTAACTAGCCCATTAATCGTTTCAAAAAAACTGTTGCTTGATCCGAAACAATTTTTGGTCGAACTCTTGTTCAGGGGACCAAAAATTTTCAACTTTTCCGAATGCAATATTATCCAATACCACAAAAAAAATGATAAACCTTTATACTATTTTATTTTATTGACTATTTATTCGTCGAATTTTATAATATTATATTCCGAAAAGTTGAGAATTTTCGGTCCCATGTGTGATAGTTCAGTCCAATTTTTACAATAATTGTAAATGATCGAAACTTTTGGTAACTTTAGGAGAATGGCAAGACAAGTGTAAAATCAGAATATTCCTAGGATCGTTTCTACACGCTTCTATATGTTGAAAGTGGCTGCTTAATTAAAATCACACAGACAATACCTCAGGGGTTGGTAGTTAATGTTCCTGCCAGTTAGACGAAATGCATACTTCCATTGCTATTGTGTAAGCTAACGATATACGAAGCCTCATTAAGGGCTTCTCTGGACACTTTGTTAATGTTCCACGTGTGCGGTTTGTGGTACGTTCGTAATATTCAAAGAAAATTTTCATCACCAAAAACGAACATTGATATCATGTTTTCGAACAATATTTCAGTAACAAAATCCAAAGTCAATATTTCAGTAAATCAAACTCAATCTTCATGTTACATCATTTTTAACAAAAACTAGCTGTCATACGCGGCTTGGTTCTCGAGTTATTAACGAAAAACACAAGTCGATCACGGCTGACAGATCTGGGCTCGGCTCGGACCATGTTTACACTCCGCGCGCCATTTTCTACGTTCGGGGTGGTTGGCGAGGTGAGAAACATCACAGACCCGAGTGTTTTTCTGAAATGAGTACTTTACCGTATAGCGTAAATGTATCAAACAAAAAGATATATAATTATATTCTATTTTTAATTTTATTTTATTAAATATGTAATTGTAAATAACATTCGCCGTACGTATGGGAGATCTATATCGCTGAAAAACACGAACCCCGAGCTACATCCCATACTGTCGATCCATTTCTGTCGAACGTCTTCCGGATATTCCAAAAATGTACGGTCGATCCTTTATTGGAGGAGCCGAACCGCATTGGCTTTCGACTCGGGACACGTTGAGGAATTTGCTTGCACGAGTGCATGTATATGGTGGGTATAAAAGATAACGTTGTGGATCCCCGCTTGGAATTGATAAAACTGTTCTGGTTTATCTCAGGAGAAAAGTGGAAACATTTTTATGCGGCTTTAAAGTTAAATGTGGAGGATGCTATTAGACTATGGATTTTATTATGGATGCGAGTTGTTTGAATGTAAATAGTGAAACTGTTAGGGGACTTTAAGAATGCTGCTAGAATATTTTCTGCAGAAATTGTATTATACAATACAATTATATTCTTATTTCACTCCTGTTGCTTGCAATTGAATTATACATATATTTAGTCTGTAAAATGATCTGATTTTTGGGGTTGTTGTAAAAAGAAATTGTTAAACTTTGCTGTAGGCCTCGGTAAGTTAATATTGCGAATAAAATACCATTCTCTATTCTGCACAGATAAAATGGAATACGGCTGATTGTTATTAACTTATAATCTCCATAAGCTGCAGACTTCTATACAATGTAAATGACTATCCCGAATGAATATTCATAGCTAAGTAATCTTAACAAACACAATCCCGAAACAAATGGTAATATTATCGTAACAAAAGCCCGACACATAAAATGCTAATATCGCTTAAATTTAATTTAGCAATGAACCCGCCGAGCGCTAAAAATCATTCCTAACTTGTATTGTAAAATGTTCTCGAATTAAGAAACTTATAGAGTAAATGCACCTATTTATAAAGCTCCTTTATTATTTAGATACCTACTTCGAACAATAAAAATCTAAAAAGAATCTTCTCTTGTCTGTTTAATGAAAAAATTAAGTCCTCATCATGACGTAGATTAAAGTGAAGAAGCAACTCATTACTGCAGCACAAAAGTCATTGGGAATGGCCCTAATACTGCGGTGTGTATTGCACATTTTAAGAAATTCCTTGAAGATGAGATCGTTCGAAGCGTTTCCTGAGAGATCGCATCGCTATTTCTGTTTTAGACGAGTGGAACAGATCTAATTGCGCGAGTGAATACATTTGGCATAATTAGGGGACATTATTCAGCAAGTTTCGCTGAGAATTGTAACGGAGTGTTCGACGAAGTTGTAACTATGCGGAAATCCGCGGCGAAATTCACGTCTTCCTTGAGGCCTTGATGGACTCAGATTTATACCTTCGTTACAAAATCAATATCCGGCCTGTAACTACGTAACTATCCCGCACGTGTCGTAGATAAATTCCAGGAATAATGACAGCACCGCGCCGCCGGGATTAATCATCGCGATCGTGTGTGGACGAACTCTTCAATAATACTTGCTAATGCTTTTCCGATAATCAATCAAGCCGCGGGGGCAAATCTGGAAAATTCAGTGTCATAGAGGCCGGGAATCGATCGCCGATTAATTCGACAAATTAATCATTATCCGTTACACGAGCTCCGTCGATACGCCGACGGGTCTGTGTTCCCTTGAGGCCAAGGGATTTCGATGCCATGTGAAAATTTGCATTTTCATGGAATTTCAGCGAAACACTCTGTAGAAAAAGTTGATCGTCCCTATAAGTTCCTGAGAGCCAAAAATAAAATCGAACTACATTGTGTCTTTATCAAATGTTATCTTTTACAAGATTTTAGAAAGTATCTGGGAAACTTTGGCAACCTATTTTGAAATGGTGCATTTAAAAACAGATGCATAGAAGATTGAATAAGAATCCACGTAGGTATCAGATGCAATCAGTAAATTTATAATCATTTTATCAGTGTAATTACTAGATTGACGAAGACTATCAGCACTTACGTTCGCGTCTTGTACAAATTGAACGTATAAAGGAAAGTCGTTCGAAAAATTCGTTTATTCAAGGATCCCTTTCCAGAGCGTTTAACAGGTTGGACATTGTTAAGCTAGCCCGGGTACAAGAGAACTAGAACACAGAAGCAACTCGATTAGACGCGGTCCATAAAGTTAACTCGAAACTCCATCGAGTGCCAAGTTTTAGTGCTCCAATTATTCTTGCTGTTTAAGCCTTATATCGTCCGGGTGCGAGCATGTTCGAAGGGTCAAAAGGTCCCACGTGCAGAATCTGTCTACAGGATCTTCCCTCTGCCGGTAACGTGTCTTCCGAGTCATCTGTTGCAGCTAGTTGCATCGATTTTCTTTATTATGTTGTAAAACATCAAATGCAAGCGATCACCGACCGCGCCTGGCATTATGTCTGATCACTGACCGACTCAAACCACTGCCGCTACATTTACCACTAATTTTACCATTTGCCAGTTTAGTAACCATTAAAACCACCGCTATTTCTATCGCGTCATAAATTCTAGCAGACAGGCATCATGTCTGACCACTGACCGACTCATACCACTGCAGTTGCAATTTACAATCACTTGTACCATTCGCCAGCCTAGACTACCACTAAAAAAAAAAGTACAGCAATTTATGCTATCATAAATACTCAATCTAATCATGGATTTATTTAAAAAAATTCTAGACCACGGATTTACAGGCAATTCCTATTTTCATAGATCATTTCATCACAAGCATAGCAAATGTGATACTTCTTTCGGCTGCTGGAACATTCACCCGAGTCTAAATAAAATAAAAACTACTTAATAACTGAATACAAAAAAAATACAAATTTTAGCATTGTCAGAAATGCATAAGTATGCTGTGTCTACTGATTACTGACCGACCCAGGCCATTGCAACAGCGTGCTCTTCCCGTTTTACCATCCACCGGCCTGCTATCCGTTAGAACCACCCGACAGCGGTTTCCATGGCGCTTATCCTGGCGCTGCCGTCAGATCAATACTTCATCCGACAGCGTTGGCAGCGAGAGCAGCGTGGTGGGTGCTGGCCTTCGTGGATCGTGCACGCGTCTCGACGTTCCCATCTGAAACGGGCGTTCCTTCCGAAACATGTCGAATCGATAGCGTCGCGTTCGGGAAATTACAATGCACAGCTCTATGTACCGTTTCGGATGGCAGTGGCGCGAGTGAGAAACTGTAATAGTGAAAACGACGCGCGGTTGAACGGTTGAAAATAGAGAACGGGAGAGAGAGAGAGAGAGATAGAGAGAGAGAGGGTTGATATCACAAAAGACGAGGGTGCAAGCGTCTCTCGGGGTGGTGCCGAAACTCAAGCTGACACTCTCGCTCTGCCGCTGACAGACAGCGAAGATGAAGAGGCAAAATGTCAGGACCTTGTCGCTGGTAGTGTGCACGTTCACGTATTTGCTGATAGGGGCGGCCGTGTTCGACGCGCTCGAGTCGAACACCGAGAGAAAACGCTGGGAGTTTCTCTCCGGTGAGTGTATTTTTTCATAGTTCCCTTCGGACTGTATTGGTTCACGTGTCTCGAGAGTGTTTTCGTGTATTGGGTGGCCTGATTGTTGGATATAACGATAGCAGTGAGAAGGAGGAAGGGAGAAGGAGAATCGGAGGAGAAGGGAATGTGGGGGTTGACTTTTAAAATTGTGGAAAGGTGGATATTGAAAGATGCACAATGTATCCTTGAAGTGAGATTAATATATCCGTAAAACTGATTATGTTCATATTTGTATTTTGATATGAACTGGACCATTCTAATGTACAGGGTGCCTAGAGAATACGAAAGATTGAAATAATCAAAATTATGATACCAAAATTTTTGTTGGGAAGTAATTTGGTCCAGTCTAATGTATAGGGTGTAAAATCCGCAATTACATTAACAGTGAGCTCTGGTAAAGTCAGTAGAGTACTAATTAAGTAGAGATTAACAAAAATGGAAACTGGAGAAGATCGAGTGATGTGTTGTACGAGTGCGTTGGTGCGTTTAATTACGAGCGATAATGGTGAACAATCTGTTTCAGAGGTTCGCCGGAACATGATGAAGAAGTACAATATCACGCAGGAGGATTACAAGATGCTCGAGATTGTGATAATTGAGAACAAACCGCACAAAGCTGGTCCTCAGTGGAAATTCGCGGGTGCCTTTTATTTCGCGACGCTCGTGCTCGCTATGATAGGTAATTTGCGACATGTATAATCGTCGTGTACACCATGCGCGATCGATATTTAAGAGTCGACCTTGAAATTTCGCACGCGTAACGATTTCAAGAAAAACTTTGGGTAAAACTTGTATGGCTGGTGAAACACAATTTGTAAAGATACTTTAATCACCGAGACGATATTTTCCTGACAAAATCTCTCTTCATTTCGAGGCTACGGACATTCGACACCAGTTACCATAGGCGGTAAAGCATTCTGCATGGCGTACGCCATGGTGGGCATCCCCCTGGGTCTGGTGATGTTCCAAAGTATTGGAGAACGTCTGAACAAATTTGCATCGGTGGTGATCAAACGGGCAAAGACCTACCTACGATGCAATAAAACAGAGGCGACGGAAATGAATCTCATGCTCGCAGCTGGTTGTCTGTCGAGCATCATCATCACCACCGGTGCAGCCGTATTTTCGCGTTACGAAGGATGGAGTTACTTCGACAGCTTCTACTACTGCTTCGTCACGCTCACTACCATCGGTTTCGGTGATTACGTCGCTCTTCAGGTACACCACGTCTGCCCAAATATTTCCTTTTCAATTGCATATCTCTCGAAATTCGTCGTTCCTTACAATTCTTTTAATGGTCATTTAATAAAAAAATATTGCAGAACGATCACGCACTTTCGAACAAACCAGGATACGTGGCCTTAAGTTTAGTCTTCATACTATTCGGCTTGGCTGTCGTCGCTGCCAGCATAAATCTGCTCGTACTACGTTTCATGACAATGTAAGTGCATCAACGCTACTACAGAATGTACTATAAACAAACATGAAAGACACGTGCATATTGGTCGAGATCATAATAAAATCCAACTACTAATTTGTGCGTAAATAATAGGAACACGGGAGATGCTCGTCGCGACAACGACGATCTTCAGATAGCTCCGCATCATCTGTTGACATTGGACGGCGAGGTGGTGGCTGTGAATGGGAAACTGTTAGCGGGTCACGTGACGTTGGTACCGGACGCAGATGACTGTGTGAGCGTGTGTTCGTGTACCTGCCTCGGGCCAGCGACTTCAGAGCTTCTGGACCAAGGGTACCAAGGTTACAGACCTCCGACCGCTACCAGCTATCGTGTGAAGCGCGCATCCGTCTGATGGAAGGAGTTTCGTCGCCGCAGCATACGTCGTCGACTTTCGAGAGCCAACAGCAGGGAGCTGCTCGGCATCGACGTGTAAAACCGACTCAAGATCATCCAACCACCCACTACCCGCACACCCTAACCAGCACCATGGTCCAGGATGATTTTTCGGACAGAGTTCTGTGGCTGCTCGTCGAATTCTACTCGAGTTGATGAGATTCGGCTCGGTGTTTGATGGGTGAATGGAATGTATTGGTCATTGAACGAGCTGTTCGTTGACGCTGGAAATTATCTTTTTCGTGATCTTGATAGACGATCTGAAAGCTTCTACCAGCTAGAAAGATACACGCCATCTATGGCTTGCTTTAGTTTGAGTTGATCGAACGCGATCTCCACAATTTGTACTACATACCTGGATTTTGAAATTTGTACGACCCGGACTAAAACGGACTGAAATGGATCCTGCCCCGGTTCACCGTCCACTTCAACCATTGTCCACACCTGCACAGGTGGTCGTTGCAGTTCGTACATACGTAATATGCCGCGAGTGGTTCGTACAGATTCAACAGGTGTCAAGAAAACGAAGTTGCGTGGCAAACAATAGTCTCGTCGGGAGCGCCGCGCCGACTCAATTTCCTAGTCAAAGCTCATCAACTCGAGTATCGTGTTCGCAACCATAAGGTTCGCTGTGTGGTAACTTGAACGAGGTTGAACGTAGAAAAAGGGTCAAGGACGCTTTCGCACACGGTTGTTCGTTTTTGAAGACGTATTTTGAGAAACTTGAGGAGAATTTATCCCGAGGTGAAACCCGAGGAGATCGTTTTAGGGTCGCAGTCGTTTAATCCGTGTTATGATACATATACGAACCAAATGGAACCAATTCGAGGGTTTCTAGGCAATTTTGTAACGATTTCATACGTTTCGTATCGTTCCAGATATTGTACTGGCTGCCGTTCGCTGTAAAGAAATTGTTCTGTGTAAATCGAGATTGTTAGATCGGTGGGGAATCGATGGCCTCTCCATTGGAAATTTTCATTGGAACTGTGAGCAGGGTATTTTGAAAAATTAGAGGACATTTATTATTTATTTTCATTCTGGTGCTTCACTATGTAAAGTGTAAATTTTTATTAGTTTATTGAGAGATGCTACGTGATGTACAAACGGCCATTGATTACTTACCACACTAGTATCATAATCCTATTTAACCCATTAACTTTTATTAAGACACTTATTTTATTTTGTATGAAGATGTTCTTCAATTTCTGATGAAATACAATTTAGCTCAGTTTTATTTAAAGACATTAACAAGTGAAAGATTTTTAATGTGGATGATTTTTTTTTAACAAATTGGGCTTGAATCGACGATGAAATTTAATGGGTTAAAGAATACTCTACGAAAAGAAAGTATTTCCAATTCGACATGTTGTTCGCGACGGAGTATTAAGGGAAGCGGAAAATACGATTTAATGGTGGAGTAGTGCCTAGTAATAATAAATAACCAATGTTAGGGAAGCTCGTTGATCTGATTTTTACAAAATTTCATTGAACATCTGCCAGACTCTGTGACAAGAGCCGTACTAGAAGAATGTGTTTGATGTGCCCTGTGGTCATTGTTAAGTAAATTACTAGAGTGGTTGATAATTCATGCATTTAAAAATCAATGTGTCGCAAAATGATATTGGAAATAGTTCTAATAGACGACCGACGAGGTAACACACAATTCTTGCATAACGCATAAATGTATTTTAATAAATCCCACACATTCAAATCACTAATCAAATTGGATCGAATAAATGCATAGTACTTATCAGAAAAAAAAACTGTGTATACAGATCTAGTTCACTCAATGCGCAATTAATTTTAATAAAGTAATTATATAATTTCATATTCGATATTTGTAATAAGAAAAAGTGTTGCGTTATGCGAGAGAAATGTGTAACATCGTTCACCGTCAAAATGGTGGCACGTGTCACCAGGGTGTATCCAAAGACAAAAATTATTTATACACATAACATATATTATGCATATGGCAGAAGAATCTTCTGACCTCGATAGAGCGATTGTTAAATATGAAAACGCAGATCGATGTTTGTACTAGTACGTCACTGTAACGCCACGAAAAATATAGTCGTCGATCGATTAGTGCGATTTTGTAGCAGCGCAAACATTCATAGACGAGAAAGTTTCGTAGAAGAATCATCGTGATCAAGACCTAAAAATCCGTTTACTCCAGATCATTCTGATCATTGCTGTCAGTGTCTTTAGAAAATACATTTTACCTTTGAAATTATTTACAGAAGAGACGATGGTGATTGTAGTCTCTAAATGGGGCTGTTGTTGAAGTGAAAATTTCTTGTGTACGCTATTCACGTGAATTTGGGAAGCCGATAATTTCCCCTTCCCGAATTTTCCCATCCTGTGAAAATAATTCAAGAAAATTGATACATTGAATTTCTGGAAAGAAAACGACGATTGCTGTCTGAAGATCGAGCAGCAAGTTACTTTGATTCTTCTACGGTAGTGACTCGATGGAGGCGACGTCCGAGGGTCGTATTTTTTTACTGGATTAGAGAGTACGTTAAAACGTCAAACAGAAATATCCGGGAAGACTGATAACTGAGGTTAACTTAAGTGGGTAGTTATATTTTTAACGGAGGCCATTTTCTAGCTGCGCTTTTTGACCCCCTAACTGGAGAGGAGTAAAACAGCAAGCTTTCTTCAAACTACGAGTAATTGCGAAATGGTTCCTGGATATTTTCACTGTTCACTACGTTATAGAAGCCCGCAGGCGCTTTAAACATGTTAAAACTTAGACACCCGTGAAAATCGACACCAATTCGAAACGATCCAAACATCGAATACGCAAATTCGAGGGGTTAATCGTGAAAAAAAAAAGATATAGACTATTAGGCTCGCAGTCGAATAATTCAGTCACACACACACACAAGGACACACACACACATTAGTTTGTATTCAAACAGCTTTTATACGACGTATAGCTCAATTTTATACGCTATAGATGCATGTTAAAATATTTTGGCACTTTTAATAGTTCGATTTTCAGATAACGAAGCGTTTCTCGAGCGTTCAATGATGGAGAAGCGTATGTTAAGTAACAAATTGAACCAGTTGGAGGGTTGAAACGATGATTACTGTCCCCCTGATCGCAGCTTTAAACATCCTGGTACCGATATTTCCGTACTCGCCTGTGTTCTAATTTGTCAATTATGATAGTTGATCCTCGCGATCCATACACGCACAAACCTAATCCCGTTTCCGTTCACGTTATCGTCGTATCCCGTGCATCCCCATCGAAACCATCGCCGCAACACGCACTGCAAACAATAGACGTTTATACATATGTACTTTGGTTCATAGACGTTCATTGTACCATACTAACCGGTCGTGATTCGATATATTCTTGATCGTCGGGAATTTTTTAATAAACAAGTAAACATGCTCTGGTCCAGTTGTAATTTCGAGTATCAGACCCCTGTCGACTCTTTCGTCTAACTTCAAATTGGTGGATAATTTGCCAACCTCAATTAAACGTTTTCCGTTTCTCGTTGATTCATTGAGAGAAGATTCAAAATACCAGTGAAACATGATGGATATGACGGAGCATAATTGCGTTCTGTCCAGAAAATCGGAGAAATTGGTCAATGGCAAACGATATATTTTGTTGAACAAGTTTAAGCGGATGTTCAATGTCAGTGCAAATACGCCTAAAACGGACCTGTATCTGCATAGCATGGCAGCCACGTTCGCTGAAGAGAGAAGACACGCTGCTCTTCCGTATTGGTGGATCATTCACCCTTTCAGTAGGTGGAGGTAAACGATCCACAATTAATATAATTTTTATCATTTTCTCAAAATATACACATAACTCCTTTTGCAACAATGCAATACAATCAACAACAAGCAAGAGATGTTTTCAATCAGCATAAATAGACTCTGGATCTTTATGCAAAATAAAAAGTTTCTACATCAATTAAAAGACGCAGAAGATAAATATAAATTTATATTTTTCTAAAATAATATGTTAATCCTCTTAAAGCCTTCTAATCTTTTCACTCTTTTAAATTTCGCCTACTCGTTTTTGTCATAAATGCATCAAATCCGGAGTGTAAGCATAAATCTTAATTGATTAATTTCTGGATTCATAAACATTGAAGTGGTTGATTTCCAGATTCGTTTGGGACATGGTCATGTTAGTCGTCTACATGATCGCTTTCCTATCGATTCCATTTTCCGTCTGCTACATAGTGATGAGCCACGACGCGATTCGAGTTGACGATTTTAATATCCTGATTTATACTATATGCTGGGTGGACATAGGGATGTCCTTCATCAGCGGATACTATGACAAGGAACAGATGCAAGTGCAATTGGACCCGTGGATTATATTTTCGTGAGTTCTAATTGTATTCAACTAATTGAACACTGGTTTTCGTTAAAAATCTTTTTCGTTTAGGCATTACATGAAGACATACTTCATCTTAGATGCCGTCACATCCTTGCCCTGGGACCACATTACATTACCATGGCGGTATCTTCCAGGGATGCAGACTAACATCGTGGTCATTCTGCTTAATCTACTACCACTATTGAAACTTTTTCGCTACACACATATGATCAACAGTCTATTCGAATTGTTCACGGTAAAATTCCATATTCGTCAACCTTTTAACTTATTCATTTTCGATCCACAAAGGCTATTGCCAATAAAAGTAGGATTTGATTTGGTGCAACAAAATTTGTCTAGAAAATTGGTAAATCGCATAATCATCCACTGATAATGATTGTATTAATTATGTTCCAGTATTTCGGAGTGATGCACTTATACTACGAAGTGTTCACCACGATATTATTAGCAATATACATGATGTTTTGGTGTGCCTGTCTCAGTTATCTAATTCCAGCACTAATGCTACATTTAACCAACACCACACCTGAAGTATGGCATTAATGGTTTAATCACGAAGTTTTAGGAACTATTGAATATAAAAAAAAACTATAATAAAATCATTAACTATAGGACTGTGAGGAGTGTTGGATGACTGGACTAGACCACAGCAGCATCGGCCACAGGTTTCAACATTCGTTCTTCATGGTAGTCGAGAAGATCTCGACCAGCGGTTATGGCTTGTACATTCCCGTCACGGATGGCCACCTTATACTAAGCAGCTTACTGATGGTAATGGGTAGATTACTGGATTGCTATATCGTAGGTGAATCCATGAGAAACCTTTTCACAACCTCCAAATGATTTCGTAGTAAACGAAGTAATAACAGTGAAAAATAATTAAATTCTGTTACAGTGATGTTGATTCAGATCAAAGCATTGGCGAGACAGTCGAAATCGAAGTTCCACGAGATCATGAACCAAGTGATCGCCTACACGATACAGAAACAGTTGCCTACACACATGAAGAATCGTCTTCTGAATTATTATAAGCATCGTTTCCGGTTCAGCTACTTCCGCGAGAAGTCAATATTGATGAACCTCTCGGGTAATTAACATATCAGTAATTAACTGAATAGAAAATGTATGCTCTATACTACTGGTTTTCAATTTTTAGAGCAACTCCGATTTGAAATCGCGTTTCAAGCAAATCACCGTTTAGTAGAAAATGTTGCGATTTTCAAGGCGATGCCAAAACACCTGCTGCGATCGATAGTAAAAAGCTTGAAATTCGAGTTGTACTTGCCGAACGATGTTATAGTGAAAGCTGGAGCTCATGGTGACTGCATGTTCTTCATTTCTGCTGGAACAGTTGCTGTCTTAACGCCGACTGGGAAAGAGGTGAACATAACATAATTCATAATTAGACAGCGGATTTTTATGCAAAATAACCATTTTTTTAAATATACATTCTAACTTAATATGTTTAATAGATTGGAAATAATATAACCGTGTTTTTAAATTCTTCTAATGTTTTTACTGTTTTCAATTACACCTACTCATTTTTGTCATAAATGCATAAAATCCGCTGTCTATTCATCATCTAACATCATTCGGAAGAATAAATGATCTATAGATCTGTCATTTGGACGATGGAGCGCATTTTGGAGAGGTGGCGTTGCTGGTGCCGGATCAAAGAAGGGTTGCAAGCGTGATTGCAATTGAAGTATGCGAGGTGTATCGTTTGGATCGCAAAGATTTCAGAAAGTGCATTGCTGTGCACACAGAATTATTCGCGAAACTTGAGTTCATCGCTTCAGAAAGAATTCAGAGGGCTGTGGACATCGAGGAACAGCATAAGCGATACTTACTTCGTGGTTCTTCGCATGACCATGACCAAGCGCTTCGAGTATCTATTGTTGAATAAATAATTATTGGCAGTTCAATTAATTACACATCTTAGTAATATATTTAAGCAAACTGAACTTTGTTACAGTGATTTATTTACCTGTTTTTTGGCTTCACTGTGTAATGTGTTCAAAAATATGATGTGTTCCAATAGTATTAATATGTATATGTGTTAATAAACGAGTTATTATAAGAATGCTGATAAATAAGTCACTTTTAGAGAGTCATTTCAAGCAAGCTTCGGATAAACAACCGAACAAATAAATGTTTACTATTATTTAGAAATTAGATATTAATATTCGAAACTGAGGATCAATTAGGGTACCACCAAGAAATAAAATATGTATCATTGATTCCTGAGAAACATAATAATGACCGAGTTGATTGTTTAACCATATATTTAAGGATCTTATATATTATTATTGTCCATACATTGTTTGTATAGTAGCATTCCTTTATGTCTACCTTTATTTTATAATTATATATATTTATATATTATATTATATCATTATATTATATTATTTTAATCGTTACCTAAGATACTTACAATTACAAATACACTCACTAAAATCTTTAGCACTGTCGCAGTAATCTATGCACGTACAGATAATACACTGGAGATATGAATAAGTGATTAATTAATAGTTTCTTCGTCGTATTTCTTTTTCTTTTCTCTTTCGTATAATTTCCTTTTTTTTTTGGCAAATCTCTTTCCAGTAAAACGCTCGAACCTTCGTTTGATATTCGCAGCGATGATCGCGGGCATCGTTTTACATTTAAAAATTATGCTAAAAATCTATCTAGAGACCGTAGAAAAACTAATCACTGACAAAGTTTGCGTCGACTTCGGAATCGGAAGGGTCTATCGATTGTACGCGAGGTGTGTTCCACGTTGTTGTTATTCTTGTTGTTGTTAGAGTTGTTACTTAGTCTTACCCTACGGGAATCAAAGGGGGAAGCTCCAGAAAACGATTCTTCAATTCCTCGGAAAAATATTCATTACCCTCCTAGGATACTTCTCAAGACGATTAAATGTAGTTCAAAGTAATCACCGAGTCCGTTGTAAAAATTACTTTTACGCTATGGGAATTTATATTTACATGAGAAGGTTCACGCAATGCTCTATGTCTAGCTGTTCTAGTCACGTTACTATTAAAATATCAGAACTGTTCATCAAACAGTTCCGTTCCAGTACAACTATTACTAATCGTTAATCTATTTGATCAATTTCCACGTTGACAGTGTTGTACCACCCGTCTGGCAACTGTGTTCCGTCGAAAAAATGCTGAAAGCTGCAGGAAAGTTCTTTCAGACGATACAAAATGAAATAAACGATCTGTACTTTGATAAATTATTGCAAACGCAATAGTACATTTAATTATTAGAGCAAGGAATTTAGAACAATGGAATATTTTGTACGTCTTCAAATAAAAATAATAAAATAGAGAACGGACATTTTTTAGTGTCAACTACCGACGGAGCGCCGTCAGAAGACAGCATAATCGATTCCCGAAAGGCGACGAGTAAAACTATCGAACGATCATCCACGATCATTTCCACGACGAGGAGGTTCTCAACGCTCAAGCTCAAAGATATGTTCGTCAACGATTAATACGTAATACCGAGAATTATATACATCTCTAGTGTAACAGGGTTGATTGGGTGTACAGGTCATTTTACATACTTAAAATCACACGGTAGAAATATAAATTATTTCCTATAGAATAGAGAGGATCTACTGAAGTTCGACGTACACACACGCGTACTGCGCAGCTCGGTTTTTGACATTTCGATTCGAGACAACACGGACATGGTATAGTCACTATAGTCTCATCTACGTCCCGACACGCCGCGCCGGTCTGCGGGATATCTACGCGACGTAAATTATGTAAACTATTTATACATTTACTAGACAGTCGTGACGTTACGTTACAACAGATCCGTTTGAGTCGTGTAAATATCTAGTTTGGTCAGATCTAGAGGAGTACGGGGGAGAAGAGCACTGAACATTTTCCTTGGAACTTTTACGAACGATTCCTCCGAAAGACTATACTATAGAATTGTATTAAACACGTCTGTCGATATGCTTTAGACTTTGAACGGGGCAACGACTCTTCTAATTACGAAATATTTCCACAGTTTCGCGATCAAACCATTTTCAATAAAGCAATCTGATATTTTCATCTAGAATAATTGCATGAAAAATTGTATAATTCAATAACAGCCTCCAAACAATACTTGAATTGTCTTAAAATGGTCAAAAATTAATTTTCTTCCTTCTTGTAATTGATTTGTCACGGGTTTGCGGAATGTTTGAACGCGAAAGTGTCGTGTATAAACAAAATCGATAAGAGGAATCCGTCCGCAAGATTCTTCTGCTAAAAACAGTTCTGTTATAATACATGAAACAGTATCCAACAGTCGAGATTGATATTTAGCACTCTTTCCCCGACCACTTTCGAAAGGGCGTCTAATAAGGCACTGTCATTTACTGTGACTGAAACGATAAGATGAAAGAGATGTGTCCCTCCCTACACGGTTCCGTGAATGCAATTTTTTCCATTCGATTCGAATCGAGTGAGACTTACGCTTACGATTTATAAATGCTTTTGGTACCTTTCCCTTCGGAATCCTTGATATGCTACGATACTACTGATATTTTCATTTGACGTTCGAGATTGAGAGCGTTTATCAATCAATTCTTTTTATACATCAACTGTACGAATTTATTTATTTTCTTAAAACAATCCCAAAATTAAAAAAAAACGATTATTGATCGGAGATCTCAACGATCCCGCTTACCAAGCGTTGAAGTCACCAGCGCCATTCACGTTCGCGCTAGCGTTCAAATGTTTTCAAGAAGCCTTCCGCCGCTTTTTTAAACGTATCTTAAAAGCGATGTGTTTCTACAAGAAACAGACAATATTTACGAGTAATAAAAATTGTAATATCGTCGCGAAAGTTGTTTATATAGATTAATTAGAGCTCTCACTCTCGAACACCCAGGGCTCACGATAGACGATACAGTGTACATAGTAACAGTATAGTAGTTAACATTACGATTAAAATGTTCAGGAACAAATATATAAATGCAACACGTTAATATGACCATGTGACGCGATTTGAGCGCTACAAAACTGATCGTACGGCTTCAAGAACGTAACTGCGTGCATGTCTGCAGCGCTGCGAACGATCGGTGCGCAAAGATGCAACGCAAATAGTGCAATATTAGCTCGAAATCCTTCATTCTCCGTACTGATAATTTTGATTAGGGAATGAAACAGCGATCGACACGTTGCACCTTCGCGAATGAATATTCGCTCATGATCGCGAATGAATTTCGCTGGTGATCGCGAACTATTTGGCGGCGGCGCCTCCTACGGCAATTATGTCCGAATATATCGAATAAGGAGTAAGTGATAACAGTATCATAGAGTATATAAATGGCATATTGCGTAACAAACTATTTTATATTGTACAACGTAACGTGCGTATATGCTTCATACAAATAGGTACAAGTTCTCCTACTCCTCTCTCTCTCTCTCTCTCTATCTCTCTCTCTCTCTTTCTCTCTCTCTCTCGTTCGTCTCTCCACGCATGCGTCTATCGAATGAGTACAAAAGGAAACGTAATTATAAAAAAAAAAGAAAGGAGAAGAGCAAAGAGAAAAACGATGCGAAAAAGAAACGCGGCTCTTAACTTATCGTTAGCGTGCTAAGCGTGAGAGAACACGAGCT
This sequence comes from Lasioglossum morio, assembly GCA_916610235.2. Taxonomy (NCBI): domain Eukaryota; kingdom Metazoa; phylum Arthropoda; class Insecta; order Hymenoptera; family Halictidae; genus Lasioglossum; species Lasioglossum morio. Next base: position 6,368,388 of record OU744330.1, on the reverse strand, counting down.
CCGCGGGATCTACGACGTTTTCTTGTTCCCCTGATGCATTTCTCTGTCTCGCAGATTTGACGGAGTCGCTGACTTGCACCATGATTCACGGAAAATTGGTCGCGATTGCAGATCACCGGCGCATCTTCATTGCATTCTCGAAAATATGCTGTCAATCCTTTATCTCGCCAGACCATCTAAAACTTTTGTTTAACGCTAGAAAAATTTTCTATGAAAATTACAGCACTCGATTCGTTAAAGTTTACTTCTAATAAATGAATATCTTTAGCAGTTCCTTACAAAGGTGCCTTCACAATTGTAAGAGACAAAAATAAAATCCCTGCAATAATTATTAACATAAAGATGACATTGCACATATCAGCTGCATTATTGCACTATTCGTTACAGATAAAACACAGGAAAGTGGTTCACAGTAAGCCTCAATTTTACTTCACCACTTCCCCTGCGAACAAATCCTCTATCAAGCTCCACAAGATGGCATGCCGAGTGCTTTCTTCATTAAATACTCAGTTTCCAAATTCCTCGAATGCAACTTCTGCGCCGGAGACAGCCCCGGTGAACGTCATTAAAATGAAAACAGTAGAAGACAAGGTTCGAGGACCGTTTCCGGTCCCGCTAGCCCGAAGGATAGTTAATTATCCCGCCTAATATGGCTTCGACCGACTAGGATTCAGCGTCAGATCGTATATACATGGATGACAAAGCCTCGAATGAGACAGCGACGAAGATCAGGGAGCCTCGCTGTTTGCTTAACATATCTTACGGATACCTATGTATAGACGTTCTAAGGCTTTGGCAGTGAATTAACGTCGATTTGCGGGGCACACGATCGATTCGAGACGCGGCTGTTAATCTCGATTTATAGCCTTTTGACCCCATTGAACCCCTGTTGCAAACACCTGCTGATTTTTTGTCGTGTCCCCTCGATTTGTTTCTTTTTTTTTAAGTCGATGTACCCGCTGTGGCCGCTGACCGCCGCTGATTGGACCAGGTCCCACTAATAACGCTTAGTCCTGGGTTCTAGACCAGCGACTTCGGGACGTCCCTTCGCCTCCTCAACGAGTTCAGGTGAGCCCCTCTCGGTGGCAGTTGGCCAGCCTCTGTGCAGGATCGACAGCAGAACTTCGCGTAGTACTTGTGCGAGCAGTACTGCGCCTTCACTATTAGTCTGCAGTTCGCGAAGAACGCATTGTCCTGGCAGTTCGGGTGTATGAAAATTCCTGAAGAAGGGGAATACAGTTTGTCAACGATTGGCCATGCTGTTCAAGCTGCCTAGGTCTTTGGTAATGTCTAGACTGCGGATCTTTATGCATTTGTGGCTTATAAAAATATTCAAACAATGCTGGACTATTAAATTCGACAGAATTTAGTACGATTGTTATTTATTTTCAATCTATAAATGCTATTAGCAATGAAAATAGATTTTTATTTAGCCCCATTTTCTTAAAATTTGTCTACAAAATTTGAAAGTAGTAATGTCTGTATTTGAGGCTAATGTTAGTGGTGGACTGCTATTATCAGACTATAAAATTCTTTACTATGACATTGCTATGACTAATAGAAAACGAGTAACTCACCGGCAACTTTTATATCCACGCTCTCAGAGGCTGAGGAATACTCGTTGGTAGCCTCGCAAAGATATCTTCCCGAGTCCTCTTTATTCGCATTGTTAATCACGAGTTTGTTCTGTTCTGTTGACAAAAATCAATTCAATCAATATTATTCCATTTTTATAAATTACAATTTTGTCAGTACGAATACTAACCATTGATCTGTATTCGATCATTAGGACGAATCAGCTCATTATCCTTGTACCAGGATACTCTCGCAATTGGATAACCATCAACGTTGCAGACGATGTTTATGTCGCTTTCTTCGGGGAATTGATTTTGTCCTATGGATATGCTAACGTTGACAGGAACTGCAGAATGTAAATTCATTTATTAAAGATATTTATAAATACGTTTGGCGGAAGAATAAAAATTGCAGAAAAGCAAATTGAAGAATATCTTACTTATCCAGTAGCTCCTGTAAGAAATCGTTAAGTTAGAATGATTAGTACTCATGCCAGCAAGCAAAGAAGCAGTGCAGCATGCAAGGTCAAAGCGTGTGCAATCGAAAATGTAATTTAAAAAATCTGTCGGTCCAATCGCGTTGTTCTTTTCTATATATCCTAAACTCTTTAATCAAAACTCTCAATTAACATAGCAATTGGACCATACAAAAAAACCAAAAGTCTCTTGTCCTCACCTATATGTCTCGAAATAGTCGGCTGTGTGGTCGACACCACTATAGGAATATGGTTTTGTGTAGTGGGATATATAGGAGCATAGGTCTGATAAGTCACGGTCTCATTTCTGTTGGGTCTGTAAGGATACTGAGGTTTGCTAGGAGGTTGGACTAGGTATTTGGTATATTGTTGATACTCAGGTTTGACATTATACACCGGGCCAATAGCCTGCACAGTTACTGACCAGGACGCAGCCCGGCCAATGGCGTTGAAGGCTTGGCAAGTGTATACACCTAGAGTGGGCAAGGTCACTGATCGGATTATGAGAGTGGAGTCAGAGTTCTGTTCATAGACGTCCGAGATCAAGGGCACTATGTCGTGGCCTCGCCACCAAGTGACAAAAGGCCTGGGCCAACCTATCGCGTAGCAATGAAGTGATATAGGCGAGTTCATCGTGATCGTCACCACCGTGTTCGGCTCCCCTAGTATAGATGCGGCCATTTGTTGAGGCTCTATGGGACGCAAGACAATAACATGCATGGTGCTTACAGTTAGACCTTGTTGACAATCCTCGAGTTGTTAGAATTTTCTCAGAAATGTTTTAGACGAAAGCGGAAGTGACCGTGATTTGGGTGTGACAATGAGTTTGATGAATAGAATAATTAATTAAAGAAAATAAAAGAATCCTGGTTTGCGGATTTTTATGCATTTACGGTTTCTATAAATTTTCAAAAAATTCAAAAATATAAAATTCCACAGAATTGAGTACGACTTTTATTTATTTCAGATGTATAAAGACTACTATCACTGAAAATAAGATTTCATTTGTTCCCACTTTCTAGAAATAAACATTCGCAGTCTGTTCATGACGAATTGGAAAATTGAATTCGTTAAAGGAATCGCGTCACTTCCGCTGTTCGATTAGCATCAATACCAACCACTAATATTGGTCTACTTCTACAGCAAACGTTAGAGTCTACGTTCACTACCATTGCGAAACACCGTAACAATTTCTATATTGTAGTTGGTTATCGCAACGAGTGCAGTGTGAATAACAGTCCCAACGATAAGAACAGTTTTGATTAATCATTCCATCACCCATTAGAATAGCAAGACTGAATCCACGTGATAGTTGATATGTACGTACCTGTGACTACCAATTGGTATTCCACTCTTACCGGCGGTCCCAAGCCGTTGTCAGCTATGCAAGTGTAAGTTCCGCCATCGTATTTGTATAGATTGATGATTTGTAGAGAGCCATCGTGTAGAATGCGACGCCTGTTCTCCGACGCTGCGATCTGAGGATGGTTGACAATATCGTAGCAAGTTTGTTACAGTTCTTCTGATATACAGTGACTCCCATTAATATTCGGACCCGAAGAAGTCAATTCTTTCTACACTGACGACATGTTAAAAGGCGTATCAAATTACCAATGACGTGTCCTTTCTCCACGTAATGTTCGGTCTCGGATATCCCCTCGCAATGCAAAGCAAAGTGACATAACCGCCTTCTTGTGCGCTAACTCGTGGCTCTTCCGGTTGCTGGATCGAAGCAGGTTCAGCTCCGACAGGCGGAGAGGTAACCCAGGTTCGAAGCGTGGTCGGTACTTCCTCGACAGCAGGCTCCAAACAGGAAGTGCCGCAGCCATGATCGCAGCATTTCCTGTCTTCGGTGCAGTCGGCGTCCGTGGCACACTCTTGCTCGCACCTGGTACTGTTCGTTACATTCGGACAGTTTCCTGGCTTCGTTGCTGTAAAGATAATGAGAATTTAGTAATACCACCATGTATACCAAAATTATTACAGTCTTCACACTCTCAGCTATTCTTAGTTTAAAATCTGTTAATTACAAAACAGAACGTTTCGGCTAAACTTTCAATCAGGGGAGCAAAAATTTTTAACGTTTCTGAATGTAATATTATGCAATTCGACGAAAAAATGATACAACGTTAAATTTTAGTGCGAGAAATCCAAGAAGTAACCCAGACTGGTAACTTCTATGCCTGGAAACCGATATGACAGCGTGATAGCTTTTTAAACGCGCTTGTATAACATTTAAACGAGTGAACTTCAGAGTGAACACTAGAATCTAAAGTTTTGTCATTTTTTCGTCGAATCGTATAATATTAAATTCAGAAGAGTTGAATACTGTTAGCCCCCTGAGTGAAAGTTAAGTCGATGTTTCTTTTCATTTAATTCTCGAAAGGTGACCCAATAAAATAAAGATGATGACCACTTACTGGGTCTGCAAACGCCTTTGTACTCGGTGCCGTCCTTGGTAGCTGCTAATATGATCGCGCACCTGCTGCCATCAGGACAAACTTGTGTCCTGCAAGGATCCACGCATCTGCATCGCTGGCAATCCTGCGAATCCACGAACTCCTCTTTGCCGTAAGGACATCGAATTGCTTCGCATTCTTCGCGAGCCTCCGCGCAAGGATCCGTTCGATACCCTGGGGTGTCCACGTCGATCTCGTTGGTGGCTAAAACGAATATTCATTCGCAATCATAGTGCGCGAAAAATTCTAAAAAACTGAATTAATCAAAATATTCAAAAGAATAATATAAAATACAATTGCGGTGTAAGCTATGTTACATTTTGCACTCGGGAACACTGAAAGCATAACTGAAGAATGTTGGAATATTTATTAGGAACATCTAGTAGAAAAGAATAGTGTAAAATGTTAATGTGAAATTAAATAAAATTCGCAGCTAGTGTGTGAACAAATTTACACCATGTTCGAAGCTGGTAGCTGTAAATTCGAGAATAAAGATTCACAAAACGGCGTCGGACACGTTTCCTCGACTTACGCTGCAGGCATGTATGAATGCAAGCTTCGAAGGTCTTGAATCGGTTTCGATTGCCACCGCATCCGGTATAAATGAACGCACGACAGACTTGATTTTCCTCGTCAAAGTAGAACCGTTTCATCAATGATTCGGAAGTACAGGAGCCGCTATCGACCGGTTCTTTACAGATCGCTAAATCATCGTCGTGCAAACATTCTATTAAACCTTTGTACTAGTTCTCTTAAAAATATTTCATCAATCCGGTACAATAATTTGCAAATTTTTCTTCGGTTATTTTTTGTTTCTGGATCAGTTTGCCGCGAATGTAGTAATTTACACTTTATCTAGCGGAAGTCTATCAATAATTGTGCTGTACCAAATGGAGGCTTAAAAAAATCTTCTTTTACACAACAATCCCAAACGAAATTATTAGATTACGTTATCGAGGGCGAGCTGTTGAATAATGTGTTGAAAATTATACTTACACAGGTTTGAGGCGTTCGTGTCGTTTCCAGCTGCCACAGGCTCCTCGTGATGAATACAAATCGATTCGCACTCGGAAATCGAGCTGAATCTGTTTGCATTTCCTTCACAGCCGCCATACTGGAATTCGCGACAGATCCGGCTAACAGAATCGTAGTAGAATTTCGGGAATGCACCTCTGCACTCGCCAGGGTCCGCTGGCAAGTTGCACATGTCTGCAATAAACATTTAAAAATGTAGCACTGCAATTCTCCCTGGTATTTACAATTTTTATTTCGAAGATCCGGAAAAATTGATTCATTCACACTAGAACACCAGGCGAATTAAATTATCACAACTTTAATTGCTTTTTTGCAAAAAAAAACAAAAATACTTTTGAGATCTTAAAAACAATGAAATGAACGATTTTGAGTGGACCATTTTGACCATTCTGATAAATCTATGTGTTAAATCTTAAATCTATATATTTTTGAGAGACGAAAAATTGTCAAATCTCTCACCTTGTCCATGGAATTTGCCGCAAAGACGTTCGCATTGTTCCTCGGTCTGGAATCGATTCGCATTGCCGTCGCATCCGCCATAAATGAACGCCTGACATCTCTGGTTTTGAATGTCATAGTAATAAGCAGTGATATCCTGATTGCAGCTGCCAGGATCGATAGGAGCATAGCAGATGGGACTCTTCGTAACAGTCTCAACGGGAGGAGGTGGTGTGACAGTGACGTTATGAACTGGTGGACTTGTGACGAAGGTCTTCTTGCATTTCCTTTCGCAGGCGGCCTGATCGGGGAAGCGATTTTTGTTGCCTTGACAGCCACTGTACTCGAATTCGTAACATGAGTCTGTCCGATGTTCGTAGAAGTATTGTTTGTCGAAGCCGTTGCAGGGACCGACGACTCTGGGCAGGCTGCAGGGATCTGTGAACACAGATGATGCACATTAATTAGTTATGACGCGATCGTTATGTGAATAATTGACGTTGCAAATTATTTTTACGTGTTGCAGTTCCAATACATTTCAATTACAGCAAATTAGATAAGAGTCTGTATCGTTCAGATAGGGTTAATTTGATAGAAAATTTTATTCGACGATACATTATTTTTATAACTTTTTGATATATTTTATTCTATTAGTTTGAGTGAATGATTGTTGTTTATAGAATTCTTTGAAAAATATTCTATTTTATATAGTTGAATTTTAAGGATGTTACGAACCTTGAACATCTCCGCAACGATACTCGCACTCCTCCCTGCTGTTGAAGTTGTTCCCATTGCTCTGGCAACCACCAAATCTGAATTGTTTACAAACGCCATCTCTGCTGTCATAGAACCATTTGATATGATCCTCGGAGCATGGTCCATGCTCATCAGGAAGGAAGCAGAAATCTGAAACGAATGAGTTTCTTCAACCCCTGCACACTATTTCAGTTCATTTTATCCTAACTGAATATCTGAATTCTTCTAAACATTTCTATCAGACCGATAATTGCACATCTATCTTTTCCATATTTATCGAAGAAATCTTTTTGAAATTTTCTGTCCTACCTGGTCTAAAGTCAGCGACCACGCTCGGCGGTGCGGGGGTGGTGAGTGCAGTTTGACACCTGTTAAGACAATCCTGTTCACTCTGGAAATTGTTCTCGTTCCCACCACAGCCGCCATAGTAAAATTGTCTACATTGTTGTTCGTAAGAGTCGTAGTACCATCGGTGGGTGTAGTTGTGGCACTCTCCCGATAGCGCAGGTAAAAGACAGATGTCTTGCTCTATATTCAAATGAGATGTCGGCATAAAAATGTGCTCATTTTTCAACATTGGACTGTGGAAGGCAAACACTTTACCAGTGTCGAAAAAGACTTACATCGGAACTCCTATTCCAATGATCGTCACAATAATTTTAATTAGAAACTCAATTCAAGCTCTTATACAATTTAAGCCCTTTTATTCAAACTCTTTAAGCTCTTGTAATTCAGACTTTAATCAAATACGAAACACTAGACTTTAATAAAATGCATATAAAACAAATTATAAAAGTATCACTACATTTTGGAGCATCCTAATTTTTCATGTCATAATTCCATGGACTTTTCCGACACTGTCAGAAATTTTCCCTCCCACGTCTCACTTCAAACATTGAAAGCAGCAACAAAAATTTCGCAGGACCTTAGTAAGGCCCGATGAAATCATTTTAGATCTCTTGCCTTAACAAAATTTTGTGTACATCGAAATGTAGCATCAGGCTAGACGAAACGTCGACGTGCAAACAGCTCATATACTTGAATCGCAAAAATTCGTGCTACGTAGTGTTAATGTATTACGAAATTTAGGCCGTGTTTGTTTCGCATAGGTACAGTGCAAGAGAGAAATATTCCTGTTGGTGTTCATAGTCTTACCGGTCTTAGGCGGGCAATCGAACTCGCATGCGTCCCTAGATTCGAAATTATTTTTATTTCCACCGCAACCGGTATAATAGAATGGCATGCACTGGTTCTCCGATTGATCAAAGAACCAACGAGGTTGCTTCTCACCGCAGTTCCCTTCCGCCCGGGGCAGCAAGCAACTATCTGTTAATTGCATTAATTTATGTGTCATGCGGAGTTAGCTATTTCCAAGTTTCAACTATTCGCTGTTCTTCGTTATAAGAATTTTTCAATCTGCTCTTAATTTGCATGGGAACGTGAACAGCGAATCGTTGAGGCCTCGAGAATGTTCTCATAATTATAATATTATTCTCTATTCCTGAAAATAAAAGCGATAAACTATTGCATCCTACTTGTACCAGATTATTTAATTGGAATATTTTCGCTGATTTTTATTCGAATAGTGGAGCCATTTTGGTGGATCCATTCTGTTGAGTCCAATTTTTATGAACTGATTTCTAAAAATTTGGTTAAGCAAGAATTTCTTCCAAACTAATAGTGTATACAACATCGTATAAATTCTTTAGTTAACAGGTGATTAACATATCATCAGGTAACTAACAGGTGCGTCAGCGTGTTTTGCAAAGTGATCGCGTTGATGTGCTACAACAACCGTGAAGTGCGCGTGGAGTGCAACAACGTGTGCCATTTGACGTGCTACAGAAGAACAACATCTAGTTAATAGATAACGTGGGGTGCTTTTGATTAGGCGTGTGTGCAGCGACATACGACGTATGTACCACCACCGTGAACGACTTAGCCACCACCTAGGAAGACTGTTTCGTATCTGAGTTATTCGCGAAGCGGAGAAGCTCGTACTCTTTAAAATTCAATCACTTTCCCTCGATTTGCAATTCGCTGATTCTGTTTCCGATACCTGTTACGGGGCAGCGCTGCTCGCAGGCAGCTCGTGTACGGAATCTATTCCCGTTGCCTTTGCAACCCCCATAAACAAATTGGTTACACGTCTGACGCTCGGCGTCATAATACCAGCGCAACACCGAGCCCGGACATGGTCCGGGGTCTTTCTCCAGGACGCACACCTCTGTCAGTTTGACTGCAAATACGTTTTATGTATTACCAAATTTATCATCCGTTTCTGCATTACGATTTTACTCTCTTGTCTCGAGTTCAAAACAAGCATCACAGGTTTTGCTAATTTCTTCAAATGGCTTGTGGGTTTTTGTTAGTTGTAGTTTACCGCTTATGAATTATTTGTTTGTCGGTCGATGATATCAGATTGAATTTATTTGTGAGTTTTAGGCAAATGGGTGCTTTAGAACGAAGTATCTTGGTAATAATAGCGTTGTTGATCCTGTCAATTTTAGAGACTTCTGTAATTTCAGAAATTGATTTTCTGATTTTATTTGAATTGAAAATATGGAATATTAAAAATTACGTTCACTTCTCCTTCTGAAAGCACCCCCTTGCTTCTGAGAACCTATACAAACCCCTAATTCCTACCCCTGATTATCATAGCAGCTATTCCCATGAACCATTAACTCAATTTCCCCCGTTCATCTTATCCAAAAAATAATTGTTAAATTATTATCGACAGCACTTAAATTCTAGAGCGAAACTAACGCAACTAATTCTGTATATTATTGATACTATGTTTCCTGTCACGAAGTGTTAGATGATAATGCTTCCCATAAGTTATTTAATCCTCCATGAACAACGTCGATGGCGCTCCGCATTTATTCACGAATAATCACGCGACGGATTGGTCTAATGTATCTACTTCATCTGTGTAATTCGACAGTTTTGCTTTGTAAAAATCCAACAAATAAAATTTGTCATATCAAAATTATCCCGTGACTAATGGTCAAATCAAATGGGATCAAGGATTCAGGCAAAAAGAAACGAGCATCGCGTTAGGAAGGATTTTCAAGGGACGTACCTTTTCTTCCTTTCGGTTGCAGACATTGCTGGTGGCAGGCAATTTCCGTTGCGAAATTGTTGTCGTTTCCTTTACAGCCGCCATATTTGAACATCTCGCAAGCTTGAGAGTCGGCGTTGAAGAACCATCTGGTGAAGTTGCCTTGGCAGGGACCTACTTCCTTTGGTTGCTCGCAGGGATCTTTGATAAACAAATCGATTAACTTCCTGACATTCAATTAATTCTTCGAAGTCAGTGTTAAAGTACACTTTGACCATCAACATTTGTATTCAAAGTGAAAATTAATTAGGAGATTTAATTATAACTTACCCAAGTCAGCAGGAACAACACAAAGCTCCTCACACTCCTCTCTAGACTTGAACTTGTTCGCATTTCCAAGACAACCTCCATAAACGAACTGACCGCACTGTTTCCTGCCAGAATCATAGTACCACGTGGGGAAGTAGCCTTCGCAAGGTCCTGGGATCTTCGGCAGGTAGCAAGCATCTGTAACATTGTTGTAAAATTTTATGAAAAATTCTATTCAACAGAAATACTTTGTAGAGGCAAGAACTAAATTGAAATTTTTCTTATCTACGGTCTGAAAGGAGTCTATATGAACAATTTAATGCTTTCAGTAACAGAGTAAAATTTAAAATCTGAAATGAATGATTTCTCCTTATCAGGATGTACCAAAACATAGTAGCAATATAAAATATTAAGACAATTTACCTTTTCCTTTAGGCTGAACGCACACTTCCTTGCACTCCTCCTGGGTCTTGAATCGATTCTCATTACCATCGCAGCCTCCGTACCAGAATCTAGAGCAACCACCGTACTCCGTATTGAAGTACCAATTGACAGTAAAATCTCTGCAGGAACCTCTGTCTTTATCCAATGCACATGCTGCTCCAGGTGTCGATGGTACCGTGAGACAACCCTCGAAGTTTTCACCTTGAGCTTCTTCCACTCCGTCAGGGCAGCAGCCATACTTCGATGCATCACAATTGCATCCTGCAAAGTTCGGTCCTTTCGCTGGTGTCTTTCCGTCGGAACAACATTTATGCTCTGTGTTCTCGCATCCACAACCTTCGTAGAAAATGAAATTCAATTTATTTAAAAATAAATTCTCTTTTTTAAAAAATTCTTTAAACATGTAAGGACTGGTGTAATCATTTTAAAACAATTATACCTTGTAAGCGAGGTCCTTTGGCAATACTGACACCATCGGGACAGCACCCGAACTGATAAGTGTAACATTGACAGCCCTCGTAGTTCGGTCCAGTGGCAGGTGTGAATCGATTAGGGCAACAACCATTAGGTGTGTATTTGCAGCCGCATCCTTCATTCTGTGGACCTCGTGCCGCAGTAGAATTATCCGGACAACAACCAAATCTGGTGTACTGACATCCGCAACCATAAAAGTTTGGTCCACGTGCAGGCAAAATATTATCAGGGCAGCACTTGTACGTCGTTGATAGGCAGCAACCCTCTCTTTGGGGTCCGTGAGCGGGGGTAGTGTTGTCTTCGCAGCAACCATAAGTGGTATTCTCGCATGGCATGCGGCAGCCATAATTACTCGGTCCCAGAGCTGCGACATCCACATTTAACCATTACTTTTATTCCAAAGGTTAGCAAAGTAAGAAATTCAGTGAAATAAATAAATATTTATAAGTTTTAATAAATGTCTTGGGAACATACCTGGAGCACGACTGTCAGGACAGCATCCGAAGTACGATGCAGTGCAGTTTTCAGTATTGATAACACCGCATCCTTCGAAGTTACTGCCAGTTGCAACACTGACGCTGTCAGGACAGCAACCGTAAGTAGTGTTCGCGCAATCTTCCTCGATAGTGGTGATGTCATAATCATCCGTGACAGGAGTGACCGAGATAACTTCTTCTTTGCAACCTGTAGTTAACAAAACAATATAAATCTCGATAGCTAGTAAGACATTTTAATAGATAAAATATTTGAACAATTATTTCCGTACCCTCCTCATTTGGTCCAGAAGCTGGTTTGATTCCATCAGGACAGCATCCGAACGTGGTGACGTTGCAACATCCCATATTGTCTTTGCCACTTGCTGGAGTCTCTTTGTCAGGACAACATCCAAATCTGGGATATTTTAATGAAGAGACAAATATTTTACAATTTTATTCAATCTACATTTACGATATAGAGTAACAACAAAGTTCTAATCAGTGTACTCACTCAGTCTGGTTGCAAGGCTTCTTGCAGCCCTCGAAATCGTTCCCTTCAGAAGCAGTGACTCCATCGGGACAACAACCGAACAAAGTCTCGGAGCAATGCGATTCTGGGCATCCTCTATTATCTGACCCAGTAGCTGCAGAAACACCATCAGGGCAGCAGCCATATTTAGTGTCATTACACGTCTTCGGAGTCGGACAACCCTGGCCAAAGGGACCTTTAGCTGTCGTGATTCCATCGTAACAACAACCGAATGGTTTCGTTTTGCAAGCTTTCTTCTTGGGCACTTTGCAGACACGCTGTTTCCGGGTTGTCACGTCGGGCAATAATGTTGTCCAGAGTTCGGATACTGGTGAAGAAATAAAAGTGAATGCTCCTGAACACTGAAAGAAACATCTGGAAAATACTCGCCAGGTGTTCTCCAAACACTTACCAGGTGTAACACCTTCCTCGTCTTCGGTGGACGGCGTCAAACCGGAAACGGTGGACTCAGTAACATCAGTCGGAGTAGTTTCACCAGATTCAGTGGTACCACCGGATTCTGTGGTTTCTCCAGACTCTGTGGTCTCACCAGACACTGTAGATTCTTCTGTCGTCGACTCAGCAGACTCAGTGGTCATTCCAGACTCAGTAGTCATTCCGGATTCTGTAGTCTGTCCAGATTCAGTAGTCTCTCCAGACTCAGTGGTTTGACCAGACTCAGTGGTCTCAGTCGTTCCAGACTCAGTGGTCATTCCGGATTCTGTAGTCTGACCAGATTCAGTAGTCTGGCCAGATTCAGTTGTTTCACCAGACTCCGTAGACATTCCAGATTCTGTAGTCTGTCCAGATTCAGTGGTCTGACCGGATTCAGTGGTCTCAGTCATTGCAGACTCAGTGCTTTCGGTTGTAGCACCAGATTCAGTGCTTTCGGTGGCTTCGGTGGCTCCAGACTCCGTTGTTGGACCAGATTCGGTAGTCTCAGGGGATTCTGTTGACACTGTCGATTCGGTGGGACCGGATTCTGTGGTTCCCTCGGTGGCACCTGATTCTGTGGTCTCAGTTTCCTTCGTTGCATCATCTGTGGTGTCTTCTATTAAATAATTAAAACAAATTGAGATATGTCCTTTTTTGTATAAAATACCCACTTAAATTTTTTATTGTCCATTTACCAGTTGCTCCGGTAACAGGGCTTCCAGTTTCGGATGCAGAAGTGGTCGGACCTGGTTCTGTGGTTTCTCCAGAAGCTGGAGTTTTATCTGTTTCGGAAGATTCGGTGGTGTCTGGCATTTCCGATGTGCCGTCGCTGGTTTCCGGTGTCGATGCATCTGTTGCACCAGATTCTTCAGTTGCTTCGGAACAAACAAGGTTGCCATTTCATCATATACTTCAAAATTAATTCTTAATTGCTATGGGTGTATAACGAAATTTTTGCAAATTGTCAATAGTGTATTTACTAACTTACCACCAGATACAGTGCTTTCTTCAGTCACAGTCTCATCAGTGATTTCAGTTTCTCCTGAGACCGTGGTGAAGTCACCAGTCTCGTCTGTTGTTATTTCCGTTCCACTGCCTTCAAAGGTAGACCCAAATTCGGGGGTGTATGCACTTGTGAAGATGTCAGTGAAATCCGTGCCGCTTCCTTCGCCACTTCCGGTTTCGCCTGGCGATATGTCACCTCTGGCGACGGTAAAACCAGCATCGTCGCCGAGCATTATATCGTCAATGTCAATCTTCGTGAGCATGTCGTCCGAGTTGCTCGTTGTTTCTTCCTGCACACAGACCAATTGCATTGACAAAAATTACATATAGCATACAATTATCAATATAGTTATTTTAATTATGCCCACATCGTTCATGCCACTTGTCGACAGCGTGGCGTCTGGCTTGCTCGATTTATCATCCTGCACACACAAAATTCCATTTATAACATTGTGTAGACTACAGAATTGCTGATCCGCCTACTTTAATGATCCCCAACACAGTGTTGTTATTCATACCAATAAAAATATCAACATCCCACACGATCGGAGCTGTTTATTTAATGAAACAGAAACTCGAAGAGTCTTTTTGCCAAGTTTACTTTTCCGCGGACCAATCTCGAATAATTTCGATGTTTCGATACCGGTAACGGCACCTGACGTCATTTACTTGAGAACATCTCGAAATATCACAGCAAGAGGCGATCAACTACGAGAAGCGAGACGGTTTCCGGAAATCTCTGGAATTGAATCAATTAGCTGAAACTGAATTTCACTCACGCCGGATGCAAGGCTGGAGGAAACTGTTACGAAGTCTTCGTCTTCGTACACTTCGCATTCGTCCTCGTCTTCGTCTTCGGCCAGATCTTTGATGGTCTCCAGCGAAACTGGTATCACCTCGTCTGAAGACATAATTGAATGAAATACTCCTAGAAATTGTCAGCTCGAAAGCAATCTCAGAAACGATCCCAGATTAAAAACAAGGTTGAAATATGAATGATCAAGTGGAAAATGTTCGAGCGATAAAATCGCTTGTTTCGACCAAGAAATTAAATGTTTCTGAATGAAACATTCATTTCTGAAAGAAAGTCAGGAATGGTGATCGAAGATTAAACCCATACCATCTTCGCACGGTTGTTTGTTGCAATCCTCAGTCGCGAAAATGATCGTGTTCATGTCACACTGGTTCGTGGGCACCGTCATGTTGTCCTTCATACAAATCACCGCGCGGTTCATGCTGCCGCCGCCGCACGGTTTCGAACACTGTAACACGGTAAGGTGATTAATGGAAGAAATTTGAGGCGGACGTTTCTTGCTAGGGTCTCCTCTCTTTCTCTCGGTGCAAAGCCGTCGATGATATTGAATTTCTTGACCGACCGAGAGGGAACACGCCGCGAATTTCTCGCGGATACGAATGCCTTCTCGGCCCACTAGCTGCGCGACTCTCTAGGAAAATTGATGGCTAACGATCCCCGAGTATCTTTTCCGCGAAACAACCTGAATGCTAGAAGTCCTCAGGCAGCATCCTTCGGATACGTTACCTCGCTCCATGGCCCGGCGAACCATTCGCCTTTGCAATCCTCCTCGACGGTGCAATCCTCCGTGTCGTTGAACTTTTTACTCGCGTCGCACTTCTCCTCCGACACCTTCTTCACCGCGTCCCCGTCGAACGTGCCGCAGAACACTTTGCGAGTCTGCACGCCCGAACCGCATTTCGCTGAACACTGCAAGCAACGATGCTCCATTCAAATCAAGTAGCACGATTTTTTCGGATCGTTGTATCTTCGATGGTCTATTATGTAAGCAGTTGTACTTCCGGATTTTTTTTAAAACGAAACACGCGAACGCATTAATTTTAAAAATTATTACTGCCTTTAGGTATCTTTCGATAATATAAGACACCTTTTGCATGTAGAAATATTGACTCTGAACGAAAATAGAATTTTTCGAAGTAAACGTATGAATAACATATATTTGATGTTACATTAAACCTATGAACATTAAAATTGAAGGATCTTCGACTGCTGATGATACAAAATTGCGGTGATCTTTGAAAATTTTCTAAAACTAGACGGATAGAAATATCAATTCAGAAACTTTGCGGTAGAATTTCCTACGTTCGAAGGGTAAGAACATATTTTTTGTACGCGGGAATAGTGATTGTGTGCAGATGTTCGATCTATTTAATCGGAGAGGTGCAGAAGCCGTTCTCGGAATCGGATCGACTTAATTCCGGCGAGTCAAAATAAATTTGCCGTTCCACTTACGTCGCTCCACTGAGATCCGAACCAGAGGAACTCGCAATCCTTCTTTCCCTCGCACTCCCGGCTCAATTCTGGCTTCTTCTCAGGCTCGCACTTGTCATCCGGATAAACGGTGCCGTCTTGCGTGGCGCAGTGAGCGGTTCTCGTCTCTTGAGTCAGTCCGCATTTGTCGTCGCACTGTCAAAAGCGAACAGAACCGAACGATGATTACGTAGAACCACAAAATTACAAGTTAGAAAGAATCTGACGCTTTCTCATTTAAATCTATGTCAAGGTAATGCTTGATATTACTTGGGGGAGAAGGTGAGGCGAGAAGCTACTGGCTCTTGGGGGAATGGATTCTAAAATAACGAAGGGATAATGGGTATTTGGGTGTCGTTTTCACTTCAGAGGGAAAAGGGCAGACTTACACCACTCCAATCCGACGTGACCCAGTCGAGGCCATCGCAAGGTCTCAATTCGCAGGGCTTCTCACGCTCTGGAACCTCGCCTTCGCATTCTTGGTCCCCGAGCACTTGGATCTTGCCATTTTCTTTCTTGTAGCATGTCACTTTTCTTGTTTCCTTGCCTGGCCCGCATAGACGATCGCACTGGCGAAATATATCACAACACATTCGTTACCTTAGCAAAATTCTATCCGAGTTATTTCATTTCGATTTTGCACAACTATATTTTATTTAATGGAAATCGAGGAGAGACAGGATACCGTCCTGTCATTAATTATTCAGACTTGATCGAAGCCAGATGCTCTCACTTCAATGAACTATACCCTTAGAAGACAGGATTTCTTCTTACAATTAATTATTCAGTACCGATAAAAGAATTTTATTTCGATGAATTACTTAACAGGATCGGAATATTGATTATTCAGAATCTGTGAGAGCAAATTCTTTTACTTTCATGAATTATATAGATCCCTGGATTTTATTTGGTACCAGAAGACAGGACGTCTTGTCTAGAAATTGATTTATTACACTAGCATTTCATACAGTTTGATGGTTTGTATGGTCAGGAGGAAGTTATTGGGTTTATGCAAGTTTGTATGGACTGATTGCAATAATCTAGATCATACCGGTTTCCATGGTCCAGTGTGGAATTGAGGGCACTGTAGGTCTTTGTTACACTCCTGACTGGTTGGCCCTTTCGGTCCCACCTTCTCCAGACACTGGCTATCGTCCACCACCGATGGTATTTCACCGGCGATGACCTGCTCGCATTTGATCTCTCGGGTCTGCTCACCTCCTTCCCCGCAGTGCTTGCTGCATGGACCCCATTCGCCCTCCACCCACACAGGTGGACAGGGGTCCGGGTTACAGGACACTGTGTCAGCTGGTTCCATCTGTGGATCGCAGAGGCTATCATCCACTGGCCGGCTGTCCCTTCTTCTCACACAGGCTACTCTTCTTGACTGATAACCTACGTCAAAAAACACCACAATGAAACAATATCCGTAATTTTTCAGAATTTTTTACAGCAATGCAATTGGACACATCAGCCGGAAAATTTATTTTTAAATTAGTCAATATTTAAAGTATCTACACAATTTTTTTTTTGTTTAATGTTAATGTAAAAACAGTGACTACAACATTAAATGAAAAAGCAATGTCCAATCCCCAATGCCCAACATTTCGATCATCCCAGGTTTAAATGCATTCGAAGCGACAGAAAATAATTTGTCGCATTAATTGTACGGTAACAATATCATCATATTAATGAGGGAATCACAAACGCTTCCGAACGAGATCAAAGCGACTTGAAATTTAATAAGTGCATAGCTAACTCGGTAATCGAACATGTAATATTTGCAAAACGGTTCGCCCTGTCGGATGGGAAGCGAATTAATTAATAATAGTTAGCGAAGCCAAAATATCCGTTTCGGGAATTATCCCATCAAGTTTCAAATCGCTGGCTCAAAATGTAGCGAGACTGGTCAGCGATTATTAATCGCAATGACTGCTAGGATATTTCGTCATGAAATGAATTTCGAAAACAATACCTCTGCCACAAGTCGCGCTGCAGCTTGAAAACTCGTCGACTATCCAGGTGTAGCTGTCTGCGTCGGTTTGCTGGGAGAATTTCTTTGGCATACTGTACTTGTAGTTCACTCCAACATTATGGTCTTGATACAGTAACTGTGGAAAAGATAGATTACATTTTTCGGAATTGTTCGCAGTTTCATTCGACATTTTACTCGAAGAATTCAGTGCAAAGAAGCATCAGTAATTAAAGCGTTTCCTTATGATGTTTACACAGCCATTTCTTTGAAGTACAGAAGGATTCGAACGTGTCCAAAAATCTGTGTAACAAAATTGTCTGAATATTTCCTCGCGAAACAAGAATCGTTTATTCTCGGATTGGCTAAAGGGATTTTTTTTATAGAGCCTGGTTAGATGTTTGATAGTTGAGAGAGGCCTGGGGGTACTCACCACCACGTAAATTGGTTCATTCGTCGGCCCCAAGGCGGTAATGGTGTCGGGTGCCGAGAATCCTTGCGGGTCTCTCGAATAATGGAATATGGTTCCAGCGAATTTCAGGCTTCGTGGGAAGTCTATCCTCCAGTTTCCGTTCAGATAATAATGGCCCGTCGTGTTTCTAACGGCTGCGAGAATAAAACGGGTTAAAGCGTTAGCAGCCGGCCGGTCTATTAGTTTCTAATTCAATAGCGGCGGGTGCAAGAGCGAGCCAGAGGTATCTCTGCGCATCGTACAAATTCACTGACCTAAGTAATTGTTCGACGACTGGATCTCCTTCACCTCTATGTTCGTCGCTCCCCTCGGGATCACCAGGATGTCGATGTACCCTAAAGAACAGTCGTTCGAATCAGAAAATCAATTTGAAGCACAATGATTAACATTATTATATTTCAATATTATATTCAAAATTCTGTTATTTAATAATATTCAATTTTACAAGCATTTATTTAAAATACATATTTATTTAAAATACATTAACTTCAAGTTAATGCTCCCGTCATTGTTAGTGCAATAAGATTTGTGTCATCTTTATTTAAGTGAAAACTACTTTAGGCGCACCGCGAACACAATTGCTGGACATTGAATGAGTCTGATTCGTCACTCTCTGAGGTGAAAAGCTATTCAACAAGAAAAGACAGGTATGCAATCGCCATAAAAGTTTTCACTTCGGTCGTGCGGCCTTATGCACACAGTATTGGTCAGTTTTTTTCAGCTGTGTAAAGTCTCGATTAGACACAAAGGGTGTTAAGAAATTGTATTCACACGGGAGACGGGGAACTCACCGACTTGTAGATCATCGCTGTCGAATAGCCCAGAGACAGTGTTACAATCGGATCCGTCACCGCCGCATTCTCTGCAAGCGTCTTCCTGCATGTTGCTTCCCAGCATCATGTCGCAGCCGACGTGCTAGCGATCAAAGTAAATTACCGTTTGTGCGTGCGATCGATATCGCGATCTTTCTCTCTCCCGCCATCTCTCTTTCTTTCTGTGCAGTATGGCGTGGTGCATTGCGATCGTAATTACCACGCCGACAAAATGGACAACAACGGATCTTTAACGTGCGATGAATCACGGGATCGTTAAACTCACCACGCATTTGCCTTCGACGCAGACGTCGTTCTTCTCGGGCTCGCAAGGCGTCCCGTCGATCACCGACAGCTTGTGCCTGTAGAAGAAACGCTCGCCCCGCGGCATGCAATTCAATTCGCACTTGTTCGGACCGCCGGTGTAAGGGATCCAACTGCGGGCAAAACGATTTCACGCGAATCGATCCGGTGAGTTCGGTGATTTGTTTCTGCTGGTGCCTCAAAGAATCGATTTCTTTCTTTTTTTTTTTTTAGCTTTCAATTTGACGGGGACCGTTTTATGGAACCGCTTAAAGGAGTCTGGATGTGTTTGTCTGTTTCGCAGAGACTTTTTGCAAGGTTACATTCCCCTGGAATTCTTTGTTCTTGCTTGGCAAACTTATCTTCGCTTGGTCATCCGAGCTCCACCGACGATGTTTTCGTGGACACTGAGTTTCGCCGATAATGGCATTATTCACATCAGGTGTTCGGCCTCTACTGCGTGTAATGAAAACACCGTCGAGAAAACTTGGTGTCGATGAAAACATTGTTGGTGTGGTCAGGATAACCCCATATCGACTACTTATTAGACATTATGTGATTAGACCAAACTGCTTTGTTATACTATTCTTATACTAGATTTCTTTGGGTATACGTTCGTAAGAGATTAACGTTTGAAGAATTCTTGATTAATATTACAGCTTGCATTGAACAATCGATTTCGATACTCACTCGTAGTTGACTCCTTCGAAGGGAACGCTGTTGAATTCCGCACACTGTTCTGTTCGGAAATCTCTTGCACCTTCGGGACATTCCTGAATAAAGAGACAAAAATAATGGCACTTAGGTTTAATTCGTATCTCAAAATTTTTTCTGTAAAATAAATTTGATTCCAGTTCTGTTTATAAGCTGTGCACGAAAAGATCAAAGGATATGGTATTTGGATTTCATGTTTATTTTTCCAGAAAACGAACCGAGCATTTCGTTACGTATTTTTATAGGTAGAGAACGTAATGAAATATTTTGCGGAGAATGAATTAAATTAGAGCTCTATTTATAAATTGTGAGAAAGGGTACGGTTGTTCCCGGAGGGCGAAAGCACCCTCGAGCCTTGCATCTTGGCGGGACGAGACGCATTTTTCAATTTGCGTCTATATCACCGTGGAGCACGTATTTCTTCATGAAGGAAGGACCCTCCCCGTGGCCACAATTTATTTCCGACTCGCAAAGGAGCAGGTAGAGGGGTGGAATGCATTCGCGCGGACAAGAGCCGGCTGCGCAAAAGAAAAACACGCGAACGCACGACATGGGCCACTCGTAACCGCGACCGCAAGCTTTCTCGAGTGCTTTCGCATCGAGCTTTTTTCTGTTCTCGCAGAGAGTTTGCTCGCGACCCAGTAATTATCGTCGACCCCCCATGCTCCAGTTTTTCGAGGAAACTCGAACAGTCGCAGTTTAGAGCTTTCAGCTTCATCCTACCTCACCATATAAAGTCGTAAATACTTTCTGTCCCTCTTCTGCACCCCATACGATTCCCAACATCTTCCTTCCTTAAAACATGTTCTTTAAATGATGTCACAACCTTGCGACAAAAGTAACTCAAGTCAAAAAGCTACGGTTTTCAGAAACAGTGAAAAACTGTTCCTAACATAATAAAATATTATGTAAATAATTAAACAATAATAATGTCTTTCTTTTTTATTTGTGTCTGACCCACACGAAGCTCATATATTTTTAGTTGGTTTATTGTTGTTGAACGACACAAATGCCACCTTTTAGATGACTCATAAAATAATATTTACAGAATTCATTAATGGTAATAACTAAAAAAATCAGATTTTAATTTGTATCACATTGGTCGCAAGGGTGCGATGTGCTTTAAAACGAATTCTTTAGAATATATCGACTAGAATACATTGTTGTTTTTTTAACTTCGTGTAGTACGCTTCTACAAACATGTACCTGCTTGTTTCCTGAGCAAGACAATGACAATGGAGGCCATTGTGAACGCATCCCACGACCCGAAAGCGAAGCACCCCTATCAAACAAGTTCGATTCCGAATCCGTGGAAAGAACGTGGTCCGAAAAGGGTTAACAAACCCGAGCGACGAGCCCTGAATAATAAAAGGCATCCTCCACGATCAATTAATCAAACCTGCCTCCCCCTGTCATTGTCCGAGGCAAACACGAACACAATTTCTCCGTGCGATCGATCCGCGAGCCAAACAAGCAAACACCATTCCAATAGCAACGATGATATCACACGGTCGGTGGATTCATCCCCTATCGTATGATCCCGAGTGTAAATGGCGGCGGGCAGAGCGTGTTGCCACCCTTGCTCCCCTAACCTGATCCATTCCCATAGAAATTGGGTTGGCCGTATCGTAACTGGGCCAGTAGGACTCGATAAGATCATACCATTCACTTTCAAAAATCATCAATCATTCACTAGGAAACATACTTTTATATATATATTCTGTTCGTTTAAATCGAAAGTATTTTGCACGGTTGTTATTAATTAATTTAGGCGTCTCTGGAAATATTGGAAAAATATTTTTTTATAATAGCTTAAGTATTGCAAGTTTTCAAAAATTGCAAATTCACTTTCCCAAGCCACTGTAGACCTTGCATAATCGTCCACAATAAACATCTCGAAGCGTAATAGGAAATCTCACCATCGAATGAGGAACGATATGATTTGGGGGCCATAGGGGGCTACGGGAGGTAAAATGGGGATACTCGGGGGCTTGTGGCTCACAGGTATAATGTCGATAAATTGAGCAGAGTCCTAAAAAGGAAGAAAAAACGCCCCAGCGGGACCGAGTACTACGCACGAGGATACGCGACGATTTATGACGTAAGATTTCTTTGCGGGGACGCTGGCTGCGGTAGCTGGCCAAAGGAGGGAGGGGGGAGCGAATTTGGGGAATGGGGGACGGAGAGGGTTGCTGTTCGGTGACCGTAAAAGAGGAAAAAAATCGAACGTGATCCCGAAACGACGCCGAGGATGAGGAATGTTGCCCGGGGAATCGCGGAACGGTGATTTATGGCGCGAGACGCTTTTCTACCGGGTTGCGAACCACCGCGATTGACCTTGACGCTTATTCAAATCGATGGTTTACGAGGCGAATCGTTTCGGGGTCACCAGATAACCGTAGCTGCCGCAGCCACGATCCATTGCTCCCGTGGACTGCGATTCTGAAGCGCTCGAGGGTGGAAAAATTTATTGAGGTGTCCTCGTTTTTAATATTTTTCGGGACGCGACGTGTAGCGGTGCATTTTTCAAAGCTTGGAAGCACACATAACACACCGTCGCGACAAAAGTGGCACAAGTGAAAAAACTACGTTCTCAGAAACAGCGAGAAACTATTTCTAAAACAATAGAATTGACTGGAACATGTGAAACGGGACAAACGCCGCTAGACAATTATGCAATGGAGTTAAGTAAATACGTTTTTGACGAATCCATTAATCTTCATCGCAAGGGTGCGTATAGCGAATGAAAAGAACCTGAAATATCGAGCTAACATATGTGTTGGTCAAACAAATTTCCCCGTACAGCGAGTTTCCGTTTTCATTTGGATGTAGAAAAAGTAGTGCTATTCGGAGTCGACAACCCCTCCGAGTGGCTTTTAGAGATCGAAAGAGTGGAGGTAGATTATGGGGGTGAGAAGTCAGCGAGAGAGAAATCCTAAACAAAAAAAAAAAAAGGGTCGGAAATCAATGACCGGGTCTTGGAAATACGGAGAGAGGCGAGTGACTCGCAATTACGGTGACTCGTAATTAACGGTTCGCGCTCGTTAAAGAAACCCGTCTTCCGCAACCCCCCGTTTATCCGTCGCAGCAGCCCGCTTCCGGCTACTCGAGAGTTTCATCCGGCCGGTAAACCGAAGCCCCCTCGGGGAGAGTTTCCACCGTTCGATAATCGCTGTTTAGCCGGCGGGCATTGTTACTAATTACGAAATCTCGAGACAAAGGGGGCGAGAACAATGAGCCGCGTTGCGAGGCAATTTTTGCAGTAAGCGCGCTGCAACCCCTCTTCTCACCCCCTCTCTGAAACGGATCGCCCCGTTTGATTCTAAAGTGGCTCGGAACACGGTCGTTCAACCCGTTCAATCTGCTATACCATAAACGACATTTTGGCATTGTTGCTGAAACCGTCGGGCACCCGAAAGAAAAGGTTATTGTGGCCGGGGAATTGTTGCTTTATCAAACAGTGAATTTTACAATTACATTTTAGTTCCGCGTTTCCGTGTGAATGGATTGTTGTTGGAAATAAGAGAAACTGCGTTACCGATCTATAATCGCGACATCTCTAATAACACAAAGTAACCATGAATGTAATGAGGCGTACGTGAGGAAAACAAACTCACTCTGTGTACAACCGCACGTGCGAACAGTCGTATCAATTCAGTGTATCGTTCAGTAAATATAGAGATATTTAGTCCACTAAAAGAAGAGTTCTATCCACTGGCTGAAACCTAATTATTCTACCTACAATTGTCCTTATTAATTCGTTCAATTCTTCGAACCCGGTTCATTGCTGTTCGATTAAACGTTGTTGCAGAGTGTATCGAAAATTCGGAAAACTCTCGGCCAAATTTTCAGTTGATTATCCCTGCGGAACACATCGGCGAACAATTAATATCTACAGGCCAAGGGCCGGTCTATGGCAACGACGCAACCTGCGGCTCGTTTCATTTAGCACGTCGCTTTAACAAAGTTAATACTTCGCGAGTCGAGGCCGCATAATGGCCGGCCGTTCATAAATTTTAGCATCTCCTACAGTGCACCGCTACAGTATCATACGACCGGACCATATTGTCGCGTTCCTAGACCATTAAAGGTCCTTTCTAAGCCGGTCGGGATTTTCAGCGGCCCTTCCGAGGCGTAACGTCCCTATCAACGTCCACCTGGGCGCGAAACTTTTCGAACAAAATGGTAAGTCGTATTAACTAGCTGTTGTCCGTTCGATCAGACTCTTCTTCATGCGTCTGGATAGCGTCGCTGTTCGTAAATCGTTGAATAATTAAGTTGATCGAACAGATATGCAGGAATATTTTATAAGAACTCCTACGTGTATCGGGTTAAATAACTCGACTCTGGCACTTCGAATATTTTCTCTTTATTAATACTTCACGGTCCGCAACTCAAAGCTTCACTCGCTCTCAACTCTCACATTTCTGACCCCTTGGCCCTTGCACTCGTTCCTTTTATACAGTTTAATTTTTCTCTTTGGTATTCTCATTCTCTCTCTCTCTCTTTCTATCAGTCTCACATCGATTCGGCAAAATCAGTCTCTCACGTGTACCCTGCGTTTGGCGTCCCTAGCCACTCGACGCTCGTCATTAGAACCCAAATACTCTTCTTTCACACCTCGGCCTAATCGGCCCAAACAAACTTCCTTTCATACAAGATCCAAACACGCTGGCGCCACGGTGTCGCGTCCACAATCACTCTAAACAATCACACCCCTACAGACATTCATTTTCATGAACTCATTCGAACCCTGCTGGTAATCAATTTTTATTATTCGTGTATTTTCATTCACTTTTCGAAAGGATTTTCAAAGTTATTGTTTTTGGACTGCCGATTTTCATGAAAATACCGCATAATACACCGCAGGGTGTAACTTTCACTCAGAAAAAATGCTAGGAATCAGGAATCCGGTTGAGAAATTCAGAAAAGTCGAAAATTTTTAGTCCCCTGTGTGAAAGATCAGCCCATCGCAGTTATGACAATGATGTTGAGCTTTTTGAACATTTTTTGACAATGATATTCATGCTCTCCTGAATAAGCTGTTTCGAACGAGTTCTGTCGGTGACACGCTCGGGCCAACGTACCGTCCAACCGAATATAAAACGGAATTGTCAATTAATAATCGCGAGAAACAAAGGGTTAAATGGTCGGTGACAAGCAACCGGTTCCTGGAACTGTGCCCGGCGTTGTGTTCGAGGCGGATGGAGTTTACGAGGTCACCGGGACGCCGTAAAATCGCGTGTGTGTGTGTGTCCAGGTACCACACACGAATAAGCCTAACAGGGCTCTCGCGATGATATTCCTTGTCCTGTCGGCTGATCGACGCGTTGACCCTCGCTGAAATACAACGCGGGATTAAAAGTTTACAACGGCTGTAAAGATCGCCTCCTGGGACGTCCACTAAATCCTGGCTCGAGGATACTCGCGGTCTGCTCCTTCGGGACATCGGCGAAGTTAAAACCGCGGGATCTCGAACCGGCAGTCGTAAACCCGCCGATCCGTACAGGTTCGCTCAAAAGAAGATTCCACGAAAATGGTTCGGCAAATATGTAATGTAATGTAACATGATATTTGGTCCCCTCAGGGTTTCAAATTCATTTACCAATCCTCTTCCTCTTTCCACTCTCATCATCGCCTTTTCAGCGGGACCTACTGTTTATGGTGGGTTCCGAACCACCTTTTGCCAACAACACGTGAAAAACACCCCGGGCGGGTCACTTTCCGGTTTTTTTACCAGACGGTCACCCATCCTAGTGCCGTTCACGTTCCACATTGTTTAACTTCGGTGATCTAACGAGAACCGGTGCTTTCAACGGGACTACGGTTGTTGGCTAGGGTTCGGCAAATATTAAAACTCTCAAAAATCACTGTGCAATGTCTTTCACTTCTCATACGATTTTAACCTGCTAACAGAATAGTTTACCAAATCTGCACACCTATAACCGCACCAGTTAAATAGACCAGACGAACTGCGAAATAACGAATGAATTGAAAAATATGTTTCTGCGTGTGTGTAATCATTTTTGAGACATCCTGTACACAGAGTTACGGTCGTCGAAGTCGTAAGTCTCAGAAACCAACGAAGTCCTTTAGAATCTCGAAACATTAGATACACGAGGCAATCGTTATCGTTGCCTGGGTTTTCTGCTACGAAAATACGATTAGTGCAGAACGTAATTGTCCAATTTCGAAAGATATTTTTTCTGCGGCCTTTGTAAACAATCGTTTAGAATCGTGTTTGCAAGAGGGTCTTCTATTCGAAGAAATATGTAATGTGCAGCGCAAGTCCAGTCTCCTGGACAAATGGAGTACGTATGTGTGCCAGAAGTAATTCGCGATTATCCCCCATCTATCCTGTCAGAATGTGCGAGGGTGTCGTGCCACTTTGCGGTATGAAAACCTAATTTCCTCGATGCACGCAGTTCCCGATGATTTCGTACAGGCGAACCGTAATCGAAGGCGGCGTCCAATCAACTCTCACGTGGACCAGCATCTATCAATCGAGTCTCCGACCCCACAGCTTTAATTTCATTTTCCCGAGTCACGAACATTCGGCCTGGGCCACACGTCGCGTCGGCGTGCAAGCGCTTCCGGAACCATCGTCAATTCCTAGACCCTCGCTATTTCTTCATATAAGATCGAGAAGGCTCTCTCGGTCAAAATGTATTTCCCAGGGTCACGTAGCGGCCATAAAATTATCATGGACGCGCGCTCGACGCCATCGAATCATTCTCCCGGTGAATCGTTTCGGTTAAATGTTAAATGATCGCGACGCAGACCGCACCTCCGTCCGCATGAAGAACGAGAAGAAAATGACCGATAATCGTGGTCCATCTGTCAAGGGAAAAAGAACGAGAAGTGAAATTGCCGCTCCGTGTCATTCGAAAAAAATTAAAGACTGCGATACCAGGATCATTCGACGAAGCACTTTTTACTCGAAAGTATACCGGGTTTTTAAAAAATTGATTTAAGAGGAAGTTTAGGAAATTGTGATTGTCAAACATTCATATTCCCTAGACTTTGTTAAAACTTTCGTCACGAGTTTGATTCGTTTCATTACGGCAAGGAGTTGACATTTAATTTGATGATATCTAGAAAATATCTTAAATGTACTTGATTTTAGAACGTCGTTTGCACGAATCGAAAGATCGTTTCAGTCGAAGCGACCGAAGCAATCGAACGGATTAATCGATCATCCGAACAATTTGTCAAGATCACCTGAGTCCGCTAGAAAAGAAGCAAGTCTAACAGCGTAGCGTCCCGTTGATTAAGTAGTTTTAAATGAAAGTTTGACGGGTCTCTTGGCACGTGTGCCGAGTACCAGGGCGTTAAGACTCGATGTTCGATCGATCCAAGTTAAAATGGAGAAGCGAACGAAACGATAAAAAGACGAGAGAGAGAGTGAGAGAAAGAGAGAGACCCTGTTCACTGGGCCACACGTGAACAACAATGCTCACGCTCGAAGCTCTCACGGTTCAGGGTTCAACGTGGCTGCGGCTGACATTTAACGAACCGAATTAAATAATGATATAAATCATTTTATTAAAGACCATCGAACCGCTGCTGTTGCTCGGCGAATTGACCGATATATTTAAAGGTTAGGGACGAGGAAACGTAAATTCATGTCAGCGGCTCGACATGCATTTTCTCTTTAACCGAGAGCAATGCTTTCTTCGATTATGGTTGCGGATCCAGGATTATAGCAAACTTAGTCGACACATTTATCCGAGTAACAGGTTCCAATTTAATTCCTTGGTTTTACCAATTACTTTTTAAAAATGTGAACCTGTAGGAAAATTTGAAATTTGATACTAATAATGTAAAATAATTTAAACATTGTATAAATTTCCATTGCTGTCATGTATCAATTATCGATTATGTTATACTAGTAATATTGTAATTGCAATTGTGCAACTCCACAACAAGAGTTAGGTCAAAATATGTTAATACGACGGTAGTAGAGGTAATAGAACTATCAGGTTCGATTCATTGATTCGCGATCACATGCAGATCAGTATAATTGAAGCCCGTGTCATGCGCCGATGCCTCGACGTCCCTTGATAGACTGTCAAGCTGTTCGATCTATTAAAGCAAATCGCATAAATCACCCATAGTTACGCAATGATTAATCAGATTCTAGTAGACGTTTGATTCACGCCATTCCAGATAATGCAAAGATCTCCACGAAGTGAAATCGTCAAATTGTTTGGAAATTAACAGAATCAATGAACGATGAATTTCCCTGATTCAGTGCATTGTAATAACTTATTGTAATTCACTAGGTGCGCATATAATTATTCTCTTGTTCATTGTTTCATCAAATCCCTGATAATGCAAAGATTTTAATATTATGCAGCAATAGGACCGTTTTGAAATTAACCGAATAAACAAAGGTCCACCGTTCCTTTTCCGTTTCATTATAATAACGTTTATTGCCGTCTCAGATGTCGTAAACAATACTCACCTGAACGTTGCAGGAGAAGAATCGCCTGGATGCTCCCGTGCACTTGTTGTACCCATTGTCGCTGCAACAATAAGACGTTTTTATAACGACTGAACTGGGTTCCTCTAAAGCGTTGTAAGGTCAGAGGAACAATAAGAAACAAAGTCCTGCAGCAACCGAGGGTACGGTATCTCCTGCAGGATAATAATATTTCAACGAGAACGCTGCGAGAGGTTCGGAAACAGGCATGCCATTTTCTACTGGCTGCTTGAACAGACCATTAAATAAAACGTCCACGATAAAATTACAAATATTATCCAACAACTGATGTTTCCAAATGCTCGTAATCTTTACGTTGTCTTAAATCACGTCGATTAATTTTTTTTCATAAATGCAACAAATCTAATTAATATGATGGAATTGATTTATGACGTTACACTTAAAACGATTAGAAGAAAATCATTTATTTTACAGTTTCTGTAAACAGAGAATGATTGTAATTTTTATCCGAGGAACAAATCAGTCTTGCAAATCTTTTCCAACACGTTTCCTTTTTCCAGGACATTCTCATCGGCGTGGAAGAACCGAAGTTCGTTCTCTGTTTCACGAAATCGCGTTCGCAGTTCGATTCTAATCTCGATTACGACGCCGTCCCGTCGATTTTGCATCGAAACGCGGTCGGTATCTCTAATCAGGAATTCACACTCCGTTAAATCGCGCATCCGGCCACCGCTTACTCGTTAACGAGCTTCTTCCGATGAAAACTCGAAGGAAAAGTGGAGCGACGAGTTTTTTCGTCGCCGTAAACCACGACTCCTCCCACGTGGCGAACGAAAAATCCAGGGGAAAAAGCGCGGATCCACTTCTCAATAATTCGCGGCGCTTTCGGAGAAATTACGTTAGCCAGGATCGCGCACGTTCCGCTGAAATTTTCATGCGGAAATCTATCGCTGGGAATGTAACGGATCGCTGTAATCCGCTCTTAAAACACGGACAAACACCCACACATTTATTTTTTTCTCGTTCGTGTCGACCACTCGGTCCCGAATTAATTTATTCTTCGCGCGTGATCTGTGGTAGATCGGAAAAGTTATTTTAATACCACGATGGTAATAATTTACACAAGAAGAGAGTGTAATAGCGACTTTAGACCTGTGCGCAGAGCATAAAAATATCGAACCTTTAACATTTATTCCCACATTTTTAATGCTGAATCTTTTATTCAGTAAAATAATGAATAAAGAGTGAATAAAATTTTGACAACTGGTATCATGTATGTGTAATTTCGTTGTTATCAGACCTGCTAAATTAAAGTATTAATTTTTAACTGTCTCTATTGATTTTATAATGCAACAGTGTTCGACCATAAAGTAAAGTACTGCTACAATACATATTGTGCAAAATATTATAATTAACTTGAATGTCCAACATGTACAGACGAATATAATATGGATAAAATGTTCGTGGCAGACAGCATATTTAAAATTTTGTACTTTTCATTCGAGCGTCATTTGGCCGTGATAATTCATGGATTTAATATTCCGAAAACTGCAAACTACACCTGTCGCATTAGCGTCGAGGTTAGCCATCGTTATGTCAAGATATTAATCTAATGGCGAACTCGGGGAATTAATTTCGATAAGCCACTCGCTGATGCTGCGCCTGGATATCGTAAATTGAAAAGAGCTGTAAACTCGGCACGATCGACCACAGGCATCCTATGCGATGGAGCGTGTCTGACCTATGACACGATCTATCCGATACCACAAAATTATTCCCTGCATTAAATGCCCTACCATAGCGATTAGCCCGCTTTCTAGAATCTCTTGAACGTGTTATTACCAACAGGTTCACTCTCGGTTTCACCGAATCTGATTTTCACGTTCGATCCTAGCGATTTTCCTTTTCCTGACTTTTACTTGTGAAACGGGCTCTTCGATTATGGATTGATACTGCACATTATGTACACATTTTTAGCGAAGTGCAAAGTACATTTTCTTCGTAATGTACAAGTGAAAATTAAAATCTTATTGCTTTCTTGTACAATTAATCAAATAAATGCACACACGGATGTATGAAGTAGTACATTGACGAATTAATGAATTAAATAAACGAATACTTAAATAATTATGCATAAAATTCAATTGGGATTAATTCTTGATGGCAAGACGAATGATAAAAGATGAATCATAGAAATAAATGAAATTTGTTCTTCGTGGCTAGTTTGCGGATTAAACAATCCCTCGAGGCCAATGATCGAATCACGCGAAAATTCAGCGAGATAGGGATCCACGACAGAAAGTGCAATGGGTAGTCAAGCTTAATCTTGACCTCAGCCAGGAGCTAAGAAGGATTTACCGCGATCTCGTCGGAAGTTTCGTCGGTGCGTCAAAAATTCTAGTGAGGAGGCCCCCGAAGCGTAGAAACTTCACCCAGACGAGGATTGAATTTAAGGAAACCCATCTCCGCAGGAAATGACGGGGTAAAAAATTAATTTTCCATTAGCCGGGCCTCGGAGCGTTTAGTACGTTCGTGGAATTTCAAATTTCTTATTACCAGCCGCCACCTCTCGCTCCCTCCGTTCTTTTTTTGTAATTAATATTAACGCGACACACTGTCTGCCAACGTTCGAAAACAGTCGTGATTAAACTAACAGTTCCACAACAGTTGCAAACAATTTCTAACTATTCAATTCAACGAATCACTCTGACTGTACAAACTACAAACATTTTCTAGGACCATATCAGTTAGATATCCTCTTTGGGATATCATTTACACATTTATACTTTTCACAAATTAACTTTACGAAGTGTAAACAAGTAAGAAGTCCTAAATACTCTCTGGAAAATTTTAAGCCAAAGAGGATTTCCCAGTGTCCTGATTAATCGCCATTAATCAACATCCCGTACGGCAACGCGAGCTGCAGGATAATCTGATGAATCGTTAAAAGGCTTCTCGAGGGTACGATATAGTGGATTTGATAATGAACTCACTCTATGTCGAGACACTGTCTAGTCTGATGCGAGACACCGCCTCCACAGGATCTGGAGCATGAGCTAGGCGACGACCAAGGTCCCCAGGTTCCTCTTTCTGGTTCATCCGTGTCTAAAACGGAGCTGCTGTGCAGGTAGCTCTCGCCATGTTGTCGCCGGTGTCTCTCGTGCCTTAATTTTATATGATGCTGCGAACAGAGAAGCAAAAGGAACGATTGATAACGGGTCTGCCATCAACAGTCTCGATGAAACTAGATGCTACGGGAAGAATATCTGCCGTGGGAACGCGAAAGATTTCACGGTAAGTGGTCTCTTGTTTATCTACAGCCTACCTAGAGGTAGTCTGTAAAGGGTACTGTGGGTGATCTCCGTTCGGAAGAGCGTAGGCGTGATCCCCTTATCAGAGAAGCTCGATAAGGTACAGGCTTTTAGCAGTGATGAACTGCGGTCGAGACGGGGGTGAAAACGTGAATTACCTTATCGTCTAGGGAGAAGATATTTTCAAGCTTATGGTTGCATCGTGTGGTAAACGTTCCACAGAACACCCTATTTTATTTAATTAATATTCTCGGTCGTTGATTGGAAATCGTATTTTGTAAAGGAATCTCGTTGTCACATGTTTGAAATTCTGGATTCTCTAGCTTGGCTCTATGAATTCTGGAAGTCGCTGTCTTTCATCCATAAATCCCAGAATCCTCATTCTCGCATCTAGAAATCCCAGAACATCCAAACTCCCATCCAAATATCCCCACGTGTCCATTAAAAACGCATTTTCACCGCCGTCGGTCGTCCACGACGAAAACTTCTCGGCGAACCAAAGGAGCATACTCCCCCTAGATTACCGGAGAAGGAAAGATCGAGATTAATACCCGAAACGGAGCGACGATTCTACGATCCAAGGAAAATTCGCTTCCATTCTAAAGGCGGAATCTATGCAACATTTGAATAGTACCTTTTGGCCGGGCTCCAAAGCAGTTTGCAGCGGTCGGTTGTAAAGTGCAAGAGGGGTTTGGTTTCCAAATAAAATTATCCGGCACACTCTTTCCACCATCGAGGCTTCCCCACCAAATTGTCGATACGGTTTCGCCGACCGTTCTCGCCGGTTGATCGCTATCGTTTCCACGCCGACCAAACCGAAATCGCTCGGAATTGGAAGATCGAAAATGTTTTCGGTCTAAACTGCAATCGGCGGATACGGGGGGAGCGCTTCGGCATTGTCACAGAACTTGCCACGAGTATCCACTTGGCCCAGATTATTGGTCTTTGAAGGGAGTTGGTGAAGTTGTCGGTAGCCGGCTCTCGAAACTTGTTCCGCGAAGGGTTAAGTTAACCGAGCCCGGACAATTTCGAGAGTTTCGCGGATCAATGTGTATAGCCGATAAACAGCCATGATAAATGAGGATCCGGGGCTTGTTTAATTTTTTTCACCGGGATTATTAAATTCTCGTGGATGAACTCTCCGTCCACAATAACTTATCGAGGAAACGATCAACAAAAAGGAAGCGAATCGTTATGCGAAATTCAGGCTTTACGACTGAAGATCACAGAGAAACATGATTGACAGGAAATCGATTCATTAGCTGTAACAAAAATGTATCGAACTATACTCGACGAGCCTCGGTTAAGCGATCATTACCGTAATCACTGATTATCAATCAGCAACGTTAAGCGTTCCAGCAGTTAAAGGGGATAAATGAGAAACGGACTACTCCAGATGGGTAGTTTTTCGTTGCAGCTTCACGGGCATTTAGCGAAGCCAGATTTATGGCGTTCTTATTGATTATGCCTCGCGTAACTCATCAGATTAACAAGTTACAGCGCCGGCTCGCGAGACGTATTAAATCATGTCTCTTGCGTTCCAACTTTGATGGGATCGTGAAACGAGATTCCTCGGTGAGTTACTTAATGCACCAGCCGTCTTTGAGTAAATCTCGTTGCGTGCTATGTATCTTTGAGCCTGACAGCAGGATCCTTTTAAAGTCTACTACTCCTGCTGGTTCAATCAAGTAAATCAACTCTCATTAATTCCGTCGCGCGTCGTGACGCTTCACGCCTGTGCCCCGCTCGCTAAATAAATAATTCACTTCCCTGTTGTAACATTGTTTCCTTTGCCAGATCTTCCGAAACGAACTGCCTAATTATTCCTTGTGCAGTCAACCTGACGGTGAATCAGAATGAAATGTCTACACATGTACGAGAGGCGCCTAGATCGTTTCTAGATCATTCACAGAGATCTGCGAAACCATTGACTGCGTGCAGAATTAGGTTAAACCGGGTCTAGTGATTCATTAATTAACGCGAAAACTCGGTCGACGAAATTCCAACGGTTCGTTCCACCTACATACACGGAAACGTGTTTCATAACTAATCCTTGTCGCAGAACGACGTCGATCGACGCGTGTGTAACGCGCGATGATGTAAACCGTGTTGCACAGCTGCCTTGGTTTATGGTTTACACGCCGACGGTTAGTCACCGCTTAAGACGCGCCGTTTAATTACTTGATTTATCGCGGGCCGGTCGCGATCGCGAGACTCTGTATTGCTGTGAGAATTCGTCGGAGACCTAATTTCTTTTTCGGATGATCCCTTTATAGCTCCGAAAGCGAGATGAACCCGACGGTATCTTGGTGAATGACTCATCGCTGTTCCGCGTGGAGTGACTTGTCACCACGTGTACTGACTTCGTGGAATGGCTCGAAGAATTTCTTTTTTTCGCCAGGGAACCTGTTAATCCCTTGTAACATCCAGTCAGATAAAGATTTCGAACATGATCCACCAAATACGTGATCGTTCGAGTGAAAACTTCTTTTAGACGCGCCGCGTACACAATCGCTGAACAGCGAATCAGTCTGATCCGTCACGCTCCGAGGTGAAACGCTTATTTAGCCGAACGAACGAGCGTGAAACAGACAGGTGTGCAATCACCTGAAGAAGTTTTCACTTCGATCGTGCGGTCTTATGCACACAGTATCGGTCTGGTTTTTTTTATTGATATTATTAAAAAATGTATTGGAGCAATTCAATACAGGAGAAAAATAAAACTAACAAGACTGGTTTTTACGAATCGACTTGTATCGCGCCGCAGTATTCCTCGCAAGCGGGGTTCGCGTGTGTCGCGCATTCATTTTCATAGAAACGCAGTCTCATCTGTCACGGTGCGTCGCTTCGAAGGGGGCAAGAAGGAAGAAGCTTCTCTTACGGTTTTCTGCGAGGAACCCCACTGCACTGCCAAAAAAATAGCAGAGTCTCCAGGCTGTAAATAAGTTTCGACTCGGTTACAGCTGTACCCGTGCAGTTTTCTCCGGCGTATGCAAACGGGGAAGAGAAAGAGGAGGAAGAAATAAAGGGAGAGAGAGTTAAGCAGAGAAACAGATGGGAGCCTGGGATACTCGCG
Source organism: Lasioglossum morio (assembly GCA_916610235.2). NCBI lineage: Eukaryota > Metazoa > Arthropoda > Insecta > Hymenoptera > Halictidae > Lasioglossum > Lasioglossum morio. The sequence continues at coordinate 6,333,527 of OU744330.1, read as the reverse complement.
TTTCCGTGCGACGCGCGAGCCAGCGGGCTTTTCTTTCCACCCAGAGCATCTGCGGTGTCGCGTGGACCGTATTGTGAGAATATACGACGATAATAATGGCACGTCCGCCGACGTGGGTGACTATAAAACCTCGAGACAAGACTCGGGTTCCCGCAAAACAGCCCTCGAAGTGAGGCCCGCCCGGGAAACGACAGATTAAAACGCTCCGAAGCGATGCTAGGTGAGACCCGTTCATGTTAGAATCTCTTCTCCCTGTTTTTCTAAGAGAGCCTCGCGTGAGGCAGCTTCACGGATCGCGTGAACCGAACCGAGAAAAATCGGTTAGGGTTATGCGCCGAGCTCATTCATGCGCGTTAGATCCACATGTGCGTTCACGTCTCATTATTTTTGAAATGCTCCCATCGACCACAGTGGCGGATTTATACTCCTGCTCTCTAAGCACTGATCGGCTAACCAAACAATCAATCTCAGAAATTGGGCAGCGAACGGAGAAGCCTTCAGAAACAGTTTCTTCCCAGCAGCCTAAAAAGCCGGAATAAAACTGCGGCCAACTGTGGGATTAATAGGGTGGTTTTTGCCGCGTGACGTTTTAATTAAGACGCAGAAGAATTTTTGGCACCGTTCGCGCCGCTATTAATTGTTCCTCCCCCGTCCAATTTCCCGAAAATCGTAGGGACCGGTTGACTCTGAATGTGCATTTAGGGTGCGCGCGTGAATGCTGTGCGGCACAATTACGCGAATTATGTGAAAGAATGCGTTTAACCTCGGCAACGTGCCGGTTGGTATTCAAGCCGGGCTCCATTAGAGACCACGAGCTGTTCGAGCCATCCCCGACATCAAAGCCGAGGGACTTTACAATTGGTTAGGTTTACGACGGCCGACTAGCCGCCGCGACTAATTTATGCTAATACGAAACGGTTACGCGCCGGGGGCAGTGCAACGTCCGCACCTTTGCTGGCACATGTTGCCGATAAGATTAGCCGTGTGTCTACAACGGCCGCGAGACAGTTTCCCGCTTATTGATAGACAACTCTTCTGTTTAAAGTGCTGCCGTTACAAAGCGACTAGAAATTCTTTTCTACCCTTAATAATTTGATCAGAATTCCAATGAAAAAACAATGCAGAGAAAAAATGAGAAAGTGTAAGTTGTTTACCCTCATAGTACCCTTAAATAAGAGGTTTTGAAGAATTTTGGGGACTATCTTTGATCATGCTTATCCTGCTAGGATTCAAGATCCACATGCAGCTCTTTGGATGTGAAGCTGCGGCTCTTTAGTTCCATACGCAAATATTATTAAAACTTTATTTATGCGAGTACTATTTATTGTTGGCAAGAATATATTTTGTGGCTCCTTAAAAACTTTGAAATTTTGTATATTATAATTTTTGACTCTTCCGACTCAAAAGGTTGCCGACCCCTGTGCTAGACCCTTTCACTCTTATTCTGTTTACATGGAAATAAGAAAGTAACATTTACATTTTCGTTCATATATTTCGAGCGACAATAAATCATTCTTGAAATGTATTCCCGACGCGAAAGACCGAACATTTCGTGGGTATCAAAGCCGTGGAATCTCTATTCGGTTTCTTTGCAGCTAATAAAAACGGAGCCGGCAGAAAAATCGACATAATTATTTCCAGACGAGTCGTTGGGGCCGAGGGCTCGTTTTATTTCCGCAACAATCCCCGGTTACGACAGCCGGCGCGAGAATATTCCTTTTGGAGCACAGGTGACAGCACCGGGACACCTACGGATACGTATAAAACAGCCGCCTGCCGTTTCCAATTCCGAAATCGTATCGGTTCCGCGTCTGTCACGGGACTGTCACGGTTCCGAGGCGATATTCCATTCTTGCACGAAACACGAACGCCGCGCGCCGCCACGCCGGGAAATTAGGTTTATAAATCCGGCAAGAATTTTGGTCGCTTTTTCGCGACACGCCGCGGCACGGCCTCAGGACCGGAGATATCTCGGCATCGGCAATGAGATTATCAGGCCAGACGCGGGCTGAAGAAGCGAAAGGGTCGAGGGTTCACGGGGAAAAAGAGGAGGACGGAGGGAGAGTTCTGACTTATTGCGGCTTTTTACCATCATCAACGATCCTCCTACCAGTCTGCGTGGCTAATCTGAGTTAAGTGGCCGTTAGCGAGGCGAAGAAATCTTGGAAATGCTCGCGCCAATCTCGCGAGCCCCCTGGCTCCTCGTCGTCTGCCGTTTCGCCTCGTTCGAGATGAGACACCGGCCAAATGCTAATGATCCTCGAAACTGTCGGAAATTGAGCGTCGATCGGGAACCTTTCAACCAGCACCAACTGTCTTCAGATCGTATTTTCACCCTCTGTTGCCCTAACTGCCTGCTCGGAGTCGGCGCTCTGATCTTCTCAAAAGCTTTTAACACGTTCGACAATTAACCCTCCGATGTCCAACAACTTTTTCAACGGTCAAAGCCCGACAAGGTCCTCAGGGACTTCTCTATAATATATTCTCTATAATATAATAATAATATGGCGTGAGATGCGTATAATAGTTTTTTTATTGTTAGCCGTAATGGTGTTATTACGATTTTTTGTGTTTCTATGTTTGTTTCTATGCTGCAAAATATGTATGGATATATACTGTTCGGCTGAAGGCTTAATGCTGTTCGGATGAACCGTATTGAAATTGCCGCATCGTTCAAAACGTCATAGGTCCGTAGGGACCTTGTCGGGCATCGGAGGGTAAGAATTTTCAAGTGTCTTTTATTTTATTTATTAATAACTTAAGACACTTGAAAATTCGGCATTTGCGGTAGTTTATTTGCGTAAAATAGTTTAGAAGATATTCGAGAAAAACCATTTTATGAGAACATTAAATTAATTATTTTAATCTTTATACACCTTGAGGCACGTTTTTTTTTAATAGACTTTTGCAGAGACTTTTTACACAGATTTTGTTTAATAATTTGGAACAACCCCGGGGTTGCCGTAAAAGAAATGAAAAATAAGAGCCGCCCTAGTGTCCACTTATGAATCATGGTCGCAAGGAGAGGTTTCTGACGCGATTAGCACCGGAGCGCGGCACCCGTTCTATCGACGCGCGAACGAACGAGTCCGACAGGTAGGTGGTACATGATCGACCAGTTTAATTCACTGTCATCGAGATTATGTTAATCCGAGGCTGGGGAAGCGGCGCGGCGCGGCAGCTCGAGGCAGAGTTATTCGATCGGGCGCAGAAAGCATCTCCTGCGGATCGTTGCCCCCAGGATATTGGATTATGTTTCACTGTTAACAGGTTACGTTTCATATCTCACTACGGCAGACATGCAACGCGCCGGAGCCAATGCCACGGCTAATCGACTCCTGGATCGATCATGGAAAGAGGAACGGGAAGCCCGATCCTCCCCCTGGATCCTTGCTGTCAAGATCCACGGCTTGAGCTTCGATCCCCGATGATCCTTCACTCGAACCGCAGCTAAAGTTACGCCCGGCAAATATTCATTTACGAAAATCCGTAACGTCTCCGATTCTATAAACAATCGCACGCCAATGTTTCTCTGTTGAAGCGAGAAAACAACCTTTTCCGAAAGGATTTCTGCAAAATAATTTTCTGAAACAATTCGCTCGAAGAAAATATCGTTATAACGTGAATGCAGCGAGCCGCACACGAGTGTTCTTTGTGTCGAGAGTTTCGACGTTCGCGCGTGAAACACGATGAAACCGATTTAATCGCGAAACGTATCCATTCTCTGCAGGATCGTTCGACCACTTGCGTCTCGATTCAATGAAACCGGTGGTCCAATAATCGCAGCATTAGCGGTCAGATAACCGCGAGCAGTTTTTAGTGGCAGTATCTCGGCGATACGATAACTTCCCCGGGGCCGGGCAAAATGTTGATCGTTAATCATGTTCGCCGTGAATTCGTGTTATAGGTACCGGTGGCCGCGAATAGCGAGCGCAACAAAAACTGTCGCGTTTGCTGCGGTCCGAATGCATTCTGCTGCAACCACTGTAGAAAGAGAATGCTCGTTCGCGAGTAATGGATGAGTTCGAGAAATTGACGAGGGAGGAAGTCGCGAGGGATCGTTTCGGATCTTTTGTTATTTCGCTTTAAAACCCGTCGACGGCTGTCGCGATTAAAATTCCAATAGCGATTCTTCGTTAATTAATGGAAAAGGGGATCGAAGTTCAATTACCGGGGGCTCCGTAGGAAAGTTTACGACCATGGGTCCGAACAAACTTTAGATGGCTTATGGACCAGGGTGATAGATCTGATTTGCTTAAGAATTCTTCCCTTTTCTAGTCTCTACTTCTGTATCGATGAAATTAAGAAAATTGACCGCCGATGGATAACCTTAAACCTACGTGTACAGTGTACAGTCTACATGGAAACTGATTCAATAAATTTCTTTATCCAAGCTTAAACATTTTAACCCTTCTCTGTATGATTTTTTAAATTGGAATGAAGAAATTGAAAGAAGGTCAGTTTTTGTATTTTCTTTAAAGGAAGAATATTAAAAAAAAATTAAAACTACATTTTCAGAGAAATAAACATAGTCAGATAACACATTCTTAGTTTACTATATATCAGATTTGTTAACTGTATCAGATATAATACACTATGCAGCGAAAAGTTAATCGCCTTTAGTGCTCAGTAGATCCAGTGTTAATAATGTGAAAAATAGTTTGTACAATGTCACCGGAATTTTTAGTGGCGACTTTGAGGCGTGCTAAGGGTTTATATTCCGTAGCTAACTAGTCCCCTTAGTATTCGAGAATGAATGTTAATTAGCAACTAAAGTCGAGATTTTCTGATGTCGTACGTGTACCAAGGCAAGCGGTTGAACCGCAAGCCAGCAAACAAAGCCTGTCAAATCGGCCGGTGCACGAAAAGCATGTAAAGCATCAGTGAATCGTCGTGTAACCATTTCTAAGGTTCCCGGCACCGCTAAAAACGCGGAGTGCATTCACACCGAGGAGCTGTTCCTGGCTGCGCAAGCCGGGGAAAAAGCCAATCTCCTTAGCCATTCGCACGAAGTGTTGATGTGAAAGCAGCCGGGATGGCACGGCCGGCTGTCAACCTAGACATCTATCATTCGTTTCTTCGTATTCCGCGCGAAAACTCACCGAACGAGGCCCGGTGCGGTGCTGCGAAAGGCGGCGCGGCGAACAATCGTGGCAAGTGTGTCGTGACAACTCGAAACCGGCCAGTCAGAGGAACGAAGTGCACGATGAAGTGCACGATAATTCACCGGCGTGTGTCAGTTGCATTCCTCTCTTCGGCGTGCGGTGTTATCGTCGATCTCGAAATCGTCTCGCTCGCAATTTGCACGGGTTCGCGCGGCGCGGCGTGTTCGTCACCGTTTTGCGGCCAGACAGCCGGGACGCTGACTCTGAACACGACAATAATTATTAAGGGAAAGGCGTGGCCGGCGTTCACGGTTCATCGGCTGACCCCCGTCGGACAAACCTACAGCTCCACTTCCCCGAAGCATTTCATTAACTTCTTCGCCGCCACGCGATCTCACGGAACGCCGAATTCCGTTCGACGATCGCATGAGAACAAGTCGGTTATTTTAGGAATAGCTTAATTGACACAATTTTTAGCCGCGAAGTGGTTAAGGAGCTCTGTCCTCGTTTCGTCCGATCCGAATAAATACAACGATGATGCAACGCGATGGATATTCCGAGATTAACGCTAAACCTACCACCACCGGTTCCAGATATTACAATTATTAGATTTGATTTCTTGTCGGCGCCATCATATGATCGAACCGTGGCGCCGACAAGAAATCAAATCTAGTTATCAAAACTTGGCGATCGATAATTAAATATCATTACAATTATTGGAATAATAAAAATGTTATCACGAGAAATGATTGTATAGATATCTTTAGTGGAGCACCGCGTTACGACAGCAGCCGTACAAAGTCTAAATCAAATCAGTCTTGTCACTTTTATCATGAATGTTTTCACCTGAACGTGTAAAAATGAAAAAGTTGGTGTTTCGTTTCAAAAAATCTTTTGAAGATTGTAGGACTGAGTGTGTGACTCGTTGTGAGATTATAGAATTGAATGAATGCATTTTTGCACGAAACAGTTCACAAAGGGTGGTAACGCGATCTCATGTTATTTCTTGCAAAGTTATTTCTCGCGTAAGACGGATGCAAGGTGTAGGAACACACAAAACAGCGAAAGAAACGACGAGACCAGCAGAGGCGTGAGCATGCAACGAGATTACCGTGGACCGTCCCTTGTCCCACACTCTTCAGTCTTCTATTTTCTCGTTTCACCAGGATACACCCGCGAAATTCTCTCTTTCTCTTTCTCTACAGCGAAACAAGACGGCTTTCATTTCGTTTCGTACGTGAATTCGCGAGACAATGAGTCGACGCGATCGCTGCGGCTTTCATTTCATTCTTTTTTTTTTGTTTTCAGCCTTCTGCACATCCCCTTTTCAGTTCCCAGGCTCGCTGTCGTTGCTTTTTCATCCGGAATCGTTTGTTTTCGATTTAATGCGATTCTGATATTGATTAAGACTTTATTTATGGTTGAAATAACGATTTACGAAAATCCTCGGTTTTAAAGGTGCGATCTCTGCGCATCTGGACGCAGTGTTTTCGTATCCCAGCGCCTTTTATACTTCATTCGTCATACTTTGTCAGAACTTCGTCTAATCGACAAGAGATATCGGGATGAAATTTCCACTAAAATTCGTTAAAAAATTATTCCTACCTACTGATAATTATACATTTTTGTAATCATTTTCTAATTAATTCTTTAAATTTTGATGTCTTAAAATAAAATTAAAAATTCTTCATTTGTTACTTATTTAGTAGTTTTATAGATAATTTAAATCGTCTTCGATTATAAATTTCTACGTATTTCTTGAAATATTCATAATATGCAGGCTAAATGTTGAGTAGATACTCTTATATTTTCACTATAAACTCCTAAAAACTAATTTTCCTGTGTTTGCTAGTGCAGCTTTTATAATTTAATGGAGAAAATGTTGTAGCTTCAGATTAAGGAATCTTTGACTAAAATTCTTCTCGAACAATTTTAGAAAATACTCTGTATTATTTATTTGAATCAGGAGACAGGAGATAGTGACGATGAAATTATGATAATGAGAAAGTCTCGAAAAATTGTTTATGCTAATTAGACCGGGCAGGTGGGTCGAGAGAGGAAGATCGAGATAAACCGGTGGTGTCGAGCCACTTCGCAAGGATTAGTTCTCGATGTATATTAATTTCTCCAGCTAATAATCTACCATTTGTTCTTCTCGCGGTGACATTTAGGGACCTTAATCGTCGAGCACGCCTGAGATCACCCACGGTTTTGTAACCAAGAATTAGCTGCTAATGGGCGAGATTCGGTCCACCACGGTCACTGCATAAATTCACCGTTGTATATTCTCATAAACATTGCAAAAATCCGGCTCTGAGAGATAGTTCGATCGGTGTGTCGCCTCGAACCCTTTGAAACTCAAGCCAGCCAACGTGTCGAGACGACGCAGCAAAGCCGAAAGGAATGCAGCCGAAGGTGTTCCGATATATTCAGCCCTTGTTTCAACATTATCGTCAGCATCACCAGACCACCGAGAAAATATATTCGACCTCGGCGAGAAAACGACGTGGGGTTTATACTCACGTGTCTAGCGAAGGTGTCGCGAACGGAGAGTCCTATGATTAGTATAAGAAGCACCGACGACCTGCAACAGAAAGGATCACCTCATTAGAATCCACTTTGTCCTGTGAATTATGGTAATCTAGATACACCGCGTAAATTCATGGCAGTTAGATTCGCTTCGCATTTTCAGTGCCACGAGAAATGCGAGATGGAATTATTCGTCCGTATTAAATTATTTCTGTGAATAATAAAATAGATAACGTTGACAGTCAGTGACAGCGTCCACACAGAACCACACAAATTCCACGAATACTGCAAGGCCGTGTTATCGCAGGCCCGCCACCGTTCTAACTTCGAGATAGTGTCGGCTGCTATTGAAACTTCAGGGGATCGAGTTTAGGCTTTGATAGCCATCGAGCCCGGGGCGATACGAAACATCTTTTATGGTTGCGGCCGGGGGGTTAAGCTTATGAACGTCCGTTGGTAACAGACTGCAACGTTTCGCGATGCATCGAACGAGATCTGTACCGGCATGAATATGTAAAGCTGCCAGGATCCAAACCAAGAGAGAGCGAGAATGCGGAGGGACTGCATCCCCCATACACTTCTAACGAGGACCTCCTACGGCCGGGTTCGTTCCAGACGACAGGTTCTTCGGCTTATAACCTGTCGACCCTCTTGCCCAGCTTCGAACAATTATGGCAATCCTCTGGCAGCCGCGTTTCACCAACCTGTGCAGCGCTATACGCCAATTTCAAGATTGCAGGACACGTACTGCAAGCTACAGTGGCCTCCTTGGACAACAGTGTACTGGGTTCACTTTATTTATATACATCATCATGAATTTTTAATTTACGATTATTGGAATCGTAAAGATCCATCCCCGAGGAATTAAGATTTCGATGACAATTTTTTCGAAAGAGGAATCCGAAGCTGATTAAAATGATTTAAAATGAAAAGAATAAGATCAAATAGGAACAATCTTAAATTAACATTAAAAAAAACTAAACGAGGAATCCGAAGCTGAATAAAATGATCTAAAATGAAAAGAATAAGATCAAATAGGAACAATCTTAAATTAACATTAAAAAAAACTAAACGAGGAATCCGAAGCTGATTAAAATGATCTAAAATGAAAAGAATGAGATCAAATAGGAACAATCTTAAATTAACATTAAAAAAACTAAACGAGGAATCCGAAGCTGATTAAAATGATCTAAAATGAAAAGAATGAGATCAAATAGCAACAATCTTAAATTAACATTAAAAAAACTAAACGAGGAATCCGAAGCTGATTAAAATGATCTAAAATGAAAAGAATGAGATCAAATAGGAACAATCTTAAATTAACATTAAAAAAACTAAACGGAGTCGATAAGTAGTGCGATATCAGATCGTAGTATCTACGAACACGTTTATCCTTTAAAAGAAGAACGTTTGGCCGAATGGAAAATGGTGCATAAATTAAGTGGTGGTTTCGACGGAGACGTTTGGCACCTGTATCGATACTATCGATGGTGCAGGATGTTCGAGGTATCGAAGAAAAAGCAACGAAGCAGCGTGTGTCTTGAACGAGCCGGTGCAACGGCTCGTCGGTCGAATGGTGAATGAACGTGTTTTTCTGCTGCATCGGCGCGCGTTGTTGCGTAAGTTCTTTGAGTGGGCGTCATTCAGAGGTTTTGGAACGTTGCCCGGGAACCAACCATTCGAGCTCTCCAGACTACATTCGAACGGCTGCTATCGGTCCCAGGACATAATATTCACCGTGAAAAATGGCTGCCCGGTGTTATTGGCCGAGAACGATGCGAAACGTCGTGCGACTCTAATGGCCGTCCCCCCCGGAACAACAACAATCTCCCACGGCGAAATGAATCGACGAAAAAGCTCGCAAATTACTTCTCCCGTCGGAGGAACTAATTTTCGAGATAATGAGGGCTTTAAGTACCCAGCAACGTTCTCGTCGTATTACCCTTTTAGTCTAAAGGGGAGAGCTTTGTCCTAATTATTGACGAGACACGGTCGCTAACACAAATTATTAAACTGGCAAATTTCTTCTTCATGGTTTTAACTTTGCCAGAGTATAAAATCGTCAGAACGGTTCTCATAATTCTATATTTTTTTAATGTTCTCTAGAACGCGAATTTTTCAATTAGCACATTCGAATTTCAATTGCTTCAATCTCCTTCGCGTGCAAAATTATTTTAACGCGTTGTCTAATTACACATTTTTAATATTCTGTAAAACATGTATACTCGTAAAGTTTGTCGTCGATCATTCGTTTGAAGTTCCAAGAACATGCGTATCTCCATACCTTCACCCCGTCAAGTTCCACTCGAAATCAATTTCTTGTTCGCCACCCAATTAAAATAATTTACCACGAACCAATTACCGCACCCACGAGATGTCCACTCGCCAAGGAGCGAGTGACGATAAGCCAGCTGTGTTTCGGTGGAACCGGTTGCCGCAGGCAAACAGAAACATCAGGAAGACTCTGCGGACGCAATTAGAGTCCTGAGAGCTGCATTCCAATTAATGCCACCTTCTACACGTGTTCCTCTGTCGTGTTCCGGCCAAGTATATTGTTTAAAATTACTTGCCGATGACGGTAATTAGATCCCAGTCTTTTTAAACCAACAAACTCCCTTTCATTCTGTGCTCCGCATATGTTCCTTCGACTACTGTGTCTGCGCATGGCTCACCTTTTCTACTTACTACTGCTAACACGTCAATTCCAGTAGAAATATATTTCAGACAATTCAAAGTTGTTTAAAAGCTAATAATAAGTCGATCTTATTCTAACTATTAATGTTTTATTCTGCTTTATGACAAATAATCTCTTCAACTCGATGTATCAATGAAATATTGTTAGATCTTCAAGCATTAATACCTGATTCATCTTGGGATTATATTTTTGTATTGTATAAAATTATATAAAATTATATAAATGATATAAAAGTCTCACACTCGTATCGAAGGGAAAGTTTCTTCAATTGTTTTCAATTTTCTTCTGCGAGAGTCAGGTTTCTGGTGAACGTGACTCCCGTTGCTTCGCTTTCCAGCCACGGAGACATCGCCATAAAGTTATGAAGTAGTATTCGGTACCGGTCGATGCAGCTTTAGAGTATCAGATGTCAATGGACCAGGAACAGACCTGTATCGATCCTTGTTGGGCGTCAATACTACAGTTTAACCTCTTGTATTCTCAAGGAACGTCAACCCCTTAGGAAAACTAAGGCTTCGGAGTCTCGGCAGTCACAATTCGTTAACAATATCCCGTTTCCCTTCCGAACACAATTTTGCAAACTGATATTTATTACATCCAGCGTTAGCTGATCTGACAGAAGAAAATCTGCAATCCAAACGAAAATCTCTCGAACTTAAATAAACACTTAATTTATTCTCAGAAAATTTTGTTGTGTATTCACATTAACACTAAACCTACCGAGCACTAAAAGCGATTAAAATGTTTTAGCTTACAAAAATGGCAAGACTCTATTTATCTAGATTTTTAGAAATTTGTAAGCTACTTCATAATTTCAATAATTGTAAAATGAAATATATAAAACTGGTCATTTGACCAGCAGTGGTAGGATTAGTGTTAATCAGTGTGATTGCAGATCTGAATATTGAAATAGTTGCATTTGTTAATAGCGTACACATTGCGTGCTATCTTCTGTGTATAAATAAACCCGACAGATTCAATATGAGGGTCTCCACCGATAAAAGGAAAGGAAACGATTTGGGGCCCGGAAGGGTTCAACATCCTCCAGAGACGAGAGCATATTTATTCCGCGAGGCGTGCAGAAATTAATTCGGCAAACACGACGGCTCGTTTGCCCCCGCGAAATTCTCGAGCGCCGGGTCCGGCCCGACAATTTTCCCCGATAAATCAGCCGCGAAAGTAGCGGCCGCCTAATTCATACAATTTCAGAAACACTTCGGAGATTTATCGGTCGGCGCGGTCGCGTGTAAATAGCGAGCAACGTTCGGGGAACCGCGACGGAAAAGGGGGGATGTGAAATAATTTATCGCCGCCCTTGCAACAGCCGGGAACAACGACCGTGAACGAGCTGTACCGGTCTCCATAAATCGGGCCTGCGACGGACTCGATTACCTGCCGTACACCGGTCAATTTACCCAAAAAATGTTTCCAATCCGAATTCATGTCCTTCTTAGTAGGGCTGTAACTTTCCTTCGTAGGTCGAAGATTTCGAAGCTCCGAACGTCGAAGCTTCGATTCCAGAACGATTTCTGAAAATTCGAAGGCGATGAGAATCAAAGTTTCTAATTTCGAACCTCCCTAGTAAATTAGTAGAACATTGAAAAAAACGGTCGTCCGTAGAGAATTTTTATTTATCAAAAATCGTGACATGGTGTAAGTCTAAGAAACTTCGAAGCTTCTGAAAAGTTACAGCCCTACTTCTTAGCTGCACCTTATTCAACATATTCTATCTCCGGGCAAAAGAAAAATATGCACGTTCAAGAGCAAAAGAAATCGTACACATCAAATTTTGAAACAGCATTTTAAAGCTCCATTCTTTAAATCTACGGTAATTTCATTTCCCAAAAAAAATTTGCCAATGTTCCTCGAGAGGCTTCAATTTGTACTCGGGGAAAATTGACGACTTGTTTCGGTTTCGTCGCGCACGCGACAAACTGAAAGCAAAAGGGGAAAAAGCGGGGCCGTTAGCGGGTGGGGCAGAGACTCACTTTCGTCAGGTGTAGACAGCGGCTTGCTTCCCGCACGCGTAACGATTACAGAGGAACACGTAACAGACACGTGTAACTGTTACTCTTTCTCTGTGGCCACGCTGCTGACGCAACGAGTTGTGGGACGACTCTGTTCTCTGTTTATCTCTCTCTCTTTCTATCTTGGTGAAACTTGTCCCGCCTGTCCGCGAGAGGATCAAAGTCTGGGTCAATGCTGCCGCGACCAGTTCCACAGAGAATTGCGTGCTTTCTACCCACGTCCCTGCTGATTTATTGGGAACACTTGCCGACGATGACGCTCGCTCCTAATGAATCGTCGCGATCGAAGTCGCGTGCTGCAGGTGCTGGAATGCGGACGAGATCGTTGCAATGCAGCCAACCTCGTCAGCTTTTAGCAGAGTTTAACCTCTGCTCTTCCCTTTAGTCTGTTCCAGAAATATTAGTTACAGAAAACCGTAGCGCCGAGAACATTAAACATTTATTATCAGAAATATTTTCATTTTGCAATGGGAACGGAAATAATTTTGCATGATGTAATTACTGTTTTCGTGAAATTTTATGATTCTCATGAATATATTAAAATTCTTTATAAATAAAAATAATGAATTTAATAATTCCCAGTCTTGTAATAATTCCCAGATATGTCATAGATAGCATTCCTAAGAAAACTTTGGAAATTTTCTATTCGGCAACTTTTCATGTACGTTTTTATTAGTTTGTAGTGCGTTTATACCCCTGCACGCGTGTTAATTCAAATGCGAATATCACTGAATGATTAGAAGAGTGTTCTATATTAAACAATTATCTGCTTTCCGATTACGAAATTTTTCAACAAGTCCACCGTGTAGGTAGTTAAAGGGAGGTGTGCAAAATTGAGTGCTCTCTGCTGATATGAAACGGGGGTATCACCGTTTACATCGTTCACGAAGGAATTTCACGGGAGCGAAAGGAGAAGAGAAGAGACAAGCCGTTGCATAAAAACTGAAGCGTCGCGAACGACATAACGAACCATAGCATACTCTGCAATTTCTCAGTACATCTCTGCGCGAGAACGAGACGTGCGAAGTGTAATATCCGCGGGATAGGTATTTCGAAATTTTCTGCTCGCAGTTTGTCACACAATGCATGTTGAAATCGTCTTAGCCATTACCATGAAAAACGATTAAATTAATAAGATTTATTAAAAATTGTGCAAGCATTAATAAAAATCATAATTTAATGATTTTTCAACATGATTCATCAGACAAATTTGATAATGAAACAACACTGATAATGAGACAAAATGTGTATTCTATAAAAAATCAAGGTCACCTTTCATTTTTCGGATTTATAAAATTCTAGCTGATACCAAAACAAATCCAACGGTCTACATAATTATACTCGTAAACTTTCCAAAAAGTGTTAATATCTGAATGAACAACTAACAGGGCTCGATATTGTTCTTTACATGAAGAATTAAATATATGTTAATTCTTTACATGAAGAATTAAATATATGTTAATTCTTTACATGAAGAATTAAATATAAAGTAAATTACGTGAAATCAAAAACTCATGTAAAAATATCACTTTCTTTTAAAATATATTTGGAACCCCTGGTTTTTTGTTGCTCTATGGCCCACCAGACCTAATAATTTTGTGATCTGGCCTATTCCACAAAAAGTTTGCTGACCCTTGAATTACTAAATCTGTGCAGGATTTCGATTTGCAGAATCGCGCGCGAATGCGAACGGTCCCAGACCGAGGTCTGGATCGCAAACGGCTTGCTCCGAATAGAATAGAGAATCCAGATAACGAAAGTTGGAGTCGAGCGATGCGATCTCCTCGCGAGGCAAAAGCGAAGTTGCATCCCGTAGGACAAGGGGCTCATTAGTAGCGCGCCGATACGCGGGAATACCGAAAGTTGCAAAAAAATCCTCGACGCTATGCCGACGACGGGAAAGTGGCCGTGCTGCTATCTGATCTGCAGCTGGCCGCCGAACTGCATGTGTGCATGCCTGCGCCCCTGGATAACGACAATCCGATAACGTTTTAACTAGTTTATCGGTTATTAATAATGCCGTTGCCGTTCTATCGACTCGCCGCCAGAGATTGCTTTTCTACAGCATTTGGAAAGTTCCGTTTTAATCTGACCCGTGTAGTTTCGCCTGTCAACGGCACGGCCATTAAAATCTATAGAAACAAGGATTTATCGTTGCACCCTGCATTTTTCCTTCTCCCTGTTTCGCGAGATAGCCTTTGTCGATGACGTTCTCCGATGCAGTTCGTTTCGATCCGTTCGAGTTCCAACGAAATGCAATTGTTGAGCGGATCGAACATCTATGTGTATTCATGGGACGTTCGAATCTATGAGGATACGTAACAACGAAACTGTTATCAAATCATTTTCGTCTTCTTTCCGAGAAACGCAGCGAAATTCATTTCATTTCTCAACACTACCACCGACGGTCAAATGACAGGTTTCTGGTTTTCATTTTACAATTAGTGAAATTATAACGATGCTTATACATTTTTGTATGAAAACACATATTATAATAAAAATCACAGCAAATCTATATAAATTGGATGATGTCTTTTTTATAAAGCAATACATGCCAGCCATTTTTAGAGCTCGGTAGTTTTAGTTAAATTCTTTCCACTGTTGTAAATTGTACCCACTCATTTTAATCATAAATGTATATGAAGTAAAGTGTCCTGCATGTACGCAGAAGATACACTGTTGCGTAATCTGAAAAGATCATTAAATGTTCAATGAGGCATTGTCAACCTTCAAACTGTTTTGTCTTCATAAGAAGAAGTTATGCAACCGGACATTACAAAATGCGAAGCTTTCACTCTCATGTAATCCTGTGTCCATTTTTTTTCAAATATAAAAAGAAAATAAACACGGTACAGTAAATGTGTTCATTATAACAAGTTTCTGATTCATCCTACTGCTGATGAACGCCGTTTCTCGAAGTCGAGTAACTTAGCGACGGCTACAGCCGACCGAATAACTGTCAGATTAGGCGATCCATAGTAGAATCGAAGCCTTGCGAGACCCAGCGATCCGGTATCGAATTATACGATCCGCGACGGTGTTAATTCGTTAATCATAAATATTCAAGAGTCAATTACCATCGGTGCGAAGGGTCGTGCACTCTCGCCGGATCAATTAATTATCGATTTCCATTACGCCTGCGTAATGACCTATTAACAGCGTGCGCTCGAGATCCTCCGGCGCGTTACGGCGGCGAACTTCGGTTTTAATATCGCGGTTTGCACATGGTGGTCCTCGTATGTAAAGTTTGCATTCGCTTGCGACCGGGCCCACTTGAACTTCGGACATTATTGCATGAATTATTCCCACTGGCTCCATCGGACCGTAAATAACCAAGAGGAAAAGTACGCTATTAATACTTTTAACGAGCAACACCCAGGTGGTTGCCGCTGCATTATTTTTACTTTCGCTGTCGCGCTCTGTGAATCATTGCATCCACGTGTTTATGCAAAGCTCTCGGTTCCCGTGCGCGAAATTTCAACAAATTACAAGCCAGCTATATTTCACTTCCTTGCGGCGATAGCTACAAATTTTATTCGATTTTGTATTCGACGTTAAACGTTCGATTTAACATTTTATCCTTACAAGGAGAGTGCACCAACGACGTCTCACCGATTTACTTGAGACTCTGTATGCTTATAGATCTCGATCTCCCATTTACGAATATATACCATTATAGACGCTAACACACAATAGTTGTCGAGATATTCATAAACAAAGTTCTTACATTACTGCTTAAATCTGCTGTTGTAGAGTAGGTATACTTCCACCCGGTGGGCTAGGGTTCGATTCTCGTTTGGTGGAAATTTTTTTTTCATATTTATTTATATTATTTATTCAACAACAAGTTAAAGAACAAACGTATTAATAAATTATAAATAAATTAGCCGAAATTAATGAAATAGAAAGTATCCCCTCGTGTCTGAAAACAGAAAAAATAAAGTAAATATGGGAAGAGAAAATATGGTATACGATAAATTTAATAATATTGCACTTACATATTTTTAATTACAACAGTGGTACGTGTCGTAAAAGCATACGTAAGAACTTTGTTTATGAATATCTCGACAACTATTGAGTGTTAGCGTCTATAATGGTATATATACGTAAATGGGAGATCGAGATCTATAAGTATACAGAGTCTCAACTAAATCGGTGATACGTCGTTGGTGCACTCTCCTTGTTAGGTTTAAACTGCTACTCGATCGTAAACACTACCCTCCCTATAATATTAATTTTTTTCTTAGTATACTTGATATTCCAGCGCTAATGATCACTTATAATTTTCTTAAAAAATGTAAAATGAGGATCTAGCGATTACCATTTATACTTATTTTTCCTTATATTATGGTAATACCTCATTAGTTTTCTGAAAAATATTATATTGTAACTTATAATGTATGATATATATATATATATATATATATATATATATATATATATATATGTTATAATGTATGCTATATAAACCAAACATGGTTTACGGCATCAATAAATAAATAAAATAAATAATTTTATCCTTAGCTGACATTTTGTATGAATCATGAAGACAT
The DNA here is from genome assembly GCA_916610235.2 of Lasioglossum morio. Taxonomy (NCBI): domain Eukaryota; kingdom Metazoa; phylum Arthropoda; class Insecta; order Hymenoptera; family Halictidae; genus Lasioglossum; species Lasioglossum morio. The sequence goes on along the minus strand of OU744330.1, from coordinate 6,316,618 downwards.
AAACATTCAAAATCTAAGTATGATAATGTTAGCTCTGAGCCTCTAAGCTTCACTGAACATAAATGTATTGTTCTTTGAATTCATTGATGAAAGTGGCCTCCACCAACAGTTTCACAGATAATGATTGACGATGAAGCTGTGTCTGTGCAGCTCGCCACCGAGTTCCCAGAGAAGAAGCACAGTACGTCTCCAATTTCTAATTACACCGAAGCTACAAGCCATCGGCAGACGACTATTATTCCCGTAATTGATCAATAAGTGTTTGATCACCGGCTAAACGAGCCGGCTCGTCGTTTCACGCGATAAAGCACGCGAGCCAATTATTTTAATTCTTTGCTCGCGTAACGTTCACCGCGTCGCACAGTGCGAATCACGAGATATCTTATAAAATCGCACGGCTCATAACTCCGATTCCATCCTGTTCACGCCTCGCCACATTGTCCACGGCAATTACACTCGATCGAGACGGGGATGGGCAAAAAGGGATCGATTTCGCCTGCTCGCAATCGCGAAAATTACACGTCTCGGCCTGTCGGTTGGATCACGAGCCGGTTGCGAATTACGTTCGCCTCGAAAATCATACACGTTCGATTGCGAATCCCCCCTCCATCAATCCTTCGAAGAAAAGCTTTTAATTGTGCCAATAGGTAACGAGTTGAACTTCGGCCCGGAAGTTAATTAAAGGAACGCGCGCGACCCAGATTCAGCAAGAGAGAAAAAGCTGCAGAAGGTGGTCGAGGGGTGACATGATTGAAGTCAGGATTCCTTTGGAACAGGGCACGCGGTAACACGGGTGAACGATCGAGAGGGGAAGGGGGCAAACAAGCACACACCGTTACGATGCGCGTCCCGGCACGATAATTGTCGCGAAATATTTCATCGAGAGACTCCGGAGAAACCCGATCACCGTGTCGTTAATTATCGAAACGGGGCCATTTGTTTTTCAGTCGATCGTAATTGACCGGAGCCGTCGACAAGGCGCGCCTATCCATTGTACCAGGGACCAGGCGGCGCAGCGGCTACGTTGTTGCGAAGGTGGTGCATCAGAGGATCCACACGATCGCCGCCGCTGTGATCCAGAGGATCTCTGCCCTCCGCCCGCGATATTCCACTTTCGAACACGGTTCACTGGCCCCTATGTTTCGGTCTGTAGCGACGCGCTAATTACTGATTATTAAGGGTAGTTTGTTAGGTCTGGGTTAGATCGATTATAGGCACAGTGAAGGGGTTTGTTCGTGGGAGGTCCGGCGAATCAGGTTTGTGGATTAATTGGTAGAGTGATAAATGATTATTACGAGTTATTAAATCTACAACGCAGACAAATAAACTCCAATTTGGGTCTTGTGCCCTGCAATTAGACTGCGGATTTTATGCATTTATGACGAAAATGAATTAATCAAATACAAAATTTTTATTATTATTATTTATTATAGACGGACTGAAGACCTTTTACATAAGTGTTTACAAAATCAAAGAAAAAAAAATAAAAGAGAAAGATACAAGACTACTCGTGTAATAACAAAGAAGGTACATGCACAAAAAGAAAAATTTAATAATAGTACAATCGATATGGTATTATCATATAATCCCGCGTAGTTGCGTTTTAAAATTTTGTAAAGAATCAATGAAAAAATCAATACGATTATAAATAGTGCACGATTTTGTAATAATGCGACACATTGGATTAATTAATCCATAAGTAGATTTCGCTTTAAGTGTTTGAAAACCCGCTCTTGTTCTCAGTTTTGACTGGTTAAAATTATTGAAAGAGGAGATAAAGGTTCGTTTCGATTCTGTTCCGTACAGTTGACTTGGACAATTTTTATTTTACATGAAGGTCCGCAGTGCAATCATTAGACTATTTTTATTTTGCCAACTAGCAATGGTAGGTTTACCAAAGATTCCAGGACACGTCAAGGAGCAATCGTGATGGCAGGGCAAGAGCTATCCCGAGGATCAAGTCAGGAGTCCTAACCGCGATTTTACGATCCACTATAATTCTGACCATCAACGTTGGCACGTTCCCAAGAATCGGCCGGCGGCTAGATGCCCATTCGGATAACCGGCTAATACCGAGGTTTACGCTCTTTTTTCGTCGTTGCGAGTAGGATAGCGATCTCTCACCGCGGCGTGGCACGGCCCCGAATCGGGTAATTGGATACCGAACTGGAGCCATATAATGAAGAGATTATGCGTGCCAGCGGGAGATAAAAGGTCAATCGCGCCGCGAACCGTACGCGACTCGCCGAAAATTTTCGCGAGCCCTGAACACCGGTTTACTCCCCTTTCGGTTCGACCCGTGAAATCGTTCTGATAACGGGTCTGAAAATCCTGTGCCGATACGAAATTGCTTACAGGAGGAGAGGCTGTAAAACGAAGTCGTAAAGACATCGAGGGCCCAATAAATTCCAGTTATATGAACCTCTCATTGTCGAGTATCCAGTAATTTACTTTGAATCGCGATAGACATCTTAATTGGATGTGACTTGGTCATCTCTCGTCGGATTGAGAAACTTCGGATTGTAGTTCGCGAGCATTGAACTGGATTTATGTGACGCGAAGATGTCGACGTGAGATGCTTCTCTCGTAAAGTATTTGCTCTTTTAACCTTCTCTCTGCGTGTGGGGTACAGACGCATTCCGCGGAAATGAAATGTCGACGAATGGAAAGATTCCCAAAAATGTCTAGACATTTTTTAAATATTTGTGGATCTTAGAAAAATAGGATATCCCGAGTGATGTTCTTTATCATTATTGAGGCATTCGGTTAAATGGAGATTTTAGAGGAACAGTTGAAAACTGATCGTCATCGACGAGAGTCCTGCACGCACTATAAATTATGTGTCAGGACGATCCAGCAGGACGAGAAGTGCTCCATAAAATATTAAACTTGCCAGGTTCGTCGGTCCCGTCTGTCCAGTTATGAGTTCGAAGTTAACACCGCGTCTCGACCCATTTCCCGGGCTGAGAGTGGTCTCGCTCGTTTATATTCCCGGCGAATTCTAACGAAGTTGGAGCGTGCATTAAAAGAAATTGACGGCAAAGATCGTCAAGGAGTTTGCGATAGACGAGACCTCCATCCGAATCGACTGCGACAGGGCTGTGCGTCGCATTCATAAAATTCTCAATTATTGTTCTGGCATATTTCCCTTGAAAATAAAAGATTGAAAACCGTGACCATTGTTTCGCTTGAAGCTACGAGTCATTTTAATAAATGGACTAAAAGTAAAGCGAACGATCTCTGACGAAAATTAGCAGGATTATGCTCGTGGAACAAAACCTGAACCCTTTGCCATATTTAACAAAGTTTAATAAACATGAACGTTACGCGCTTCATTGTAAATGAAATAAAATTTTATTCGTTTGTAGTTAATGTTCAAGCATTAAAATAAATGTAGCCATACAAAAAATATACATTTTCTTCTCCCTTCTACGACATTTTTGTGCATAAAGACGTTTTAATCACTGTAACTGTAAAGAAAATGGTATGGCAAGGGGTTAAACTAGCCTTATCGGAATACAAAGCAGCCCAGCACGAAAAAGAGAGTCCCCTAATCTCCGGATTCGCAAATTCGCAATCAAAATAGCGAGGCAGTTTCGCGGAACAGCGTGCATTATCATCGCAATATCTGCACGGCCCGCAACATCCTATTACGAAAATGAAGCCGCGGTTTGTGCGTTCGGTGTACGCCTATCGGCCAATCACAGTCCGATTCCTCAATTACTATTAATCTTAGGCTCGATACCCCCCTTCAAGAACAATAGCAGGCTCGGGTCAGCCCCCGATGCGACTTAATCCTCTTGTGATGCAATCGCATTAGGATTCCAACAATATCCTCTCGCCACGCGATCGGCCGAGGTCAGAAGCGGAAACGAGTACCTCGCTTCGGAAAGGTATACATAGTGATCTCTCGAATGAGAAGACGCTCGGATCTCGCGCCGGGTAATAAACGTGCTTCGTTACCGACGACTTGGCTTAATTGAAAGCTAAAATACAAGTCCGAGACGACGCTTTTCGCGCTGGAGAGTAGACGTTGATTAAATCCTTTGCTCTTGTTTGCTTCCCCGCTCGGCTATGTACCTTTCCGAGTCTTTTCGATTACCGAGGATCATCGATCCGTGGGAATACGTCGAACCTGCGAGATTAGAAATAACAGTTTGTGCTGAATCAGGGTAATTTGCAGTTTCTGATATTTTTGATTTTAGAATGCTGTTGTTCCTCTTTCTTGAGCTGTGAAATCATATCTTTGATTTGGTATTAGCAAGCTTGGAACTAGAACCTATTTTTCTGGTTGATTTCCTAAAGATGATTATCTATTTTGATTGACGAGTGAGTGGGACGCTCGTGCTTATGACTATGATAAGAACAAAGTATACAACTGCTTGTGCTGAATCAGGATAATTTGCAGTTTCTGATTGTATTTTTGGTTTTGGGAATGGTGTTGTTCCTCTTTCTTGAGCTGTGAAATCATATCTTTGATTTGGAATTAGCAAGCTTGGAACTAGAACCTATTTTTCTGATTGGTTCCCTGAAGATGATTATCTACTTTGATTGACCAGTGAGTGGGACGCTCGTGCTTATAACTATGATAAGAACAAGGTATACAACTGCTTGTGCTGAATCAGGATAATTTGCAGTTTCTGATTGCATTTTTGGTTTTGGGAATGGTGTTGTTTCTCTTTCTTGGGCTGTGAAATCATATGTGTGATTTGGAATTAGCAAGCTTCGAACTAGAATCTATTTTTCTGGTTGGTTCTCTGAAGATGATTATCTACTTTGATTGACCAGTGAGTGGGACGCTCGTGCTTATGACTATGATAAGAACAAGGTATACAACAGTTTGTGCTGAATCAGGGTAATTGAAATTTAAATGGTAAGAAAACGGTACCACAGGATCAGAAGATTTGTATCACATATAATACACAGTAGTTACGATTCAGCATAAGAAGCGATCACAAGACAGAACAGAGTAGAAAATCACCAGGACGCGGTGGGTGGCTCGAGCATAGAACGCCATAGAAAGCGAACGCCTTCAGGATAAACTCCCATTCATCGAACCAATCAGACCCAATGGAGATCCGGCTCCTAGATGCTTCTCGGAAAGAATTCCTTTACCTCTCGCTCGTAACAATATCCCTGCAGCTGCATAACTAATAGTATCTCATTAAAGATTTCTTTCGGCCCGCAAAAAAAGCTATTGTTTCAACGAAGATTTTCATTTTACATTTATCCGATAACGTAACTTCGAGCCACTACCATGAACGTACAATACAGGTTTAACATAAACGATCGATACTGATATTCAATCTTCCATCTTCATGCTCCTCCATTTTCGGTTTCGAAATAATCCCTGTTAGTGCACAGGGGTGCAAACAATAGTCCTCTTTCTAATCTGCAGCCATTGATCAATTAAAAAGTTCATATCCATAGTTCATAGGTTTCAAAGAATCAAATAATGTGTCAAATTATTCCAATTAATTGTTCTGTAAAATAACATAGTGATTTCGGTGTTATCCAGAACCAATTCCGATAATCGCAGGGCTGATTCCATCGGTTCCCACAATTCGCGGAAAGCCTCGAGAAACGATTTCGAGCGCGAAAGAGAAAATCGATTTGCAAACCAGGTTCCAGCATTGTTGTCACCATAATGGGAAAGTTAATGGGCGCGTCAGGTGAAAAACCGGAGTTCCGCGATGGGGTTTATCGCAATGGGAAAACGCGACCGGTGACTTACGAGCCGGTCGTCGTGGTCTATCCGACCGGTGCAATTAATCATCCTCGGAGGAACGCGCACCTAATTCACCGAGGTTGGCGACGAGAGAGGCCCCATGGACGGGCCCGAGACATTAACCGTGGGACGAGCAGAATTCCCCTGTGTTCCCACCTCGCAGGTAAAACCACGCAGGTAAAACCTGATCGGAGATTTCCTCGCGCGGTCCTCGTAAAGCTGTCCGGTGTGCTGTTCGCGGGATGCGTTGGCCCATGGTCTGCCCATGGGGGCATAAACCACGTGACTTATTGGCCATTCGACGGAAGTAAAGCCTCGTCGGAGATCCACACTCGGAAACACACGCCAATTAGCGACTCTGTGTTACCCGAGGTCCCCTTTCTTATTTGTTTCTTCTTCCTCGAGGTTCCTCGTTCCACTGTCTACACCTCGCGAACCCTCGGTTTTGTGGCAAGCAAAAAGATGGCGAGCCATGCTGCGTGAGCTGAAGCTTGATAGTGCTGCTCGCAATGGATTTGCAGATCGTCATTGTACAGGTTTTACTGTCCATTCCGTTTACCTTGCTTTATAAGGCACCTGGCTATTAAAAAAAAATACGTGGACATTTTTATATATATTTTTGGCGCGTTGAATAGGAGTTCGGAAAAAGTGAAATTTCATTCGGAAGAAGAACAACGAACGTCAGAGACGATCAGAAATTATTTTTCGTGGAGTTCGACGTCTACCTGTTGGAAGATGGTGTCCCGAAAAGCTAGATCGCCGATGGAGCATCAATCACGGTCGCGAGCATCGCGGAATTGAATTCCCGACGCGCTATAAATCTCAATAATAACGTACACGAAACCAGTTAGCGATTTTCGCCGGATCGAAAAAGCGAGAACGGAAACCAGCCGAAACGGGGCCAAGCAATTTATCAAATCTTCGACTCCTACGACAATGGAGGGGTCACCTATATTCCGCATAGTCGGCTAGATGAAATTCTGATTGCGACGAATGCCCAAAGAATCTTCGATCGCGAGTCCCTTTTCGCCCGTTCGAACGTATTAACTTTCCTTCTAATACTCGTTCCAGAGCTTGGCAACTTCGAGCGAGCAACTTCTCCTTGAGTTCGATATTCCGAGGACCCTGGGATCTTTCGAAGTTCGGGAAAGATCGTCGTTGCCTTGGGGGATGATCGATTTCGGAATCAACCAATTTTTATTCTGCATGTAGATATATATATGCAGTCTATTTATTACCACACCTTTCTGGAAGTCATGAAAGACTGTGTTCAAAACAATCAAATAAAAATGTGCTGTTGAAAATCGACGTTTTCTTCATCGAAAATTGTGTAAAAATGAATCAGACGTGTTATGAAACGTATTAAACGTATTCGTGTAAAAAAAGGTATTATGTAAAAATGGTTGCAGGTGCAGGACAGTTTTGCAGCCTCCTGTATATTTTCCACAATGAGAAAAAAAACAAACAGAAAAGGATGTCGATGAGGTACATTGTTGTCTGCTGGCTGAGACAAAGAAACGATTCAGAGGATTTTTCTAGAGGATCGAAAGGGGTGAATCTCTCTCCACCTCCTTCTCTCTCTCTCTCTCTCTCTCTCTCTCTCTCTCTCTCTCTCTCTCTCTCTCTCTCTCTCTCTCTCTCTCTCTGTTGCTGTCAGCAGCAGTTCCAGCATTTCTAACCGCTGTCATCGCCATTCAATCCTCCTCCAGCTGATGAAACTTTCCATTTCCATGCTGGTCCTTATTCTCGCTCTTTGAGCCGCGTTCTCTCATCCCATTCCGTCTCGTTCACAGGAATCAAAATCGCCGGAATAGCTCCCCGCGACGATTCGGCCGCAACTCCGGGAATAATCGGGAATAATAGTCGCCGGGGAAATAATCTTCCGGTACAGGAGGAGTATTAAGGCAAACAAAGTAGACTGTCTGGACAGCCAGAGAGCGCAACGGTGGATTCAACCCCGGTTTGATTTATGGTAATAGCTTGCTCGTTACCAGCCCTCGTTTTCGAGCTAATGAAATCGGAAGTCGACTCGAGCTTTCCGGAGGAATCCGAGTGATGTTCCTCGATGATTGATGGCACGCTGACTGTTAATGATTTATCGTTATCGATTCTAATGTCTCGTCTCGATAAAAATCCTGAACTGTGCCTGACAAATCGAATCGACAAGCTCGCTGGCTTCTAGGTTGGCAATGGTGACAGAGTTTAACTGCTTCATACTTTGCCTGGTAGATCAGTTGCTGAAGTTGTTGCCAATTTATTTTTGGCTCGTAGAGAAAATGCAGAAATGTTTCGAGAGTGTTCGACTAGCTCAAAATGATTATTTTGAAAGTCTATGACACTTCAACTTCTGAAATTTCAAGTATTTCCTTGCAGAAATATTTCGAGAGTGTTCGACTAGCTCAAAATGATTATTTTGAAAGTCTATGACACTTCAACTTCTGAAATTTCAAGTATTTCTTTGCAGAAATGTTTCGAGAGTGTTCGACTAGCTCAAAATGATTATTTTGAAAGTCTATGACACTTCAACTTCTGAAATTTCAAGTATTTCCTTGCAGAAATGTTTCGAGAGTGTTCGACTAGCTGAAAATGATTATTTTGAAAGTCTATGACACTTCAACTTCTGAAATTTCAAGTATTTCCTTGCAGAAATGTTTCGAGAGTGTTCGACTAGCTCAAAATGATTATTTTGAAAGTCTATGACACTTCAACTTCTGAAATTTCAAGTATTTCCTTGCAGAAATGTTTCGAGAGTGTTCGACTAGCTCAAAATGATTATTTTGAAAGTCTATGACACTTCAACTTCTGAAATTTCAAGTATTTCCTTGCAGAAATGCTGAATAGTTTACCAAGGATTAGAAGCGAACGGCTGGTCTATCGGGTTCAAGTGGCCTGACACGGAAACCTTAGAATCTCTTCGAGTTCCAAGCTTCTAACATTTCAGAAAAATCGGCGCCAGTGTTAGATGTCGGGGGATCGAAGCTTCGGAACATAGTATTCATTATGCGCGACTACCGCCATCTTGTCTCTGGGGCTTATTTCTGCACAAAGCTCCTAATTGGCGGGCAACTTCCCGCAAAGTTTTCCCGGGAAAGTTGTTCGTGTATCTGGCAACAAACAGCCCCAGAATCCACCTAGTCACACCTTCGCGAACTCGATGATTCTACCACGAGTCTGGCAACCCATGAAATAACTCGATTTACCCTTCTAACTAGCCTTTCCGCGGGAATCGGGCTCCGTGGTGCTCAGAGTGACCTATTGGCTCGATCCCCCGCAATTAAAACTTTCTTCCACTCCTTGGCCATCAAGATTCCTAGTCCCAGAGGATCCTGGGTGCGATCGGAAGAATCGGGATCATTGCCGAGCCTAAAACTTCGTCGAACTTCCGGCAACCCATTTTCAAATACACGAAAATTCTCAGACACAATGTTTTCGATCAAATATCAAATGGAAGAAAGTTGTTCATCAAGTTCTTCATTGAATAAGCTATTCTTCAAGCACACGGAACTTCGCTTTAGATCAGAATAACAAAATCTCGGGGCAAATATTTTTAGTTAGGTGATAAAACAGAAAGGATACGAAGCCCCGATTCGACTCGAGAGATGAGCTCTCCGGTATCTCAGTGCAATGAACTCTTTTTGACGAAGCTAGCATTCACCGACTTCCCCTAAGGTGCTCTTTGAGCCGTGCTTAAACATATTCGACGCTTGAACTGCTCACTTGAGGATCTTCGGTGCCACTTTCATTAGCGGACTGCTCATACTGGGGCTGACATTACTGTATATCGGTGCTCCTGAATGAAAATGGCTCTTGGGACGTCTACGGACCTCTAACAAGATTGGAATTACTAATTAGAATCTTTTCTGGCCGCTGGGCGAAGGATTACAGAGTCGATTGCATCGAAGTTTTGCTGTTTCTCGCTCTAAATTAATTAAATCCGGCAGGGTAATGTGTTGTGAGGACGAGGTTGAGAGATCAAATATTACTATATATTTAGTATTTATTCAAACTCCATGACACAATGAAATAACCGTTTATCAGTGGTGAATTACAATAGTATGTACTGCTCGCATATAACACAATATAATATTTTCTGACTGTTAAATTGAAAGTGGAACCATTGATGGTTAGAATACTTTAAAGACTGTGAGAGCTGTTACTAGCTCGGTAGGCTGGCTCGGACTGACTTGACCATTCCTTCTTAGGCCCTGTAGTACGGAAAAGATGGCTACGCTTGAGGTGTAATAAACGGCAGGTCAAAAAAGAGATCTTTCCTCCTCCGCATGTTCCGTGCATTTCGGTGTATACTCCAACATAATGATCTTGCAATATGTCCATGAGGCGTTAAAATTTTTTATTTGTTTTTCCAGGATTAAAAAACCACACTAAAAGCTGTAATGCGTGTTTACTAATATATCACTATCCCGACAGTGTTACGCAGACGAACAAAAATTTCGCAGATTCCGACAGGCGCGCGCGGTTTCTTGCTCGGCGGCGGCGGCGCGGCGGTCGAACAGTAATCAATCACCGATATAATGAATGCTTCACGGTAATAAAATCAATCCCTTCTCGAGCAGCGTTCATTAGGGGTTACGAGCGTTTCTATTATGCAGGCGCGATACGGCGCCGCTTTGTAATACAATACAGTAAAAGAGGGCACGCGGAATTGCGGGCGACATTACTCACCGGCTTTGAGAGCACGTCCAGTTTCGCGCTCGGCTGCCGTAAAAACAAGTGTCCCAGCCACGGTACGTGAAAAGGAAGGGAAAACAAAGGGATGCTCTCGCAAATTCTAGGCTCGCCGACGGTGAATAGCTTTGCAAGGTATCGACCGCAGCCGGTTTTATTTTCTGCGGAACGCCGAATGGTCTGTCCGCCATGGAAATATCACCGATGGTACCGGGCAACCTCCTCCTGATACAAGATGCCCGAGTTCCTTGACGATACCAAACCCTTCTCTCCCATCACGACGCCATTTTTCTGACGATGATTCTCTTGAATTTTTTTAAACGAGTTTTCTGCTCCTCGAAATTGGAGAAATTTGAATCTATTTATTCGTAGACTGTTTACACGATTTCGTTATGCTGCAACATGTCATTATTTTTATCGATACCCAAATTCAATGTATTTTAGTCTTTTCAATTACCTAGACGGGTGCGTCTATTAAGTAACAAAATGTAAATTGCAAACTGCAATGACACAGACCTGCAGATAAATTGCAAATATGAAGTGTTGTACGAAGTATGTATATACTCTTTTGTATGTCCATCATCAGCAACGTTTCTACTCTAATTTTGTCGTGGCACACGCCTCCGTGTTTCTGAAACAGGTTGCACATGTTGCGAAATAAACAGCACACGGTTATTATTCGTAGGATATGAAACATTCAGTTAAGATTTCATTTCGTTCCCATTTACGAGTCAAAAACGCAGAAAATAATCCAAGAATTTTTAGTATGCCGTTCAATTTTCAAATAGTTACGCGCGAGCAGTAAAAATTGGAATTGCTCGGAGAATGTATATAGGTGAGTTACGAAAATCGGGACATTTAGAACAGAACGCGGTGGAAGCGTGTTTTCGCGAGAAATGCTGGTTTACGTGATTTCGCTAAACCTGTCCCAAAACGATTTCTCTTTGACGCTGCTTCTTTTGAGGATGACGGCATAGGAACATTTTGAGGTAAAGTCGCGCTTCGAATTTCACCCACGATCTCTATGAAATTAACATACCGTTCTCTTGCTGAATTTTGTTTTATACTTTACGTAGCAGCGTTTGCACGATACTCTTTCAAATCGAGGTTCAGAATTTTTTTTTAAATTATCAGAACCACTGCGAATCGAATAAAAATGTAATTCAATCGTTGTGTAAATTTAGTGTGTGCCTACGTTTATGAACAGAGTTTGTTTTAAAATACTTTATAAAAATTTCCGATAAAAGCGAATGCAACGGAACCGCTATAAAAACATGCAAAAATACTCAGCAGAAGATAGCGCCATTCCCAGATTAAAAACGAGGGGAGGAGGATTTCTGCGGCAAGTGAATTTCATCCCCCAACCACCCTTCATCATCCGGCAATTTCAAGCACCGGCATAATGTATCAAGTTTCCTCTTCCCTATCCTGTCGCCATGTATCATGTTAAGCTAGCAAAAAAATTACGTCTCGCGTAAACGACGTTCCTTCAATGGAATCGAACTGCTCCTGTCTCCGGGTTGGAAGCAGGACGCAAAGAAAAAGAGACAAAGGGGGAGGCTATCGTCGACTAACCAAAACCGTCGGTAGTCCCTTTGTCTCAACTACGGACTAATTGAGCGAAACCCCAGCTAGGAATAGGTGGAGCAGAGTTCTTCGATCGGACCCGCTTCTCGACCCTTTCTACCTTCGTAGAAGGTTCAAGGTGGAGTCAGCCAGATTCGCCAGCCGTTTTTTCCATCGCCCTTTTTGGAATTCTTTCCATGTTGAATAAGGGCTCCTGAAAGTCCCCGCAGGAGACCTTACAGAATACTAAGTCGAAACAGCATTCACTGATAGAAAACCTGCAAAGTACATTCGTACATTTGCCGATTTTTTATGGATTTATTAATATAATCCAAACCAAATTGAAGAATAAAACAAACCAAATATCCATTAACAGGGAGAAAATTCTTTGGCCGTGTTCCCGTTCTAATTCATCGATAAACCATAGAAAATAGGGAAAATAAGGTCCCAGAAATTACAAGACCGACACTGATGGAGCGTATAAATTCCTCGGACGAGCAAAGTGAAATCTCCGGCTGCCGGTGATCGGCCATGGTATTTTTCTTCCATCGGTATCGGAAAAATGTCGCGAAGAACGGGCGAAACCAGGCGTGATATTATATACTGGTCAGAGAATCTTTTCCTCGGGCTGCGTAATCGATATAGGTCCGATATCCGAATACCCTTCGAGCCTCTGGAATACAGCTCGCCGAGGAAAAGGGCTGTGATTTGTCGAACCTCGGAATAGCTAGAGGAGACGAAATAACCTCTTGGAATCATGTAATCGTTGAAGGGCACCGCGAAATTCCATCAGTTCGTGACGACGATGGTTGCACGATGCGCATCGACCGCGAGGAAATGCGGGGGATGAGGCGATATCGTTCCTGCATCCGGGATGTTGCTCGCTATCTAAACGGACAGAGAACGCTATCACTGCCTACGCGGTCCCGGCCGAATAACTGCTCAATGAATCGACGATTTTGTTACGTTATTAACCCTTTCTGCGCACCGGATCCCCGTCGAATCGGGGACACTCGCGAATCAATTCATTCATTCGTGTTCTCGGCACTTGGTCCTTGATTTCCGAACGCCGCAGATTTCTTTAACCCATTGCACTCGGAGCTATTTTAACTGAAAAATTAACCATTCTTTCGATCTAGAATATTTCTATTCGCTAAGATTTTTGAAATTTTATAGATGTGAAATTGGTATAATACCTCATATAATGCCTAAATGTTTATCAATTGATTAGATACCGATACATTTAATAATGTAAACTATATTTTCAATAATGATACAACAATTTTTAGTGGTGCCTCAGAGGGGACAACCGAGTGCAAAGGGTTAAGATGATACAGAAGATGGAAATTGGGCAGATCGTTCGAATTCTGAGGATTAGGTTCGGAGAAGAACTGTGTTTTATAATTGTACCGTAATTTTGGAGTTGGTAGAATTTTCTAAATGTTATCTTAATTCAGCGACGAGAAACCCAGATTTCCATCGAAACTTCGAATAACTTGGATGAAAATTCAACCACGAGTCTACACCATCGTGGTCTAGGGGTGGCAGAAGCAACTGCACAGATTGTAAACTGTGAAGTAAGTTGGTAGAACAATATGAGGGAGATTGAAAGACGACTACTAACACTTTAGCTACCGGAAGCATGGTAACAGGCAGCGACTGTGATTTCACAGCTGCGTGGTAGACACGAACCAAATTGTGATTCTGTAAATATGAAGTTGTTATTCGTGGATGTAAATTTTTTTTAATTTTAGATTTCGGGATATTCGGTTTGGAGAATGAGATTAGAGAAGAAGGAAGCCAAATGATAACGATTTTTTTAGCAGCGATGGTTTAGGCACCAGCTTTTTGGTACGTCGATTTTATTACCACTTGACCCGTATCTTCGACTAATATTTCATCGATTCTTGCCACTGTCTTCTCGTTTCTCGCAGATCTTCTCGGGATCTCTTTCTATAGTGCATTGCAAAATGTTGAAGAAAGAATTAACACTAAACCTACCACCATCGGTTCCAAATTGTTTATATTACAATAGTTTCATAGGAAATGATTGTACAAATATCTTTAGTAGAGCCAGTCTTACAATAGGGACCGCACAAAGTTTAAATAGAATCAATATACTCATTTCCTTTTCACAATTATACATACTTTTAAAATGTTGACTTAGTCTAAACATCCCCAGTCTAATTATTATTGAACCACAAAGACCAACACAGAACGCAATATAAAATAAAAATTCGATTTTCGATTTTCGGGGTAATTACAATAACTTCCCTATAAATCGGGAAGTAAAAATGATTCGACACAATATGAATAATACTGAGATTTTCGTCTCCCGAGATTGTCATCGAAAACATCCATCAACAAATCGAAACAGACGCGATCAGAGGCTCGACGGTGAATGGATCCCGATCGAGGATCCCGTAATTAAATCGGTGAACAGTTTCGTTTGTCCGTGATCGCAAATATCGGAATCAGTGTCCGGCGTTGATTCATTGTTTACCATGAGCCGCAGGCCGACAGGTGAAGGCTGCGTAATGTTGTCCGCGATTCGCGTACCAACGTGCCATTGTGATTATGTTAATGGCGGGACCCGCGTATTTAATTATAAATGTGGCCTTCGCCGACGTGAACGCCGTGAAAATGAAACCGCCCCGGAAAAGTTTCTCCGCGACACGAAAACGGCCCCTAACGAACCCGGTTTGATCGAATAACGAGACTAATTGAACGATAAGGGTCGTTATCGCGTTTCTGTTAATTCCGCGCGATTAGGACTTTCCCCGAAATCTTCGCGAGGAAACCCGGACAAATTTTCTGGCAATTTGCTTAATGAAAATGCCCCGACGTTAACATTAGGGTCGTTAACATTAATTAATAATCGTGGTTGGGGGGTTGGGCTTCTCGAAACAAATCAACTTCTGGAATTAATTAGAATGCAGAGTGGTCGTACGTGTAGTGCGCTGAGAGCCGCAAATTACGAATGGTGTGATACCGTGAAGAACATTTTGGTTGACAGATGCGTTAAACTGATTTCGTGTGGCATTCTTGTCCAGTCTAAATGCATTCTATCAAATGCATTTTTCTTGATGCAATTTATCGGAATTTAAAGCAAGTTACGTTAGCTGCTACGTAGTCGCTTATTATATAAAATGGATAGCTGTCTACAGAAAGGTGTAGTGGTTCCCACAGCCATTCAAGTCCAATCGAACTTGTTACAAGTGACCAGAGCCACTCGAGGTACAAGCAGATTGTCGTTGACAGCTAACAGACACGAGGACCCCGCGACTGTCAATACACTGTTAACGACAGGATTATCTGAACGAACGCTTGAATAATGTCACCTTGATTACGTTAGCCCGTTTCTGGAAGTGCTGTCCACGGAATGCGATAAATGGCATGCTGATAACAGAGAACGGATTTACGAACCAGTATCTTCGAAATGTAAATATCTTCAAGATCTGAAGTACCATACAGATTGATCTTGTATACAATATTTTACCTTCACCTTCACCGTTGTAACCTTCACCAAGGTTTCAGTTCACTACCTACCAGCATGGAATCACTATATGACTGTTAAAGTTTAAATTTCTTCCTTACATAACAAGTGAGATAAATAAGTTCACTGTTCTAATTATTGGTTGTTCTTTCGGTTGAGAACAAAAATTTAGTTTTTGTTAAATATATATTTTGTTTTTCAGACGCAAATGTCTTTTGAAAATGATCCCAATCAGGATCGAAACGTTAAGATTTAAAATTGCAAATTTGTTATAAAACAAGGATTATAGTTTATTTTTGATCGAACCTGTGCGCCGAAATCATATTCCCAATATCAATTCTTTTCGATCGCAAAACTAACTCAATATACAATATTTTACCGTATGGAATACCTTAGCCCTGCGGGAATCGTATTCTTACTTGAAAAATATTGGTCTGATAGTTAAAAACATGCTAGAAACTGCGGGGAAACATTTTTATCTCTTTTTACAGAAAGGAGTTATCAGAAGAGTGAAAGTAACAAGCTTAAAATTCCATTTCGTATTAATAGAGTATGTAAATAATTATTCTGGAGACTTTATGTATGTATAATACAAATGAGTTGCTGGAATCTAGAACATGGAAAAGATTTTCAGAATTTAAAAATATTGTCGTACCATCACCCACTCTCCCTTGTAATACATAACACAGTCAAAAATAATCGATTTTGTATCACTGTTCTTTACAAACAAGCGTGTTAACGACCCATACCTAATTCGCCGAGGATCACGCCATTAGGATCGCCGCGAAAAACTATCGGGCAGCTTGCTCAACCCGGTTACATAAATCCGCAAGGCAAATCCTCCTTACGTAAGTTCGCAAACAGTGTCCTGCGGTCGTGTACTTTACAAAATTTTTTCTTTCTGCCTACGCTATTGCTCAAAAATATGTAGACACTTAAGTGACCATTACATTTTAAGATTCCTTCAGACTTTTAGCGATTATAATATTCAACGAAATGGATTTATTGAATCATGTCTCTTGGTTGCATCTTTGAAATGAGTAGGTGTAATTTAAAACTAATTTAATTACGAGAAAAATATACATTTATATTTTGCATAAAGATCCGCTGTCTAATAGTCATACATTAAAGAATTCCGAGTTGAACATTTTTTAACTATAAGAGAGAAGACTTGTATTGTATAATCTACTCAGGAGGATCTCATTCAATAAAATCAATTTATGTCAGAGATTCTCAAAAAAGACTGCTGCCCATATACTTTTGGGGGGAATTGTACTCTGTTCTCTTTCGGACGATCTACGAAAGTTTCTAGATGGTCGAACCGGGAGCAGGAGCCACGATTATAATAGCGATTTAGGGGGGAATGGATAGTCTCATGGCCAATGGACCACCCGCGCAAACGGGAGCAACAGACGCGGAAACATCGGCACGTGGGGCCTCGGGAATTTTTGATACCGGGGCCGCAAAACAGCAATGAGATCGTGTGACGCAATCCTGCAACACTCCGACTATTTTTGTGCTGTGGCAGCACGTGGCGCGGATGGCGAAATTCAGCACGTTCGACGGTGTACAGGGCACGCTCGTTTTCTTTTTCGCACGCGGCACCGGCCGGAAGAATTTTTGTGACCTCGTATGTGGTGTTCCGGGAATCCTGATCTCGTTCGACGAACCCAACCGAATTGCCACGGGATCGTCCTTTCTTTGTGCTGTTGCGAAATTGACCGAAATCTGCCGAGTTTCAACTTCACAGGTTTTATCAATATATCGTATTCGTGATATTTTTTTCGGAAAGCTTTTATTCTCATTCATATGAATTTAAAGAAATGCTGAACACATCTCAAATATATTTGAAATGTTTACTGGACTGTATTTAAAAGTATTAATATTTTTTATTTAGTACATTCTGATTCGGTTTTTATTTTATTCTGAACTAGCTGACCCTAATTACGCATATCTATTGTTCAAATCGTGAGTTATCGTCTTGAGTTTATACAAAAATCCTATAGAAAAGAGCACTTCCATTTTCCCCCGAGATTTCCATTTTTCCAGGCAACTATTCCAAGTTTTCTTTCCCTAAAAACCTTAAGACGTCAATAATGCAAGTTCCTACTGAAATATTGATTACAAGCTGCGACATTCGATTTTGTTGTATTAAAATATGATTCAGAAATCACTTTTAGTTTTTCCCGAATTTTCTATTTTTCCGGGCAACTTTTCCAATTTTTTTAACGCTAAAAACCTGATTCGGACTACCAAGAACATTAAAAAAAATTATCCAAATCGGTCCAGCCGTTCTCACGTGATGTCGTGACCAACGAACAGCATTTGGTTTTTATTATATAGAAGATTCAATTTTATTCTTATTTAATTCTACTTTATTTAGGACCCGGGTTGGGTTCTTCTCGTTCATATTCGGCATTTTAACATTAGCCTAACGGCGGGTTGAATGAATTATTGATTACGCAGCGGTCGGTGTGATTACGGTGCGCCTTGTGCGCTGGAGCCGTGTGCGTTATGTCACTTCTCTTAACATATGCAGATGACACGAGCGATGTGATCATCGGCTGACATTCGGTTAGGATCGAAATCACCAACATGGCCGTCTGCAGAGAATCACGGATAAGGCCAGGCAGGATTCAATCTACGTAACGCAGAAGGCAGCTCGCAGTTTGCCTCGAATTGGCTTCTAGATGTTCGATTAAGGTGACCTTGGTCTTTTTAGCGACTTCCGAGTGTTTGCTGTTAGTGTAATCGGGTATGTGCAAAAATTCGCACTGAATCGTGCGAATGCTCGAAGATTGAATTTTTAGACGCGGATGTTTCTTTCGTGGGTGTTAGCGAAGAAAGAAAGCTATTGCGAATGAGACGAGCATACATTCGGAGATTAGGATCATTGACTTCGGTCCGAATTACCGTTCGTTCATTTCGTTTATGGATTGCAAATCTGCTAAATAACGTTATGGAGAGTTTAAATAAATTGTAGATGTTTGACATTGAAAAAAAAAACGATGGTGGAAGATGAACTTTTCTTGATTCCATTAAAAATATCTTGAAGTACTTTATTTTCACTTTTCTTCAGAATGTGTCTTTTTAGCATGGTTTCTTTACTAAAGATTAGGGTCCAGCTTAACTAACAAGGAGTCGAAAGATTGAGAATCGATTGTATCGGTCCCATTACCGGTCCACCATCACGCCGATTCAATTTCCAATGACTTAGCCCCGAGGTCAAAGCAATCCACGCGCACTTTCGGAATTAGTTACCAGCCGGATTAGGCATGGTGGGCGTTTCAATCAGCCAGCAAGCATTTCAATGACAGTATTAGCGAAGGTAAGTAGCCGAGACGCATGGTTTCCGCCTTGATTTTGTTATCGTTTGCTTGCACGACGCGCGCGCCAATCGATACGGCGACAATTCGTTAAGAAAAAACCCATCACCAGCAAACGCATGAAGAACAATTTCCTAGAATCTTTATTCGAGCATACATTCGTTTGTCAAAATAATCCAGTCTCGTTAGAAAAAAATAGTGAATAGAGAACAACCCAATTCCGCAAAAATGAAGAACGCGATAACGCGATACTTCCGTAATAGTCATCGAGTAATATGGTCAGTGAAGTGTCGACGTGAATGACGAAAGCGTGATTGATAAAATAGCGCAGGCATCGTGGACTAACCGCGATTCGCGGAACAGGGTAGCAGGAAGAGAGAAAAAGCGGCGGTGACGGTCGAGGAAGAGCCGATAAATAGACAGGCGTGTGCGTGCAATCAACGGGGCGTCGGGGAAACCGGCTTGCTTCCGGTTTCCCGTGTCTCCCCGGCCTGGTACTTTTAGAACACCCGATAAACAATCCGGCCTGTCTATAATAGACGGCGCTCCGGATAGACGTCGCGATAGACGGGAGCCACGGGCTTTGATCCTCTAATGGTATGCTGATGGAGTGATGCTCTGCTAACTCCGTACCCCTCCAAGCAATTGCACCGTTCATCCAATTTTTCCCTCTGCCTACGGCGCCTGCACGCGCATTCAACCGATCTAATGACACGTGGCACGCGGCTACTGTTAAGCTTTTGTTCGAACTATTCTCCAAAAAGAACAGCCAAACAATTTCTTATGTTTTACTCGTCGTTTGGAATCACCACCCACGCGCGCAATATTTCTCGTTTGGGTCGATGCCCAACATAGTAATTCTCTGTTTTTACGACGTTTACCACGAGGGCTGGAAGATGACGGCATGATCGAGCTTTACGATCGTGGGGAAAGATAGCGATGCTAACACTTACGAGATCGCACGCGAGATTCAGCAATTTTATTTTTGATCCGGAGGCTGTTAAATGGGTGCTGACATTACGGGGAAACCAAAAAGTTCAATGAGCACGTATGCAGTTTCGTGTCTTCGTTTGTTGCTAGAAGATTGTCTTCAATTCCCAATCAACGTGCCACAAGTCAGATCCAAATTCTTGGACGACGGTGGACAAAATTGGAGTAAGGTAAAGGCACCAGTAGTTGACCAGTTAAGAGAAGTTTTCCACGAGAACAATAGTAACCACTTGCTCTGTCATCAAATAGGGAGAGTCGATGCATGAAGACACTCTGTAAGTCTTCTAGATTATGTAACAAGGCCACTTTTTAAAAAAAAGTTTACTTATACAAATTTAAGGAACATATTGAAAAATTCAGTAATTGCTTCAGAAGTTGACCACTCTTGAACATGAAAAATCTAGTAATTGACCTTCTCTTCGTTAGTAGTTGACCACTCATACTAGAAAGAGGGTTAAAGCAATAATGTTGGGAATCATTTTAGTATCAATTAATTTCAACAATTACCAACACAAATTACAATTAATGAATAAAATAAGAGATATATCAGAATATTACTAACCTTAATGAATTCAGACATCCGTTATTACTATGCATACTTCACTTCGCATATAATTGTTTTGAAATTTAAACAACAAATGCCATAGCACCCGAGATTCACTTTCATCAAAAGTGCACAGCTTATAAGAACCTTATTTTTTACGTTTTTCTATAAAATGGTCAACTACTGGTACCTGGTCAACTACTGGTGCCTTTACCTTACGTATTTAAAAATTATAATCGACGTGGAATAACTTTTGACGAAATTCTCAGCTATGAACCTTAAATTTCGAGATCGATCAGTCGTCGGTGAGTAATACGTTGAAATAAAAATTGCAAAAGGCATGCAAACTTTAAAGGGTTAAGAACCGAGAGCAGATCAAGGTCCTCGAACGATCATTAAAGAACCAGAAGAGGAATTCCCAAGAATCCCCAAGCCCACCGGGGGCTCATCTCGCTAGATGTAACTCGTTCCCGAAACGTTGAACCCATTAAGACGAAGAGGAGACCGTTCCCCATCTCCGGACACTTTTTCCACGGGGAACTTTTAACGACACCTGGACCGGGCTTTTTGCTTCCGTCGAGGCGACTTCTTCGCTACGGGATAATACATCCGAGACGAGTTTTATCTGTCGACCGAGAATAACGTGGGAGCCGCGGTAAAAGCCCCGGCAGCGGCCGCGAACGTTTTGATTATCGAATTTTTCACTCTGCCCTGGGATAACGAAAATAAAGTTCGTGGACACCCAGAATCATCGGATCCTTGAACTCCAGACGATTAGAATCACCGTCTTTACCCCGGAAAAGTTGGCCGAAACTATTTTGGCATTATTTTAAATCTTTATTCTCTATTTTTAACGATCGTAAATTTTGTATATGCACTAAATGATATCGACGCTACAGGTTCGATCAACAATACAATACATCATAGCGTCAATCTCCGAAAGAGGTTCAGGTACGAAAAACCTGAGATTAATGAAATTTACGCTACATTACTGAATCAGTAATTATCTTATAATGATGTTTCTAATAATTTAATCTTTTGCATCCTGTTAAATATAGTAATGGTCGAAGCATACACTCATTAACACGTTATGTTAATTTCACACATAAAATGAGTGCTAATGTTCTACCAATTTTTGGTAATACAATGCTGGAAATGTGATGATAAATACTTAAAAATTGAATTTCGCGTCAAATATGGATTCTTTAGTTCTTGATCCTTGACACACGATTGGCTAGTTATATTTCCGATACTCTTTTGTTTTCTGTGTTGAGTGTGCCACAACAGTAACAGTTCAGTACAGTTCCAACCGGCTTAGTGACTAGCAACATTCCTTTGAATTTGATTTCAATTTGTTTACAATTAGCATGTATGTATAAACATCTAATTTTCATAACTATTAAATAGTCAGTTTAACGAATAATAAATTTTATTACTTTGATTTTCATAGACGCGGACTTTTCTTGAAGGTGGTTCAAAACAGAACCGAAACGTTGAAAATATAATTCTGCAAAATTGCTAATTTTTGTATTGTTGATCGAACCTGTAGCGCCGATATCATTTAGAGCATTTTAAGACTTGGATTTGTCTTGGCGTCAGCTGCAGCAATATGTAATAAAGAATACATAGCGACATTTAAAAAGTGAAGAGGATCAATTTTGAGTCGGTCTAATTACTATCGAGGTAGCTGCTCGGTTTTTCGCCGTTGCGCGTCGCGTCGGGTGAACGACATCTTTCCGGAAGTGGAGAGCCGTCGGCATTCACGCCCGTTTACTCTCCACACGTGTAGGTTCGAGAGTCGTCGGGGTGCTTTTTGACGCGACGAGAGGCTTTCGTTTGTACGGCGCTCGCGGTGCGGCGGCAGCTTTCGCAGCTCTTAACGAGCTGCTTTTCTTCGCCGGAAGTCCGCGCGACGACGGAAACTCGAGGAAACAATGAGCACGCGACGACACGACGAGCAGAGGCGCTGCCAAACGAAATTGACTTCTCAGCGTTGGTTATTTGTCGCCGAACAAAAGCGACAGAATCCGCTCGAAACCGCTCGATGCTGTAAATTCGCCGAGTGCGGTTGACAGCTGCTTCCATCGTGCTTGACCGTCGCAATCGGCGAGATCGTTCGAGAATTTTCGGATTCCTTCCGAACGATCGACGATTGTTATCCTGGTCACGATGGATCGAGCATAAGGGCCTTCGCATAGCTGACGGTACGATCGAGAACCGCTTTCACGGAGTCGTCGAGCAGGAAATAGAAACTGAGTGAAATTTTGTGTTTGTCGTGTCGATATATTAGCTACCTCTTGAAAATGTTTTATTTCAGCAGGATCGGCCAATTTTTCCAAAAATTATTGAACCATTTCATAAGCAGCTCGATCGTGCAAATGTAAAAAAACAAATCATTTGTTTAAAAATGATCAGAATGCATCAAAGACGTGGCAAACGTGAATGAAACGTATCGTTTCCAGATTGTTGCGTTGCCAACAGACAACTGGAAGCGAGATGCTCGTCAAACTCTCGTCAAAGGGTTGTCAAAGGCTCGTTTCGCCAGTCAGGATCGCGGAAGTGGGTTTTGAAGGATGCGAGAACGTCGGGTGCTCGGTAGGATCCTCGGGATCGTTGCAACAGCTAAGTGGTTGTGAAGCACACCTTAAGAACAACACTCGAGGACAAGGAGACGCTTGCTCTCACGGTCGCCCATAACTGTAATAGGGACGAATCTGTGTGTTCTGCACTCGAGTCGCCCACGCGAACCTAGGTGAAATTCGAGGAGCGTGCTTCCCTACCGGATTCTATCCGGGTTACGCGTTTCACCTGTCTTCGGGTCCTCTTTCGAGAGAATCTTTTTATTCAAGCAAATAGCCTGGATACTTCGGCAAACTTGGTACACTCGTCGAGTGCCACTCGTCGGAGAAAGTTACCCGCGAATGAGGAAAAGGCGACGGTGAATGGAGGCTGTGCTCTATGACGGAACAATGTGCTGCCGGAAATTACTATTACGAACTGTTGTTTCTCTTTCTAAAAATGATCGAACCTGGCGCCGATAACATTAAAAATTTATTTAACTATTACGAACTGTCTCGATTCTATCCGGCGGAGGATTATCGAATTGGGACTGCACCAGAGATCTTTGAATTGTCGACATTTAAATAAACGGTTAAATAAATATTTCGGGGAAAGAGAGATTAACCAAACTAAAACCAAAATGTAAGGGAGCAATAATTAGGGTGAGAATAGAGAAGGTCAGGGTAAGAATGAGTGAAACAGAGAGAGAGACAGAAAATGAATGAACCGAATGCATGGATAAGATAGTTCTATAAAGATAGGATATTTTAAACCAAGTCAAATTTCTTGTCTGTAAGACTCAAATAAAGCAATAATAATAATAATAAATATTTCTGACATCGAAGCATGTCTGAGCACATAATGAACGTTTCGACATTTGCCAAAGGAGCAACGTTACGAGTCTCGTTTAGAACAAACGCGACGTACACGCGTCGTCTCTCCGTTTTCCGGCAGTAAATTCTCCGAGCCGTTTATTTATTGATATGACGGTAATGTCGGCATTAGAACGCTCGAGAGAAGAATTCAACAATATTTCACCAGGTACAGACGTTATTTCCCGGACGGAATCCAGCAGCCTGTGTATGTTAATACCGAGGCTCCCGTGTCTCGTTTCTCACGCAGTCGACTCCCTCATACTTTTTCAGAGCTTAAAAAGCTTCCGAGTCCTTCTCTCTCTCTCTCTCCCTCTCTCCTTTTTCCCCGGCGTTTCTCACGGGACTTCTCCCTTGTTCCTCTTCCGGGAACTTCCTTTGGAATCCTCTCCTCGGAAGATCCCCGCGGCTCTTTATCGTGCATAGGAGAAGAGGACGACGCGGAGGTAAGTGTATCGCGTGATCCTGCTACGCCAGCACTCTTTTATTTTCCCTCCTTGTTTTCGTGTCTGCGCTCTCTCGACCGTCCCTGTCCTTAAAGCTGCATGTATCCTCTCTTGCTATACACCGAGACGGTATACTAGAGGCTTCTCTCGTCCGCCTGGTTGTTAGAGGCACGAGCTGAGCGTGCTTTCGCGCACTCGGAATAATTATAGCCTGTTGTGTCTACCAATGGTAGCCGCCGATACTTTGCAAAAGGACCAGGGAGTCCTTTCTTTTCTTCCATCCGCAGGGACCAACCACTTCTATTCCTGGATATTCTTAATCGTCGAGCACGAGGACCGTTCCTTTTCTTATCCGGAACATCCCTTTTGAGAAAATTCAATTGTTTGTGGCATTGATTTTTAATCCTCGAACAGGATGCCAAATTACGTTGGCATGCAACAGCTGTTTAAGTGAAGAAGTGGAAAATTGTTGAGATTTCAGTTCTCAACCAGATCTCCAACTTTCCACGGAGGAAGAGGACACGAACATTTGTTGAACACCGGTTTCGAACGCAAGGTGGTGTTCTCTAAAGCGCATCCAACACGTGTAAATCCTTATGCGGAGTGAAAGATAACCCTATGGCGGAGAGCACTCGAGTCAACGTGGAGCGGGAGAGTTACTCGTGCCACATATAAGGAAAGGGAAGAGGTAGATTACGCGAGAGGGAAAAAAAAAAAGAGTGGATAACCCTAAAGTGTTGTTGACGTTACCCCGCCGGAGATAGGACTCTTACGTTTTACTTCCACGACGGATTCGCCGGGACTGATAACGTTGAAATTTCGAGCGCCACTTTTTCCGTAATGAGAATACGAACGTGCTTACAGGGTGGCTATCCCCTCTGTAATCTCGTCACGGGATGATAGAACTCCTCGTGCTCCTCTTGTTGAATAAAAGATCACGTTAACGTTCATTTACATTCGCTTACGTTCATTCTCTGTCGGTTAGATACATTTTTACTGTCGCGGCTCTGAACAATATAATGATATAGTAAATAATCTCGTCGCGATAGAATCTTTCTGATCTTTTGAATAAAAGACAAACATTAATATTCATTTAATGGGTTGACTGGATTGACTGTAGAATTTGAACGCAATTAAAAGGCTCGATCTAGCCAGTCACAGAATGGTGCGAAGGCAGCACGGCTGAATTCGAGCGAACGATTGTTTGTAAAATCGGAAAGAGCAGTGTGTATCGTGTCCGAGCATCGCGTTGTTCGTCTCGTCGTCAATTTTCCGCGATGGCAGCGCTCGAGGGCATCATCGGAGCGTATCCTTCACGCCTCGACCGTCGATTTTCCGGTTGCAAACTCGCGCGATCGTCACCGCTTGTCAATACGGACGCGTAAAATTTTCATTTGCATCGATGCTCACACTGTCATTCTTCCCTTCTCTCCCACTTCTCTGCACGTGCGCGTTTTATTTTTTTCTTTTTTTTTTTTGTTTGCAGTCTGTTCCTGTTTCGAGCGTTCCGCGGAACGGACGCAACTCGTTTACCAGGGCGTCATACGAGTCGGCAGTTTCCCATTGCAATTGAAGGGCGGTCAAAGCCACAGCTAATTCCATCGCGGCGGAAATTCAATTCGGCATCGTTCTTGACCAACCCTCGGGAGGAATTACGTAAAGCTCAATGAATGCAATTCCGCGGACGCGTCCCGCGTAATATCGCGCGAATTTATGCGGAGGATTGACCCCGCCACGGACCCCGGCCGTAGCATTATCGCTACCTCGAAATCAGAGGAAACGAGGAACCGCGTCCATTCTTTCGTTTTTGCGTGGACGGACCGACGCGGGAAACGGTCTTCTAATTTTCTGCGCGCGGGATTTCCATGGATGGCTCTCTAGGACTCGCGAGAGTAAAACGGGGATGATTCTCTGCATAGGATCGTTTGAGAGGTATTTGCCGAGAAGATGTTACAGAGATCAATTTTTCATTACTAGTTTACTTGAAAATTCTCCAAAAATGTTGGAATATAAAATTTCACAGAATTTCGTACGATTTTTATCTGTTTCAGAAATACAGAGACCGCTGCGATGATTCTCGGAACGTTCGTGTGAACGGATAAAGATGTCGAGTAACGTTGCCGCTTATTTATTTGAACAGCGAAGCTCCGAGAGATGACCTGGTCGAGAATTAACGGTCACGGTATCGTCGGCTTTAATCAGAGACGTTCGCGCGAGCTGAACTCGAGAGAACGAGCGAACAGGTAAGGACGGAAGAGCTGCGGCAGATATTATCGTGGGGAGATGCCGCGCGACGATTATTGTCAAACATTTCATCGACTAAGTCGTTTGGGTGGGCTACGATAAATCCGTCTTAAAGGGCTTCTCGAGGACTCATCCCTTAGAATTGTTCGGGAAATCTGCCGCGTGCCTACTAGCCCTTCACCGGAGGACTGAAATTAATACCTTCTTTTCGGGACTACCTGTTCCCAAAACTTCACGACAATCCCTATTTCACACAATACACAATCTTCTTTTATGCTTTACTTTTCACGGGATGTTCTCGTTTCGAACAATCCGAAAATCAATTTTGTTTCATTCTCTTCAAGTGTAAGTGAGGAGGAGCAGAATTCTCCACTCTCAGCGAGGAGCAAAATTGAAACTGTGAAATTACCTAATATTGGTAACATGTTTAAGTCCGAATAGCAGTAATTCCCGGCTGGCATTAATTACAGCGGCGCGTCAACGCGTTCGTCAGAGTAGTATCGTAGATTTAGGATTGCGGGGACAATGAGGCTCGCAGGACACGTTTCTGCGGCTTGTGTTCGTCCCCGGATCGTTCGAGAGGATCTCTTACGAAGATGGGACCAGCGAAGGAGGCCAGGGGGAGGACGAGATGGAGAAACAACGATGGCATCTCGAGTGTTCCGGAGGATTATCTCCTCGACGAGGATACTCTCGCGTCCCGGTTCCTCCACCTGATCTTCGGCTGATTGCGGCCGCTCGGAAAAATTAGTCGGATTGTTTGGAACGGTGGCTCTCATCCTCTTACGGGATTTGTCCCACTTTTTCCCCAGGAGCTGCTCGGCTTATGACCAGATACGCGTCGAGCTCTCCATCCGATAAGAAAACCTGATCGCTGCTTTTTGCCACTGAAAAATATGCATTTTTCGAGACTGCAGGCTAAATTCGAAGTTTCTCGAACATTATTTTCCTAGTGCAAAGGAAATAAATCACTTTAAATTTCATCGTACCACTGTCATGCTCAAGAACATTATTTGTTATCAATTTTTCTTTCTGTTTTAATTTTTTTTATTAAATAAATTATTTAAATAAATTATGTGCGATATGTTCTAGCGGTTTCAAAATTTTGATGCGTTCCTCTATGATTCTTCAAAATGTTCAAATCATCTCCGAAGGTAGATTCGATTGAACGGGCGAAAGATCGAATAAGTGAAATACAAATCGTCTCATTAGCATCTGATTGTGTAATCCGACTCGCAAGCACTAATTTCCACGGTGATTTCGATTACGAATCATTATTCTTCCTGACCCCCGTCCGTCCGTGCCGCGGGAAATTAACCGGATTGTTTCGAACGTCGGCGCATATCCTCTTAAAGGATTTCTTTCGCGATTCTTTTTTCTTCTTTTCATCTCCCAGCAATTTACACGAAGGTGTGCACACGCGAGTGTATGTGCGTACAGATTACGTTGCCGATTCGTTCCGAGGGTCACCGTAAGTATTTCCTGATTGCGGCACCTTCGAATTTCAGAGAACTCCGAGTAACTGTGCCTGAACACCGTGTCCCATAATGCCCGTTTCCGGTTACGAAAACAATCTTCGCTGGTCGTATGGAAAACGAGCATGCTCGTTTGCTTCGAAACCTGTTAATTCCACTGACGACGAAATTAGTCATTATTCTTTGAACGCCGAACCTACCGCAAGCCGTCAAAGTAACTGGTATACGTTTCCTTATAAAAATAACAAGATTATTTAAAAAATATTTGTTCTATGACATTTCCACGAAAATTCATTGAAAACTGATTTTTATGTTCTGATAATTATCGTAATAAATATATATTCTTTTAAATTAATTCTTTTAAAATAGAAGTTTAAATTATTCATTTGTTACTTATCTAGTAGTTTTTTCAGATAATTTTAATCATATTATGTTCTCAAGAACTATTCTACACTGTGTACAGAAATATTGAAATAATTCGGCTTACTTTTTCAACGAAAACAGAGTTCCTGGATTTGAAGAATCCTAAAAACCGAAAGGATCGAAGCACTCTCACTGACAGCAGGATAAAGCTATTAACTTTTTACTAGATTTTCTCTGTTAAGAGGATGCGCAAAAAATCCTCTTACTGTGAGCTTTTAGCTATGATTCATAAGGGGACGTTCAATCCAAGGTTATGAAACATTATTATGATAAACAGTTCTTTGTCAAAAAGTAAAATTATTCGATTAAAACTGTAAACATGTCTTTGTCGTGATTTTCTATTTTTATCTGGCATTCTTCGGTAATTTTTCTTCCTCTGTAATTCGATCGTGGCGCTTCGAGCATTTCTCTGCGAGCATCCCGCAGTGTGGGGCCGATGTTTACTGTTTGTTGTCCGGCGTAAGGCTCCCACGAGTGCGTACAACACTGCAATTACAGGAAATTGCCATGGCAGCGTGAAAGGGTGTTCCTTATAAATTTCATTCGACTGCGCCACTCGATCGAGCACTTGTCCGCGATAAACGCGGCACAAAGGGTGGCCATGCTCGTCGACGATCAGAGGAAAAATCCACGGAATTCCTTTGGCGAAGCATCCTTAGGGGTGGCTGTCGCCGTAGCGACACTGTTTGCTGGAACGCGAATTTCTCGGATTCAACGTTGCGTCTTTATCGAACGTGAGACGATCGAAAACCGTACGAATGCGTAACTCTTTTTTAAAGCATGCGCATCACAAAATGGCTGAACTTTCACTCAGGGAACCAAATATTTTCAACTTTTCTGAACGTAATATTATACGATTCGAGGAAAAAATAAAAAAAACTTAATTTCCTAATTCGCTCTTACGTCTATAAACCAATATGACAGCTTTCTAACTGGAAACTTGGATTCTTGGCACTAGAATTTAAAGTTTTATCATTTTTTTCGTCGGATTGTATAATACTACATTCAGATAAATTGGAAATGTTTGGTCCCCTCAATGGACGTTTAACCATCATCCGTTCCACATTTCACGAACTAAATCTGTCCCTCGGTGTCAAATTGACACAATAATAAAAAATCGATAAAATAACAAGTCAAACAGTTACTTTTCGATGTTTTTTTTTCATTCAAATTGATGAGTTAACATTTACATCTTAGGTTCTGCGGTTATATGTTTCGCATTAAACAAAAATAAAACTCACCAACTTTTGGACTTTAACTTACAAATAACAGAACGGTATAACTTATTTCGGGAAAACTGTAAAATTGAAACGAGGGACGGATAAGGGTTAACCCACAAAATTGAAGAAGTACTGTCACTGAACACTCTTGTAAGTTCTTGTGAAAAAAATGAAAATCCAGTCCGTGCTCAATTCGTATCTAACATCTCCACACCACTCTGAGAGTGACAATCCAAGAATCGCGATTTCAGGAGTCGCATCATTTCAAGGTCGACTCGGAGAGGGACAGAAAAGCGACACGAAACAGGGTGGGGAGGGGGGATAAGAACCGGCCAGAAATCAGGGCGAAAAAAAGGGGCTAGACCAGGAACACACAATGGGAAGAATACGGAGGATGGTATCTGTTTAAAAAAGTGGGCAGAGATAGTGGGGATAGACGAGTCGGTGCGTGAAACGGGATAGAGAAAGAGAGAAGAGAGAAAGAAAGTCGAAGACCGGTCGTTGGCAAGGGGGTGAAGGAGAGGCGAAGGGGTGCACGGGGAAAGAGAACGAGAGAACGAAGAAGCAGCGGCAGCATCAGGGGAGACAGAAAAATCAAGCAACAAAGAGTAACGCCGGCAGTGCTGAATATTGCATTCGCATTCGCCGGCTGCCTCGTCGTTTTCGTCCTCTCGCTATCCCAGTCGCCGTGTATGAATGCAGCAAGCCTCTGCCCGTGAAGTCGGCTAGCGCTCTCGCAGTCTTATTTGTTCGGGCACAATATGCACGCGCGCCGGCAGATGCACGTATGCATTTTTATGGGAAATGTAACGATCGGCTTTCGACGCTCCGCTACCCACCAGCCCTCGCACACGGAAATCTCGACGATTCGGACGAACTGTTCCTTGAAACGGAATCGCCCCGTGGCTACCGCTGAGAACGACTTGCTGATTCGCGATTCTGGCAATTAGGCGTGGAAATGCTGCAACAATGGGAATTGTGACTTGCAGTCCTGGAAATTGGAGGCGTAAATGCTAGGAGAATATCGCAAAATCGAAATACTGGCTCGCTGACTCCTAATTCTTGGCCATTAACATCTACTGGCGAAGAAAGTTCAACTGAGAAATTCACATAAATCTCAAAATAATGAATTCATATTCCACCAATTTCCACCGATTCACCAGCCTTCTCTGGGATTCAAGGATGTCACAAGAGGACGAGTGATATTCAAACAAAGGAAGATAAAATGTGGTACGTCGCGACGCCCTCAGAGAGCGGAAGTGTCGAGAATTCAATCAGAGCTTGAGAAGCGTCTTAGCAACCCCTATCGATAGAGCCCTTTCAGACACAATTAGTTCGAATCGCACCTCCAGCAAAAGCCCGAGTCTGTCCAAGGTTCATCGTATCACGGCGCGTCGCAAAAACGCCGAAAAACGTCCGGGAATAGGACAATCGTTCCCCTAAGCGTGCTATCTTCGGCAAAAAGGAGGCATATGCCATCCCCTGTCTCTCGGGGGACGATATTTCAACCCCCTTCGCGACAAGCCGACCGGATTAAGCGGAGGAAATAAGACGCGGATGAAAAAGAAAGGAAGAGGAGCGAGAGGAGTGGAGGAGAAGAGAGAGAGAAAAAGGGGATGCTACGAGAGAGAGTCTCTCCCAGGCAGTAATTAATTGCAGCGTCGGTATCGAGATAATGGTTACTAATTAACCGGAGCGTGGTCGATCGATTCGAGTCCTCCGCTCCTCGGATCCACGGCTATAGAAAACCGGGGAATGGAAACTGCGGAATGGACAGACCTTACGTAAAGCTCAGTGACTTTGCGATCGCACCGGCTGTGTTACCGGTAGCAATTTCCTTGTAGGATTTACTGGATATTGATGACCATATCCTGCGGGAAATGTCTTTCACCCTGGTCGACACGACCCGGGAGTTTCAGCAAGATGCTGATAATTTTTATGCCATTTTTAGATGCCGCCTAGACTACCTGCTGAATTGATATTTTTCAGGACATGGTGTACCAACAGAAATATTTTTCCAGATCTTCTGAATTGATTAATTGGGATTTAGACCCACCTCAAAGATGCATCTTGATAAAAAAATATTTATCAAAACAACTCACATCGTCCGCAACGTTCAGAGCCATGTCTCGCCAAGAATCCAAGTACGATCGGGACTCTCAAACCAACCCGTGCAAATCAAATGATTGGAGACACAGACAGTATTATCGTTTGAAACGATTGCGAGTCGGCTTGAACGAAAGTGTTCCCAATGGAGCGTACAATACCGTCGGCGGGGCTCGTCGCGACTGATTCGAGAAAGGTTTTCTGGAGAGGCGTTGAAATTCCGCAGACTCCTCGGGCTCGTCCTTTAAAATCGACGATAACGGGGGAAGAAACAGAGAGAAAGAGAGAGAGAGAGAGAAATGCGTTTTGTTCACCTAACCCTCGAATGCGCGTCTTCAAGCGTCGAATCGCCGCGCCGCGCCAGGCGAACGACAGACGGGGACTTACCTGAAACATATAAAAAGATATAACGTTAGAGAGGGGTCGCCGGTTTTAATTGGGACGACGTCATTTATTGCGGGGAGAGAACGCGAGACGGTTCGCCGTCGAATTCCATGGGCTTTTGTGAAACGCTAAAAGGGCCCGGGGAAGCTTTTCAGCCCGTTCGCCAACGATAAATGACGGATGTCCCGATCTCACAATGCTGCAGACCGACGAATTGAGACCCCACCGCGACACCGGAAGTGGCCTCACCTTTCCTGGATGCCTCTGTGTCCCGTGAAATAAGGCGGCTTTTGCACGGATATCGCTCGATGAGGTCGGTAATGATAATTATCGGACTGTGGATTTTATGCATTCATAACCAAATTGAATAGCTACAGTCGACTCCACAGTCTAATAATTATACTTTGGATACTGTTTGTTCACTCGTAGTTGTCTCAATTCTTCATATTGGTTTTCAGTCGCCGTGGTTCATTGATCCCAGAATGCAAACTTGAATTGTGGGACTATAGAGGTATCTAAATCTATTTTTCTTGTTGAAAGACGTCTTGTTTCAGACGTTTAAACGACGCTTCGGAAAAGACGTTTCTTTAGGACGTAAGACTTTCAGACCTAAGAACGATGTCGTGTTAGTGCAATCAGTTTACCGCATGATGTAAAGAGATGTTTTTAAAAAATTGCAATTGGTCGAAATTCTATAGACAATACTGACAGTTGCGTTTTGCAACTTTTTTTATGTAAGTCTATATTGATATTTTAAAAAATACGTTTCGTAGATCTGTGTCAATTATGCGCACTGTGAAAGTTTCATCGAAATCGGTTGATACGGGGAAAATTCCAGTTGGAATTCTACTTGTACAATTGGAATTCCATTTGTCCGATTGGAATTCCACTTGTTCGATTTTTTCTTAAATTTATGCACAACCTGTCAAAACTGGTCTTCCACAAGGGACAATCGATTAATGCCTCGTATCGAGCAAAGTACGCGTTGGATAGCATACTATAAATATTTCCGTACGAGATGTCGAGCCATCAACCAGATCAATATATCAGAAACACTCTTCCCAAGCCAAAAATAAATCGTGTTAACCGAGGTTAGAGCATCGATCCCCGATAAAAAAAACACGTACCCGGATTCCAACAAATATTTTTCTGGGGAGCAGGCAAACAATGCGATGTTGGCGAGTGAAACTAGGTATACGTGTCATCACCATGATCGGTCGTCTTTCCATCGAGCAGATCAGCAGCGTTTCCAGGCTGCAGCGTTCCATCAGAGCCAATCAACATCGGGAAACGGTCTCTGGCGTGCCGCCAAGTCTCAGTTCGGTTAGCGATCGAATCGATCATGCCCTGCCAATGAATCTTCCCGTCGGAATGTCCACGATTCCAACTGACGCGACGCGAGGACCTGTGCATCGGCTCGATCGCCGTTTAACCCCGATTCATTCGCGGTCGTAGCACCAAGGTTCTTCTCGGCTTCGGTACATTCTCACGATCTTGCACCGCGGCCAGATGCACATGCACGCGTGCATCTGCACGCACACCCGCAGTCCACGTAGCATGAATCACCACCGGTGAGAGACTTATCCCCTGGGCGGATAAGCCGGGGCACATTGTTGCAACAAGTGCACCGCGCCGCCACCGATGCAGCCGCTGCCGCCGCCTTGCAGTCTCGTCGGTGCAGACAGCGCGGCGCTGCACTTGCACACGCGGCCCGGCCGTGCCCTCGATCCTCTGTGTGTCTGTTGCGCAACACGGAATTACCGGGTCGAGAACGCTTGCCCTTTCGTGCGCGAGGATCACCGCTGACGAGGGATCCAGACACGATACGGATCCGCCATGCTCCCCATGCACAATCGCTGCACCGAGACAATTCGAAATTTTCGCCCGAAACTTTCCACCGCGATATTCAAAGCGTTTCAACTCAGTGAAGAAACAAATTCTCGACTCGTTTCAAAGCTGAACCCTTAGCACTCGAGTGGCGCCTCTGAGGCGCCACTAAAAATTGCTGTACTATTATTTAAATAATTGTTTACACTATCAGATATGTCGGTATCTAACCAATTACTACACATTTAAGTATTGTATGAGGTATTGTATCAATTTCATATTTATCAAATTTAAAAAATCATAGAGAATGGAAATATTGTAGGTCAGAAGAAACGTTTAATTTTCCAGTTAAAATAGCTCCGAGTGCAAAGGGTTAATCCATCTTCTACGTGATGTAGACATCTGTGATGTACAATTCTAGCGGCGTTAAGCAATTTTTTGAAATTACGATGCACCTCCGCTTTTCTAATATTCCACATCGTACAGGTAATTAAAATTTTAAATGTTATCGGCGCCAGGTTCGATCATTTTCAGAAAAACAACAAATGTGCAATTATTACATGTTTCTAACGTTTCGATCCCGATGTGGATCTTTTTCAAAGAATCATTATTGCATCTGAAAAATATTTTGAATGAATAACAATGTAAGAGCTTGTAAAATAAACGGAAACCACAAAAACTTACATGTTGTGTAAAAATTGGACAATACATTATAACAATATTGAATTTTGTATGAATACTATTTTCACTTCACGTACAGGTACTTGTTAGGGAAAACTATCGATGAGGTTTGAAAGTAGAATTTTTACGTTTGAGAATCAGCCTAGAATGATCAGCGTACGTTTTTTTTTTTTCGCTGAAGTTACAACAGGTTTTCAAGCGGAGGCGAGGGGTCGCTTGTCCGACACGAAACGTTCTGTCAGTGGCAGATCGTTCGCCAAACAAAGCAGCACGTGGAACGGGATCCGTGACCGGTGTCGGCATCGATTCGCGGTATCGTCGCAGAAGAGCGAAACGAATTTTATCATCGCCATTACATCATTCGCGACGGCACGACCATCGAGTTACGGGTCCCTTATGGCGGGAACGACGAGTTTCCTTGGAGCACTTACGGCTGCTTTTAGCGCATCACCGCGTCGACGTTTACCTCCACGTACGACTTTATCGCAGGCCCCGAGACACGCTTCCCAGCAGTTTCGCGTCTCCCAGTCGTTTTCTGCGACGCCAGCCGCGAAACGATATGCAGCAAGATGGACCCGGACCGTTTCGCTCAATCATTTTTACAGCCCCGACCACTCAAACTGATTATTCCCACGACTTGCGGATTGGGACGGTGCCGACGAATTAATTTAATTACTTGCACATCGCTGCTGCTGAATTATACGTGAAACTACTTTGCCTTAGGTCCTGTTAAATTAATTGTTGAAAAATGACGAATTTGTAATAATTCTACCAACAAGATCAAGGGTTAATGGATTTAACCCTTCACTGCATAGTGTACCATATCTGATATAGTTAATAAATCTGGTAAACTAAGAATGTGCTTTCTTACTATGTTTATTTTTCTGGAAATGTTGTTTTAGTTTTTTAAAAATATTCTTCCCTTAAATAAAACACAAGAACTGACCTTCTTTCGATTTTTTCATCCCAATTAAATAAATCAGGCTGCGAAGGGTTAATTCCCGTAGATTAATTCTCTTGAAAGAATTTTCTATAGATCTACGAAATTCTGAATTCGTACGAAGCACGATTTCAGGATACGAGTTTTCCTAAGGCATGGCAAAAAGATGATCGAGATCCTCGCGATCGATAAGTTCGGTCTCTCACCTGCGGTCGGCGACACGTTCACGAAAACGTGATGCACGCTCGCAACTCTGTCCTCACGTCGACTATTTTTTACCGTCGTGCCTCGTGCAACCGTGATTTATCTCGCTCTTCCGTGCGATGTGGCAATCCCCGTCGGCCGTGTGTTACGTGTCCGCAAGACGCCTCCTTTTTTGCGTCCCGATTAATTAAAATCCATCCGAAAAACTGCTCAGTCATGGTTCCTTCGGACCACATTTCCCCCTCCCTCTACCCCCTTCTGTTCTTTTTACGGTCCACACCGATTACTTCGGTATCTCTCGCTAACATTTTTCTATGTCGGCCTCGGCCACTGTCAATATTTCCTTTCGCGAATGTCCCTGGACCAGCCTTGCCTACAAATTATCCACAAATATTGTTCCGTGTTCAGGATTCTGCCGAGACCAATTACCCATTTCACACCCACGTATGATTCTCGAAAATAGTTATATAAAGAAGGATTAACTTCATCCAGTTCATAATTTCATAGTTCAAACCAAGAAGTTCCAACACGTGGTTCGCGAGCCACACGCGGCTCCTTCCCCGCTTAGGTACTTCCCCTACTCTTAGACTTCATCATTGGCGTAGAACTTCGCCCCTAATGGAGGGACTAATGAAGGGGACCTTGCGATTCTCGTAGGAGTAGGAGAATCAGTTAGAACTCCCTGGTTTAAACAGTTATATGAAATTATTGTAAACCATATAGTTGCTAATAATCTCGCTGTTAGTACGACTACGTTAAAAAACTGTAAATGAATAAATAAATCAATAATAATATTGTTGCCCATCCAATTGACCATATTCAATCCTCAAACGTCCTTCATTAAAATTTCTCTCTGTTCGACCGGCAACGCAAGGGTTAATTTATCAGAAACATCGTGTCGCCAAGGAATGATTCATCCGGCGGTGCACAAAGGGAAAGTCATCGCGCGGTTATGGGACAATTCGCGAGTAGCTGCATCGTGAAATCAGATTCCGTTCACCCTTCTTGCACACGAGCCCGGGTCTCTCGCACCCTCTCCGTCAGCCCGCGAAATTCCGCGCGCGGCTTCAAATGCTCGCAAACAATCGCGACAATGTACGCGTTGCCGAGCGCACCAGCGGAGCCTGACGATCTACTCGTTCCAGAGGAACGTTGCAACGTCGAGTGCAGCGATTATGTGCAGCGAGGTGTTTATAGGAGCACTGAACTCCTACCCGACCCCCTGCACACCGCCAGTTTTCAGCTTCGGCTAGCGTATTCTCTCTCTCCCTCTCTGTCTCTCTCTCTCTCTCACTCTGCTCTGCTCTCTTGTCAGAGACAAGCGCAGCAGCCTGTAGAAGCGAACCGATCTGCCTCTGCCATTCTGATATCCAGGCCTTAACGATAGTGCTCTTCCTTGTTTCGTCAAGTTTTCTGCCAACCCCCCTTTTTCTTTGTCACCGTAGTTTCCGGCGCGATGGCTCTTTGCTCTTAGCTTCCTCGCTTTTTCCGTTCTCGAAACTATCGTCATCTTGGTCTGGGTTTGGTCTGTTCTTGGTATAGATATAGATGGTGTTGTCTGTGAATTTTGCAAAGCTGAACCAGCTAATTTTCTGATTATCCGTCTGGTTAGGTATGTTGTTGGAATAGATGTGAATTTTGTAGAAGTACTTCAGCTAATTTTCTAATTGTTGTTTCTCTTCAGCGTTGAAGTTCTAGAGTTTATTAAACTCGAGGTGAGTAAAACGTTAATGAATAATGACGATACCAATCGTCGTTCAAGAAAGAAATATTGCTATCTCGCAAAATGTTGTACAGGGACTCTGGTGACGGGAAATTCTTTATGTGCCAGGGACTCTAGAGACGGGAAATTCAAGGTATTCCTAAAGCGCAGTGATTTTTGCGGATCTCTGAATTAACCGAAACGCGAGGCAACGGCAGAGTCGCGGAATCGCAACAGCTCACCCTTGCAAAAATTCGCTCGCGACGGATTTTCCCTCGGTAAGCCGGCATTTTGTTGCACGCGGCCGACTTCGCGAACAGGGAATCCCGGCATCGCGAGGGAGAGAATACCTTCACGAATGGAATTTCCGTGTGTGTGTGTGTGTGCGCGCGTCTCGTCCTTTCCCCACGCGAAACCGAGGGAAGAAACGGAAGAAAATCGTGTGCGGGACGCTGATCCCACACAAGGAGACCACAGGTGGAAGAGGATGCCGCCGCTTTAGCGAAGGAAATAAAAACTGTGTTGCGTGGAAGTGAGCACGGGAATAAAATTCACCGTTTAGAACGCTTCGGCGTGTCCTACTGCGCGCCTTAAAGGGGGTGGTTCGTAAAAAGCCCGGCTTAAAACCAGCCTTAAGATGACACGAGCCACTCGTTGCGGAGTTCGAACGCTTTCCAGACATTTTGCATTTTAACCATTTACAATTGCACGGAGACTCTGAAGAATCATTCGTAAGCTTAGGTTAAAAGATAACCCACAAAAATCTTTATTTTATTCATTTAAGTGATTAATTTGAAGTTTCGTTTCTACCCTTCATAATTTGCTCATAATTGTCATCTTGTTTGAAAGAATTTTCATCTTAATATCTTAATTAATTAAAAAGATCAAGTTTAGATTATTTCCTCTCATATCACCCTCCAATGAGGGAGAATAGCAACTTAAAATTTTCGGAGATATCTTTCAACCTAAAGCATTGTTTTTGCACACGATATCGATAAAAATTGAAGTAGAGCCAATTTACTTTCCGTGAATCATGCGTCAGACCGATTTTTAGATTAGTCATTTCGTCTGTGTTTGATCAATTGAAATGAAGGTAGTACACCACGATGCAAGTTGAAAATGATTGGTACATTAAATAAATTTTTGTAATAATTTTTAAATAAAATGATGATTTTAGAAGATGCTTAGCAACACTTTTAGAGAGACCATTTGATAGAGAACATTTTAGATTAGGTTGGCCAGAACGTGGTCAAAGGCACGAGTCACAGGTTGAACATTTCGATTCGCACATGTGTACCGAGCATTTAGGCGCGCTCCGTTGACATAGCAGGTGGTAATACGTCGAGCAATAATTTGAACGGGCGATTTAATCACCGGTTGCCGTGTTGCCGGGCGGGGCTGAACTTCGCTGATTAAAATATAAATCGCGGTGTCCACCGAATCAGATTAAACCGGACGACAGCGTGGTTCGGTTTGCAACCGGCCGACTCGTGATTTAGAGCCGAACAACGATGCAACATGATTTAAAGCCGCGTGCACGTGAACGAAGGAAAAGAGAGTGCGCGCCCCGGTGAAAATTCGCGGAGATATTTATATTCGCGCGATAACTTCCCAAAAAACGGCTGCGAAAAACGTGTTTGACAATTAAATCCCGATTCGCAATAAATACCGCGCGATCATTTACGGAATAGATCAACGAGCTTTCATCCTACAAAAAATAACTTCGATTTAGTGTTGTCATTTCACCAAAAATCGTGACTATATTTAAAGTATCCATCTGTATTTCCGTTTCAATTAAAATATACACGAATAAACTAAAACAAGTCCACGGGATCCATTAGTTTATTCAAGAGCTGATATTTCCTTTGCAAGCTCGGACACAAATAAATCGGCATAAATAATTGAATAAGTGCCCCGAAATACTTGCTAATTGTGAGTAATAAGTACAATTATTGTTACTTCTGAACCTTTCTTTTTGAATTCCACGAGTTTTATGAAACTTTCATGGCTCGCCAGAAATTGTGTTAACGATTATATACGACGAATTAAAACAGCAAGGACAGCGACAGATTTTTTAAAATAATCCTTGGCCACGTCTGCAGATTATTACAATTTTATTAAAAAAAAAAGCGTTACCCGTCATCCAATGGACCACCACAACGAGGTCCCCGCTATCCACAGATCGTTCAGGTGGAAACACGACCCCGGCCGGCTCATTAGTCCGCAAATTATGTTTTCCGATTGCCACGAATCGATATCGACCTCCAGCGGCGCTCGGCGTGCACGTTGTGCTCGCTGCAGGGCCGAACGCCAACTATTTATCTCGGTATGCGGTAATTACGATCAATTAAATGCCGAGTCGTCAGCGTGTCGTCGATTAACGAAACT
Organism: Lasioglossum morio; assembly: GCA_916610235.2. Lineage (NCBI taxonomy): Eukaryota > Metazoa > Arthropoda > Insecta > Hymenoptera > Halictidae > Lasioglossum > Lasioglossum morio. Next base: position 6,276,811 of record OU744330.1, on the reverse strand, counting down.
TCGCGATCCTGTGTTCAACGGTCGAAAGTTTTCGCGAACGGAAACTCTGGCCAGGTCTCGCGACCGACGGTCGTCGCCGATTCGTGAAACTCCAGGGAAATTGGAAACCATGTGCTGGTTGGTCACTGTCGACCATAACTTCGATAGGGTTTTGTCTGAATTCAACAGACCTGTCCTCCTCTTTTCGGATCTGCTCCCGTTCAAATTAACCCTCGACCCATCTTTCATTTCACAATTTGCGAAACAACGTTACATAATTTCAATTGCACGTATTGCAGACTCATTTAAAAAAATGTCTGCAACGATATCGGGTCGGGAAAACAATTAGAAATATTTTACAGAGAATCGTTTTTCATTAATCATTTCATCCTTTGATTAAAACTACACCTCTATAATTTTTGCACATTGAATGCCGGCCTTTGATAAATCGTATTATTAATTGAAAGGACGGTTACATTGGGAAAATCTGAAAAGCGGACCCACGAAGTATGAATTAATCTACAATTGATAATACCTGTACGATAACATAAACCCGGAATTATTCGACATTCTATACGAACGTGAAATCCAGAACCTAATTTTCAGCTGATATCAATCCAATATTATCTGCACGTAGGGATGTAAAATCGATACGGCCACTATTATTCTCTCTCTCGACTGTGGTATGACGAGTGCCCTCGTTGTTCGAGAATAAGTAATTAGTAGAATTTAGTAATTATTAGAATTTCACAGTTAAATAAAAATTCTGATGACAACCTGTTCGGTGGTTCTAGTGTTGAAAAATCACAAGGGAGGAATATTGAAAGCTACATATAATTATTTCATTACACAAGAAAGTGTTGAAACAGTGAATTATAAATATTAATAAAACGACTCCTCCTTCATGCACACTTATTTCTTTATTTCACGCAACCAAATCCACTTCACACATTTTTGTCTCTCACTCACTATGTTTCTTTCTCATTCTCACCACACAGATCCATACAGAAAGAAATCCTAAAAATAAATACTGAAGCGAGTATCCTAGTATCCAACGGTGTCCTAAGGTTAACGATTCGATACGATCAAGAACAAATTTCCATCGTAGGATCCAGTAAAACGGTTCCCGGATCGCGTCCAAAATTAGCGCTTGAACATTCGCGGTTTATTTCTGCTTTCGCCGGATCGCGTCGGGTCTCAGATTCCCGATACGAAACACGTTGCCGGGATGAATGGGTTTCGTCGATAATCCTGATTATTTTCCTTGAAAACGCGTCATAAATTCCCGGGACACCGGCTGAAAATTCGCTGGTTTTCGCGGCCCGGGTCTCGGCGGGATCGCCGATCACCGATCGAGCAGAAATTTATTTTTCCCACGAACCGAGGACGACTTCCGGACCGAGGCGGATCCTCCCAGTTTGCTCACGATTTATTACGAAACTTCCTCTTATTATTTCCTCCTCCGCCCCTCCCTCTATATCTCCTCTCTTTTCCTCCGTCGAGCGCCACCCCCGCGAGATAACGCGCGACGTCGGCTCCACGACTTCACGCTCAATTGCGATTGCTAGTTATGACTCGTTATCAGCCTCGTAACACTCTTTCCACCGAGATACCGTGCACCTTTAAGTGGGTCAACGTCGGACTCGTTACCTGCTCGATTTTCACACGGACGAGCAGTACCGAATCTGTCACTACCTGGACAGTTGGGACTGTCGTAAAGGGACACCATACAAGACGGGACAGGTGATAATTAGGATACTGAAAGAGTAGGATAGGGTAGGAATCAGTGAGACAATGAAAAGGGTGAGAGAAGGTATGTACCGAATGCGTGAAATAAGATAGATTTGTTCAGATAGGTTAATGTGAACCAAGTGACATTTCTTAGCTGTAAGGCTGAAATAAAGCAAATTTTATTCTATTGTACAAGCCGGGACAGTGCAATTTTCCACTGGAAACACCAATGTCATGGTTGTCAACTTTATTTCCGTCTATTAACTAACTTTTTATGAGCATTAGAAGCAACAAGTCGTGTTCAGTGTAGCTGTGCCAAGCAAAGGCTAAAAATATATCGTAAAAGTTTTATTGTGTTTTTAATTGACTCGTTTTCAAATGAAAATTTTACGAGACGACCAAAGAGTTCATATAAGACGTAAGAGTATCCATTGAAAATGTTATTTGAAACAAATGTTTCTTCCGCCATTTATTTTGCAATTGTTTTAAACAAATGTTGTGTTTTCATAGTGGACCACTTCTTAAAAAATTGAAAAATGTAGGGATGTAGCCCCATGTGTCCCCTTTACAGACCTCTTTTTAAAAAGATGGACTTTTGAAAATTGACGAAATTATAATTATTTGAAGTGAACGCTGCACCGCGATATACAATTTCGGACGTCCGAAGAACACAGTGGACTGGATCGAAACATTTTACTATGACTTTTAAACCATAAGAAATATCGAGATTAAAATTCCAACTAAAATTCATTAAAAAATTATTCCTATCTACTTTATTAGCGAAAAATGTGTTTCTTTAACATGCGGAACTTATTTCTTTTTAATTGTAGATTATTTTGCAGGATACTCCATATATGTGCTTTTTTAAAGTCTTAAAAATTTTCGGGTTCCACTTTCTGGAGGGTTAAGGTCTTATAAAGAGAACTGCGTTTAAAAAATCCTGTAAAATGAACCGTTAAATAAATATGAGAAAATCCGTGGTCTGAATCGGCAGGGGAGGCAATGTGTATTGTTCGCCTCGCCCGTGCCCGGAAATTTTTCTCGGCCAGCTCAGGCCTTCTTTGTGGGTAGAGACCCCGTCCCCGTCCCCTGGAAAGTTTCTTCCCTTCCGGGAGGGAATGCTAAGTAAGGGGAGTGTAGTTTTCATACGTAGAAAAAACGTGAAAAGGTCGCGAAATATTGGGAATAGCGAAATCAGCCGAAATCCACTCGGGACGGGTCATTTGGCCACGGAGCAAAGAGCCGAAGCGTGCCTCGGGCCTGCCTCGGGCCTGCCTCGGACCAAGGCGCAGTGGTGAGGGGACAGCGTCACGGAAAGGCAAGTGGGGAGACTAGTCTCAATGTGGCGTTACAGTAGGCTGAATCGAGAAATATGCTGACATTTTACTATAACTTTTGAACCATAAAAAATATCACGATGAAATTGCCGTTTTAACAATGAAATTAGCTGTACCGGTTATGGTTATCGGTTTACGTCGAGTGGATCGGAAACGGGGTCTGCCGGCAATGCTGTTCACGTTGCTTTCACGGATGTCACATCTCGATAGCGGCGAGGCATGCGGAATTCTATATTTGTCCGTGAAACTATTTATACCCGTGGCGCTTAACGTGATCCATAATGCGTACTCATGGTCGGGAAAGAGAGAAAAATATGAACAAACCAAACCGGGGTCAAGCGTTACTTCATTCATGTAGAAAAATGATCGTAGGTGGTGTCGCGTTACGCGGTTATGCTAGGCACTAGCTTAAACGCGAACGTAATTCAACACGACTGCGAAAAGTATGTCTGATTTTGCTCCGTAATGCTTCTGGCCTCGAACATGAACTAATTAATGGCTAATCTGCACTTTAACAGGGTTTGTATTCATTTTCATCGGTGTCTTTTTAAAATCGATTGTTAATCGTGAACCGGAATTTTACGAATTTATTATCAGCGAGGTTGTGGAACGTCCGATGAAACCTTTTGAGGCAATTAGCTCTGATAATGACAAGTACCAAATAAACATGTTTATTTCAATGTGATGAAATAAAATCGAAAACTTGGAATTCTACAAAATCAATTTTGAATAATCTCAGGCTCCAGCGAGAATCAAAATTCTGGAAAAAATGTATCTAATATGTAAAATCTAGGATCGATATAAATAACATTTGAAACGAAGGGAAGCCTGTAATGCTAGTACAAAATCGGGTCCAGGGCTCAGAGTGTACAGACGGATCTAAAAAGTTGAAGGGTGAAGTAAATCAAGTATAACTGGTGTACGGGTTAATTAGCGGCGGGAACGTGGGCTTGAGGGGAAGTGGGGCGAAAATCTGCGAGCCAGACGTATCCCTAGAGCACAAAGCTCGTAAGTAAGGTTACCGGTTCCGCTAATTAATGCGCCGGTATACGCACACATACATCAAAGTCGTCGGCTACGCCGCGGCGTTAATGGAAAACTCAAACACTCGCGGAAAGAGGTGACACCTTTCGCGCGACGGCAAAGCACCAGTTAAAGTGTTGCGACTGTTCCGAGGAGAGAGAGATGTTCTCTAGACAAAGGTGTCCCAAAAAGAGAAAGGGAGAGAGAGAGAGAGACAAAAAACGATGTTATTTCCAGAAAAGGTATTCGGCAGGTGAGACGCAGTCTTTGCGCGAGCAAACGGAAGTGTTCATGCGAACCCCGGGGTTAGGAAGTCGAGGTACTCAGTTTTAATGGGGAATTATTTCGCACAGGGTATTGATTACTTTTACGAGCACGACCATAAATCTGGTTTAACAGCCGCCACGAATCCACGCGATGTCAATTTCATTCTCATTATAGCCCTCGCGTCTCGTATTTACTCGCAATTAGAACGCGCCATTAGAAGGTACCATAAACGACGAATGTATCGGAAAATAAATAATAATGTGGACCTGGAAAGAAAATGATGAACAGACTGCGGATTTTATGCATTTATGACTGAAATGTGAAATTTGAAAGAACAGTGGTGAATTGTCGCAATCTCTCTCGGTTCAAAGAAGATTTTTAAACATCTTTTTGAAACGGTACACAGTTGTTCTTATCAACCAGGTTAAGTAAAGTGTTAGCAAAGTACAGAGGCTGCATTTGCGAAAAATGCAGGAGGGTAATAAAACGGCGGTGCGCGGAACGAATCAATTAATGGCCGCGGATCTATCGTGGATAAAATGAAAGAGGAGTTGAATTAATTATATGGCTCGGTGGTTTCTAGTGTCCGCGAACCTGATAATTACAATACTCGCGGGGCGAAACGCGGACAGCCGCATGACTTATGGGTCACTGTGAAACTACACATCGGCCGCAATGGTTTCACACCGTGCGATCCGCGCGATCTCTGGCCAACGTTAATGACATGTCGGCACCTTTGGCTGCCCCGGGGAGCGTTTACGGCTACAAAAAAGGGTAGCGAGACTCGCCCATTACAAAAATCCCCGAAGATTAGGCAGGGCGTAATTCCCAGGATGGCCTGACACCATGATTTCCACTCTCGACTCTCGGCATGCCACGGGAATGCCAATATCCTTGGTCCTCCACCTTCGGTCTCCTCTCGCTTTTACTCCTCGCCAAACATTTTTCAGCGCTTTATTTTCGATGTGGATATTATCTCTCGACATAACAAAATTTCCTGGCATTGTTTCAAACGTGCCTGAATGCTTCGCAAGTGTAGATAATTACGGGTTATTTTTTATAAATAAAATCCGGCGAGAAATGTTTCACTTTCTCCAGCAGTTTTTATTACACTGCAAATCAAAGAAAGGTGTCGTAACAGTTTATGATACCATTTAATGCATTGAGTTTCAGATAACAGTGGCTATGTCCATAACAGACATGAGTCCATAAAATGTAAAACAGGTGAAACTTTCGAAACTGATATTGATAAGGATGGTATAAACATGTGCGAAAATATAAGTAAGACATAATAGTTGTAGCTACTTAAATCCGTCTAAAATTTATATGAAAGGTTATAATTTTCGGGGAGGAAGTATTTCCTCAGTGTTAACGTGAATATTCGTATTCTAAAATTTATATAAAAGATTATAACTAACGGGGAGGAAGTATTTCCTCAGTGTTAACGTGAATGTTCGTATTCTAAAATTTATATAAAAGATTATAATTAACAGGGAGGAAGTATTTCCTCAGTGTTAACGTGAATGTTCGTATTCTAAAATTTATATAAAAGATTATAATTAACAGGGAGGAAGTATTTCCTCAATGTTAACGTGAATATTCGTATTCTAAAATTTATATAAAAGATTATAATTAACGGGGAGGAAGTATTTCCTCAGTGTTAACGTGAATGTTCGTATTCTAAAATTTATATAAAAGATTATAATTATCGGGGAGGAAGTATTTCCTCAGTGTTAACGTGAATATTCGTATTCTAAAATTTATATAAATGATTATAATTAACGGGGAGGAAGTATTTCCTGAGTGTTAACGCGAATGTTCGTATTCAAACGATTAAACGTTGCGTGATTTCACTAGCGGGAAACCAGCGCGCGTTCCATCAAAATGGCACTTATGAATATCAAGTGGCTCGAAATTCGCGGGCAGCGATAAAACACCGCGATACGACATGGCCGCCGGGGCGAAGTTAACCGATACAATAACGAAGTTTCTATTACCCGTAGCACAGCCATTAATCACCGAACTTCCATTCTGCCGTATGAGTAGCCGTCATGAAATTCGGCTAGTAATTAAGTCATCCGGCTGCCGGCCCGGTACCGAGAACACTGACAGCCCGCTATTCGTGGCTTTGTACTTCCGGCCGGCTCCTCCTGGCCGGGTCAGTGATAAATGGATCACGGGTACATCCTCTTCCTTACGGTATTCGACGAACAAGGACCGTCAGGAACAGCGGCTGCGCTAAGATATAAGATCCGAACCGGCTGGGCTTGCCCGATTGGCTCTGGTCGACGACGCGACGATCCTTCCTCCTCTGTACCGTCGAAAACGTCGATCTCCATTCAGGACTTTTATTAAAACATCTCGCGCGAACTGTCGCGCACCTACTTCCGCCAATATCTTCGCGGAGAGAATCGTAATCGAGCGGAAAAGGGGTCGATCAAGAAATACAAAGGATAAAGACACTTTATGAATTTTTTCCAAAGAAATCCTTAGGGGTATGAGTGTACAAAATTTTTTTTAAATGCAAGAGCAAAGCAAAGACTCGCATCTCGCAAAGAGATCGGCCAGCGCTCCAAAGTTGGACTCATAAAGTTTAAACTGCTCTGTGAAACAAGCGTCTAATTGAACAGGAAACGTTCGATTTCGCGGATAGCACGTAGGGAATCGGTATTCCAGGAGCAAGTCACTGGAATGTCGGACTCGTTCCATCAAAAGTGGAGCTCGTTTAATTATTACAGGTGCGGCGCGCCGCCGCTGCGAGTAAACAGAGAGTCCTTTGGGTTGGGTTTTCGTCGCCAGGTTAATTAAGATTAATTAAACGACCGTTGGCAGGGCGGCTTTCGTGGTTTGAATCGGCGGTCGTTAGCCGACCTTTCTGCTTGAATCGTTTGAAAAGGCTTTCGCGCGTCTCCTTTCACCGAGGAGCTACCTAGAACGTTTAATAAAACGCTTGTGTAGAAAGCGCTCGAAGCAACACGTTCGACACGGAATAACGATAGGACGGATACACGCTGGTAGTCCAATGGCAAGTTTTCATACACGGGATAATCGGCAGAAGTCATCGCGCGGAGGCTGCGATTTCACGCCGTGTGAAAATCGCTCGGCGAGCATGGAATTTTGATCGTGATAAACGATCCAACCCCGAGGCTACGCGTCCCCTATCCTGTTAGACCGTGACACGTTCGTAACCCGAGACGATCCTCCGAAATGAAAGAGACGTCGTGAGACAGCAGCGCGAAACGGTGGGTTTAATTTAACGGAATATTAGCCTACTAATTCGAGGGTAATAAATCGCGCGAGCTCCGCGGACAGAAGTTGGATCGAGGCGAGTCGCGAACCTTCCACACAAGAAATTGCTAATCATCCGACTTTGTGACCGTTGATAAAATTAAATGGCTGAAGAACAGTCGACGGTAACTCTTGCAAACTGTTCGGGTCAGTTAAATATCTATTCATCAGTCATCTTCATCAGTTCATCAGCCATTTAATTTTATCAAACATATATACAATATACATATATATACACGTATTAAACACATATATACAAATATATATATATATATACACATATTAAACACATATATACAAATATATATATTAAACACATATATACAAATATATATATACAAGACTGTAACGTATGCAAATAGCCACTAACGAACTAATTTATATATATATACTTCGTGTAAAAAAAAAATGAAAATTAAACAGCCCGTTGTAAAAGGATTATGATGTAAATTCGGAGAAACGTTTTGTTGATTTCTCCGGAGATAGATTTTGCACGATGTTTGACAGCGATTCTAGCGGTTCTCTAATAATTCGCGCGACTATGCGTACGCCTGTTCCATTGGCCTACTCTGAGTAGTCGTACTCGAATACCGCCGGTTCCCGGGATACACGGAATACCTGGGACTCGTCGATGATTATCCCCTTGCTCTATGCATCAATGTCATCGCGGATCCATTGTCTTCGGGTGCTGGAATTGCATCCCGACGGATATTCATCACCACGCGTCGCAATTCTGACATTATAAACTAATATCGAACGTGGCTGGTTATCAGTGATTCGAAATTGCTACCAGCCAAAGTTTATCAATCGAAAAAGAGAATTCTCTACTATCAGCTCATTAAGTATGACACTTGACAAATAAAACACACAAATTTCAAACGCATTTGTCAAGTTTCATACTTAACGAGCTGATATATTAGACGGTGATCTTCGAAAGACTGATAAACATGCAGCAATAAAAAGGAATTAAAAGAGATGCGAATATAAGATAGATGAAGAGAATAATGTATAGAACACGATTATCATTGAACATGATTAACGTCTAATCATAAAAAGAAGTAGCTAGATTATACGAAAGCAACAACGTGGAATAGCGAGAAACAGTCCGGTTATCTCCTTCTCTCTTTCCACAAACCGTATATGTATGGTTCCTGTGTTCGGAATCAAGTCTTTTCTTCTCATAATATTTGGTTAAACATAGAGTAGCAGGTTATCCCCTATCGTGTAACCCACAAACCACCGTACTATGATAACGACGCTGAGATAACGTCGGATTTTTCATGAAACGATCCCGTTCACCGCACAAAAATCTTATTCATGGGGTTTTATCTCTTATGGCTCGGCAAAATGTGTCCCGTCGAGTCGTTACCAACAGAAAGTGCCATCTCAGAATTACATTTTCCGCGTCGTACAACAATTATCCCCCGAGGCGTGAACACCTTCGAACCTTGGCGAACGGAAGTGCAGAAAATGACGCGGAAAACGAACTCAATCATCGGTGATGAAATTGGAAGGGACATTGTTAGCGACGTTAGGTGAGAAAATATTATATAGCAGATATTTCGACCAGAATTTGTCTTCAACTTTTAAAGTGATCACTTTTTTAGTCTGATCTATCACGCTCCGAGGTGGAACGCTGTTCAGGTAAACTCAAGGGAAACAGGTGTGCAATCGCCATAGAAGTTTTTACTTCGATCGTGATGTCTTATACGCACAGTATTGGTCTTTTTTTTTTTGGTTTGCCTATCCAAGATTTAATAACTGGATGTAGCGAACAGTGCCTTCCGTTTTATCATTCTTCAAAGTCGAAGGAGCGGTTCAAAGCGGTCGAAATTCATCTAAAATTCATTTGGACGCGTGCTCGCGTCGTCGTCTTCGTCCGCGTGTTCACTTTGACACGGTTTTCCTCTGGCGATACGACAGAGCATTTCGACAAAGAAAAGTCATCAGCCCAGCCACCTTATTCACCGAATCTCGGTGCTCCGCGCGACTTCCGGTTGCGCCCGACGGCAAAGAGAGCTCGCTCTCAGAAGGGTCAACGTTTTCGCGAACCCCGGGCAAACACGACAACGCGTTTTAGGTGTACATCCACCGAGCCGCTTGCCTACAAACGACAACCGAGACTTTTTGATCTCCTCGTCTTTCGCCGCAACGGCGCGGCGTGGACCTTTCAAACTGGAGAAAATCATTTTCCCCTGTTGGATAACGCAACACCTTCTTCGAACCTTTACTTCGGCCGCAAACTGCATGGATTACGTTTCGTAGAGCGCACACGCTTTCGTACATATACAGATACAGCAAATAGAAAGATACATATAACGACATGCGTCAAGTTAATTTGAGTTTACTGTTATTATACCGCAAGAAAAGAGAATCCTCAATGTTGGTACGCATATAAAATTGATAATAGAGACGATTGTGGAGGGTATAAAATCGTGACTTTTTCGCAACTTCCACAAATTGCTCCGAAAAGTTCTCAGACTAATTATTTCCCGAATCGACGGGAAGGCCTCCCGAGTTTATCGTCCCATAAAAAGGCCTCGTCAAGGCGTTCCTGTGCGCGCAGCGTCGAGCGATTCTTCCCCGTTGCGGGATTCCGCGACGGTACGGGGCGGGGGTTAATAGACATTGTAACAGGCTGTCGCAAAAAAAGGGCGCATCGACACGTAAAAATCGCGGCGCCGGTTCCACGAAAAGCCGGTGATGCGCGAGGACAAAAAGATCGCGGTTAATTTCAAGTTCGCCTGCTAACGAGCGATTTTTGCGGGAACCACCCTACCGCGTCTGCTTTCCTTCTCTTTCTCTCCTTCTTCATCTCTTTCCACCCGTGGAACGTGTTCCCGAGTAGCGCGTTTCGTAATGAAGAGGTAAAAATCAGCCCGAAGCGGCCAGACCAGGATTTTCGCCGGCGAATAAGTCAATTACGCGCTTTAAGACGAGGGAACCGCGGACCGTGTTCTTTGAGCCGCCAGAGGAACTTTCGAGTGTCCGGAATGGCTCGTATTAATTAAACTTTCTCTCGAGTACGACTTACTGTTCATATCGCGGACGAGACTCGCGGCTGCTGTCTTCTTTGAAGAATTCTTTTCAGCCGCGAACACTTTTTTGCCCGATGCTACCGGCGCGATTGCTTCACGCTGCCGTTGATTAATTATTTCCCGGCCCCTTCCGAGGGATCGTCAAGTGCCAAATAAAGTATTCTCGTTCGTTTACCTGTTACACTTCAATTATTTCATTCGTCAATTTTAGTAAATTGGTTCATTTTTATTAACCATTTCAATTTAAACAGCTTCTTTATTTGTCATTATTTGTTTGTGGAACTTTCGCCAACATATTTGCGACATTTAGGCAACTCATTTTGGGAATACGTTTTGCGGTGCATTTTGCAATCGCTGAATCGTCCGGTGACTATTCAGCCAGCCCGGAACAACGATGGAGAAAAAAATCGTTGTCGGTGAGGAGTAGTGGGCAAACAAATCTTCCGCTGATGACTATTGGTTTAGGATGAACGACTGTGTATTTAGTGTTTTGCATTTCACGACGACGCGTACACGTTGCCCGGCTCTTCTTCCCCGACGCCGCTCTAACGTCGATTAAAAGCTTTCGCGGATTGCTGAAAGCTTTTCGCGGTTTGAAAATTGAATAAAAAATATGCATTAGATGTGAACATCTCGCGCGATACGATATCCACGGTACGGAGTTTAGAGAAGAAAGAACAATATTTTAAGCAAACAACATCACCGTGAGCATCGGAGCGCAAATAAACCCTAGAGTGGTCGTTTGATCGCCGTTCTCGTATCAAAAGGAAACATTCATTCATTAGATCGCAATTGTCTTTTTTTGTTTAATGCAATTAGAATCTCAAGGTAGAGATTATTTTTCAATACATTCTTATACTTTATATAATGTAATGCAAATTACATATAAATTGTTTATTTTACATATTTCCACCGTAGGTCTGGAGAGTAGAGCATTGCAGATCGCAAATTTGATGTGTATTTCTGACAAAAATTGTTAAACAAATTAAGAACAATGGTTCCTTCAATTATATCTGATTACTGAATTTTCATGAAACTGGTATCTCGAAAATTTCAATACGCGATATAAAAAATTCCAATTTTTTTAAACCTGTTTGCAAAATTGGATAAATCTGAGAAAAATACGCATTAATAATCACGATGAGACACAACTATCAGAATAATATAAACGTGGTACTGTGAAAACTTCAATATGAAATCGGCAATTTTATGCTTCCGTGCGAGGGTTAACGACAGGTTCTCTGCAGGTGGATCGAAGGCAAATCATTTCCAGAAAATGATCTGCCCATAGATTCCACAGCAGTCTTTAGTATCTGGCAGATCAGAGGAGAGAACTAATTTGTAGCTCGTACCTTTCCGAGCTCGAGCGAGGATCGAGAGGGAAAGGATCTTTCTACCTGCCGCGATCGAGGAGCCGAAGATCTCACCTGAAGGGAACAACGCCGGAACCACGTCTCGAGAGAGTAGCGTGACAAAATAATCGTGGAACGTGGCGGCTGCAATGGGCCACCCAGAGAATGCACCTGTCGCCACGAGACAGATTGAGCAGAGTCTGGAAAACTCGGTCGGCAATTGTTCCCGAGTTCCTCGGATAGGCGCCGAAGAAAATTTCGACCGTAAATCTGCGCCCTCCTCGAGGAATAATTAACGAGCCGGCGGCGGCGCGGCGCCCCGAAAATTAATTACAAACGATTTTAATTAATTGCGAAATACTGTAATCCGCCGCATTTGAATTTCGGCGAGAGATGATTTCTGGCCGATGTCGAAATTCTTTGATCCAGTCGAATTCATGATGGATTATTACTAAAATGCAATTTGTAACAAAATTGAAACAGTGGTGATAGATATAGTTTAACACGATTTTAAGATTCCATGGTATTAATTTTAGATTCCCGATGGAAGTTTCTATTATGCTCTGAATAAAATTGAATGCTCGTTAAACTTTACCCAACTTTTAATTGTACCATAAATGTGTAAAATCTGCAATCTAATGGCAATATAAGTTCTATTCTTCGCAGATTGGGTCAGCCGTGCAACACTGCTGATTAGTAATTAGCTGTGGGATTGCTGATGTTTATGCATTTTGACTAAAATTGGAGTTCGTACAAAGAATTTTGCGAATTACCCTTGAAATTGGCAATTTTATTAAAATATTCGAGCATTATAGGCTTTCGTGTTCACGAAGATGATTCAAAAGCTGGAATGCACGATCCGAACAGTCCCGAAGGCCGTTTCCCAGGCAATCATCGGCCGATCCCGATTAGTACATCGAAAATTCCATGCAATGCGCGTCTGTTCGGCGCATTAGACCGTACCAAAACACTAATTAATGAAGACAGTGCGGCGACAACTCATGCACGAACGTCGAGTGCAGCTGCGCACGCGTGTTTCGCGTCTACCGGCGTGTGGGACACGAGATGCCACATCAATTAGATTAATCACGCATGCCACGGCCATTTGGATTTGCCGCTGGCCGAAATGCGGGCTGACGTTTGCCCTGACCACCGTGTAGTTAACCGGCCAATTAATCATCCGCAAACATCGTTTACAACTGGCATTTTCTTCGAAACCTCGACGGTGACACCGATCGTTGGCCGTGATTGTCATTGTCAATGAGGAAGATGCACCTCGATGCACCCGAAGATCGCATTCGCAGATCCGATCAATTTTTCATTCCCCATTAGAATCACTAAACCTTTTACTCGTTTCTGACAAGATACACCTTCTAGTCCAGGATCCACCGACCATTTTTACAATTGATTACTATCAAGCTAATATTCCGTGAGTAGCTTCATTTTGATGAGACGCCCAACTTTTTCTCTTGTGGTAGCTCGATTGTGGTAGCTAACAGGGGTAGCAGGGATAAAATATATCAATTTGACCATTCTCAAAAATTTATTACTAACTGGGTTTCTTTTGTTAAATCTCCAGATAATTATCTAAATTATTCGAAAGAATATTTGTTCTACAAAATGTATGGTTTGATCAACGAGTCCCCTCTTTCCAACATGTATCGATAACGAGGTCATCAAAAATGATTACTAACCAGCTGATTTTTTTACTGCTACTTAGTTAATATTTATATAATTTAACAGCCACACTGTCCTACAAATTGCGTGGTAAGTTATCCCGGTCCTACACTCAGAAATTGTCAATACCACAAAACCATTTTTCTTATTACTAACTGTAGGACAAAAATATTACATAATAGGTTAGTATGTATTTGTACTAACTTCAATAGAAAGCCGAACATAGAGAAGGACAGAATGCAATACATGAAAAGTGTCGCCGTCGCTGACGCAGCGTTGACAGGCCTAGGAGTGAGTAGGCACTAGACAACGTTTACGATGACGACCACGGACAGTATTCAAGGTTTTACTGTACTGTGTGCATGAGACTGCCCGACCGAATAGCGTTTCACCTCGGAGCGTGACGGATCAGACTAGTTCGCTGCCCAGCACTTGTGTACGTGGTGCGTCTAAAAAAGTTATCACTTTAAAAATGTACAGGGAAGACGACGCACAGATCCGAACAGGAGGAATGCGTTGGAACGCGACGCTGGAATCGCGGGCAAATATTGGCAGGAAAGCCAATAATGTCATCGAGACTGACGAATTGCGGCATTCACAAAGAAGCCGTCTATTGTCTCGTTTTACAGCGGGGAGGGGAGGAGAGGGCTACGAGGGGGCAACGACCCGCGAGTGGATTTCACGTTTACGATACAACACGCCCCCGGAAAGATTTTCATTCAGTAGAACGGGCCCGGGGAGCTTTGTTTGCCCACGGCGTGGCCATATAGATGAACCCTCCGACGTGGCGGAGAGCAAATATTTTCTGCCAGTGTCGAAAAGCTTCCTGCCTCGGAGGCCCGTTGATGCGAGCCCTCCGGGACGTATCGAGAGTACGATGAATCGCTGACAATAAGTCACAAACAGGTACACACTGGTCCGCACAACTCCGAATCAGCTAGAATCAGCTCCGCGACCTGCGAGGCTCACGCGACAACGGACAACGCGAGCAAACACACCGGGATTGTAGTTCTCATAATGGTTCTTCTTGCTCGCAGAGCCTCGCAAAGTAGTGTATTTTCTTCTGGCACCGTCGCGTCACTTGGCTAGCTTCGAAACACTGAGCAGACAGGAAATGAAAAATCGCGGGCGGCTGGGAGACTCTTCTGTACAATTTTAGGACCGAGTTTCTAATTTTTCCTGCGACTGGCGAAGGAGAATAGTTTTTGTAGACGTCTGATTGCTTCTGTACGCTCTTGGAACGTTCGCGGGGAAGTCCGGTACAATTAGTAGTGTTGGTGTGCAACGATTGCCACTTCGAGGAACTGTAGGTTTAAGGGGCGGTTTACAGTCCTTAGGTATAAGCGACCCTTGTAGCAAGGAAATAGCGAGGACCGAAGTCAGTCGCAAGTAAACCATCGAGCTTGGCACGTCGCTATTTAGAAAGTCTCCATTCGTATTGTTTTTTAGTCAGAAAGTTGTACCCAACAGTTTACATTTTTACATTGTATACGCGGTATTGTAAAATTCCACAATATATATTTAATAAATTCCATCAAGTAGACCCAAACAAGTAAGACTTCGATACCGCCAGCTAAATTGTTCTTACAACAAATGCAGCTAGGTTCGTTTCTATAATTTCTAATAGAATTCAAAATTGGATAAATGAAATTGAAAATGGTGCTAAAATTTACTTGCCATTTCGATCTATTTCCAAAATTTTTATTTTGGGCGAGGAGTCTACTCGTCAATCAATGGCTGCGACGTTACCACAAGACTCTCGACCGGTCTACAATTTTCAGCGTCCTTTTTATTCGAAAGCACGGAGACTAGCCGGAAGTATGTCCTCAGTTTTAGGCTACTTTCCCCAAAGACTCCCGGATGAGAACGTAATTTCTTAAAAGCGCCCTGTGCAAAGTTCACGCGCGGCGAGAGTTTCTCCGTCTTTCACTTCTCGTATGAACGCCAGCACTCGAACAGAGGAAAAACGCCGGCCACATGGTGGAAAGATGCAAATGATCAGACACGCTTATGATCCGCCGGAGAGGCGAACGTGCATAGACGAATTGTGCAGCGGACTTTCGCGTCGTCGGCGCCGCGCCGTTTCAACGGAGGACGGCTTTGTTGTTTAAGGAGGTTACGCCGGAAGTGTGGCGAAGCCGCGTCTTCGCTAATGTGCTGGGCACACAAGAAGTTTGTATTCGGACGCGGTAGTACCGCGGAAAGAATGAGACGCGCAACAAGGCCGGGGGCCTTTAAAGAAATGCTCGTTAATGTAACCTATCGCGACACTCCAGGGACTCGGTGGGAATATGGGTCGATGCCGTTGTTGCCAAAAGGACAATGGGTGGCGAGCCTACCGGAGCATGATTCAGGGAGTCTCTGCGAAAAGGATGGAAGATTCTAAAGTTCCTATGACGCGGCGGAAATGTCACGCGACGCTCGTGTCTCGGAAAAAACTCACGTGGCGCGGATTCTTGCCGTCTCTAATACACTCGGCCTAATTGTAACGAAATAAGGTCTCTAATCTAAATGAGTAGG
Source organism: Lasioglossum morio (assembly GCA_916610235.2). Taxonomy (NCBI): domain Eukaryota; kingdom Metazoa; phylum Arthropoda; class Insecta; order Hymenoptera; family Halictidae; genus Lasioglossum; species Lasioglossum morio. The sequence goes on along the minus strand of OU744330.1, from coordinate 6,260,599 downwards.
CTTCGAGCCTGTTGTTAATGAGACACAATGCGAATATAACATAAAAAAGTCCGTTTTCCAGCCTGTGATGAATTATGTCAGCCACAGTATTTTATTTGTGACTGCTACAATTTTGTATGTATGTTCGATAGACGTTGATTAGAAAATTCATTTTGCTCCAAATGCAAATCGTTCATCGACGAGGTCCTGCAAGACGATTAAATTGCAAAGGATAGTGATGCAAGTTCTTCGCTTTACAGTTTCTTGTTCGACCATGCATAAGAGAAGTTGATCTCTCTCCTCTCTCTCTCTTTCTCTCTCTCTCTGTTTGGCTTGGTTCCATCGATTATGGATCCTTGCTCAGCAGACCGCAATTTCCAGGAGGTTATTAAGTGAAATTTACGGAAGAGACACGTTCCTGTCGGTAGCTGGAACTAATCCTCCGACTTCCTAAAATCCTGGAAACTTTTCCGTCCAGGACCGTAGGATTATCCTCTTACGTGTGAGCAAGAGATACGGTAGGTAATTCGAGTAATTATTTCCACGGCAATTAGACGGGACAGAGATGAAAGAAACGTTGCACTGCGGCATTGATAAAAAATGATCGTCTTTTCAATCGTTCATCTTTTACTAGAATATTTTTTCTGGTGAAAAACTAAAAATTTATTCTCGCGAACGACTGTACCATAGATTTGAAGATTGAAGCTTCCCCTTTACAATGATTCTTTAAAATTCTTTAAAATTTGATGTACGATTTTTTTTGTGTGTTTCAATCTCGTTATTCGAGTCCTTTTATTTAATTAATATCGTATAAATTTCAAGGTGGAACGCAGAGAATGAGAAAGGGTAATTTAAAGTCGTTACGCGTTATTCCCCTTCGCGCGGCAAAATTAAATCCGCGAAGAAGCAGTATAGTTCACACGCGCCGATTTAATATCACAGTCCGAGAAGTGCGCGACGGGATTAATTTTATACCGTTTTACATTACGACTAAGTCCTCTCGCGTTTGTTTTATTTACCAGTGTAATCGCGCGGCTCGCCAGCGACAGAACACACACGCGGCCGTAAAGTTGGAAATCAAGATTCCCAGTCTCCTGGCTAATTGAAAATTCCAATTACACATGCCATTGCATTGTGTACACGGTATTAATTAAAACAATGACCGTTGCACGAAATGTTGTTCGCAACATCAATTACTGCGTACAAAACGCGAAATTTTGTGAACGGAGAGACCGACGTGCATGCATCTATACATATGTATAGAAAAGTTTCCGTGTGATTTACGTGGCTGGTTTAAACCACGCATTCTCGTTTTCGTGTAATCTCGCTGCAGCCGGCGTATCTTGTCTGTAATACTTTCTAATCTTCCTTTACAGCGATAACTAACCTGATAAAAAGTGTAGCGAACCAGCCGCCCCAAAGATTTAAAGATACTTTCTCAACTTTTACCATTAAATTACGATGACGTTCTCATTTCTGCTTGAGCTAAAGCCACGGAACGCTAATTTTTTTTTCCTAGACATATTTTATTTTCTAATTTGAGACACTCTTCCTCTTCTCTACGTCTCATGCTGTATTAAACATTTACGCAAATTAAAAACCGTATGCAGTTATTAGACATTAAATATCAGAAAAAATATAAAATTCGTTTTAGAAATGTCGAGTAAGGCAACATAAAATAAAAAGGTGTTAATTTTCTAGAAGAGCACATACATGTTCACACAGATATTAAAACTATCAATTAATATAAAATTGGCATTCTTTGCTGGAACCATTTAGTAAGTACGTGAAAGAGAACGGCAATCTGCGAGAAGGAAAAATATTCGAATCCCCAATTATTTACCCATAGAGACAGCGTTCCAATTAAAAGGATTGCAATTCTTTTTGGGGGTGTGCGAGGGTGGCGGCGGCTATTGAACCGATTTGTACGGGGCCAATAACGAGTCACCCGTGATTTCCGGAAGCTGGGGGCGCGAACGGCGGCATGTCAACGGTCTCATAAAATTCGGGAATTCAAATTGACGTCAGAATGAAAACCGTGAGAATGAAATTCGCACACGCCCTCGTGTCCGCGGATATTCCGTCAATAAGCGCTCGGTTCCGGGACATGTCCGGCCGACGACCGCTATATTTGATTCGCGAGCGAATCCGTGGCAGATTCTATTACAGATTAGGCCAGTAATCGAGCGTGGAATCTACGCACGATCACTGCCGACCAAGAGCATTTGCTAGCGAGGCGAGATCGGTGATCTGTTACACGATAATGGTGCTCCCGTAACTCTACCTTTAATTTCACCCTTCCTATTCTCGTCGATTTTTCTCCTGCCTCCTCCTCCTTCTCTTCGCGAAATGGAATTTTTGAAATCGTCGCTGGGAATGATACAGGACTTTGATCTGTGATCCAGAACAATTGCATTTTCTTTTATTGGATTGAGAGGGAACGAGAAAATATTTTCTAACTGATTTGCAACCAGTGAAATAGAACGGGTCTAGCCGACTAAGCATGGTCCAGCGGCCCCAGCCACAATTTTTATTGATAGTGTGTGGAAAACAATGGTTCATATAAGAATGATATGAGGGTAAATACCCTAAACTGTATCACTTTTTTCTCGGTTATTTTTATTTTTAATATTTTTATATTATATTATTTTCACAATTGTGTTCCAATTATTAAGGGTAGCAAAAATTATTTAATTTTTTAAGGGTGGGAATTGCTAGTAACCTAAGGTAAGCTAAGATAAGCTAAGGTAACCTAGGGGTAACTTCAGGGTAACCTCAGAGTAACCTGAACCTGCGAATTAAAATTTTCTTTCTTAATCTGTTCAATATATTTCGAATTACATCTACTACATTTTTGTCATAAATGCATAAAATTCGCTGTCTGTCAATGAGTAAATGTCAAAAAATTTGAATACATAATGTCCATAAGTCTTTTACATGAATTTGGCGTTACTATACTGAATAATATCGATAAAATGAGTAAATGATGGAATAGAGAGACGCAATTTCCACCAGTAAAATAAAGTGCAAGCCAGGCAGAGTGTATAGTGGACGGCTACTTAAAATTTTTATAGCGCAGACATGTATTTCTGCAGTAATGCGAGGCTCTTCCGATAGCAGAGCGTATTTGTGCCGCGAATGGAGAGCCACGATAGAGCAACTTCCGAGGGAACATCGTCGTAAAGATAAAATCTGTAGAGGATCCCTAGCACCGTTTCAAACTGTCCGGCACACCTACACGGTTCCATTTCCACTCGATTCAACCCTGCGAGGATGTATATCGATCGTGTGCCGCAGGACTCGATAATCCTCTGGACGATACAAAGTATATCAACCCATCGAGAAACACGCATTATGTCTCTGTCATGGTGAACAATCGCTTGGGTTGTCGACCGATCAAAACAAGATATTCAGAGATCATTGGACTACCTCTTCTTATAAAATAAACCTCCCTCATAGTTGAAAAAATTCTAGCTTTCTTAAAACATGCTTTTCACGATCGTAAAATTAGTGTAGAAATTTACATTTTCTAAAACAATTTTAATGATTCATTTCATTAACACTAGAACTACCGGACAAGTCAAAATGACTAATGCGAATTTATTTCGATTAGAAATATTAAAAGTATAAACATGTTTTTTGAGAAATTTTTTTAGTAAACTTCTCTATTGAAGCACACATTTAAATATCCCGTGTACGAAATCTAAATAAATGCCATATTGTCATTATTAGAAGGCAATGTATGCCAACTGCGTTTAGTGCTCGGTAGTTCTAGTGTTAATTATCGAAAGCCCGTCAAAATAGAAATAGTAAAAAATCGAAACGTTCCAAGGACCAATCGTGGAACAATCCCAAAATTCCCAGAGCAATTTTTCGCAGCGAGGAGAATCCTCGCGGAGGTATTTCATCCGAGCGAGCTAAACTGGATCAAGGATTACAGAAAAGTCCAGGGTAACTCTCGATTAATTCACCGTAAAAGTTCCCGGGGACTTCGAATCCGGAGGCGGGCACCATGAGTGCACGTGAGTCGTGTATCGGGTGACCGCGTCTGGAAAGAAGAAGAGCGAAGAGGACCGGCGACCAGTTATTCGAGGAATGTCGAAAGGATCCTCGGCTTTGTTCGAAAGGATATAGCCGTGCGAGTACGAGACCCGCTTTTGTACGTACGTGCAACGTACGTGTACACACTACACACACGCACACAATGCGTGCGGGGGTGGTTTTGTAAGAAGTCGTCGGTCGAGTGCTCGCGTGCGCACACTCGAAAACCAGAGTCCACAATGGGGTACACTCCGTGCGGAAGGTGCTCTTCACAGCACGTGAGGGATTATTGTAATGCCACCACGTTGGAACACTTCGAGAACAGCTCGAACCACGTCCACGTTTCGTGCCGGGGATCCTGGAGGGATGGTCAAGGACGAGACAAGCAAAAACGCAGGGACTAAAAGACGTCTGGCTTCTGACAGCGAACTCTCCAAGTCCTTTAGACTTTCCAGCTTGCGGCGCGTCTTATACGTCTTTTTCTAAATTGTTTTTTTCCGTTTTTCAGTTATCGAGATTTTTCAAGCAATTGTTGGTTAACGTGCGCAAACGTGCAGGGAGTCAGGAGAGTCGAGAAAAAGATAAATAAATGTACAATGGAATCGAACGCGAGCCGTTTGTCGGGCCAGTAAATTAGGACGACGTGTGCACTCCCCTTCACGAATTTAACCGCGTGATCTGTGGCCAGAACCATAAATCCGTGTGAACAGCGGCGGCTGAAAGGCCGTCCGTCCGGTGCTTAGGAATTTATTCGGGCATGATCACCCGGTATAGTGGAAGCTGGATCGAGAGGGATGCGCCATGGGCACGTGAGGGATTATTATAATGGGGCTCTTTAGAATTCTTTCGACAAACAGGTCCTACTGTCCTACATCCCGGGGGCTTCTGCGGTACGGAATCGAAGCGATCAGGATCGCCGACACCGTTGCGCGTTGGATATTTCGGGGCCATTGATCTACGCGAACAATGTCAGGAATTTAATATTTTAAACTATGGAGTGGTGGACGAAATATTTCAGGGACAATGTTAGATATAAAAGCAATTCCTTTTTTAATCAAATTTTTCGCTGTTGCCGGTTCCCATAAAATTTTTAGTGAACCACGGTTTTGTTAACACATTACCGACCGGTGATTATTGCATATTTTTGAAAAATGTATGGTACATGGCTAAATTTTCATTTAGCATTTAGTATGAACTAACTAAGTCACCCTCAATAACGTCGTCTAATAGTTTCATTTAAGATTGCAATGTCAAAGAAAGTTTCTATGCTTTTTTTTTGGTACAGCAGAATTATTGAAAATCCTATTAATAGGCTTCCGGTCGGTAAAGTGTTAAAATAAACGCTATTTTCCTTAAAATAAATGCTCTGTTTGAGCAAGCAAGTTTTAAAGTTCACGCGTGGTAACGAGGTGATATATTTCACGGGGGTGGTTTTTCCTGTGATGCTCTGCCGCCGAGAACCACTGAGAACGACTTCGTCATATCATCAGCTTACGGATCATCGCCTGTACTCTCTCGACGATGAATATCTCGATCGCGCGGGGGATAAATCGTTTTTCAAACCAGGTACGTCATTCGCTTTCACAAACACTGTCTCATCCATCATTCACCGTGGCTTCGTACACACTCGATAGTCACATTATAATACAGAAAAATTTACGATTCCGAGGCTCTGATAGATGACGTCTGAAGATACTATGCCTGACGTATGTAGTTTTGCCGCGCGTCAATGCATCTGCTGTCGAAAGTGAATAAGCAAGCACAGAGAGGTCATCCCCTTGACGTGTCAGTGAGTCGTAAAAGGAAATTTAGATTTCTCTATCCAGAGAGTAGCAGTTCTTTAAGTATTGAAAATTAGACAGACTTGACCAGAATTAACCCTTTGCACTCGGAGTTATTTTAACTCGAATATTAAACGTTTCTTCTAACCTACAATATTTCCATTCTCTATGACTATTTAAATTTGATAAATATGAAATTGATATGTTACCTCATACAATACTTAAATGTGTAGTAATTGGTTAGATACCGGCATATCTGATAGTGTAAACAATTATTTAAATAATAGTACAGCAATTTTTAGTGGCGCCTCAGAGGCGCCATTCGAGTGCTAAGGGTTAAACATTGAACGGATTACGACCTGTATCAGAGCCGAAATAATTCCTTAACAAAGCCGCGGAGAACATTTTCGTCAAGGAAAAAAAGATGCTCCAAATAACCTCAGAAATCATCCCTTTCGAGGAAGTACATTTCTAGAGCACCCTGTATAATTATAGTTGATAAGAAACATATTGTATGTGGGAGGTTTCGTGTCTTGTTCGAATTTTATTGCGACTTGGTGGATCTTTGTTTCTTCGTGAAACAATTCTTTTTCGCCGACGTGATAAACGGTGTCTGTTGAAAAACAAAAAAATAATTGACCGATGTTCGGTTAAATCGCCACATTGCACGGAGCCCGTCAAGCGAGAACAATTTGATTCGAAGCTCGAGAGGAGCCGTACCGTGTTCGCGGATGAAAGTTCCAGTCTGGTGCGTTCTCATCTTACAACGTTAGAGACTGCGAGCCGCGGCTGCAATTGCGATCTATGCACCGGAAGTTCCGCGTAATGAGTGTTGGCTTCAAGAGAACGTCGCGTACCATTAAAATCGTGGCCACGGGACACCGTATTTTTTTCCCTCAAACGCGCTACCACCCTCCCTTTGCCAGTCCTCCGCGTATATTCATAAAACAGCTATATTTTCCACGTACACGTGCGAAATTCTTTAATCTCTGATTATTGAAATTGCAAACATACGTTCGCGGGGAATGTACCGAATATAAGTGTATTTCTTCATATTTTCATCGTGCAAAATGATGTAAAAAATCTTGGCGTAATTCTCGTGCAAATTTAATAAATCCGTTCTTACCAGAAAAAAAAGGAGAATAAAATCTGCATTCGGTGCAAATCCCATCGAAGTTCAGTCGGAAGCGAAGTGATGCGCGAATTCGCATAATATCTCGTTCGGAGTAATTATTAGCGACGGAATTATCAGCATCCAGTGCTTTATGGAAATCTGTTGTCGGGCTCGTTATGGTTTCGAGAAACAATTTCGCGGGCGTAGTTTGCGAACGGTCGGAGCCCGTGTTCCATTCCGGTGGAAGGGGTTGTCCTGCGGTTTTTCGACCGCAAAATGAGAAGAGCCGGTCGGCAAATCGCTCCGAACTGTCTGCTCTGTTATTAGTCGCCTCGTACGAGAGGTTCCGGAGCCCGCTATGATAAAACGAAGTCGAAAAAGAACAGAGACAAGTCTCGCACTCATTATTCCGCTTTACTCGGTTATCCGCGGCGACGATAATCATTTCTGAGCGACAGTTACGACCGACGCGTACGCGAAAAACCAGACAATGGGCAGCTGCAGCTTTATGCAGACGACCTCACGACGATATGCACCTGCACATAGCATTTTTATCTGCCAGCTGATAAAAATTCGAATGTTGAATTGTGAGTGGAGTTAAAAGAATAAATAAGTCACTTTTAGATCAGTGTAGCTGGTTCGGAAACCACCGTAATAAAAAGTAGGCGCCGCTGAAATTAGACGATAGTGAGAGTGGAAGAGGAAAACCCTCAAGAGATAAAATACCATTACACACACACACTTTTAATTGGTAAATGACACGGAAACGGTTTAAAGTTCAGGCGAATCGGCAGCATAATTCGAGAAAGCGTACGGTTAGCAGAATGTAATGACCGGAATGTAAAGTGAACGGTAATTACTGTTCCGCATGTCCAGCGATTAAGTGCAAATAACTTATCGATAATGTCGTAAGGCGATACGCGACATACATAGTAAGTGATAAGTGGTAATAATTGAGGCAACACATGCCTAAACCACACGTGGAACGTGTTCCCTGTCTACGATATACTACGTATATCGCAGTTTGCGATCGAAAACTGGTCGGTCGATGTGTGTTGTAACTTGTAACCGCGTCGCACGAAAATCGATTGACTGACAAAATTATATGGCGATTAAACCGACACCTGTTGTAAATCTTTTTACAACCACGGAATTTCCGTATTAACACCGCTTCGCTGTTCTGGGTATAACGAGCGAGACTACTTGGGAAACACCTTCACGAAATGGAATACCTATCATACTTGAAACGAGGATGTTGGAAATCAACGTCGAGTTTGACCAAGTTCTTTTAGAAATCATTAAAAGTATTATATAAGCGGATGTAGCAATCGGCGACTAGCGAGATCTGCAATCCAACCAAATACCAATCAGGATTCCGATGAATCATTTCATTAAATGGACGACAGAAATACGTTTACGAGGGTTTAAGTCAGAATTATTACGGGTCTCGTTCTATTTTCAATTTATAGAAAGTGTTGGAAATTTCTTTCAATCTCTCATATCTCACATTATTCAAACGATAACATTTCACCGTATCTACTGGCAGGCAGCGAGTAAATTTCGCATGCATCCTCAATCTCGATTTCGTTCAATTATCGAGGTTTTGCAGCACAACAGCATACTTCACCAGAAAGAACATCGATCCGTAGAAGCAATTTCAATCCTGCGAATCTCCACGAATGAAACCAACATGTCCCGAGAACCTGATCATCTCGTTCGTACACCGAACCCTCCATTCAACCAATTTAACCACCGATGATCACTAAAGCTTGAAAGCAGACTGCGGCTGAACGTGTAAACCACGTGTGATTGTACGTGTGAAGGTTCGTCGGTAAATTGCGGATTATATGCACTCGTGATAAACCTTAAACCAATGATTTTTGATACTTCGTTCTCCATCGAAGGAGCCTTATCCCAAGGTTAGCAAAAGACAGGCCCCCTGCAGCAGGCATAGTCCTGCGTCCTCGTCCGACTAAAGGTCGATTTATACTCAAATATATTCGCCGGAATATATGCGACCAGACATATATTCTTCAATGGATTTTAATGGAAGTACGTAGACCTACAGTAGGTGTACATGCTTCTATTAAAATCCATTGAAAAATATCTGTCCGGTCTGATATATCCGGTCGGAAATATACCAGTATCAACAGACCCTAAAGGTCGATTTATACTCAAATATATTTGCCGGAATATATGCGACCAGACATATATTCTTCAATGGATTTTAATGGAAGTACGTAGACCTACAGTAGGTGTACATGCTTCCATTAAAATCCATTGAAAAATATCTGTCCGGTCTGATATATCCGGTCGGAAATATACCAGTATAAACAGAGCCTAAAGCAGAAGAAGGCGGACGAATTCGACTAAAGCCGGATCCCCTAAATCCAGGCTAACCAAAAGAGAGCGAACCGCGCTCTTCTACTTCTGCGAGGATCGGATCAAGGCACCAGTAGCGCGCAGAGGCGGTAGAGCAGGTTGCTGAGCTGGGAAAGTGTGTTCCCGCGCCGCGACGCTGGAAGCGTCGGGTAGTTAGAAGAAGAAGAAGCGCGACGGGCAGGAAAGTAACGGAAGAGAGAGAGAGAGTCTGATCCGAGAAAGAGGAAAGCCCTGGCGGTAGAAGAGAAAATCCCGGACGGGACAGAGAGGCGTCCGAGCGTCGTGGTCGACGAGAAAGCGACGCGATAGGAGTCGGGGAGGCGTGCGACGAGGACGAGGCGACCGAACGGAGCAACAGAGTGCGACGTGTCAGGTCTCGGTGCTACCAGGAGAACATGAACGAGCCGAGCGTAGCGTGTCGGTTGACGAAGGGCGTTCTATCCGTTGCCTGGAAAGAGGGAAAAAGACGAGGCGCGATGCCGTCCGCCGCGCCGCCGGCCTGGCGGAAGAAAGAACCCTAACTGCGAGAAAGAGAGCAACAAGCCGACGATGGGAAAGGACAAGGCCCGCGGCGGCGCCGATGCGAACGAACGGGACGGAAACACGAAGAGAGGGAACGAGAGGAGACGAGCCGAGCCGAGGCGAGTCGAGTCGGTTCGGGTTGGGTCGGGTCGGGTCGGGTCGATTTGTAGCGGAACCGAGAAGAATTCCGGGGCTGACAGAGAGCAACAGGTTGCCGCTGGGGGGGAAAGGAGAACCGGGCGGAGGAGGTTGCTCGGATGGGGGATGCGACCCCAGAGGAATTCCACGCTGATAGCCGCACGATACACGCGTCGCGACACGTCCAACGAAATTAGCGGACACCCAAGGACCTGCGGACGCACGCCCTTGTGACCCCGTGATCGCCTGCCCGAGATTATGCTGCACTGTGATTTCTGGCTTGATAGTCGGTCTGCGTTAGACGACGTTTTGCGGCTTAGCAAGTAATTGATTGTTGCACGAAGAGGTTTGACACTTTGTGGTCCTGCGTCGAGCCAAAATGAATGGTCTGGCGACTGTCGAAGCGGTAAACCCTGCAGACTACTATTTAGAGTTACTGGCGCGCAAAATGCATGGCAGATAAATTGCTTAGTGCAATTACCTATGGTCTATCCAACGAGACGAGGCAAAGAAATGCGCTTCTCGGATAGTTAGCAAGGACGCTTGCTAGTGCTCCACTGACTCGTCTCGTTGAAGTGAGACTATGTATGTATAGTGCCTAATGTTCAGTAGTGTATAAATGGCCTTGGAGTGCATAGTGCCTCGAGTGCCTATTGGCTCGAGTTACTAGTGCTTACTATCTTGTACTTGGAGTGCCCAGAGACCAAAGTGCCTAGTGACCTAACAGCCCGAACACCAAAATCTCTACAACCCAAAGCCCCTAAGTACAAACTGTAAAGTCCAAATCCAACTTAATCTTCACTCGAATTTTAATCATGGCACACTATGTACTGACTTGCAGGACCAAAAGCAAAACGCTTACCCATCCGAAGGGTGACCAAGCTCAGCAACGTAATGACGTTCGGTTTTATGCAGACCCACTGTCTGGCTCGGCACCACGAGCCACGGTCATCCGCCACGTGAATCATATTTAATGCAACAACGCAACGGCGGCGAGCATCAGAAGCGATCGTAAACCTCCCTGAGCGTCGGTGGTCAGCAACGCACCGTGTCAATTTTTTACCTTCCGTTGCCTGGTGTGCAGCGCACTAACACGAGAATACGAAGATTCTCCACGGTCATCCAACTGTTCATTCTCGATCGGTTAAGACCATGGTCCATCGATAAACGAAGAATTAAAACAGCTCCTTTCGCTGGCACTCCCGTGGCAACCGAATATTTAATATTAATCGAGAGCAAGAGTCGTTCGAGCTTCTTATTACGAGGGATAAAATGCTGATGTCATTTTGATTATCGTGAGATGACCGGCGTCTTGTATCTTCGCGAGAATCTCCAAACTGAATCGTATAACTTCTCATTATGAACGCTGTCGATAAAAATTCTTCGACCGCTCACGTACATCGAGCCGCGATTTCTTTTCATTCTTTCCTTCAAAATATCTTTTACCTGTTTCGAGTAATTATCTACCGTTCTCAATTTTAATTTTTCATTTGGTTACGGGATAAACTAATAAATTATTTTACTAGCAGCCCAAAAAATTATCTTCGATCTTGTCAAATATTTTTATGCTCACATTCTCACGAGTGAACACTTAAAAATATATTTTTATATCCGAAGGCTGGCGTGCTTAATTGTTACTGAGGAGCAGAGCTATGATTGCTTGAAAGTCAACGTTATCCAATCGGAATCAATACTGTTTCAATAAATTCCAATTTCTCGCTTTAAATCAAGAGAACCCAACATCCCCCGAGTCAATATCATCCGAACAAAAGTTCCACGAACTTCTGATTCCCCTGGCAACCTCAAGTACGTCAAACCGAATCCCTATCGTGGTATTCCATCGGCAACCCCCACACAAAAATGAACAGTCGCCGTGTGTACACAGTCCACGCGTCGTTTGTTCCCCTCGGAGCAGCAGCAGCAGCAGCAGCATCATCATCATCCTCTTCGGAGGATCTACCATGCGTGTATACGAGGATCCGAGGGAACAATCATGTCCCTCCTTGCTCCTTTTCTGTCTTTCCCTACATCCCCTTTGTTGCTTCCTTTGACAGGTATCTCGTGGTCCTCGTAATTACCATGGTCAAACAATGCTGGAGGGATCGCTGTGTGTTCGTATTTGTAGAATCGATTCTCGTGCTCATTGCTGCTGCTGTTTCCACGATGTTGCTGACACTGTAGTCGGTAAAACGTTATCATGGTCTAGCAACTCTCTTTCAGCATTCGATTATTATTCAGAAATGCAGACAATGGATTTCGTTGGTGGAACGTGCGCAAATGCAGAATCTTCGTTAGTAACGATCAATTGTATTTTGATGTTGTCTCTAACTCTCTACCAAAGAATTATTTTTGCCCTTTGCTAACTAAAAATATGGTACCATTTCGAGCACGACGTTAGCTTCAAGTACGAAGGGGTAAACCCAAGCAACAAGAAAAATCGCAATGTTTATGTACGAGGAGTGCCGCACAATTTCCACCGGGCCGCAATAACTCACGAAGTCATTAATGCCGTCGCGCACCGTCAGGAAAACTCCGCGTATTTTTCGAAAGTGTGTAAACCGTCGGCAAAGTTCTCGAAAACTTCAAACTTCCCGCGATATTACTTCCGCGAAGTTAACCGGGCACAATGTCTGACCTCTGTGAACTGCAACCATCCAGAGTAGGAAAGAGAGAGAGAGAGAGGATGCAGTACCACGCTTGTATATCATCCTAAAGTGTTTGCGAACTGAAGAATCGTTGAGCCAACGCACTTCGTTTACCCGGAGGAAACTTGATTGTTTCTTTCGAAAGATATTAACTTATTAATATCAATCTGTACGGGGAATGTTGCGGGTACGTTGACTCCTATGATTCAATTAGGTTGCATGATCTGGTCAAATCTTCCGAGAATTAATTATTAAGGGGCATGACATTGAAATGAAAGGCAAGGAGGAACTGTATTAATTGAAAAATTATTCCTCGTTGCGAATCGTGAATAAACAATGAACTTAGAATCTTACTGAAAGACAAGTATATTCTTGCGATATAAATTTGATTTTGGAGCTTCAATGTGTTCGAGCGAATACTTTCTGCAAAGTAACATTTATTTTTCTATTACTTGAGGATGTACTTGTTTGGTTCGGTGAACTTTTCAAGCAAGAGAAATTCCATTGAAATATCACCGCGTATCAGTTTCGAACTGTCTGAGGTGAGAGTCTGGAGAACGACAGCCTAACAAGACAGAAAGGACGTCTCACGGTGTCACCGGCCTCTCAAGCTCTAGCTTATCGGCTCCGCGTCACCTTGCATGAGCTGTACAAAATATTTAGGTGTGAAATCGGCCTCGATACGTTTCTGGACAACGCGCAGTATTGAACAACGTCATTCTAAAAGCAAATATTAAAGTAACCCACGTTATGCTTCCTGGAGTTAATCTTTTTAGATTTGCATTCGTTCTGATTTGAGACTGATCTGAGCGCGTTCCACGAGCCTGAGCGTAAAAATTCAGTGAAAAACAGAACGGAAGCGGTGAAAAAGGAGGATAAAGGGCTGCGGGAGGAGTTAGAAAGGACTGAAACCCTTGACGGGGCAAGCAAGGACCAGACAAGCGCAATCGAAAGGGCCATTGTCAAGAGAGAGAGAGAGAGAGAGGAATCGGGGACAGGATATTACTCGTTAGTTGTGATTCGAACTTCTTTTATTACAACATTGTCTACCTCCCTTCCTGTTATCGAAAGCCCCCCGATATTAAAATACGTTCTCCGCGTTAATGAGCGGGACGCATTGTGCGGACGTATATCGGAAAACATCAGGACCCATAGAAACAGTTTCGACATTGTCCCCGTATTAATTCATGCTGGAATATGTTTGTTCGTTTCTGGCGGGACAGCCTCGGAAATTGATTCTAATTAAAGGAAACTGTTTGCCGTGGATACCAATGGAACATCGAATAAGATCTCAATTAGCCTCGCTTGGTTTGTCGAAATTAAATAAACTGCTGCTGCTGCAGAACGATACAAAAAGAAAATATCAGTTGCGCGCTCAAAGGTGTAACAATTAAAATCAATTATTCTTCTCTCGAAATGATTGGTGTGTGTCAATTCTAACAAAACTGTATGAATCCTTTTAATTCTGGGACGAAGAAGGATCACTGTGTCCGAGAAACTCGTTACCTAATTGATACATCCCCGCGATCAATGTCACGAAGAAGAACGTTCAAGGACACGGGAAAATGGTGGCAGCAATCCTGTTTTCCGACCGACCATATCAATCCAGTTCTATAAATAATGGAGGTCCGTCCATCCAGTTCATAAATAATGGAATCCTACTCGGCGTATTGCCACTGACAAGAATTGACTGCCCACTCTTCGGAATTCGAGGATTCGAAGGAGAGCCCGGCTATTATTCCACGTAGACGAGCAACGTAGATCCTGATGAATACTCCCACGCATGTATTTTTAATAGTCTCCGCCACCCGTCAGCTCCTTATTTATTTAACACCGCGCTCGGAGATCTAATTCACCCCCCCAGAAGAAAAATCATGCTGGTGCATCTCGACGAGGATCGATGCTTCGAAATTCTCTTGAGAGTTTTTCGTGACCCTCGTAGATTCTTCAGGGAGAAAATTCACCTAATTTTTATGTTTGGACGCTGTACGAGTGCACCCTTGAAAATGAACTCCGGCAGTGAAAGGGGTGAGCTTCCATCGGGCTGGTTTTTATTAAAGCCTTGCGGAGCCTGGCGTTTCCTCGTGGTAGTCCTCTTTCGCGATGGTATTTCCCGGAACATCGTAAATTTTCAAGTCTCTCTGCGGCCCTTCGCGGTGACGCCTCCGGAAAGGTCGCGCCGGAAAGTCCACGAGCTAAGGCTTGTCCTTTTCGGCTGACCTTTCTCTTCGTCGTCGAAAAGTCTCTTCCTCTCCTCGCCACTCTCTCAGCTCACAGAGCACATGCGAGAGTGCCCGCGGAAAGTTTAACGTCGACCGTTGACCTGGGCTTTCCGAATTATTCAACAAGATCCCCGACGCGACCCCGGCCCCAGAGATATTGGAGTTGTTCCGTGAACGCCGGAACTTCGAACACCCTTCTTCCCCGTCCCATCCACCGATACCCGCGATACTTAATTCACGAAACTACGCTTTGTCGCCCTCGCCACCCAATCCTGATACACCCAACGCTCGCCATCAGACTATCGCTTCGACCTATCCACCTAATTCGATTATGGAGGAATCGTAACTTGGTTAGCCGGCTGCCGATTGACAGCCGATCGGCGAACATTGATTTCCAGGGTGGTAATTGTTCTACCGGGCGGCTGAATGATTAAGGGATGGGGGATCGATGGATTGAACATTCTGTCTGGAAACTGAGCTCGACTGATCCGATCGTGATCAGATCTTACGGAATGAAATTGATGAAGTGCGACACCAAACGAGACGGATCTTTCTTGTAGCAGTTTGCTTGATTCATCATTCAATCTACTAATTGATATCAGGAATATGTGTTCACGATGTGCGAACTAATCCTTTGCCAGCTTGGTTTCGAATCGATGCAAGATTAGGACTGAATAATTAATGGATGGATGACAAGATTAACAGATTCGAACAGAACAGACGATTAGGGGATGTTGTCTGGTATCAAAGATCGCCAGATTTGATTGTGTGGCTAGTCTTCATTAAGGCCGGAACACTTTTCGTAAGGACAAACACAACCTAGATGGATTACCGATTGACATTTGATTAGCGAATATTGATTTGCAATGCGGAGATTAATCCGTTGTGACGTGGGGATCGATACGAGATCAGTTCTGAGTAATTAGGGGATGAAAGCAAAGATCAACAGCTTTGACTGCGTAGTTAGACATTGCACAATAGGATCAATAATTAGGGAATGCTGTTGTCATTACATTCAGAATATAATTCAACGCTAAAACCTACATTAACATTAAAAATGACAATTGTAAAATTGACTATTGTAATATCATTATTGTTATGTCAATAATTGTGAAATAAATAATCTGGAACCGGTCATTCTGACCCGTGGTGGTAAGTTTAGTCTCAATGAAAACAATCGTGTTTTTCTTCGTGCAGGTAAAGAAAGAATGATGCTCATTTTTGGACAGTTTGAACCGACTATAGTTCGAATCAGGACGTCATTGACGTAAAATACCTGTCGTGATTATAATAAGATTTTATTAGGCGAGATGAATCGCAGTAATGAATAACTCGTTTCGATGCACTGAGAGCATGATCATCGTTTGAAGACAGCTCTAACACGAGCGGCAAAGGGCGTACAGTCGGCTGGATCAAAGAAACGCGAAGCCCTTCTTATTAATTCATGATAATCGGCTACCCCTTTACGAAGGTTCTCGATTATTCAGGAAACTTTGTAGCTCTCGTGTTACACACACGCTGCATACTTAACGATTGCATATTAAACGAGTGGTTTTCGGCGACTGATGACGAAGCAGAAGCGTAGCACCGTAAAATTTATAAAACTCACGGAAATCGATAGGAAAAACGCGCGACAACGCGCGCCGCGGTTCGCCTAGAATATTAGATAAGAGCTAATTAGTTGGAGCCGAGTTAATAGGACTATGAGGAAAGGCGAGTTTACACGATGAAACGAGTCGAGAGAGATAACACAATGGAGCAAAATAAACGGCGAAACAGTTAATGAAGCAAATTCCTCTTTTTGCCTGTGAAAACAACGAACTTGAGGTAATTATTGGACGGTTCCCGGGGATCCTCGTCGAATTTCTCGTTTCCAACGGATCATATTCGATAATGCGAATCGAGAAACAATTTCTGCGCAATTATAGAGTTTACTCGGTTTAAAGCATCGGTAAAAATTCTGTTAGCTTGTTACTGTTATTGTTTAATCGCGGCAAATATTGCTTCTCTTGTTTTCTCTTTCGCTGTTCCATCGATGACCCATTTTTCGGTGCATCTCAATTATATACTATGGATAATAACGTTATGAAATTTCCTACGAAATCAATCCAGTTACTGCAGGAAATATTATAAAATAAATAACACGAAAATTATTATTTGAAAAATTCAAACTTGTGTACACATGCAATCGTTCACCTGAAATAAGAAGATAAATTATTATTTTTGTGATTACAGTTGGGTAAATAACGGGTGAGCGAATGTTAGGGCAGTTTTCGGTGCGTATTAACTTAAGGGTACAGAAATAACAGCTGCCACAGCAGGGAGCCGGAATAACCCAAGAAACATGAGATTGTCCGTTACTTTGGAGAGTGTTCCTCCCAGTTTGGAAATTCCTACGTATTCGCAAACGTTCCCTCGTTTCTCTGCGATTTACTTCGACCGTCCCATGTCCGTCAACCCCCTTCGGGCAAACCACGTAGGAAGAAAAATCGACGATACTCGGTAAACGTCTGCGGGACACACCATATTATTTTTTTATTAACATCTATTTACACAGTCGAATTTTTAGCTAGTTTCTAAAGATTCATTTTTGAGAATAAGCTCACAATAATCGGAATAGGAGATAAATTGTTCTCAGTAGAAAATCAAATCAAATCTCTTATAGATTTGCACACGAGTGTGTGTATTTAAATTCTCAGGTTTAAATATTTTAGGAAAGTGTACGTCAAGGATGATTGAGGCAGAGTTATTTTAATTTCTGAGCAGAATTGGCCCTGCCACGCCAACTTCCATTCCAATTCTGTGCGCACTCGTGTTAGTTCACAAAAAGGAAGTGCAACGATGATGGAGGAGCGCTTTGTCGCTTTGAGGCGCGATTAACCTTGACAGACACGGTCCATCTTCCAGTGGAAACGCGGTATCCGCTAATCGTTTCAAATGGCTTTGAATCGGTCCGCTTATCAAGAGCCTGGACGCTTTACTGTCGCTTCCACTGAATTCTACGGTCGCTCTTGGAATGAGGGCATAAATACACTCCTCTCTGACAAAATAAAAAAAACTCTCCATTAACGTCTTTAAAGAATTACGGTATTACAGGCTCGAAAAATTTTGTAAAGTTTATACGTGCTAGAACTGATCTCCGAAGTCGGCTACTTCAAATTGCTGCAAGTCGTTTAAACTGCTCGATACTCGATGTTTAACAACCCGATACCATACCGAATACGTTGAATACATGAAACGTGTCGTAACTTTCGCGGGGACATTACTATCCTCTATAGATAACAAAGCACGCGTATCCATTTGAAAATACGCGCAACTGCACTTCGCCATTGCACTCTGCCGCAATAATTTTTAAACGTATCGCAGCCGTGCTACTAAATTCATTACCAGTTGCAGCTTACACATGATATTGCCGGCTTTCATTATTGCCGAACTGTCCACCGAAAAGTCAACGAACACTATTATAAATTGAACAAACACTGCGTTTTAATGATACCCATTTTGCGCAACAGATTCTGTCTGTGGAAATTATGCGATAAAAACGAAGTGGTAAAAAAATGTATATATTCGTGAGACCCATAATTTTCCAAACGAGAACCGCAGCGGTATTACATGTTCCATGGTACAGTGATTAATCATTCGTGGCTCGAAAATACGAGAAAGAAATTTCTGTCCTGGTCAAATCATCGTTCCACTTGTACCCTTTATGACATGAATATATCGCCGGCAAGGCCGTGGAATCGTTTTGTTCCGTAATATTCCGGCGAGCTCTTGCTTCTCGTCTGCGAGAGAGACCACCTTAGTAACGAAATAAGAGAAAATCCTCGAAGCACCCGGGTTTCAACGGAAAAGCTTTGGATGCCTGTGGTCTCCGCAGGAACCGTAATTAACACACCTTGAAAGCAGCATAGCCGCTCGAGACTTCTTATTCCTCTGACCCTCTTCCGACTCTGGAGCATAAGCCCATTTGAAAAAAATTGTTGATACGCCTTTGAGCCGATGTATCATCGTGGAAGACGGCAGGCTCTTCGCTGACAATCGGATTGGGGCTGTTCAACCCTTGTTACTGTGTGCATATTACTGCATTTCTTTTTTTTTTATTGTAGAAAATCTCATATGAGATTTATTTCAACATAATAAAGAAAACATAATACATTGTTACAGAAAATAAAACTGTACATACATAGTAATATGTTACAACATGAATATAATATACAGAAGAGATAAACCGCTTAAACCTTAAGGCCACAGCTTTAAAAAAAAAAAAATTACTGCATTTTTGACGATCCGATAAATTCCGAAAATTTCAATATGTATCACTTAATTAAACAGTTACTTCCAGTATTATGTTAGGAACGGGGTTACACCATGGTTCTCGGACAGAGGTTTATCACGAAAATATATTGTAACATTCAATCGTTGTAGATCATATCACTACCATCTTGCAGTATCCTTTTCACGACTAAATATTGTAAATGATTCTAAATGTAACTGCGGCTATGAGGTTCAAGATCTTAATCATATTATTTGGCAATGTACCTTATTGGAATTACAACGAGTTGGTCTTATGAAGGGATTGAATAAGCTCAATTTGTTCCCACCCTTGAATATTAGATCGTTGCTCTGTAAACCGAACATTCAAGCTTGCCATCTTCTTTTCAATTTCTTCAAACAATATAATCTACAAATTTGAAATTATGTATATGTCAAATACGCTGTATTTATATTAACCCAAATGTAAAGCTTCATAACCCCCAAAGGGAAGTTACATTAAGCTCAATGAAAAAAAAATAAAATTAAACAGTTGATTTCAATGAAATTTTACTATCTCGCTACGAATCATTTTTTAGGTAGATTTTGAAGGTCCGCTTAAGGGTTAACCTCGTCGATCGGGTTATCAATGGACTCGGTATCACAGCTTAGACCAACTATCTACAATGTTACGGTATTTGGAAGCATGGCAACAGTGTGAAGATACTTGTAGCTTGTGGTCTATCCAAACTGACCGAAAGAAGCCCTTCGGATCCACTTTCCAACGGCTCGCGCGATAAGGCACGCGGAATTAATCGCATCTCGTGTCGCGCACGCCTCCTTTCACCATTTTTCTTCCTCGCGTGGCCTCTTTTTATTTGTCGGTGAACCGATGAAACTGTTGAGGCAAGCTCTACCAACCTGACCGAGTTTATTTTGCACAGTTGAATTTAAAATCTGACGTATTACACGCGTCCCCGGTGTACAGAGTGTACGGCGTGTTTCGGAGTGTACATAGTCGGAAGGACATCTACATAGAGGCAGGAATTAGCATAAGCCATTGTCCTGGGAGCCAGACCAGGCCAGGAGAATGCTATCTGAAAGCTCGCTATACAATAACCCTC
The DNA here is from genome assembly GCA_916610235.2 of Lasioglossum morio. NCBI lineage: Eukaryota > Metazoa > Arthropoda > Insecta > Hymenoptera > Halictidae > Lasioglossum > Lasioglossum morio. The sequence goes on along the minus strand of OU744330.1, from coordinate 6,240,400 downwards.
TGCAAACCGCAGGTGGAGTACTGTTATAACCGTAAATCCGATGAAAACGTATCGCGCACTCGCGGCTGGGCGTCATGATTCCATTCGATGCCGGCCTACAAATTACGAGCTCACAATTAAACGATTATTATCGGATGCCGGGTGTCGTGTCGATTTCAATTGCCCCCGGATGTCTTGATAATGCCGACGGAGCCGCGATAATCGTCCCCCAGCCGCGATAGAATTGATCCGAGTGATCCAGCGATTCAGAATCAATACCCAATAAACGACGTGCGGAGTTGCATGTCGCCTTTCGTGAGGGAAGCTCCAAAATTTGATATTTTCAGATGGGCGACTTTATTGCCGGAAGCTTTATGAATTCGATTTTGTGGATGTGTGGAAAATTAGATCTGATTAGCGATTATTACGAATAAATTTTGTACGTGACAGTTTATCTAAATCCTGGACATAAAAAAACCCGATTTACGACTACATTTCAATTATCTTTCCGGAAATCCGACGATCACCTTCTTCTCTATCTCTCGGTTTCGAAGAAAAGTGAATCACCCTGTCGCGTCCAGAGATTCAATTCCTAGTTGTCCGGTTCGATTCGATGAGGAAAACGAGACAAAAAAGAAGAGCAACTTCCTGGTAGTCTATGTCATAACGCTGACAACTTTCGGTTCGACGTAATTCCCGAATGATTCACGAAGGCGTATCTCTTTTCTTTTTATCTTTCGATCCTCGACGTTCCCACCCCCGTAGCGTTAATTAAAGAGCGTTTTTCATTTGACGGGGAAAAAAAATTTTACACATGACGCAACAAGACGTGTGGCGTGTTTTGACGAATGACGAGAGCAAAGAGAAAGAAAGGAAGAAAGAGAGGAAGAAGAGAGAGAGAGATGTGTAGGGCACATATGTCTCAGCATGGTCTCGAGGAACTCGCCAGAGGGTCTACCCTAACCGGCACATGCGAATTGTGTAACAGGAGGATCGTAAAAATCCGAGAGCCGTCGAGAGCCAGTATTTTTCAATGAATTTTCACACGAGCAGGCGAGAGCAGGTCCCCGGGGCTCTGGTCGCGTCCAATTAAATCTCAGCCGGGAAACACGTGAACCCACTTTACCCTTCTAATTCCCTTATTTGACGGGAAATCGGAAAAATCGTCAATTTCCTTTATATCGCCGCCTCTCCGAACATCGACCACCGCAATTGATTGATCGCTATTCTCTGTGGATGCTGTGTGACGGATTATGCTCCCAATTATCTGTTTACCAAATTAACACTGTGGAGGTTTAAGCAAATCGGAAATTGTCTACATTTTTACCACGTTTTTTTTATATCAAGAAACAGGAGTTCGATAAAAAATGTGCTTCTTCTATTAAAATCATTCTGTATTAAATCTGTATGAAATGTATGAAATCTGAGGATTAGTGGTGAAAGCAGGTGGTCAATGATTTTTTGCTTCTGCAGAAATTAATCAGGCTAATGGGCTGATATTTTGCTGCATTTTCGCTGTGTATGAAATCACGTCTTCGTTCTTGTAATTATTGTGAACTTGTAATTTTTAAAACTGATCTCTGCTATTCTTCGTCATGAGACGTGTTAGAAGTTACATTTAAACGTTTGATTCATTTTACAATTATCATATGTACGTAAACAAAGATTTAAAAAATTGAAGAATATCGATACATTATTATTCACTTATTAGAATGACCAAAGGGAGATTAAGAATGTTTACGAATGATGAGATAGTTTACCAATGCCACTATCAATTTCATTTCACAAATGTCAACAAGTTCGATTAAAGTCACTGCAGGGTTTCGCGTGTAAAAAGGTTCGCTTTAAACATGAAATCACTGGTGATGGCCTGTAAAAATTGCTAAGATGCGTGGAAGGAATCGTTGAAAAATTGTATAGAAAATTGGCGGTCATGCGACGTCAACGTCCCAATCTCCGAATCGTCGCTACGATCATCAAAAGAATCCCGAAAACCCCGGCGAAAGAAGCGGGCGAACGCGACCGATTGCCGCGCGGCTCCGTAATTATGTCACAATTGTGCGCCGCGTATGTGGCGTAACACAGTCGGATAAGCGGGGTAATGAGGGCGATAAAAATGCGTGGAGCATCTATTTTTAGAGTTTTTACTAGTTTCGTCACTAATGGGACACGCGTCACGACGCTTCCATAGAAAACTTACACCGGAACACCACATGGAAACGACTTAAAACTCGATGGTACCCAGGAAACGCGACAACAATTTAATTCCACGAACAAGTTAAAAAATAAATTATTCTACAGCTTCCGAAGGAGGAAAACCACCCTCGACTCCAAAACAATACAATCTCTGCACTCTATCACAATCAATGAAACCAAACAAACCATCACAAACAAATTAAAAAGATAAACATAAAATATTTCAGAGTTTCCAAAGGAGGAAAACCTACAAAACCACCCCCGAGACCTAAAAACTATCTACACTCTGTCACGATCAATCAAACCAAACGAATTAAAAGATAATTAAAAAAAATATTTCAGAGTTTCCGAAGGAGAAAAATTGAAAACCACCCTCGGTAATCAACGCACTTCATCAAGGTAGATTAGAGCGAAGAGTTTCCTTAAAATACAAGTAATGAACAGAGAGAGAGGAAATTTGACGTTTCTGGGGGGTAAAAACGAAAATAAATCTGTTCCACTAACCACGTGCTCCTGGCGACCGTCATTCCCGCTGAGGATGACCCCGGGGGCGACGCAAGAAACCGGAAAACCCCTCTCGACACTGATATTACAAGGAAAGACCGAAGGCAACAAACGCGCACCACCTTTCGCAGTCGGGAGTCGGCCACTGACTGAACGTGACTCTGATTCTCTGGAACCGGGAGGAGGCTGCGTCGACCGGTCAGGGACCACGAGCCTGCGGCCTTCTGACACTCAAGTCACCGTCAATTTCTCCTCCTCCTCCTCCTCCTCCTCCCCCTTTCTTCCTCTTTCTCCTCCATTGGGCTGTTGCGTTTCGTTTACACACTCGGTTTTCCTCCTTTTTTTCCTGCTCCCTCTCCATCTTTTTTTTTTTTCATTCTTCATAAACAGACGGTCCTTCTTACGGGGAATTTGATTCGACCCGACCTCCTCTCGTACCCTAACTCTGCTTGCCTTGGTCTTCCCTCGCATAGACGTTCCCTGGTATTGCAACGAAATAGACGAAAAAATCGTGTGCAAGCAAAAAATTTAGGTCGTCGGTTTCTTAAACGAGGTTGCTAACTCTATACAAACGAAACTCAGCGTTACTGTATGTAGCATTTGCAGTCCAAAAAAATAGTGAAGTCATCTTTAAGCTGGACTATTAGCATTTTTAACAAGAAATTCTATTTGTCACGATTCAGTGAAGTTTCCGAGATCTTCTTTACTCGTGTGTGACAAAACACATGTTCTATATGTATATTATTATTTGCTCTGTGATTTCAAGACGCGTTTATTTTCTTTTCCACACATGAAGAAGCAACGTTAGCCGTCTCCACGAAACATTCTCGCCAAGTATTTCCTGTTTGTAGAAAATTTTTGGAGTTCTCTCGAAGCAGAAGAAATCGAATCTCTGCCGACCCTGTCGATTTCTCTTTCCCTTTGTGTCATTTGTGGAATAAAATTGCGGAAAGACAGTGGCAAAGGGATTGCTAATTTCTTCGTTGGATTTTATCCATCTCGAGGAGACCATTTCTCAGGGCTTATTTGTCAGCCGCCAGCCATTAGGACCGGTAATAAATTAATTGCGATGCATTGCAGTAATTCTAAACAGAGTATAACAGTGGCACACTTTGGAGCACGTTCACGGACGAATTGTGAACAACAGCCATAAATTCTGGGGACTCGTTCATCCATTCATTCAGTCAGTGGCGAGCTCTTCCGCTCCCTCTCTCTCTCTCTCTCTATCTCTCTCTCTCCCTCTCTCTCTCTCTTTCTCTTTCGACTGCTAGAACGCGACTGTTACATCTCTCTCGCCGAAACTTTGTCCCTTAATTTAAATTATAACGCTACCGGCAAAATATTGGCGGACCTGGCGCGAATATTATATCAATTTCCGGAGTACCGTACTCATTGCACGTACATAATTAATTTTCATTTTTGCGTCCACCCTCTGCGCTATCTCTTTCCAAATTTCTTCGTTGTTTTATCGTCACGTAACAATTAGTGAAAATATTTCACGCCCCAATACAGACCACTCGGCACTAACAAGAATAAAATCACGTCTGTACTAGACCGTAGTCGGAGCTATTTCTATTTTGATGTATTATTTTTTTCATTTTCTGGATATGAAATTGATATAACGCGACATACAATGCTTAATGGTTTAGTAATTGATTAAATACCAACATATGTAATAATCTAAAAAATAGTTTTGATAACGGTGTAGCAATTTTTAGTGTCTTCGTAACGGTGTTGGGACCATTTCAGAAATTAATCCCACCAACACAAAAACAAAGGCAACAAGACGCCAAACACCCGACACCAATCACTCGACGCGAATAAAAACGCTACTGTTTCTAATTTAGGCTCCAGCACGGCGGGCCAAGGAGACATTTCGTAAACATTTAATCCACGTCGCGGCAATACGAATTCCCATCGACCTCGGTGGGCCACCTAAATCATCGTTTCGTAAACGTTTCAAAAAATCCGCGCACGTGTCCGCGATCGAGATCCTACGAGCGGTGAAGAGGAGGACGACGAAGAGGGCCAGAGGGGATCGTCGTCCTGATGGTTTCTGACCCAGTGTGCATCGCGAGTCGCGTTCAAGGCCGTGGCAGCGAGACAGGAAGAGCAATGGGTTCTGGAAATTCATTCAGCCGCTCATTCACTCGTCCCCGGGCGGATCTTAATGAAAAGTGAGCCGGCGATTTACGAGCGATCGGCCGATGCGCGCGCTATGCGAGAGAGTCGGGCTCACCGCGAGCACCTGATGAATAATGTAAAACGTGATCCGGAGATGGCCCGTTAATAGTAACGAGCGACATTATTCCTCGCGATGGAATACGCAAACGACTCGACGCGACCGGCAGAAGAAGCAGCAAAGAGACGCGAACGATAGAAAGAGACCTTACCGAGGGGGGGATTCGCGCGTAACAGTCGTAAAACTGATTTTTATGAATTTTTTTTCCACCGAGGACCGATCACGATATGCAAGCAGACTTTCTTGAGAAACGCAGATATGTTCTTAGACTATACGATGATATTTTCTCTATTGCGTTTCATTGATTGTTTATTGCACAGCGTGGAATAATGTCGACCTGCTTTCGGATCGTGTACTTATACGTGGGGTCACGAAGCCCAGGAAGCACCCGGACGTCCGAAGTACGTCCAATGGACGTACGGACGTAAATTGAACGTACATCGGACATCCAGTGGACGTCCGTGCTATCTAGGAGATAGCGAATAAAAATTCATAAAATCGTACACAATTGCAGGCAACGAATTCTGCAAATAAAATGGTCTCTACATCCGCTTGGATACTTGTAAAACAACACTGTAATTTATCAAAGGGATGACTAGTTGTCGTCGCTTTTAGTAAAGCTGGTTTTCTTAATCTCCGAACACGAATGCCGGGACAACGCCGTGAAGCCTCGATCATGATTTTTTCGCATTAGCGACGATTCTTCGCTAGAGTCCCATGGACCACCCTCTCGCGTTCCTCTGCCGATCCTCTCCGCGATTACTAGCCCTCTTCTCGATCGCGCGCCGCTACGAAGGAAAGTTCGAGCGAGCAAAACGCGGCTTCTCAGGAACGCCACGCGGGATCCCGAGGCAACGGCTGGAAGTTTTAACGATAAGATTTAATGGCGACGGGGCCACGAACTCTCCCGGCCGGCGTAAATCGTTTTAACAACTATGAACACCCGACGAATTGTTCGCCGAGCTGACTCTCCCTCTCTTTCTCCTTCCAGCCAATGCTTCTTCTTCGATCGTTCATTTTCCCGTGACGAACGCCTACGAACTCGATTTCGAACAACTTTTTACGATTTTTTGGGTCGAGAATGTGTGACGCGGCGTAGACAAAAATTTGCGAAACGACCACTTTAATCATTCTACTGTAGCTGAGAGAATCTCATTCAATGTATTCTAAATAAAACCTCAAAAGAAGCGGTAGTACATATTCCAAGAACATTCCAAAAACTTATAAAACATGCCCAACGAGGTTCGTTACTGCACAATTGCAACTTCTATTAGCCCCTTTTAGTTTCCTGCTTCGAACCATCCACACTAATCGAGTATAATTCAATTACCATTATTTAAACGTCATTGTTTAAAATATTTAATCTGATAAAAGAGCTACTTCTTCTGTTTAGGAAAAGCACACGAGCGCACGGAAAAAAATCGAAAATATCTTGACTAACCGTGTGCATCGACGGCGCATCTTTACGGACGTCAGTTCCCGGCCGCGGGAATCCTCTCGATCTCGATTTATCCTGTGATCGACGGGTCCTGGATCGAAGGTAGCTGATCCTGAAGACACTGACTCCCGAGAGGTCCTCGCGGAAGGACAAGCGCGTGCAACTCACGAGAGAAAACTGACCGAAAGAAGCGCGGAACACGGAGAGAGAACCGACCCCCGATACCGAGCCTCTTTCGGTCGACGAGAGGGAAAGAGGGAGAGAAGAGAGACGGAGAAAGAGAGAGATATATTAGAGAGGAGAGGGGCAGAGAACGATGGTGGAACAAGGACAGAAAGATCGTTGGATGCAGTGGACCGATGAGACGAACGAGGGACGAAAGCCGAAGGGTGGAGAACCGAAAGAGAAGAGAAAGAAGAAGGGAAGGGAGAGAGGATCTTGGTGGGGACTTGTTACTCATTCATACTCAAACGCCTCCGCAAATTCTGGTTCCGTGGTCCACTGGTTCCGATCATTCTCACAATTAGTGCTCGAACTCCGAAGCCTGATTAACCTTTACGGAGATTAATCCCTTCAGCTACCCTCTTTACTTATTAAGACACGAGCAATGAGATCAAACAATTTTTGGAGGTGTCATTATACTGTGATTTAATTGTTTGAGCCACTTGCGTAAATTATCAAGTTTGTACAGAATTGTTGGTACTCTTTCATGAAGAATTGGCTTTTCGAAAATTGCAAATATAGATCCAGCAATACCGTAGGCACTGTAAAATTTTATACTGTAAAAATAGATTTATAGAAGATTGAACGATTTCATTGAATTGGTTTCGCTTCCCACTCAAAAATTGCGGCATGGAATAAAATATAAATGATTTTTTCTAGTACAAATTTTTTTTTTTGCACATTGGACAGCGTTCGTTGAAATTATTATCGCCACACCGATCGACACGTCCGCGTTTATCACGATGACGAACAATGAATTTTCCATTGAGCAGAGTGTATCAGGAATTTGTAGGAAATGTTGACTTTAACGGCACGTAAAACAAGTGAAAGAACATTATAATCGCGGTATCGGGGTATTGCTCACGTCCCCGGAAATCAGTGAACACGATTAGCGCACGACCGTTTGTTAATTAACGCCCGGTGTGGTCGCGTGAACAATACGTGTCAAATGCGCAATTCGATTGCCACACAGATCGGATAATACGTTCGGGCAGATCCGTTCTATCCGTGCCAACATGCGCCTTTTATTAATCGACGTTTCGTTTTGTTAATTACGCATCATGGCCGGATTGTCGTGATTGGAATAATTAGTATTGCGCCCGTGGCACAGGTGTTCCCTGAATAATCCTGTTTCGTGAGCTAATTACACGTACCTAGAATCGGTGCACAGAAACGTTACACAATTGTTTGAACCCGTTGTTTCCTAAGAAAAGTAACAAAAAAAAACTGTATTAGATTTACATAAATGATAATTTCTAAAAATAGTTTCTACATTCTATTATTCTGCAAATGAAAAAATTACGCTAAACTCGTGGATGCCAATTTGGTAAAAACAGGGAATGGAAGAACGAGGGATTAAAGTCCATCATCTGATAATTATTCACTTATTGGCAGCCTCGTTTCGCAACTAATTGCAGTTTTGTAATGAAATTCCTTCTATATTTAATTAAAGGATAATGTCGCCAAATAAAATTTAATTAATCAATTTGCCCGTCAGATTCAACGGAAACTAAGTAAGCTGCCGTTGATATTCCACCCCGTATTATGTCGTATTTTATTCGTACGAACGGTGGCGAAAATCCGCAAAATCTGCGAAAGCTTGCGCAACTCTCGCATAAATTCATGACTTTACACATTCAAAGATATAGTTTCATCAATGAAATATTCATGAAATACAGGAAAAGTGAATAATATTTGTCGAATCTTTTTATGCTAGGAACACAATTTTCAGCTATCTGAAAATCGAAAATCCCAGTGAAACGTGTTAAACAAATCGTTTTAAAGTAAATGAAACGCGCTGAAAATCTGTGGAAAAAATTAATGAAACGTGTTGGAAAACCATGAAAGAAAAGAAGAAGAAGAAGAAGCTTATACAATGGGAGGGAATTTGAACTTTAACCTATCGCAACGTGCTCTGCGATCAGTTCGAAGGTTTGAAGCCGATCGATAGTCTTTGGCATGATCTCGTTAAGTCTCCGGGCCGGTGCCACCTGTTATGTGGTCCGGGAAATTTCCGAATCCGAGATTATTAGCGATCCAGCCGTCTGAAATAAGCCACGTGCCGCGATTCGAATCCCTCGCGAATTCATTGACGGATTCGCAACCCGATGACAAATCACGCCGCACGTGCGACTAACTGATAACGGCCGCCATTTTCTGCGGTTCCCGTGTTACCCGGCAGCCACCGGTGGCTGATTAGCATTAACGATGCACAGTTAATTGGCCCGGCGCCGATTGCCAGGCCGTCCTCAGGATTTTCCCTCCACCCGCGGCATTCAATTCCGTTGATTACCGATTTTATCGTGTGATTGGTCTGATCGCTGGTCCGCGAGCCTTCGAATCTCCTCCGCAAGCCTAATCATTATATTTATTCGCGAAATATTTGCCCGATCATCCTGTTTACATCCTGGTCGATGTAATTGTGGTTTGGGAAATGGTTTTGGTTGCCGGAAATTGAGTCCGGTCGAATATATTGATTTTCAATTTGCGGAAGACATTCGATGCGAATTTCATCGGTTCGGTGGCTTTCAAAGGAATAATTGCTTTGCTTTGTAATTTATTTAATATTACAAAGTTAGGACAGGTGTCGACTATGAAGAAATTGAAAGAGAAAAATTAATATTGTGAGAAGTGCACACGATTTTCTTTCAATGCAATCGAAACGAGGAAAATATTTTTTCAGTAAACACCGCTCTAATGCGTTGCCACCGAGAGAACATCGAGGTTAATGAACCTAGACTCGTCGATCGGAGTATTATAAGGCGTTACGTAAAGGTGTAAACACACTAACGGTTGCATACGCTGCGATTGCGAGCTTTACGACCGTATATTGATCTGAAACGCATGCTAGTGCACAACAAATTTGAAAAGATTCGAAAGTTTTTATCATTTGAAACACAATGAAATTCTGATCAACTCGAAATTAGTTTTAATCGTATGTTCTGCTTTCCTGCAGTTAATATTTACCATCTGTCTTGTAGGATGGAATAAAAAATAATTCGATCTGATCGGAAACATGTGTGTCGGTTTTTATCTCTCGAAACAAAGTGTTTGGAGACACGATGTCATCCAGATACATAGTGTATACTATGTATGCATACATCGCCAGAGAAATTAGTGGTAATCAAATAAACAAACACTTCACAGAGGGGTCTTGTAAACGAACGTGATCCCGTTCGTGGAGCTCGTGGGAGCAATGGACCACTGTATTTATTTATAATAACGAGTCGATGTATCGGTGAACTGCTCGTTTAGGGTTCAACGTTTGTAACTTTGTTGGAAGCGTACGATTTTCCGCTGCACAGATTACTTCAGCTTCACTTCAGCCACACAGACTGATTTTATCTGATCTCCAAAATCATCGAAAAGTTTAGACTTAGACTAATTCTAATTCGTACATTTCGCTAAGAACTCGCGTGGCAAAAGAATCTTTTGAAAAGATAAATTCCGTCGGTCTATTTCCGTGCGCACGCGAATCAGCAGCCACGCTATTTCCAAAACTGATATCGGACGATTCTAAATCGAGTAGTTACGTTGCTTATCGTCCGGTTCGGCCACTTTTTCCAAGAGAAGGACACGTGTCCTGCTGCACAGCCAGAGAAGGGTGGGCGTCAAAGGAAGCAGCTAGTGACCTCGAGAATCGTCGTTTCTATTTAGGACACTCGATAGACGATAACCAAGCTCCAGGATGCGGCCTGATAGAAAGCAGCAGCGCGTGCGATTTAATTTCATTGAGATAGAGATGGCTCCATTCATGCTAGCGTGTTAATGTTTTTACATGATTTCGTGTGTCTTCAAAATCTACGCATGCTATAAAATGCATAAAATCCGCGGTCTCATAATGAGCATATACGCAACCAGGAATTAAAAGAAAATTCAATAGAAGGTAAATTATGAAAAGTATTTTACAGATCGAGTATAGTTACAGATCTTTGTCCAGAAGACAGATTTTCAGAGTGAATTTTTCAACGCGATGACACAGTTCGTCGCTGCCGCCTGTACCACCGCTAATTATCAAATATTTCTTTGAAATCTCGAATGCCAGCCACGCTCTACCAGGTGTATTCCGGCCTCTTGAGTCTCCAAGACCTCGAAATCGGTATTGGCACGAGCCACAGTTCCCTATCAGCCTCGGCTACGCTCCAGGAAGCAGAAATCAACGGGGCATCAGCAGAGGAGCTTTATCTTCGTCGCAGGTTTAATTAATTTCGAGTTGATTAGGGGCATTTTCGGTTCGTTACCGTAATTGGGTCGCCAGATAACGCTTTCGAAACGTGGTGGCCCGCGACTTCCGAAACCGGCTACGAAACGGATGAACGAACGATTGCTGCGAGTCGAAACGAGAAAAGAAAAAAAAAAGAAGATAGAATCGGAGACGATCGTCATTGCCCGTTGATAGACGATAGACAGCGTTATAAAACGATGACGGCACGAGGGTTACGTCGGCCCGATAACAAATATACCGAATTTCATTGATAGGAAACCAGGCTTCCGCTCCTCGGAACGGAAACACGCTCGCGATGATGAGACCGGGCAATTAGAACGACCGCGAAATGGCGTACAGCTACAATATCGAGGAGGTGCCGCCGGACGATATGCCGTGTGTCGAGCATGATTGCCGACGTGCCAAAATGTTTCTGCAGAAACATAGTCCGGAGTCTGGTGATAGCTTGTGAGTCCTCTAATTTTTTTCTCATTCAAACTAGATTACACTTTGTTTCCCACTATCGAGAATTGCCGATATTAACCCTTAGCAGTCAGAGTCACCACTAAAAATTACTGCACCATTATTCACAATATTGTTTACATTATTAAATATGTTGGTATCTAACCAATTACTAAACATTTAAGTATTGTATTAATTTCATATCCACAAAATGAACAAAATCATATACAATGGAATTATTCTAGGTTGGAAAAAATGTTTAATTTTCAAGTTAAAACCGTGATCATTCAGTGAAGATAAACTAACACAACGCTAAGTCTAGACTCAGTTTTTGGTACTTTTATTTTGTCATGTTGCCAAAAGAATAGTTCTCGAAAAGGAACTGAAACTAGGGGTAGATAATTGCATAGAGCGAGTCGGGGAGAGAGTTGATTTGTCTAATTATCAGCGAATCGATCTTCGGTTAGGTGGGCAAAGGGTATCCTCGAAAGCTAGCTCATCGGTATCCGGAAAATGATTCGTAGTAAGTCCGCCACGCCGTGAACGCGGCTATCAAAGCGAAAACGTCGCGGAGTGGCAACTTTCTACCTCGATACTTGATTTAATTAAACGGGCGCCGACAAATCTTGATAACCGGGACTCGTCAAAGTAATTTCTGTCGCGCGAACCTTTTTAGACACGGTCCTCGCGAGAGATACACGGGTCAACGAAGCGCCATAGCGATCGAGTAATTAACTACTCTCGCTGTTTCAAAGCGCCAATCGAGGCGTTTTAAACTACATGGTCCCTTGTCAAACATCCATTTCGGGAAAAGACTCTATCTTAACGAACGTGCAGGTACGATCACTTGACCGAGGTGCTGGCCAAGATCCTAGCTGAGAGGCCGAAAAATGCAGTCGACATTTTCGAGGAGTATAGTAGAAGAGTGAAAGAGGAGCGATTCAACACCGAGACGAATCATCTGCGAGAATTGTACGTGCCTCCCACTCGTTACGAGAACGCGAAGAAGATGATGCAACTCTTCAAGGTGCGATTTCGTACTAGAATCACCATAGAACTCAGAATCGTAGACTTCAGATTATTTTAGATTTTTAAGTTTTATCTCTTGGCGTGTAAAGACGTTTTGACGAATACGAAAATTCATTGTATACCTTGCGTGACTGATAAATTCAATAATAAATAGTGTTCTTGGTTTTTATGTTCTTATTCGATGTGCAGACTGTTCAGACGATCGATGAACAGGGTCCAGAAGCATTGGAGGATGCAGAGGAAGACGAAGACGAGGGGAAGAAGCTGAGGAAGCCAAACATGCTGGACCTTTTGTTTTATTTCGAGCAGACTGACGTGGGACTGCCTCGCGGCGAGATGGTGGTGCTTAATTTGTCCATACGGAAGCTCATGGTCGATGCTCCCATAGAAAACGTCAGGTAACACTGATTGGAACCATAAACATCGCTACAACACGACACATAAATCAACATCGCTAACAATCACAATTTTAATTAGATTTTGGGGGAAGATCCTGGGGAACCTGAAGAACTATTATGTAGTTGAAGCTGATCTCACGGCGGAGGAATTGAACAACAGATTGGAGGTAATTTATTTCCCGAAGAGTTCATTGGGGCTAAAAAAACTGTTGCAATTTCAAGAACACATTCCCTGCTTTTCGTTCGGTTATTAGTCTAAACTGAAGAATAAGTGAAAATTAATTATAGAAATTGGCAGAGGAGAAGGAAAGGAAACGGCAACAGGATGAAGCGAAAGCTGACGAAGCAGCGAGAGCCGCGGAAGAAGCAGCTGCACAAGCAGAACAAGAAAACGCAGAGGATGCCGAGGAAGAAGCAAAGGAGGAAAAAGTTGAGGAGGAGGGCCTGAAGCTCGTGTTTCCACCCCTGCCTATCGCTTCGTGGAAACCGCCGCCGGAAGTACCCTCGGAGGACATTGGAACTGGCGTGAATTCCAAGGTATGACCACTCTGAAACATTCCTCTTTGCTTCTTCTCGTTTCATCTATCTAGAAAGAATAGTCGATTTTAGGCCAACTCGAATACACATTTTGTAAATCGCTGTCAATTCGGATTTAAAACAATTTCTTAATTTTATAGTTAGAAGTAATAATTTGGTTCTTTTCGCAAACTTTTCTGCGTGAAATATTACTGCGACTTGAAAAATCGAGGGACCGTGACCCCAGAATGAGGAACACGGGAATTTATGGGTTAATAATATTCCACGGCGTCTTGTTGAGATATAAGATGGCCATGACATTTTTCAAGCATACTTTTATATACCAATGCGTTCGATTTTCTTGCTCGCGAAAACCTCTCGAATACCAAAGTATGCACTCGTGTCCGGTATTAATATGCAATGCGAGACACGAGACGTGTTTTTCGTGATTCCCCGGGTGCACCTTGTTGCAGGTGTATTTTGTATGCAACGAGCCCGGATTGAACAAGTGGATCGAACTTCCACCGGTGACGCCACAGCAGATACTAATCGCGCGGCAGATTGTCCGATGCTGCACGGGAAATTTGGACACGACGGTACTTAAACAATGCAATAGCGATTCTGCTTGATGATTGATGAAATGGATCGTTCTCTTTTTAATCGTAGCTTCACACGTTCCCGCCGTTCCCTGGTACCGAGAGAAATTATCTGCGAGCGCAGATAGCAAGGATTAGCGCGGCCACATCGATTTCACCAATTGGATTTCTTATTTTTGGTGGAGAAGATGAAGAGGAGGAGCTTGGTGAAGAAATGGAGGAGGGTTAGTCTCCATGTTCTGGTCTCTAGCGATGTTTGACATTTTTCTTGAAGGAAATTGGCCAGATGAATGGAGCTGTAAATTGTCATCACATTTTCACAAATCAAAGATTAGAAATTGGAGATTTGCTTACATTATTCACATTTGTTACTGCATCTCGTTTGAATATATTATTTGAATTGTTCCTTATTTGCAATCGTTTCGTGTGTTCAAATAAATCATATGTTTTACTTAAAATTAGGTGGAAAGTTATCTGAGAACCCGCATTACGATCCTCTACCCACCAAGGAGCTGATGGACTCTTCTATGGCGAACTGGTGTCACAATGCACAATACATCTTGAAGCAGGGTCGCGTTACTTGGTGGAATCCTGAAAAAGAAGACGAAGTTAGTTTATTGAAGTTAGAAACAACTTAACATAGCTTTTGACATCTAAACCTGAATGTGAAAAGAGACAATAGTTTTTTTTTACAAAAAATATGCCAATTTTGGTTTACGAACTATAACGGTTCTTTAGGAAGATGTCGGTGAAGAAGAAGAATTAGAAGAAGAGGAAGAGGACCGAGGAACGGTTAGAAAGGAAGTAGGACCACCCCTATTGACTCCTCTATCGGAAGACGCCATTGACGATTCGATAATTCCATGGACAGCCAGGGAATCGTCGCGAGTAATGACGGATTTCTCAGTGGCGTTGGTCAGATCGAACATTTGGCCGGGTGCATTCGCGTTCGCCTGCGGAAGGTAACCGATAATGATTTTCCATTAACTGTACCAGGGTTTCGTATTTATACGAGCGCCGGGTACAAATTCTGTCGGAGTATCGAAGAAACAGGTCGATCACCGGGGACCCGGTATCGTGGGAGAAACCGGGAAAAGTGATATTATGGGGCGTTAAAGGGGAATTAATGCTCGGGAAATTGCGCTAATGTTAGTTTAATGGTGGTGGTCCCGTAGACGGTTTGCTAACGTGTACGTCGGCTGGGGTCACAAATACAACGCGTACAACTATAGTCCGCCGTCGATGCCGCCGGTCCAGGACCAGTACAAACTCGGTCCGGAGATCATGGAGATCCAGGATCCAACGTTCGACCAGGAGGAGGCCTACCGCATTGCTCATCTGCCTAAACCGCCGCCCATACCAATGGGTAAATATAAATTATTCTTACAATTACAACACTGGTCAACTAATTTGTTTTTCGCTTCTTAGTTTTTGAGAAGATCTTTTTCTATAAATATTAATCAATTTATATTTCTAGGAGAAGAAGAAGAAGAAGGTGTGGAGGAAGAGGAAGAAGAAGAAGACGATGAGGATTGAGAACCTGGATCGGCTGTTACAGCAGATTTGTAGATACAAATTCTTTAAATTAAGCAATATACAACACTTGCGTACATTTAATTTAATGTTGAGGAACCTCGGACCAGGAGGAACCCTAGAATAATATAGATTAACATTTTAATTATAATAAATATGCGTATTAAAGCATTTGTGTTTGCATGTTATTGGTGTCATGTTTGTGTGATTGTAATGTAAATGTATGGAATACGGTGTAAAGAAATCTATCGATCGGCGACGATCAATCTACCTTCCCTTTCCCTTCCCTAAAACTTTCTTTGTGCTAGAAAAACGGCGGAGTTACCGAGTCTTACCGACCGAATGTTGCAATCGACTGCAGCACCGACGAGATACTATTAACGGTATCTCGTCGGTGACTGTGCGAAGTATGTCGATACTGTGAATTCCTGCAGCAGACAAGGTAGCTGTCTGCAGCTGTCTGTGTCAAGAGGTCGTCTGATCTCTCCTGTAATTGGTAACTCATCCGTGTCCCTATATGGGCGCACGGAACGCAACTAAAATGGCAATCTAGTAGTATTCCCCTAAAAGTGGGGCAAGTTTAGCGTCACCTGTACCAATCGAGGGAAAATTAGTATTTGATATTTTGTTGCTCCAAACATGATATCTGACAAGTGAAAGCCAGATTCCTTTATTATTGCCTGTTTATATTACATTTCCATCGGGACGCGCGGTTTAGTCGCAGCGATCATGGTACGTGATTTTATTTGCATTTTTCCATGGAACACACTGCAATATTTCATGTGTATATTTAACATGTTGTGAGTTTTTAAACGGTTCTTCAAGAGCCTCAGTATTAATACTTCATTCAGTTGATATTTAAAGAACTGATGTTTTGAAAAGTGATTTTTGTACTTTTAGGACAATGATGCAGCTGCACTGCAAAATTTGGAACACTTGATGACTGAATTCTTCTCACCAGAGACAAGCAATGAACGAAAACGTACGATTGAAAGGAATTTCCAGGAGTTCTCTGGGCAAATCAACTCCTGGCGGCCCTGTTTACATTTTTTATCCTCCACCAGTAACCATTATGTTAGCATGTTTGCTCTATCCACCTTGGAGGTACATTTTCCTATATTTTATTAATTTTTAACGCTGTTGATTCGCTATCTTCAAAGGAAATATTGTTGCAGACAACGATCGGAAGATGGTGGCCAATTCTTCTATGGGAGGATAGAGCTCTCATGAGATCCACTTTGTACACATTGTCTTTAGAAAGAGGTGTAGCCCCTTTTGTAAGAAATAAAGTAGTCAAATTAGTTGTAGACATTGCAAGACACGACTGGCCACACTTTTATCCAGATTTTTATTCAAATATCTTACAGGTTCGTGGATTTATTAGCTCCTAATAACACTTATTATTGTGTTATTAATCCCTACTATATATTAACAGTTGTTAGGTCATAAACATACCAGACTACTAGGACTTATTTACTTGAGAACAGCCTCAGAGGAACTGGCAACACCAAGGGAAGACTTGCCCATGCAGAGGAAGAATGAGTTGTTTAGGTTTCTCTGTGCTCAAGTGCCTTTAACTTTGGATACCCTCACAAGTATTATTTCATTTGTAATTCTACTTTGCTGTTTATACAGGATGGAGGATTTAATACAATCTTTCCTGTTTAGTACTTCTGAAAGAAACAACAAAGCTGCAAGGCCGGTCTGGAACTGTTACACCACCCCCTTCACCTACCAGTGGCCAAACCATAGCACCCGTAAGAGCTATTTTAGATGTTGAAGGACTTGCCACAGGAACCAGTGATGTTTGTATAGCTACATTAGACGTGTTGGCTCATATGTTCAGCTGGATCGAATTATCAGAACACATCTCCACGAATCTACTTGATGCAATTTTTACCTGTGCTAGGTATCACGAAGCAATGGTAGGATTTCGATATGATAAATATTTTAACACTTTAATCGCCGGCAAATATACGTTTCTGGTAGTTGAAGTGTTAACACTACATCAGAACCCGAAATTGTCGAGTACCCCATCGGGACGAGGCAAGACTAGTATCTCAACAATCTCGGGATCTCGCACACGTGTAGTTAACAAAGCTTATGGAACTTCCAGCTAATTGTATGGTTTATCAACAGAATGGCAAACAGATAGAGTTGGCTGTGCAAGCTGTGACTACGATAAATGAGCTTTTATATCGACCATTATACTCCCCAGATGTAACTGATAGATTGTTAGTAGAAATATTCCAAAATGGAGTCACATTATTCCAGTATATGGAGCGTTTGGATTCCATAGATGAAAGGTATTTAGTGGTATACGCGAATACCGCCGTGTATAATTACATTTTACGATGAGTTTTGATATTTTTAGTTACATGGAGAAACTGACGGAATACTTGCAATTATTCGTAACAAATCATTTGAAAAGAGTTGAATCGTGTCCTAAGTTTCCTGTGAACACGTTGTTAGAAGTCCTATGCCATCACACATTCCAACAATGCTCAACAGTAAACGGATATCTACGATGTTTGGACGTTTGGACCAGTCTTTTAGAAAGTACTCAATCCAGATATGCACCAATAGCATTAGCTCTTGCCGAACGAGTGGTGCAGAAGATGAGTTTTAAACTCAACTCGCGCATATTGAAAGACCTCGACACCGAAGGTCTAGATGAAAATGTAAATAACTTTCTGGAATCGATCAACAATATTCCCTTCACGATATATATTTATCGAAAAATAATAAACATCGATTATTTCAGGAAGAAACAGAGTGGCAACATTTTCTGAGATGCAACGTAGAGTGTCTAGCAAAAGTAGCAGAAATTTGCCCCATTCCAGTGTTTACGCTACTGGTAAAATTCAGAATACAATTGATAGGTAGATGAATTCTTTTGGATTTACAATTATTAATTCCGATGATTTTTCTAGTACCGTTCGTGGAGAGAGGGATTAACAATATTCGGAGAACTTGGCGCAGCCATAGCCAACAACCAAGTTATTTTGTTAAATGAATCGGAAGCTGCTAGTGTGCACGCTCATCTGCGTGACTTGGCCTCCTCTACTCAAGCGTTAGCTAGATTATATTCTCTCTTTCTTGGTAAGTTCAGCAGTGAAAGTATGATAATACTGAATTGTACAAAAACAATAATCTTTTTCTGTTAACAGGAGATGAACATAGTATCGATCAGTCATTAGCGGAAGAGGTAGTGTCCCAAACATTGGACGCGTGTAAATTTGCCAAAGCCAACCAATTGTATAAAGCGTCGTTGCAACCGGCTGTAATTGTGATAGATCTTATAGAAGTGTAAGTAACGTTTTCAACATCTTTAAAAAATTGTGGAAGTTGAAAATTTGATTCTTTTTTCAATTTATATTGTATTTTCCTTATCAGGCATTCCCAGTTATTAGCATCCCTTCAAGCCTGGTGCCATTGGATAGTGAACAGACCAGAAAAGACCAAGGAGTCGCTATGCCAAAGTTGCATTGACTCATGTATCATAGCGTTAGACTATACGACCTTCTGTGATAATCCTCCGCCGGCGAGTCTCACTCATGCTGCCACACACCTTTTTCAAAGCATCACAGCGATTTTGAAACCAGTTTTATGGGACGAGCCAGTATTTAGAAATTTAATTACCATGGTAACATACCCATTCTTGAAACCCGACACAATAAAAGTATTGCGCAGGGCATTGGTAAATGCAATTGTCCTGCCACATGGCGATGGAAGCATCAGAGAAAGACTATTAAGTAAGTAGGGTCGCACAACCAATTAATTGACCGAATAAATAACACTGTGATTGGGCTAGGTACCATGGTGTCGACGTTATCTACACCTCTGGGCTCGGAGAGTCAACCAGTACCTTCGGAATCGACGATTGCGATTACAGTAGTGCCATTAACTCAGCTGATAGAAGACTGTTCCTCGTCGTCTACGACGATTAAAAAAATGTTGCATTCTTGTTTGGGATCAACGATAAACCGGACTTTAGAGCTGTTGCCATATATGATAAGATGTCAAAGTATATGCGAGATTTTACTCAGCTTCTTGAATTCAGTATTCTCAGTATTACAACAACAGCTGGGTCCTGAGTTTACTCAGAATGCGGTTCAGGGGATGCTGCATATTTATACTAGGTAAGTAATACATGTTCATTAAATCAAATGATGTATGAAAATTCATGTAACGCATTTGCAGAGAGAATATATCTGCCGGACCCGCGTTAGACCAGTTATTAGAGATTTTAATATTGGTTGTGTCAGCTCCCAGCAAGGCATTTAAGGCATTTGTACCTTCGGTGACCAGCTTGTGTTTGGGACAAGTGTGGCCGGCAGTTGGAAATGATCTCAGCGCGCATCCGGACACCACACTTGTTTTATTAAAATTATTCCATAGGTATTGCCTGAAATTTTTCAGTATTAAGTTACTGCAAAAGGTCATGCCCAATTTCGTATTAAAATACAACTTTTGCAATATCCTAATATTATATCATCAGCAATGATAAAAGAACTTTAATTAATGTAATTCTTCAGTATTCTAATGCATCGATGGCAGTACTTCTACAACACCTCCGTTCTACGAACTCTTGGTCATACAGATGAGGAAGAGTCCGTCGAACATAAAGAAGAACTGGTCGCTATATTAGAAGCTTTCGGCCAAGCCCTTCTTCAACCTGACGTGAACATATTTCGACAAAGTTTACAGAGCCTCGAACAGTTGAATGTTCGGTGGCGACTTTACCAGAGAGCTGTGTTCAAGGTGCATTTGCTGGAGAGATTCTTGATGGCATTATTCACCGTACTATTCCAACAGTGAGTCAAAAAGCTTACGTTTATATTGATAGCATATTGTGCTAATATCTTACCATTATTTGTACTGTAGGTCCCATAATTTATTAGCAGACGAAATCGCTGCAGCCATTCATAGTTTAGCGTCTGTGAACATAACATGGTTCTTTGGACACTTCTTACCAACGTTTTTAACAGGTTGCGAAGGAGTAGATGATATGCAAAAGGCTACGTTGTTAGGGAACTTCGATAAATCCACAGTGAGTTAAATTAGAAGACATTCTCTTCTGATTTGTATCCACTATTTTATCCGTTATTTTATTTAAGTCTGGTAAATGTTCGTAGGATCAACCAACATTGACAAGATCAGTACTTCAATTGATCTCCGATCTAAGATGCTACCAATTTTGGCGACCCGGTTGAACGGACTACATTCCAGTGAAAAGACCGATTACATTGATACGATTTGACGTGATTTCAACCAGTTGTAAAAAGTTTCGACTCATCAACGTTTTTAAACGAATCTCCATTCTTTGTACCTAGTTACAAATATCGAGTGTTTTTCTACTGTGTAATGGAAATGGACGAGGAGTTTTCGAAATCGATGATCACTCTGTGGGAATCATTGCCGTATTGTGACGTCGTTGTTACTGAGTAAACCGCGACCTTTTCTACATTTCAGTTGCCATCCACGTACTTCCTACTCTTCGGTATGTTTCGAAAATTTTACCGAGACGTTCTTTCGATGAACAAAAAACAAAACAAGAAGAAAATTAATACGAACGCGCGCGAATGAATTTTCTATTATAAATATTAAATGTCTATTTACATCGTTGTCGAAATAACATTGTAATTAAAGTGTAATGTACAAGACGAACGATGGGATCAATTGTTTTCTCAAAGTATTTGTTGCTTTTCACTTATCATATCCCCACTCCTCTTCTTGATAAGCGGCATCACGTTGATAACCCCGAGATTTTTGCACCGTACTGCATACACAGAGCAGCTAGCCAAGAACCGACAATGTTTCGTTTATTGCCGAGAAGTAATAGTCACGTTACTAAAGTACAAATGGTGAGGTACATGGTAACCGATCCCAATTATGGGTTTTTGAAGGAGTTGGGCCTCACCACAGAGAATCCAGGCCTTTACGATGGACGGTGGGGAGGATCCGGCAAGGTATTTAAAATATATTCATATTTTTAGGCCACTTGTTAATACACAATTATCACTCAGGTAATAGAATCGATTTCGCCATCGACCGGCAAAGTGATAGCGAAAGTTAGGACCTCGACACCACAGGAAGTTAGCAATGCTATTACAGAAGCACGTAAGGCATGGCCACAGTGGGCATCATTGCCGGCTCCAACAAGAGGAGAGATTGTGAGACAGATTGGAGATGAACTGAGGAACAATTTGAAACCCCTGGGAAGATTAGTGTCCCTGGAAATGGGTAATTTCTCTTATTCTATTACCCCTTAGCACTCGAATAAGGCAACTCTGAGACGCTATTAAAAATTCCTATACAATTATTCAAAATATTGTTTACATAATTAGTAAGTAGTATTATATCAGTTTCATATGCATAAAAGGTAAAGATATAGAATTTAAATTAAAATAGCTCCGAGTGGTGGAGTTAATCTGTCCGATATTTTAATTGTGTCAATTTTTTAGGAAAGATATTGCCAGAAGGTATTGGCGAGGTACAAGAGTTTATTGATATATGCGATTACGCTGTCGGCTTATCTAGAACACTACCTGGCAGTATATTTCCATCAGAGAGAAAGAACCATGCTCTCATGGAGAAATGGAATCCCCTTGGTGTCGTGGGAGTTATTTCTGCGTTCAATTTCCCGGTTGCAGTGAGTACTATTTAATTAAAAATAATAGTGAATGGAACCGAGACAGGGAATGTTTCTTTAGGTATATGGTTGGAATAGTGCGATTGCGATGGTTTGTGGCAACACTATGGTCTGGAAAGGAGCATTGACTACTCCGTTAGTGTCTATCGCAACAACTAAAATTATCACGGGTGTTTTGGAGAGAAATGGTATACCAGGATCGGTTGCATCGTTGGTTACAGGTGGACCGGATGTTGGTGAAACTATAGTCGAGGACACGCGGTGAGTTTAATAATTTTTCAGTCATTAAATTTTTTTTTTCCAACACTGCCTTCTGTTTTTAGTGTACCCCTGGTTTCGTTTACCGGAAGCACTAATGTAGGAAAAAAAGTGGCTCTGAAAATTCAGGAACGATTCGGCAAATTTTTGTTGGAGTTGGGAGGCAATAATGCGTTGATAGGTGCGTTAACAAATTACTAAACAATAAATTTGTAATAATTTGCTCATGTCTGCTGTTGCCAGTGGCCCAAGACGCGGATCTGGAAATGGCAGTGAGAGCAGCGGTGTTTTCTTGCGTGGGCACAGCGGGACAAAGATGCACGACTACCAGAAGATTAATTATTCACAAGAAAATCAAGGATGAATTTCTGGGTAAGCTTAGTTAGAAATTAATGTCAGCTATTGCGTGGACGTTGGTTTAAAGAAATTCAACTTTCTAGGAAAATTGAAGAAAGCATACGAGAGCATTTTGGAGCGGATAGGCGATCCTCTAGAGAACAACACTTTGTACGGACCATTGCACAATCAACATGCAGTTGACGAATACAAGGTAGATGCACAAAATGATCCCACATTTCAACAGCTAATGCAAAATTACTCTTTTTAGAAAGCTATCGACAAGGCCGTAAAGAGTGGCGGTAAAATTGAATTCGGTGGGAAGGAGGTAGATAGGCCCGGCTTTTACGTGGAGCCAACGATCATTTCCGGTTTGTCGTCCGACGCAGAAATAGTTCAGACCGAAACGTTTGCGCCAATAGTCTACATCTTCGAGGCAAATTCTTTGGAAGATGCTGTGGCTATCAACAATGGCGTGAAGCAGGGTTTAAGCAGTTCTCTGTTCACCAAGAGCATAGAAAATATGTTCCGGGTAAGCGGATGATATAATATATAATTTATATTTTTTTTCTGGGTACAAGTGCTAATTATACCTAATTTTTCGGCACAGTGGATTGGTCCCCATGGTTCTGACTGCGGAATAGTGAATGTCAACATAGGAACAAGCGGTGCAGAGATTGGCGGTGCATTTGGAGGGGAGAAAGCGACTGGAGGTGGTCGCGAGAGCGGCAGCGATGCATGGAAACACTACATGCGGCGTGCAACAATCACGATCAATTACGGAAACGATTTGCCATTAGCTCAGGGCATCAAGTTCGAATAGAACGTGCTCCAGTCTCTTGAAAATATTCAACGGTTTAATTCGAATCGTATAAAATCCACTTCAACATCCACAGTGACTCTTTTATGGAATTTGTACGCTTTCGGCAGGTCGTATCTCAGTTCCGCAATGACTTTTC
This sequence comes from Lasioglossum morio, assembly GCA_916610235.2. Classification (NCBI taxonomy): domain Eukaryota; kingdom Metazoa; phylum Arthropoda; class Insecta; order Hymenoptera; family Halictidae; genus Lasioglossum; species Lasioglossum morio. Next base: position 6,216,873 of record OU744330.1, on the reverse strand, counting down.
CTTTCGCGTCGAACTGTGCCGCTTTTTGGAGCACGTAATTACGCGTGCTCGTTTTGTGCAATGAGTAGACGGCGTTCGACGCGAGTTTCGTGGCGACCTCCAGAAACTTCATATCCATCCCCGCGTTGTGTTTCGTCCCGAACGGTGGATTCATCACCACCGTATCAAAGTATTTCTCAAATTTCCCTACAATGCAATTGTCCGAAAACATATGTGTGATATTAAAAAAATAAACCGAACTTTATTACTGTGTTCATACCTGGTAAATACTGAAGTACATCGCATTGTACCACTTCCACGAACAGCTCTAAGTCGCTACAATTTCTAGAATGAATCTGAAGCGCGTCATTATCTACTTCGAAGCCGACAACGTGGCCTGCTCCTAACATCTGTGCTCCAAGGGACAAAACGCCACATCCGCATCCTAAATCAGCCACTGCACGACCTTCTATGTCATCGAATTGGGTCTGTGCAGTGTACAACATGCGGGACGCGATATGCGCGCTTGTACAATACTGTTCGAGCAATATTTTCGGTTTCTCGAACCCGTCCAGCTGCTGCAAATATTCCTCTAACTCACGAAGCTGTATGCTAGCCATTATAATTGCGTTGTTCTCTGATCTTGCGAAAGATAAACTTAAAAAATTATTTAACCCCTTCCCAGAGTCCCTATTGTGTTATTTACAAATGCAGTCTTCTTAAACATTTACTATTTGTGAAAGTACGTAAGCTAACTCTCTCATTTAGCATCGAATCTGGGTAGAACAGGTAAAATCAAATTGCCAAAAGAGGAGTCCTGGGTTACAAAGTATCCTGATGATGCAGCATGGGCACTGTGCAAGGCTGCCCTTTGTGATGCACTCATTGCAATGCCATCAGAAGGTTGCGTCGAAGGCTGGAGAAAAATATACAATCGAACATACTTAAAAACAGCAAAAACGAGTATAATAAAAATTTAAAAAAAAGTTCTTTTTGTGTGTGAAAAATTTCAGTTACTATGAATTAACATTACGAGAAGTATGTTACCAAATTAGAAGGAGATCCTGCTGGTGCAAGTGCTACAGAAGTGTTCAGTGTCGGTGCTACACCTTGTTTCAACAGCATTTGCTTTTTCAGTTGCAATTCCTCTAAGATTTTCCTGTTTTGCAATTCTATAACCAATCCAAGTAAAGTCATCGCTTTATATTTAAAAAAATCGTAAAATCACGAATGATGGTACCTCTTGAATTCGATTGTGAAAAAGCCATGAAAAACTTAGGTTCCTGTTCCTCGAATATGAACGTGTTGCGGTTTATTGGGGGGCCAAAAATGCGAAACAAACTATGTACGTGAGTCTCTGCTGATATTTCGTTTCACTATCGTGGGAAAATATGTTCGCGGTTTCTTGCTCGAAGAGAATGTTGTATGTAGAATTGTAGATGTCTCAACAATGTTTACGTTTTGCAGTGGTCGTGCGTTATCATAACCTCATCAAAAGTAATCAACTAAAAAAAGATCACTGAACGAACCATTTGTGATAATGACGTGTATCTTTTCGTTTGAATCCTTGAATCTCTGTGATATCGGTACTCAAGTAATGATTCAGTATTATTTTATAAACAATTTCTATGGCTTTATTGTCAAACGGACGTATACTTTTCTATTTAGATTCGCTTTACCCTAGATTATATATGTGACGGACATCAGACGGACATGGTTATCCTTCCGAAGCCATAGAGTATTTAACTATTTGAGAAAAAACTCATTTTAAAATTTTGTAAGTTCGTGTCCACAAATTGAATAACCTCGAAACACTACTTGGGCCACAACTGACATCACAAGACAATCCAAAATGGTGGATATCGATATAAAACCGAGGTATATTTATGCATTATTTCGTAAACATTTGGGAAAATAGTAGAAACTTATTGCATAAAGAATTGTAAGGAACGAGAATGAGATACGGCGACGATTCCTCTTTTCCCTCTACACTTTAACTTTGCTGTACTGGAATGCTTCAACAGATTATAGCACATTGCCCACAACCGTTATCTGGTAGACGATGTAATCTTGGAACAAGACATGTTATCTGAAGTCAGGTCTATAAGTACATATAGTCTATGTTTAAAACACAGTCTGAGTGGGAATAAATAGAAAGATCCCTAGATCCCACGCGATCAAGGCACGTAGATCACCAGAGTAGGAGATCCGTGACATCGATACTTGACGCATGCGTCGGGATCGAAGATTCCCGCAGGCGCCACCTTGCGAGACAGTTCTGTCGTAGAAGTTATCTCGAGTAGTTCTTCGGTGGTTGTGTTCGTCCGGTTTTCCCGTGATTTTTCCGATCTCGAAGGATCCCTTTCCGTTACTGCTACTCCGACCAAAAGAAGTGAGTATCGAGTGTTCATCGGAGTCTGGTTCATCGAAAAGGTACAGGTTCGACGGTCGTTTCGGGCGTCTCGGACTCGCTGGAAAATCCACGGCGACCAGACGTGACAGGTTCTAGCAAAATGGCCGTACACGATTTACAACAAACGGTTGTTCCTCCGTCGTCGGTCGAATTTCACACCGGTGGGGAATCGCGATCACCGTGACACCGTGTCGACGTCGTAAAGTCAACGACTAGGCGGCGATCAGGACCGATTCGCGATTCCTGGCCAGTCATCGAGCTGTATCCCCATACATATTCAACATACATGTTGCACGTCACTGCGAATTGATTTTTTCGCGAACGACCGCTTGCGTGGTGCGCTGCTAGAACCGCGTTGCCGCAACCGTCCGTCCAACCGCCGAACTTAAACCTTTGTACCGAATTTCGTTGTCCCGCGAGATCTGTCCGCTATCTTATCTGTCAGAGACGCGAGCCAGAGAGACACGAATCCGTAGTTTTTGACAGACGTTGTCTCCGCGAGCTGCCGTCGGGTCACACCGATCAGCTGTCATCCCTGTCAGCGACTCGACAGACCTCGATGACGTTCCCCCGAGTCGAACACAAACATACCCCAGCGGGAAATCGAACGATCCTCTTATCCGCAGCCGTTTAAAGGTTACCAACATTTTTCTCCCGTGGAAACTAATTGTTGCCAAACTTGTCGCGGGCTGCTGATCTACCCGTTGTCCCACTACGACGCGCGAACCGAGATAACTCGACGACGTGTTTCGCGGCTGTTGAGATTGCCAATGATCTCGACTCCTCGTGCCAGCTTATAAGATTAGAAAAGGAAGCCACAGGTAGATCTTCGGGCGCGGGGTCGGGCAGACCAACAGTCGCTCACCTGTGATCCCGGAAGCACTCGCGAAAAAATACAAGATTAATATCCTATGGAAACAGGCCTTGCGCTAGGCCCGTCGGAAACTTCTATCTGACTGCAAATACCATATTACATAGATATGATCTTCTGATCCTTACATTCCTTTAGCGACTTCACAATTTGGCATTTCACCTGTTCATTTTAGACTTCCGTCGCTGGAATAATGGAATGATCCTTTTCTATTGAATTCCTGTAACTTCAACCCTCAGGTGTATACTTGTGACGGTTTCGTTAAAATTTGTGCTAGCTATTTAAAGATTTAGACGAACATTCTCGTTCCGTTTCCAACGCTGCAGAATCGATAACCATGAACCAATACATATGCCAATATCGAATATCGAATATCGAATACATTAATGATAGACTTAAGGAATGAGCATAGAAACTTAACTTTAGGTGTCGAACAGTGGTTTCTAGTTCTCTGGAAATCAGCCATATGCAAAACAGTGGCCGCTTATCTTGCTGTTATCGATCTAGGCGCTCTACCATGCCCATCTGCGTGCCAAACTAGTTCCCGTCAAAACAGTTTCGCGTTTGGGTGAAGTCGGTGTTGGTGACAGGCGCGTCAAGTGTCGTACCAATGGAAAAAGTGTTTTCGAGGATTCGGGTGTTTCGTAGACGAATCAGTGCGTGGTTTATTAACGGGCCTCGGGGTGGAGGAACGAAGGAGGCCGGCATGAATATTTGAATGCACCGCAAGGTGAAATATACGAGGGTGGGCGAACAGCCGGTTTATCGATTACGGCGCATCGCGGCGAGGAGCGTCGTCATAAAGCGTCGCGACGACGCAGCACGCCTTCACGATTGTCAAGGTCCTATCCTCCCCCTAACATATCTTGCCTGCTTTCTTTCTTTTTTTCTTTTCTCCGTTCGTTTTTCTGGTTCCCGTTTCCGGGGCGATTTCGGGTCTCGGTTTTCCCGGTGGTTTTCCGTGTTATCGATCCAAGTCGAACGTTTACCGGGAAAAGATGGCGGCTGCTGGCCCGCCGTTTCTAATTGGCCGATTTTGATCCGCTCTTGCCAATCCCCGGTCGCGTTTTCTGACGGTCGTCACCGGCCAATACCATTGCTATTTTGTTGACCGCGTGTTTTGCCAAATGTTATGTCATTCGCGGAATTGCGTAGCTACACGGTTTTGCAAGGGTTGAAGAATATTTTGGCTACCTGCGCGGCAAACGCGAGCGCGAAGGCTCGTCTACAAGCTGACGGAGACACGCGTACACGACGGGAATTATCGTCGACTGATATTTACAAATAACGCGCGGCTTTACATAACTGTGCCACATTGTCGGCGTTTTTCCCGCTCCGTGCTCGCCGACTAAGCTTTCGCAACCGCGCTCGCCAAATGACCACAAATGTTTCTTGACATTCTGCACTGTACCGATCATCTGTACATTGTTTCTAAACGTATGATTTGTTCTATTGTTTTCGATTTATGCCTAAAACAAATTGGTTTCGCTTTATTTGTTAAGTGTGTGCTTGTTTCAGCTGTCTAGTCACTTGTTTGCTTGTATGTAGAGGAATTGTAGTTGCAGGCTGTTATTATAATATATTTATATTAATATATGTATATAGTCGGCGACAATACTATAGGACACCACTTAATACGAAATAATTATGTCTTATGTGAAAGAACTTCATTGTCTTTCATACAGAGTGTTATTATTTACTCCTGGAGACGTCGTGCAACGTAGTGTTTTTGTTAGCATCTTCAAGAACTTGAAAGTAATACCGGCTTACCTCTTATTAGCCGCGACAAAACTATAAGACAGCCAAGGTTTTCTGTACAAAATTAACACGTAGAGCTTATTTTTATCGGTTATTAATATTTTGTGGTACCACCTTTATTTTTTATAACATTTAACTCTCTGTTTGGTATTGATTTATACAAATTTTTAATTGTTTCTTGTGTAATTTGCTTCCACGCCATTTCAATCCGATAATAATAAGCTCTACGTGTTAATTTTGTACAGAATACATTACTTGTCTTATAGTTTTGTCGCGGCTAATAATTGTATATATTTATATATATATATATAAATAATTATTAAAGTAAATATAAATAAATATTTATGAAAACAAAATTTCCTGCGCCTTTGTATACCAATGTTGAAATGATTAAGCGATTACACCGCGGATTTCATACATTCGAAGGACCTTATTGATACTGTAAAATAAAGAATGATTGCTTCCTGCATACAATGTAAAAATGTTTTATTCTGCGTAAAAATCTGCAGCCGCGTAAGAACATTCGCGAAACCTCGTGTTCGAGCCTTATTTTCCTAAAAAGAATGGTTTAAAATTCCCAGAAACTAAGAAAAAATTGAAACGGTAGTCGGGACCGCTAGTTCATGTTTTTCTGCACGAACTGTGAATGAATTCTCTCCAATGGTTTTTCTTATTTTCATAGAAAAAGCCTGTTAGAAAGTAAAATAAGTCGCGTTTAGGGAGCACGTTGTGCCGATTAAAGAGCTCGCTCTCACGCATTCGATCCCCGGCGCTGTTTCTTTTGTAATTGTAATCGCATGCACAAAGAAATTGTTTCGCTGGAAATATTTTGTAGCGATCCGAACCTATCGTATATGTACGGTGCAGGAAGTCACGTGTGACTTTGATTTCTTTTAGGAAAACGGTGTGCCGTTTCCCTGGGCTCCGTTTTTCTCTTTTCGTAGGCGTGTACGTACTAAACCGTCGAAGGTTCAGACGGTTGCGACAACAATTACATAATTAAACGTCACGAATCCCCCGGCAATTCTTATTGTGCCTGGTGAAATATTTTTTACCTTCTGTTTCCCAGACGATGTCGATGACTGGGTACTAAACCAACTTCGAGCTGACTGGAGACGAATCTAGTCGCGCTCATTCGAATCACTGTTGAGTATCAGCCAGCAAACACAAGCGAGGATCATGAAAATGGTGCTGTCTCAACGTCAGAGGGAGGAGTTGTAAGTGTCACAATTTTTATTTTATTCTATACTGCGAGGTAATCACAACTTTATCGATCGACATGATTGGTAGTAAAAAGAAACACATATATGTATGTTTGTGATATCGTATTTGCAATCGGTAAAAAAGAACGGAACGAAACGATCGATACAGCAAAATAGATCACGGCATAAGCCGCCCGGTTTCGAGATTGTATAATTGAAAATAACCAATGACTGTTTAAATCGATATGTTCTTCTGTATGCGTGGCTGAACGCGAGGGTACACGCATTTATAATGTTATATATATTCATGAAGCTGGAATTGCATCAAGCGGAGAACATTTGCTAATTCATTCGTAAGCACATCCTCGGGCTACGTCGCTTTCTCACTCTTCAAACAGGTTGATCAACGCTGCCCGGTCCGGTAAAAAACATGACAACACGATAATAGTTAGAAATCCAACACGTTTTCCCTTCATTGTTGATTTTGAAGCGAATTAGTCGCACCTCGATCATCTTCGCGCTCTCCTGCCAAAACCTGTTCTTAAAGGTCTTAAAGATCATATATTTATATTAATTATATTATATTAATACGAATGAACAAATTTCTTTTCTCAACCAGAAGATTTCTCACAATAAATAATCAAATAAAAATACTATACATTTTTATAAATACTTGGTTTGTACCAGTAACGTTTGAACAAGCTTCCAAACGATGCTCCCTTGTTCGAATAGTGATTTCGAACGAAGTAATCAGATTATGTTCTTCGAGGCGCACGATTGAAATTTCTATTGCAGTTGAGAAATTCAGTCATTGCGCAGCCGTGAATCATTTTTAAAAAGAATTCAAACTTTATGCATGCCTTATGCATAAATGCATAAAGATCCGCAGTCGAGTGATTGCATGTTCCAATGATAGGACCACATAATTCCCGAAGATCTTGTCCAAGATCCTATCGGGGATACTCTCTTGATCCAATCCTTGGCTGCGATCGCTTTGAAATCAAGGAAAAGGAAAGTGACGAGTAACGCAACAGTCTCTTTTGTTCTCGCGTATTCGGCTGAAGTTAATGCGATCTCGCCGGAGAAAATTTCTTGCGGATAATGCAGCGGCGATTCTGCCAGCAATGCACCGTTATGGAAATTTCTCAATTCCTGCTGGCCAAGGATTATTCGCGAGCCGATACCAAAAGCGCAACGCTCGTTCTAATCCTGAGAATCACCGACCAAACAGTGTCTCTCGTTCGATGATCTAACGATTTTATTCTTAAATTCGACCTGGAATCCTCGATTCCTGTCACTGGCTAATTTTGCACTGCATTTCCCTTTTCGAAAATTGTTAGATTGCATATTAACCCTCGACAAATTAACCATCTCTAAGAAATAATTCCACATTGATTCCAATTTGCACAAAAATTTCTTAAAGACTAGAATTTTCAAATTGAAAGATCGTTTCGATTCATTAGGTGGAATTTTAGCGATGACATTCGCAAACCCGAAGATTACGCGGAAAGATAAAAATAACGAACGAAAGAGGAAGATTTAAGCTTCATTTTCGCTTTTGAATCACCGAAATACCTTAATTTTTGCAGCAATAACAAGTTCGGAAACATTGCCCTCATTCGATGCACCGAACATCGCGACTTCCTTCGAATTAACAATTACTGTAGCAATTATCCGCAAGTGCATCGATCAGTCATTTTTACAAATTATAAACAGTGGTTGCCGATGCAAATTCAGCATCGTAACGACTGCTGCATAAGAACCAGATCTAAAGAAAAATGTTTCTTCTGTCAAACGGAATCTATTAAGTCTAAGGACAGACTGGGATCACGTTAGACCTTGTGTAATTCATATCAACGTCGCGTATGAAGCAAGCGTACCTTTTCCTGTCAACTCTGACAGTCTATTAAACAATAAGTAAATTGAAAATATAATAGATAATCACAGGAATGTCAGAATATAATTTTTCGATCAAAGCGGAGGTAACTTACCCCTTGGAGGAGGAAATAAATGTTTATTTACCCTTTTTTCGAAGCAGTTTAAAAATATCCGAGGTCGCATGACCATCGGCTAGTTTAATTAGCGTACGCAAGCGTACGGAAGACAATACAACGATGTCTCGTTAAGAAGGAATCTAATAAGTCCCGCAGGAAACTAGCAATATTCATGAGGACATACTAAACCTGATTCGAACATTATCGAATACACACGTACACACGCACCCTCCATTCACACCGCTGCGCCGCTAGTTGAAGAATATTGTGATCCGCGAATACCTCTGTTATTAATTAGTATTCATTACGTGCTTGGATAACACGCTCCGGCTATTATTAACGCGATAAAAATTTCATGCTACGTATCTGCGCGTGTCCGATACTGACAATACACTTTGTTTCTTTGTGTTGTTGATCTTGTTTTGTTACTCATTAAAGATCTTCTTTTTTCTTCAAGATTAGTTTTGATAAAATAAATTAACCGGGCCAGAGGTCAGTGAAATATTTGCGAAAATATTTGCTCGGTCCATGGACGCGATAAGGAGTATCGTTATTTATTTTAATAACATTTTCACTGATTAGAGCAACCCTATAGAACCCAACTCCTACCCCTGTAAATCACAATTTTCAGTTTCCCACCTCTGTAGATCAGAATTTTTAAGTCTCTACCTCTGTAAATCATAATTTTCACGTTACTACCCTTGCAGATCACAATTTACAACTTTCTACCCCCGTATTTAATTTTTTATAAACTCTCCTTCTTTCTTCAGGCTTTTTATCGAACTTGTGTTGGAAGTTATTTCTTTTCTTGATAAGGGAATATTGTTTTGTGCACATAATAGTTCACACTGAAAACACCCACGCTACTCTGATAGAGAAGAACCCACCCACATTAAATTTCACGACAATGTTCTCTCCCAGGAGTGAATCTTTCGTTATCAAAAGGTCAAAGCATTTCTATACGTTTCAGCCTTTCATATTGTCGTTGATGTCGACAAATAGTCTCGCCGACTACTATGTGCATGTTACTTTCCCGAAGTTAGCGTTGTTGTCGATCGCCACTGGCGTCGGATGAACCTGATTTCGGAGAATCGTCGACAAAAACAGTGTCTGCCATTTCAATGTAACCTGAAAGCAGATTTAGCGTGAAGTTGATTCATCGTTGAAACTTGTTACAACAAACGTGAGAATATTTTAACGCCTTGGAGAACCAGGCTGTAAGATTAGAATAGAATAAACAATTTGTAAAAATTGCTCATGAGGCGATTCGCAAGTTCTCTGTAACACTTCTAAGATTCGTCAAGGCATACATTTGCAAAGTAGGCGGAGATGTTGCACAACCAGTGTTCTTTTTATTCAAGAACATGATGCGTTTTTAATGGAATTTTCATTTATAAAAATTGTTCATAAGAGGATTGACAAGCTGTCCATATCATTTGTAAAGTTTACGAAGGTGTTATACAATCTGTGTTCATTTTATTAATGATCATGCTCCGTTTTTTCGGCAGAATGGAGTTCGGAATTTTTAGAACACCCATTGTGTCTGTTGTAAAAATTGTTCGTAAGGATTCACACCCTGCCTACAGCATTCGTTGAGTTTGCGTGGATATTGCACAACCTGTCTTCGTTTTATTAATGATCATGCTCCGTTTTGGTTTTTCGGCAGAATTTTTAGGACACCCGTTGTGTGACGGGCACAGCGAATTCCCTAGCGGCTGCATCTGCATCAGAGTCCACTGTCTTCCTGCGCTTCCCTGTTCCCCCGTTTCTTTCTCTTCCGTCCCAGAGCCCCGTCGACTCATTCGACGTGTTATCGATTCCACTATTCGCGCGTGCTCGAGAGACGCCCTCTCCTGCGGCAGCCCGCGCACGATATGCGTCGATCCACGACTGATTTGACGTCACCGTAATTAGCATCGGTCAGCCGGCTGGATCGATGACGTCCTGTTTTTAGGGGTTGATACGGCAGTATATCGAACCAGCGAATGACTAACTTCCTTGGGGTTGAAATATATATCCATTTTTTGTCATTGTCACGCCCGAAGCTCAATTATTGATCAACCAGCTGTTTTGTCACCGATGACCTATTCTCAACTTATCAACCCGATGACTGCCTTAACGTGACCGTTCGATCATTTTACAAGCATTGCAAATTTCTTTTGGAGTTCCACCAGGAAAAATACAAAACCAAGATTGTAATTAGTGCTTTGTATATTTTTTTCTCTTTCTATTTCTAATCTGTAGAACGATTTATAATAAAAATGAAGCAGAAGCTGTAACATAACCATGATTACTCTATACATTTCCATACTGCAGATTTTATGCATCCGTCGCAAACATGAGAAAAATTAAACAAGTATTACAAGGTCTTTTTTTAATATCTTACTTTTTACAATGTCTAAGTGCATGAAAGTGCATAAAATCCGCAGTCGAGTGGTGTGTAAAAGAGTAACCATATTTTTGGATTTCATTATTCAGTAAAAAACGAAAGTATACTCTGTCAGCATTTCTGCTATGAAGTTAAAATGTTACAGACGTTGCGATACATTTTTCATAGAATTTTATATATTTTATTTGCCTGATGTGGATCAATATTCTGTTCACCCACGCCCACGTGACTCAATATACTTGTCTACGACGCCTGCAGGCTGTAAATAGAATATATTTGTCACGGGGATTTTTGTATATAGTTCGAACCACAAAATCATTATTTACGATCATTATTCTTAGCGTGTCAACCTTTTACACGCTTATACAGCTGTGTTTAAATAGTTACGAAATGTAAATGCGTTACTTGTTCATAAATCATAAATGTAAATGTTTTTGAACCATGACAAATAATCTTGAATTTAGTTTCATAAATTCTGCGTTCACGTGGCAACAAAGTGAGAAATTGCATTCTAGATGTGAAAGGTCAATCTCTCTGCAGCAGCAACCCCTTCTCGATTTTTTCCTTTGAAATAAAACAATTAATGTTGATCTACAATGTTGGAAACGTTTTTATTTCCCATTTTCGAAACGTCTCCTTGGATCTATTGCTTGAAACAATATTGCATTTGCCATTTCAACGGTTTCATCATGTGTTGAAACTCTCGTTTATACATGTCTCGTGACCTCCACGGCAATTCTGGCTCGTGGTATAACGTTTTCATCGTAGCGTCGCGTTCTGGAGTCTCTATCCCCACCATCTTGTGGCTATCGCAACCAATCATCAGGCTGCAGCGAGTTGCCAGCCAATATGGGCGGAGTCAAATAGTGATTCCTGTTTCCTAGTAACTCGCCTTGTGTCCCTAGACCCGAGATGTTACGGAGGAAACAACATATTTCACTACAAATTGAGGAGGCAGGAGCCAGGAAATTTTTAAATAAGATTCGTTTGCTATGCGAAAAACTTTTACTTTCCTAACATTACGAGTATGTTTTACTTAGAAGACAGTATCAAGCAAATTGATGATAAAAATTAGGCTAGACTAAGTGACTAACTCAGATCTCAGAAAATATTTATTAACAATATTCATAATTCGGCTAACTAGAGAATCGATATGGGGAAGAGGGTTGAAACCACCAGAGATATGTAGAAGACACAGAGCAAAACAGAAAGGGATGCAGATTTCAAGCTTCATGACGCACAACCCGAAACGATTAGGTTCAGACCGAGAATCCCCGAAGACATTCTTCTCCCTGGTCACGGAGGAAATCAATTTCCATTGAATCGGAGTCCGTGCACGTATAGCATCGCTTATAGAAAACTGGAACAGGACTCTGACTGTAGATATAAACACGAGTCGCAGCTACTCTCCAACAGCAATTGCTTTTACTCTCGAGAGTTAGGCTTGCTACTCCATAGCGGACGCAAACCGTGAGAGCTACTTTCGAGAATGGCTCTCGATGCTTATTCCAAAACGGACGTGAACGATCCTGGACGCTCAAAGATTCATTTCCTGCAAACTGAAATGAAATTATATCTCTCGGTCATCTATACTTATCCATTGGTGCAATTATAGGGATGCAATCGATAAAAATTTTCTTTTCCTTCTAGAAAATGATAAACTCGAAAGAAATCTTAGTTCGATTCACTTTTATTTGATCCTTTCTCGATCTTTTTTTCCTTATGGCTTAGGTTCTACGAAGATAGGATGTTCAGGGTCAAAGTTAGGTTCATTTGGAATTATTTTAGGATCTACGTACAGTATATGTAGTCACTTCCTTAATTTTTTTCTTGATTCAAGCTTACCTCCAACTTCAGCGTCGATTCCACGCAGATCAGGTATTCAGGATCAAAAGTTAGGATCAAATGGAGTTACCTAGGGTTCGATAGTCACAGGTGGTAAAAGGTGCAGCCCTCCTGACACCGAACGTCGTTTGCGGAAGTCGGGATGATTGCACCTGGGCGTCATTGAACGCGCGAAAGAGCGCAGTTAGGAACAAAGGGGTGGCTGGCAGAGGGTGGAGGTTGAGTCTGATAGGTGGAAGGGTTTCGTTGATCATTACAGGTGGCCTCTTCCAGTATATTCACTGTGTTCTCTCAACAAGCTTTCGGGGTCTTCGTCTCGCGGAGGCGTAACTCGAGCCGCACTGTTAAAACGTTCATTGATCCAGTAGTAATCGGTAGCTTAGTCCGACCTTTTTGCTCCCTTATCTGCTCTCGCACGCGATTCAAGCATGTGTTGGGTTCATAAGTCGCCTGGATTTTCGTGGCTTTCGTAATCTGCTTTGAAACGAGACGATTTTATGCTCTTTTGCCGGAGCACTTTGTCACCTTTCATTTGGAACACGAAGTAATTCGTGTAATCTAGTGAACGATGATCGTTCTGAGGTGTTCAATCGTGTATCGTTAGTAGACTGCGGATTTTATGCATTCACAGGGATAATGAATTTCGACCGCACGGAAAACAGTAAAATTATTATAAATGATTTTTGGATTAGTTTATGAAAATAACAAGAATGTAATATATGTTCCAAGGAGTAAATGTATTGAATAAATTTTCTATAAATGCATCTTTCTACTTGATGCAGAAAAATTCGAGTGGATCTAGCCCCGGCAAGCATGGAATCGTGAAAAGGGCGAGATACTTGAATTACACTCCAGAATTTTGATCATGTCGAGTACAAGCCAAAGGTTGTCCGAATGATCCAGGAATCGGAGGTCCGAGCCCGTCTCGCCGGAAATAATTGAAACGGTATTTCGAATGGCTCTTGAACCTGAACCAGCTAACGCGTTCGGGAGAGGGTTTGTACGTGTTTTAATGAGGCAATAAAGTGAAGAAGGTAGCGCGAGGAGATCGTTAAGGATGCCAGAAGAGAGATGCGACCAGAGAGTGTTCGAGCGAGTCGAGTGCAGGCTTGCAACCGAGGAAAGTTTGGCGTGGATAGAGGATAGTCTGGCTGCAACCAGAGAGACCGACCGCCAATCGATACAGCTCCTCCCTTTTCGTTGGCTTACGTTTCTCCCATTCTGTTTCGTTAACTGCGTAAGAAAATGGTAAATAACGGTGGTGTGTGCGCTGTTCCCGAGAGCGGGGTGAAAGTTGCACACAATGGTACACGGGGATCGATACTAACCACCGTGTAAAAGGGTTTCAAATATTTAAAGGCGACCAGCTAAAACCATCATAGGTATTGACTCGGTTTCAAAACGAGCATTGCTCTGTTATTACCTCATTCATGAGGTTTTCGTGCTTAGGGAAACAGACTATTATTGTAACCATCGGCCTCTCGTGTTGTCTCCGTGATGTGTTATCAAACGCTACCCCTCTACGGGAAAATTGAGCAGGGTCAGTGATTTCTGAATAGTCCATACGAGACCCAAGTTCTTCGTTTAACCCTTATTGAATTAATATACTAAGTTGTACTTCGATGTTTCAGCGTGTATTTTTCTGCCGCGAAGTTGAACTTCTGCTCCTGACTACTAGGTACTAAACATAGTAATTGGCTGAATAAAGTATGCCTCGAATATCTGGTTTAGCTATCTCAAAGATAAATTGCCCATGGTACGGTTTCAATCCAGTTTCGCTGTCTTAGAAGAAATACAGCGTCATTAATACTATCAATTGGTGGAATGAATTATCATCCGGATCTAGCTTAATCATCTCGAAGAAGAGAAATATTATCAGTGTTATTAACTGTACCAACTGATCATAAACCATGTTCTAACTCTATTTACCTACGTATCTCGTCCAAGAAAACAACTTCCACCGCCATTTATACTATCGGTTGACTCCGAATTATGCTTTCAAGCATATCTATATATCTTGTCGATAAGAAATATTTGACAGTGGTATTAACAGAACTAATTGCCCATGAATTATACTTAGAATCTAACATCGAGATCGCGTCTTTTATTAATACTATCAACTGAACGAATTATATCTTCGATCCTAGTTCAATTATCTCGTCGAAGAGAAATATTAGCAGTGATAGTCATCAATCAACTTTCATAGATTAGACATAATCTAGACTCTGCTTCAAGTACGAAAACTTACTGAAATTCTTGAATTTCTCTGGAACATTTAAGGGTTTCAGTCTTAAGTTACATATTTAAAACAATCTTTGCAAACTTTTATGTAATTTTAAAAAATGCCTGAAATACTTCATAATTTGATTAAATATGGTACCACTCGAGGGTTAAACTCAAAAAGGGTCAGAATAAAAATATTTCTACGAGGTTCCCCCAACTGTTCGGATGTTTACGGGTCCCATTAAGCAATGTCCATTGGGAAAATCGTTTGGCAGACGGGAATAAAAAAAAATTGCGCGAGGTTTCACGATATCTAGTCGGAGGTAGCTCCTTGGACACCGGTCGTCGATCATTTTGTTTTCACCTGGTTCCCGGGTGCCCGATCGTTCGGATAATTATTCAACCGGCATTCTTAATCTCTCGGAGAAAGTCGGAACACATCGAGGAACGAATTAATGACGGAAGCGCGATCGATACCCGGGGGCCGGCTTTTGATCCCGTAAATTCTACGCATCTGGACACAACATATATGTATACATACGGGAGAGAGAAGGCTCCCGCGATCGTCTTCCATGGAGGGACGATCCCTTTCCACTCTCTTCTCTTTCGCTTCTGCATTCTCTGTTTTTTCCATTTACCTTAACACACCCGTCAACGGGTATCGCGTGTACGAGATATAAGGTTTCCCATCGCTGGAACGTGTGCACGAGAAACACACCGTGAGTTTCGCATGGGACGCGTCTTCTTACGCGTATACACGGTGTACCGGAAATTGTAGCACGGTGAAATTCCCCCGTGGAAAAGTCCACCGAACCCGTCCGATGGAATGTTAACATTGCGCGTTTCGTCATCGAGAAAAATCAAAATCCGACCACTTCTTGGAATACCTACACGGCGTGGCGTTATCTGCAATTTTTCTGTCTTTATAGAATCAATATGTTGATTCTCCAATTACTCCTTTTCGAGTAAATTTTGTACGGTTTTAAATACAGTTTTACAACAGATCAACAAGCAATCAAGATCAAAAACATTTTTTTTATCTACGTTACAAGGGTGTATGAAAATCGGTGGCAGACTCCAGCGAAGAACGAATTACGAAATAACAATGATTATCTTCGTTAGTAAATTTTGAAGCTCGATAGACAATGCAAAACACGCGATCCGTGCGAAGCATCAAATTATCCTCAAACAAAGGAGAGAGATGTCTTAACGTTCATGAATGGAAGTGTACATACCATTAAAGTAACATGACCTCGCCACGGAGAGTTCAAGAAAGAGGTTCTTCTCACCTTTCTAATGCAACCACATATTTTCATGGAAAATAAAAAAAAGAATACATCCATTTCATACATTCGCAGAGAGCGACTGATGCAAGTAAACGTTTAGGGACGGTGCAGGTGTAACCGGAGAATGTTTCGGCACAGTTTCATTGGGAGGTAGGTGCGAATAACGATGGTCGATAGTTTGGCCGACGCATTCACTGTATCCTCCTTCACGTACTCACTATGGATGAATGGTTTCGAGACTTCGAACGGTTTCTGAAAATCTTAGTGTGCGTAGAATATTATCATTATTTGATAAGTATTTGTGTTATTTTTCAAACGTTCGTTAGAATGGTTGACGTGTTAACGACTTAAAAAATTATCAAAATAATTGAAGTGGTTTTCTGCGTTTTTCGCAAAATTACCGCTTGGAAACATTCTTTTATCTACGTCGAAGGAATAAGAGAATACATGTGTTTTAACTGGTTTCTGGGAGTATTCTTGAGAGTTTTCTTGTGCACAATGGTTAGAGGGATCCCCGTAAACGGTTTCTTTCCGTCGAGGGTGGCAAAACGGAACGGTCCCTTCGCGATTAGATCGCGGATCGCGGCCACAGCTCGTTTTGTTTACCGGTTCGCAGTGATAATTCGCTACGTACTATCACGCGGATACAGGTGAACAGAGACGAACGACCGACTTCAGGCCTTTCACCCCGGCATAATTCTGCCCGACTTTCAATCTCTTTCCCACGTACTCAACCTGTGCCCTCTATTGTATCTGCCTACATTGGCGGACGGTTCTCCAGTGAAATGTCATTATCGAGGGGCATATGTTATTTCACCAGAATTCCAGGTTGTTAATGCATACCTGGGAGGAGCCATTGTATCAATGGAAAAGAATCGGAACGAGTGAAAGAGCAATCTGAAACGCTAATCGACCGCAGTACTACAGTTACCCTCTAATAACGCATTGTGATCGTAAACCTCAACGTATTATGCGAATCATTTATTTCCTGATACATTACAAATTAGCACAAGAAATAGGGCTTGTTCGAAAAAATTGAAACCCGCCCCAAAATAATTTCATAGAAGAAAATTAGAGTATGAAATTGGAATAAAATTACAAAGTCATATTTAGTATTGAATTTATTGATTGAAACATTTTTTAAATCATTTTATACCGCGTTCGTCATTTTTACGTACTCACTAATTTTCTACCGCTTTATAAACATCCTGGAACTGAAGGTTTCTTTTACATTAATACTGTACTTTGTTTGTCAGAAGAGACTTGATATTTTCCATTGGTGATTGTTGTATTTTTATATATTTCTGTGTAAGAAGTGACTCGTTATTATATGCCAGTGTTTTTCCCGACAATCTGATCGTGTTGTAGACATGCCGTGTTTTACGGGGGTTGGCTGTAATTGATATGATCTTGCAGAAATAAGGCGATCGCAGACTATCTCAGCACCAATGGCTACCAAGATGCCCTCGAGGCGTTCAAGAAAGAAGCTGACATGCCTGGCGAGGTGGAGAGAAAATACGGAGGTCTTCTGGAGAAGAAATGGACCTCGGTGATACGTTTACAGAAAAAGGTGAGCAGGTTTTCATCGTGTTGCTCTCATTTTCACATTCGAATATGTATTGAATTATTGAACAGTCGGTTCTTTGACTAATCTGAATATCATGAGAGAAATAAAACAAAATTGAACGGGATAGAAGGTTTAATTGATTGTTAAACTCGTAGGTAATGGAACTCGAATCCAAACTGTCCGAAGCAGAGAAGGAGTTCATCGAGGGAGCGCCGACACGCAGCAAACGATCGCCGTCTGAGTGGATACCAAGGCCACCCGAAAAATTTAGTCTCACTGGACACAGGGCTCCCATCAACAGAGTTATTTTTCATCCGGTTTTTAGTCTTATAGTGTCTGCCAGCGAAGACGCCACCATCAAGGTAAAAAACGCCGCCACGGTTGACAAAACTGGGAAATTGTCCAAACAAAATTGCTGTTGCAAAACCACGATCAATCTTTAGAACTTCACATTTCCTTCAGTACAGAACATCTCTGTACAATCCATAATGACAAATTAAAAACAATAAAATTACCAATTAATTTAGTAACTTTCAACAAGCTCTAAATTTTAAGGGAACATCTTTTTATATTTACATTATTATAAAATACTATATATTAAAGTACGTAAGCTCTGAAAACAATGTTAAACAATTAGAGTTCAACACTGCTTCGTAGTAGTCATCATTACAGCCAGTCAGAATACCAAAGGTTGAAATTAAGCGAGAAGATAAATCACGATCCCGAAGTTAATGGAAAGTAGAAAATGATGTTACCAAACAAGTCCCATACGAGATCTTTCGCGACGCGTCGGTCGATTGCTTTCAACTTTTCCCATTTGTCAACGCAGCGAGATCTCGCCATCGAAACAAGTCCCCTGATTTGCGTTCTCATTTGTTGCAGGTATGGGACTTCGAAAGCGGCGAATTCGAAAGAACATTAAAGGGCCACACCGACAGCGTCCAGGACGTATCATTTGACGTCTCCGGGAAACTGTTAGTCTCATGCAGTGCGGATATGTCTATTAAATTGTGGGACTTTACCCAGTCATTCGCCTGCGTGAAAACCATGCACGGGCATGATCACAGTGTAAGCTCGGTCGCATTTGTGCCACAGGGCGATTTCGTAGTGAGCGCCTCTAGGGATAAGACCATCAAAATCTGGGAAGTCGCGACGGGTTATTGCGTTAAGACGTTGACGGGACACAGAGAATGGGTACGGATGGCCAGAGTCAGTCCCTGTGGCGAACTGATCGCCAGCTGCTCGAACGACCAAACGGTGCGAGTCTGGCACGTGGCGACGAAGGAAACGAAGGTATTTCACGGTTATTTTTACAATTTTTAGTGACGTCTCAATAAATGCATAAAGATTCGCGCTATGCTTATGAATGGGTCTCGTTAGTGAATTAAGAATGGAGTGGCAACGCTCTGTGTTCGATGCAATTGGTCCAGGCGATAAGCTGTTGGGATTAAATGGTAAATGATGGGATTTCCAGGTTGAACTCAGAGACCATGACCACGTGGTAGAATGTATTGCCTGGGCACCGGACAGTGCAAGAGCATCGATCAACGCTGCAGCAGGTGCTGACAACAAAGGTGCCCACGAAGGACCTTTCCTCGCATCTGGCTCGCGAGACAAAGTAATCCGTGTGTGGGATGTCGGCGCTGGCGTCTGCTTGTTTGCCCTCCTCGGACACGACAACTGGGTACGCGGCATCGTTTTCCATCCCGGTGGCAAGTTTATCGTCAGTGCCTCTGACGATAAGACACTGCGAGTCTGGGACACACGCAACAAGCGGGCTATGAAAACTCTCGAGGCGCATGTACATTTCTGCACCTCCGTTGGTAAGTGGAAAACACAGATCTAATTACGAAACTTGTTCGATTGTTAATCGCTAGACTGCGGATTTTTATGCAAAATAAAAATTGTCTGCATTCATTTCAAGATGCGGGAGCAACGTAGACATTTACTTGTTCTCTTCATCAGGCTTGTTAAACTCTCGTAATGCCCAGGAATGCATAAAATTCGCAGTCTTATCACTCTGTTTTGTCCAGTGGAATTAAACTTAATGATTACACAGCATGTCTACACAGAGTTTTCTCATGATATCTCCTAGTATCTCCAGGTCATAGTCGGGTAATATTCAAGGAAATTAACATTAACTTTCACAATTGAAATATTTGATTGATGTGAGCAGTTAATGGTTGAGTGATTCATCAAACTAATGCATAGCTGCTATAAAATCTAGCTGGTATTCGATCATCGACTGAATTAATGGTTCAAATGAGCCAACAAAATTGTCTCTACATTGTAAAAAACATTTGAATACACTAATTTTTGCTGCTACCAGAAACCACATGCTAAAACCATACGTTCTTCTTGATCATATACATTATACATCATAAACAACTCTGCTGAAACTGTATGTGACTTAAACAATCACTTTAAGGTGCACATCAAATGTAAAATTAAGTTCGAACTAGTTCGAATACGAATTTATTGTTCGATGAGTTCGAACATTTAGATGTTAAAATGGTTAATATGCAAATATCAACGATATTGTTCCTGATTATGATTTATTACTCTATTCAGTGCACACCAGGAATTCAGTAACGTTCAATGAAATCTAACCCAGACCCTTTAAAGTATTTACGTTGCACTACCGCATGTCTCTTCGATAATGCAACGGAGATAAAAAAGGAAGCAAGTTATATGGAAGTGGATTAATTGATCCCGCTGTTTTCTAGATTTTCACAAAAGCCATCCTTACGTGGTCACCGGTAGTGTCGACCAAACGGTGAAGATCTGGGAGTGCCGCTAGTCACCAAACCATGTCAGAGTCTCGTTGAACCTTCGTCGAGTAAGACAGAGATTGTGGAAAGAAGGCGAACGATGCGCACCAAATTCGATGCAGACAACAACAACAGTAACAACAAAACCAACATCAACAACAAAACGAGAACAAGTTAAACGGCCGAAAGAGTAAGCTGCTGCAAATTTCGAGGATTAAACAAGAAAAAAACAAGTTATCGTACATACTACTATTATTAATATTAATATTATTATATACACATAAACACGTACGATTAAGAGCTCTTTAATTAATTTATAATAAAGTATAATTAGTAATTATTAATATTATATGTACGTTTTACGGTAACGATCTGCACGATTCGAGGAGAGTCGGTCGATGATAAATATAATTAGCTTTCCGAATTGCGGGGAGGACATATTTGCCATGACGATACTAATCTCAGTGGGCCGAGAGAAGAGGAGGAGTACTCCCCTCTTCTGTGCGCGAAAACGAGACAGAGATATTATATTACTGTCTCTACGAAGCCGCCGATCGTTCGCAGTTTAATCGTTACGCGCAGCGAAGACATCTCTTTTTGGTCTCCGGTTTGTTCGTACGCGTCGTCCTCCTTCATCCTCCTTCGATATACATCATTACTCGGTCTCGTTTGCTGCGCTGATCTCTCCTCGAGCGTTCTTGACGATGTGAAGTCGGAAAAAGCGACCGTCGATCACTATGTACAATCGACGTAGAAGAGATACACACAGACACACTGCTATCTACAGATGAGAGAAACCGATAAACAAAAAACAGAGAATAAACATAACCGTGCGGCGTCGTTACTTACCGTGTAACTGAACGTCGACTAATTTATCCGACGCTGATGATCGAGTAACATTGGCTCTTACAAGAGCCAAGTCAGACGCATATGTAAATACTCGAGAGAAAAAAATGTGTGTGGAAAACGGACGGCTCCAGCAGCGCGATCATAAACGGTTTCCGTGTAAAACGTTCGACTTTCCATTGCTGCGTCCCCTTAATCGAGCGTAAGACACACACACACACACACACCGACGCACGCAGTGTTTATTCCAATAATGCTTGTATACATTCATTCCTCGAGTTTCCTCGGATGCGTAATCTTCCTCAAAGAAACGCTGCTTCGAACATTTATCGCAGGATCGTCGTCCTGAGATTCAACGAAATTTAACGAGTATCCTGAAATCGATGGTTATGGTTGTGCGCTTACTGTCAGGGTACCAGCGACGAGCAATATGGGAGTAAATACTGCATTCGATATTGATAGAATTATCTGAGAATTGTTCCTTCATTATCGAAGAAGGATTTGACGAGATCAGTTGTATGCGTGCGCCTACAAAGTGTTCTGAAATGAAGAAAACATCATTCTGAGTAGAAATGACCGGTTAAGAAGGAATCCGTAAATACTGCTTTCCAAATTTGCTATTCGAAGCACGCAACTCATTATTTTTTCGTGAATTTTTCACAATAGCCTCAATCACCTCGAATAATATGTATAAACTGACAACCTCCTATGAGATTATTAACGCTAAATTTACGGGACGCGTCGTAATATTTATAATTTACAATTATTGTAAAGAAAGACGCATCCTCGAGGAATTATGCAAAAATTTATTTCTTTGGATATCAATTATTAAAAATATAGCTAAAACTTTGGGTAAACACATTCATCTTATTTTTATAAAGTAATGTAATATACACATTATTATATATATATTATATAACATAATATATTATAAATATATATTATATATTATTCAGAAAATGGCTAGAAATTTGGGTAGACACATTTTTTTTTATTTCTATCAACTAATGTAAAATCGTTAATTTATTTGTTAATAGTAACAATTTTTTTACTCAGAATTGAAAGCACAGATCCTTTCGTTTGAGGACACCTTGTAGGGTGCAGGCGAGAATGGAACTGCCGAATAGTATGACAAAAAAGCGATGAAAGAGAGAGGGTGAGAGGGAGAGAGAAAGTGAGAGAGAGCAGGCAGTGTATGGCGTCCAGACAACGTGTATTATTAATAAACAGGAAACACGCTAGAAAGTGGCAGGGGCGGTGATGAATACGCGTAAGTGCATATTTCAAGAGCGTATAGTCCGTTGCGTGGGTCCGCGACACGAGAGGTACTAGTTTTCTAGTTAACCCTAAACTACTATTAGCCGGTAGAGACGTAACGTAGACGAAAACGAGATGGGGATATAGAGCTCAAGGCCACGAGTGGAACGATCGATCGGGGTACACACGATACAACTTCAAACATATTTGACGACACCACTCGTCAAGACCTCGTGTAAACAAAGAATGCTTGATCGACTCTAATGAGTCGACGAAACTATTCTCGCCAGTCGCTGGACTGGTTCCTCTTCTCCCTTATTCTGAATCCCTTCGTTTAGGCGGAACCAGCCCCAATTTCCTTTTCTTCTAATTATTCATCCCCCTCCCGGAAGCATCTCCCGAATCCTCCAAATGAGCCAGACCATTATGACTCGATGTGGTACTAAACTATTTTGATGAACAATAAAAACGAAGTTCGTAATTCAGCCGTGTGACATCGTTCTGCTGTACTACCTGTGTGTTTCGTCGTCGTTCGTGCATCGTTGTTTGCCACTTTTCGATCCATTGATAATAAAACCTTGTAGCAATCACGATAAACTGGAGCCTCTTCTTTTAGGGACACCCTGATTATGCGGAACTGTCGTTACCTTCTCTGGAATGGTGTTATTACTTTTTGTCTGGGTGAAACGTTAATGTTCCGGGGCATAGTTTGTCAACGTAGTTGGAGGACGTTGAAGAATTAACGGGATGATGAAAACACAATTGAAAATATTTTAAACGAACACTTTACCTACTGGTTCTGATTATTTATTTGTTTGTAAGAAGCGCTGATTTTTCACTCTCGAATGGAGGGATTTAAGTCCATTTTGACCAACTATGGTAAACTATTAATGAATCGTGCTACTTAGATCTAGATAGAGATGGTATGAATTTATAAAAATAAGTTATAAGGAATCTGATAAATTTTAAAGAGGTCGTCGTTGGTAGGTAAAGTGTTAAAAAAGTGCAGACGCAACTACACTTGGTAAATTCTATGTTAGAAATTGTTTTGGGGGTGTGGGTGACTCAAAGGGTGTTGATAAACTATGTCCTAGGGTGTAGTCTCTGTTTTGATTTGTTCCTTTCTGTTCTGATAGAATGGTAGCACACTTGTACAAACGAAAAGCTGATTCTTTGGAATCGGAGCGTGGCAGGATCACTCGCATACGAGTCGGGGCTCATGTTGCGAGAACGTGAGTCCTTTCCTCGCTCGTTTACGACGGACTCTTCGACGCGGACTCTATTTGTGCGGTGGACGTCAACTGGCGTCTAGCGTGTATGGCATCACTGAAAAAAATATATATATATATCTAAAAAAATATATATATATAGACCTCGAGACATCTGCACGAGAATATGTGCTAATAAATATGTGAATGCGTTCGATTTGAGTCACGACTCCATAGTACATGCATGACAGTATTTTACATTTATAATAGAAAGAAAAAGAGCTAACACTTAACAAGGAAACACGCGTATATATATTTATAATATATGATATATAATATATTATACATATATTATAATATACGTACATTACGGTATAGTGACATACGCAAGTTGTGTTATAATACCAGTTCATACACAGACATGCATACATACATATACACATACAGACACACCATATAAATATACAAATATATTATTGTAATTAAGCAGAATCGAACGAAACCTGTGCTGAAAAATACAGTCCGAATGTTCGATGTTTATACGTAGGATGACGTAATAAAAGTAATGTCGTAGCTGCTTTTCGTAAATCCCGTCGCAGTTGCTTTTAGCCAAATTTCGCTTTATCTACACCCCCCTCTCACCTCCACCCGCCCCCACGAGACAAGATAATGAGTTAACTGGAGAGTATTAATAAAGTGTTGTCACCGTTTGTGATAAATACGCATACATCGACAAGCTTTCATTGAAATCCTTGCGCGATAGGCCACTTAACTGGCGAGTGTAGTTAGATGTTTTTCCTTTTCATGTGCTGATTCGGTGTCTTATTTTTTCTAAGTAGATTTTGCCTCTACTAGTGGTTCTCTCAAGTTCTTAATTTATTATGTTAATGTTAGAGAACGATTTGTTTAGTTTTATATGGAATATAGATTATCCGGCGATGTGTGTCTGTACTCAAGACAGAAGTAAGTATATTTTATACGTTTTGAACAAATGTCTTATCTTGTTTTGACCAATGAAAGATTCTCTGGAGTGTTGAATATTGTAGGATTTATTCGAGCAAAAAGATTATATATTTTCACAGCTGAGATTAATTACATGGAAATTAAGTTGAACATGATTTTTGTTGTTTTAGCGGTTAGATATAATTCAGATATTGGATACAGCTGTTCTGTGAGGTTTAAATTGTTGATGCTAGTCTAAATGGTAAAACTGTATCGACAGGATGAAAGATATCCATAGGCGAGCAATGGAAGCAGAATCAGTAATTTTCTTGCGCCCTCTACCATAATTAGAACAGCCAGCTATTGAGCTGAAGGGTATGTAGGCATCTAGGGAAGGGGTGGGAGGGAAGATAAGAGGATCTCGGAGGCAGAAAGGAGGAGGGAAGTAACGGTGGGGTTGAAGAGTAAGGAGTGAGAGAAATAATGAGAGGAAGAGATTGATGGTGCGGATGAAGGAGAGAAAAGTGAGGAAAACGAATAGAATGCGGAGGAGTTCCATCGTCCTCGGTAGCTCGCGAGGGACTGACAATTTTTGACAGCGTACCTCGATAACTGAGTGCGTTCGCCTAGCTCAGGCGGCGCGTGCGTAGTGATGCGACAGTCTCCTCACCCGATCTGATTTCTGTTGATTTCGATCGCCGTGATAGTAATTATTGATAAATTTATTATTTCTGACTGTTTAATGTTTGTAATTTCTCTTGCCTTTTTAGCAAAAATTAATTTTAAAAAATTTAAACCATTAACATTTGCACGCATTAATTTATTGAACGCAATACACCGATAAATTTATTATCTCTGTTTGACTAACTATTACAGGAACTCCTTTTGTCAACGATGCTGTCGAGCAACTCCTTGACTGTCTTAATAAATACTGTACAGGATTTACATCAATATCGTAAGATAGAATACAAGAATAAGGCTCGGCTGGTCTAATATTCTCCCGCTTCCTTAATAAGTCAGCAAAAAATGCGGCTGAATTTAAAGGTAATCCCGGAAGCCACAATTTCAGCCACGATAGAATTTAAAGGGTCGCATTACCTCAGATACGGCCAATAATACTCTGCTTCCTTTTACCGCTAACTTCTGCCGTGAGCGCGGTTGCACGCTGCTTTTATTGCCTCCTCTTTATTTCGTATCTTCTAAAGTTGTTTCCGATTTGATCGCGTCCGCCTTTCGCCCCCTTCCCCACCTTCTACCCTCCCCTCTACTTTTTTCTCCCGCTTCTTCCGATGAAATTCTGCTACTCGTTCGACTCGTTTCCGCCCGATACCACCCTAATAAAGCGTACGATTTTCCTTTATTACCGGCTCGTCTAACCGGCTTTTCGTTTTATACCGTATAATCGAACGTCGTGGGGAAGGAAATGACGGATCAAATTTTCGAATTTTAAGCTGAGTAAGAGTCCCGGTACGACCTGCGACTCCTTTCTGTATCGCGTTTCACAGCAAATACACTCATACTATTTTCTTATCTATCGACGATCCCAAAATGATCGTCGAATTGCAAATAAGTAGAGTGAACGGCTTTGTTTCTTTATGGAGCTTTATAAATTTAACAGGGTGCTTCCTCGCGACCATAAAATTGATCTACAGCGTCCTAAGTACTACGTTATCTCGGCTTTATTGCTGAAAAACGGCCACAAATACCCAGAAATGGTCACCGATAGATACTGGCCGACGTATTATTGCCACTGCGATTAAAGAAACATTATTTGAACGTTTTCATACACTTTGGGAGATCAATAGATATTGTCACGTATGATTTCCATTTATTCGGTACACAATTTATTAATGTCGAAGAAGGGTCTGTCTATTTTATTGAAAATATACTATGGTTCTTTCACTAATAATTGGATGTATCTAAAAGTTTGATATTTAAATTCTTGATAATTTAATTTACCTGTGTCTAAAAGCAAGTTCGGAAGATTTTCCATTTTATTTCTATTTTGACGGTTGAATTGATTTTTCGGTTGCATCATCGTCACGTGTCGGTTCCAATCGCTTAATCCCATGAAAATCGGAAAAGATTGACGCCGGAATAGTTGTGGCTAGTATAATTAAAGTGATACGGCGATAAAACCGTTGCACACGCGCAGGGCAAGGGGGATTTGCCTTCACGAATTTACGATATCCGCTTACGCCACGACACCCAGCCTGATAAAAGTAGGGGTACGCGAATTATCGTTGCCGAATTTATCGGCGAACCCGTTATCTCGATCGGCATATCGACGCTGCGTATATCACGGCCCCCTCTCGATGTTGATCGTCGGTTGTAACGTGTGCCATGGCTTCTTTAACGGCATTTATTCGGAACCGACGCCATTCGTTTCCATTATTTCCACGGGACTTTGTCCTGATTTCATTTTAATCCTTCCACGACAATGCTTTACATTATTGCTACACTTTTATCCCCGAACTGTTATTTCAATTATTTTAACGGCGCCACCCTCGATAAAATAACGTACATGGTTAAATGTATACTACAGTTAAAGGACCCACCGATTTATTTCTTTGTAGGATATAAAATAAGAAAGCTGGATTGATGACTATTTATTGGTTAGAGAACCGGAAACGTTTTGATAATTCGTTTAGATTATAAGCTATTTTTTAGGAACTTAGGAGCCTCTACTCTTTTCATAATAATAGTTTGTATTTTAAGTCTGTTGTTACGTGTGTTGATTTCATTGCAAGATGAGAAAGTTGAACTGACGAGCATCTTTTAGGTGAACAACGAAAAATGTTTTACTGTTTTTATTACATCAAGAAGAAAGTTGTGGAAGCTTGCAATGAGCACCACATTGTTCCGTAAAAACGCAGACATCTTGCGGAGTGTGATTTATTCTTATTTAATGGGCGAAAAATGGCGGAATCGCGAGCAATTTCGTGAGAACGATTACCGTGGGCCAGCAATGCTCTATTTACTAAGTTATTCGAGCTATATAAAGCCTTTAGGAAGCTCAATAATCCTTGCTTTGATCCCATAAGCCGTCGCTCCTTCCTTGTCTTCCTAGCAGTGTCTTTCTTCTCTCTCTCCCCTCTGTACTGTACTATTTCGAATCCGTTCACTATGCTTGCATTTATTACAAAGATGTGTACCCATTGTCTGTAAACAGGAATAACCGTATTCCTAGAACGTTTATGAATGCTATAAATATTAATACAACTTCCGAGGCAAGCTCACTAATTGCTATTCTGAATTTTTTAATAATCTTTTGACAGATTGCAATCGGGCTTCGTGCGCGAAAATTCCCTGTACGGAGGTCAATAGCCAATAATCTATAAAAGTATTAAACTTTTATTAACACACAATTTTTTACCATTTATTATTCATCTAGAATCTAGAACAAATCGTATACAATTTGGTATTGGAAACAAAAATTTAAAGCATGAAAGTCATGGAACTACGCAAATTTTTCACAATTTTTCCTAAACAAACAGTAAGAGTAGTATGTAAAAAGTTGCCAAAATGAATGTAAAGTGTCAAAGAACGCTTAAACATCCGCAAGATCAGGTGTAACTGGGATGAATGCAGTCAGTTTAACCTTTTTGCGGATTAGTAAAAAAGTATCGGACGAAGCATCGCGCGAATTGGCGAATGCATCTTAATAATGCACACCTGGACCACCTGATATCTGGCTATTAGGCATTTCTGTCAATCGGTGTTCGCGAAATGGATGTTCGACGGGCACCGCGATGCATCAACGCGTCCATGTCATTACCCATCGAACGTCAATCGATATATTGTCGGACGTTGGTCATCGTGCCAGGATCAATAAATAAACGAAAACAATCCGTTCAGAAAATCAGAGTAGATCATCATTGGCCTATCGCGGCCGTAATAAGATCCATTATTCATCTAACGATGCCGCGGCGAAGTAATTCGTTTTCCGCGTATGTATATATATATGTCGAATTAATGTTGCAAACGGAGGGGTTGGGGGATGGAGGCTGCACCACTCGCGCGTGCATATTTAAGTGTCAAATTCGACGCTTCGTCATCCGTCGAAATGGACGAATGATTAATGCGCCTGGATATTTTGACGTGATGACGAAATACCGGCAAAACCTAGACCAGACGGTGAATCATGACGCCGCGCGCGGCTCGATAAATCATGGCTTTGCTCGCAGTATAATCCGCGATTTTTCACCCGTTTCAACAGCTTCTTCATGCATCAGGAAACGCAAAGAAGCGTCGCGTCTTCCCTTCAACGGGATTCAATAAATCACGATCCTTATCGCATTCCGATTCCGTCGAGACCGTTCCCTGAAAAATCACCGACTTCATCAAATTGCTCGGAATTAATCGCACGGACCTCAAATTTCACTATCGAGTCGCCAAACACTTCATTCTCTACCATGTCGAAAATCTTGAAGGGTTCAGATTGGAAATTTCGAGACATTTTTTGTTTTAATAATTTTAATAAATAGAGAATGATATTCTGATCTTCTTCAATTTTATTATTAACGTACAAACTGAAAATTTCCCCTCCAGTCTTGTTCAGGTGAACAGTGCAACTTTTATGCTTTCAACTAAAAATAGTCAATGAGTTAGAGACTTAACGTGCACTTACCTTCATTTAAAGGTGGAAGATCGAGGTACATATTGATCATTCGAAAATGGATGATAGGATGTTGGAGATCCGCAGCAATGATAATTCACCGGGAACACGAACTCAGAATATATTTAAACGCCTGAGTATGTGTGTATATAGATATATATGTATATATGTATATATTTATAATCGCGTCCATCATAAAAGTACAATAATAGCTTTATATCAAATCACGAGGAGAAATTCAATATTCACACGGTAGGCGCGGACAGTAGCTGTTCAAAGTTACCGATTTACCGAGGACTGCTTTCGTGTGTTCATCGCGTTAGAATTCATTTCATTTTCCACTGTAAACTCATCGTTCTCTCTCTCTCTCTCTCTCTCTCTCTCTCTCTCTCTCTCTCTCCCTTTCTCGCAATCTCTCTAACTCTCGTGCGATACGAACATGGTTTGTTTTTTTTTTCTCGTTTTCTAAACTCTATTATAGATTCATGTTTTTTATTTTTAATTCTCCGTCTCTCACTCTTTCTCTCTCTTTCTCTCTAAACAAACGAATACGAATGAAGCTGGAGCAACGCGAAAAACACGTATTTCACTAAATAAAACAAAACGCATAGACAATGCAGCAATAACAACAACACAGTTATAAAAATGCACATTCACTGTCAACTGGCTGAAAATAACGGAATGACTGGATACGCGGCGTATGTCGCATCATCGACAAATCAATTCTCTCTCTTTCTCTCGTTCTTTTTTTCACACATTCGCTCTTTCTTGCTTTTCATCGAGGGTTGTCGAGTTAGTTCGTTGCGCGAGAACGAAGATGTACAAACATTTCTCTCTCCCTTTCTGTCTTCGCTGCTTCAAGTGCGAGAAAAATGTTCCCAGGTTTGCCTACACTGTCCCGTACGTCTTAAGCTTCCGGTTCAGCTACTTCCGCCTTCCTATTTCCGTCCCCTCCTATCAGTGCATACTTTTCAATCGCCGCTTTGTCGTATTCGCTAATGATTACGTTAACCTAATTATACTGGTCCATGAATCTGATCGACGATCAAAGACGGGTTCGAAATGCCCCTCTTTTGTCATTTAACCCTTTATAGGCTGGTAGCCTCCTACCATTAACGCGAATTTCATATTCAATTAAATAGTTCACTATATTTTAAACGGTGATCTTTAGAATACCACCTCCTAAAAGGTATACAAATTTTTCTTATTAACCCTGCCATGTTCGCCAGGTCTATTTAGCCCACTTTTTTTATTAACATTCTCATGCAGTTAACATTATCCTTTACTAGCCAGGTCTTCGTTTCATTAACCCTTTAAAACATAATCTTGTTACAAGTGCGAATAAATTATGTATAACGTGAAAAGAACTTGAGGAATGTTTAATATGATTAGGATTGAAATGAACCCCAAAATGAAAACAAGGGAATTCTTTAAATACAGAGGAGTGGTGGAACAATAAAATCACGCAAAATAATTCTTAAAAAATGCAAATATCACAACAAATTGCGCAACTTCAATATTTGGGAAAAACGTAAGAAAATTGTTACGAATGTACCAATCTCCCCAACAATATTTCCATTGTACAGTTCAATCAAGTACCATAGCAGAGCGTTACAGTTTATGAAAAATGATCCTAACATTTCTTTCTCAGCATTACTAGTACTGCTCTATAAAGGGTTAAATCGAAACTTATTGCTGGTTTTGGAGTAGGTTCTAGCTATGTATCATGGACTACATCCATTTGCTACCATTTTAGAGGGTTGATAGATAACCAGGAACGACCAACGAGCACGGTGCTGCCACTAGACATAGCAAAGATGAATCTAAAATTGATTTTCTCGTAGTGAGTGTGTCGGGCAATGATTTAGGCGAGGCGATCACGATAGAAGGCACCAAAAATGGGCAGACGGAAGCGCGCGGCCGTGAGGGCGTTGTAAATCAGGCACTTTATAATGTCCGTTACCCTTCTCGCTCGTAACTCGTACACGTTCGCATAGTTATTCGGCGGTAATACACACTGTTCGTACAATAATATCAATGCGCACTCGAAAGAATCAACGACGCGCCTGACCGTTTTAAAAAAATCTTGTACCTAGATATTTCTCTCTCTTTCTCGTTCATTTGCCTCATTCACACACGAACGCGCACGCATTAAACCCCGCACTGTCAATATGGAGTGAAACAACAGTCACACTATATTCGCCCAAGAAAACTGTCTTTACTATCACGTTTCGAATGAATTTCATCTTGTATGTGTGTTCCTTTGTCCCTTATTCTCACCTTGTTTGCTCTACTTCTTTTTCTTCTTCTTCACCACTTTCATTCGTCTCGGACAAAAAATTCCTCCTCCTCTCTTTCTTTTTCTCTTCGAATATTCTGTATATTTTGTTCGGTATTTTTTATTTTCTGTTTTGGGTTTTGTTCTTCGGACCACTTCGGAGAGGAAGCGCGACCGATTCTTTGTTCATCTGTTCCTTTCAGTTTTTATTCAGTGAGACTTTTCTTCGGCGAACGCCACGCCACGGTTTCCTAATGCCACACGCAAACAACACATCGCATCGATCGGGACCTGGTGATCGAGGACTGGTCGACCTTCATCAAACTCTTCGACGAGAGGTCCTGTCATTGGTTGGCTTGATTAATGGGTCTAGGTCATCAGCTCCGTCGTGTCGTCCGCGTCAACGTCGTCCGGCTCCACCTTCATCGCCAGCTGCGTGTAACCCTTGTTCGCCTCTCTTCGATTCGACATTGCCTGAGAACATCGCGGACAGGGATCAGTTCGATTGCCTCGACACGCGGGAACGTTACTATTTCAATTGATGACGATCCCGGATCGTCCGCGTTCAATCATTTCCGAAACGTTTCATAAACCCTCGTCCGAATCTATCATTTCGTTCAACACTAAATGTCACGAAGCACTAAAAGATACTATGTATCACTTTATTAAGATAAAGAAAATTTATTCAGATAGTTTCAACACGTTGACTGCCTAGCAATCATCCCCCAAAAATTCTACAAAATCAAAAGGTAATTTCAAGCAACGGTATTATGCACAAAATTAATTTCTAAAAGTACACAAACAATTGTGTCACCCATGACTGACGTGACAGCCCACGTATTAATAAATACAATTTTAATAAATGTACATTGAACAATCTCTTTCTAATACACGTTTTACATTTTTTGTCGAGTTTCACATGAAGCCAGATGAAAAATGCTGGTTCGTATGAAAGCCGAAGCGAGACTTCAATTGTTGAAAAAAAGTTATAGTTATTTGAATTCTAAAACTGGGAACATTTCGTGGACGGAGTGAAAGGGTTAGTCGAAATTCGTGGCAAGAATTCGGACACAGGACAATCGATACGAACCTGAAGTGCGATGAATATGGTCGCGAACAAAGCGACCGACAGCAGACAAACGGCCACGGCTATCGCAGTGATGGGCAGCGTCGTCGAATCGCTTTTGTTGCTGATAGTCCCCTCGTAATTCGCGTACACCTCCGAAATGGACGTGTCGGCGGCTGCGAACTCCGTGCCGGGTACTCTCCTTTTGCCAGCCGGTGAGCTGTTCCTGCAGCCACCTGTTCAACAAGCAGAAAAACCAAATCAAGAGACACTTGTAACGTCACCTGGACATTCAACATTTTTTAATTTACGATTTTTTTAATTTACATTGACGTCACAAAGATGCGTTTACGATGAACTACAAAGTTTTTCCTGAAATAAACAACGAAGAGCAAGATTACCAGTCTCCGGATCGCATAGACAGCACTCCTCAGCCTCCGGTCCCTTCTCATTTCCGGTGCAGCAGGGTACACACTGATTATTCAGTTTATCCAGGTGCAATGGCGGCGAGCAGGCCGCGCAGCTGAATTTCCCTGGCCCGGTGCATCTTCGGCAGTCCGTGTGGCAGTTTTTGCACAGCTGTGTCAGAGGATCGTAGTACTGTGCTCCTAAACACTCCATGCACAATCCGCCTTCCAACATCGAGTGTGGTGGACAGGAAGTGCATTCGAGTGGTCCTTCTCCTGTAAGATGTATCATTTTCAGATAGTTGTTGCCTGGTACTGTTGTATCATATAATATCAGGAGTAAATTAGACCTTTGCAAGTACGGCAATAATGATGACACTTCTGACAGCCGAAGTTGGACTTGAAGAATCCTTCGGGACATTCTGGGTGGCATTCCCCGGCTGCCAACTGCCAGCCACGAGGACATGTCACGCACTGGTCTCGCCTGGGCCCGGAACACGTGTTACAGGATAGATAACATTTGGCACATTGACCTCTATCGCTATAATACCTGTACAAAGCAGTTTGGTTAGTCAGCGTCTAACTTGTCGTCTAGCTACAACTTTGTCAAAAAGCGATATAATTAAAATATGTTTAATGTTCAATCGAAGATTTTGTTATTTTTCCAGGTAATACGGGGCGTGCGTTCAGAGGCCATTTACGAGAACGCGATTTCGCAATCAAATGGAACAGAACCGCCGTCAGATTAGTCGTTGCGTCAGTCGTGAATTTCCCATCACCGTTCCGGGGGTTGGGGATGGTGACATTACAGTTACCAAAAACATGACTATACGGTGGGCTTACCCTTGAGCGCAGGATGACCTGCACTCGCCGCTCTGTAGCTGCAGCCCGTCCTGGCAGGCGGTGCAATTCAATCGGGACACACAAGTCTTACAAGTGTGTAAACAAGGTACGCAAACCGGTCTCGAGGGCTGCACCATGGAATAATAACCGTCGTCGCACTGATACACGCATCGCCTTCCCTGTAGCAGCAACGAGCCCTTTTGCCCGTTGCCCAGACCCGGGCAGGAGATGCAGTTGTCTTTGGTAGGGCCGGCGCAAGTTTTGCACGAGGTATGGCACGGTTTGCAGTGTCCATTGTCGTAGAACTCGGATGTGTCGCATCGATCACGGTGTTCCGGTGCGCAGAGACCTTCCTCGTTCAGGCTCCAGCCCT
This sequence comes from Lasioglossum morio, assembly GCA_916610235.2. Taxonomy (NCBI): domain Eukaryota; kingdom Metazoa; phylum Arthropoda; class Insecta; order Hymenoptera; family Halictidae; genus Lasioglossum; species Lasioglossum morio. The sequence goes on along the minus strand of OU744330.1, from coordinate 6,182,737 downwards.
CGATGCAGCTCGTGCAGGATGCAGTTGCACAAATAGCGCAACCTGGGGGACAGGGCACGCATTCGCGACGCTTCTTGTCCGCGCTGAAACCTGGTGGACAGGAGACTCGACAGGTTCCTGGAAATTAAATAAAATCTTCTCATTCTTCTACAAATTGATTGTATACTAGCTGACCCGACAGACGTTGTCCTGTACAAATTTTGTCCGATCGTTTTGTGAATTTGTGAAACACTATTGGAAATGTGTGAACAAAAGAAAAAATGAGAAAAATCCCATAGAAAAAAGCACTTTAATTTTTCTCGAATTTTCCATTTTTCCTAAATACCTTATTCGCACTATTACGAACATTTGTTTTAAAAAAAATTAGCCAGATCGGTCCTGCCGTTCTCAAGTGATGCGCTTACCAACGAACAGCATTTAATTTTTATTTATATAGATAAGAATTACTCTTAACATTTAAAAATTAATTTAAACTTGAATTTCCCAGGAACACTGGGGAATGTTTCAGGACATTCGAAATCATTATAAAAGCATTGTAGATCACATGACTGGAGGATGTGCTCATGATTTATTGTCGTGATGCAATCTGATAAGTACTATCGGTCACTTCAAAGATACAGACGAAGAGTTTCTTTCTGAAGAAGAAGTAGAACAAATCCGATTGTAGGACCACTGTGTTCTATATTATATTGCAGGTCCCAAAAAATTAATCCGATAACGAAAATCATGTTACTTTGTCGTCCATTTCAGAAGCACAAAGAGACTTTTCAGAGGAGACAGATTACGGGAGGCTATCAGCCGCAAGAGCACTGACTCGGTCTATTCTTCTAAAGGATTACTGTCTGCATGGGGGTACGTACCGTTCAGAGAAAACAATCCAGGTCGACAGGAGATGCATTGGTTCTCAGCGGTGCCGTTGCACGTTTCACACGACGAATGACAGGGCGCGCAGTTGTAATCTTGCGTCTCATAGGTGTACAGGGGACATGCAGCGTAACACTTGTTTTCGTACATAACCAAGTGATGCTCGCAACTGGTGCACTTGTCGGGCCTGTCCTGGCAGCTAGCGCAGTTCGCCTCGCAGGGCACGCAGGTGCTGTTCTCCGTGTCTGAAAAGATCAACAAACTTCACTGGAGAACTTCCATCAATCACTTAATTTTCAAAATACGTCTAAGAATAAGAAGAAATCAGTCCGTGAAGACTACCTCGATCATTTCGAACATTATACAAACACGTTCAAGAGTCTAAAGAATGTTTTCGTGTCGAAAGAACTCGTGCACCTTTTTCAGACGAAGGGCAAAAAAATGTTTAGCACTAAAAATGATTAAAATGTTTTTGTTTACAAAAGTGGAACTATATTTATTTCAATTTTGCGCAATTTGTATTACGATATGTGTGTTTCATAATTTTAATAATTGCAAGATGAAAAGTTATAACGGTTTAGTGTTAAAGTTGCGGATTCCCTCAGAAATATATTTCGAAAACCGAGGCAGGCAAAGAGAAAGGAAACGCGAAGGATATACAAGGGTGTGTAAGAAGCTTCCATTATCTGAATCCCTCGGCTTACTCTCGTAATATCCTTCGGGACACTGTTGCAGACAAACGGCCAGGTCGGTGACACGTAGATGAGCAGGTGCACAGGAGAGGCAAGAGTCCTGTCCAGCTCCAGCACAGATCTCGCAGGACTCGTGACACGGCCAGCAAACTCCGCCTTGGTTTGGGAAGCTCCTCGGCGGGCATCGACTCACGCATGTGCTGGAATTACGGTTTGTTTAAACAAAACTTCCGACGAAACCCTCCCCGTACCTAGGGTTGTCACCTATAAAATCCGGAAATCCTTACTCCAAAAAGTATCGGATTTCGCGTGGAAGGACCCGAGTGGAGTAAAAAAACTCGGACTCTTAAAGAAAATCTCCCCGGACGTTCCGGGATGCACTGGAATGTAGGACAAATCTGGGGAAAATCGGATGAATGGTAACTCTACCCGTACCCGTCCGACCATCTTTAGAATCAAAGAGTTCGCGGTTTCTTCTCGCAGCAAATTTTGAACCGTGCATTGTTGCTGGCCGACTTTCTTGCAGCGTTTCTGCTTGGGCTTTTAATTAACACGGCGCATGTTAAAGGGCAATCAATTACGGAACAACCAATTCCCGGGCCGGCGAATGAGTGAAGATAGAAAGAATAGCTTCATTTTCTATTGCCGAGCGGAGTTCCATTTGCCGCGGGTACACAGCGGCCGGGCGAGCGCGCTGCTGCAATTGCTTTAATCTTGCGGAATTAACAGTTCAAGTTTCTCATTCAGCGCGACCGGGAAAAAATTTATCCGACACATTATTACGCGCGCACGGAACAAGGCGCCGAACGGACGACGGATTAAATCGCGCGGTTTAATTAAATCGTTTGAATATCCCGAAAAGATGTTTCGATCCGCTGAATGTTACCCGCGATTCAGAAGGACCGCTTGTTAGCATCCCCTCGCGATTCATCACTGAAAAGTCGCATGAAGCGGCACTTATGCCACATCGATTTGTAGCTCGGAACATGGCGAAAAACGATACAACATCTGGCAAAGTCGACGATTGTTTCGTTATAAAATGCCGTATTTTTGTATGCAAACAATCAAATCGACATTGAATATGGCTGGATTTATGTTTTCAATATAAACGGGGTTACAATGTAAAGAATGTTGTTTGTAATGATGGCACCGCTTTGACGGGGTGTGCGGACAATTTGTTTGTGGTTCGAAAAATTTCAATTACGACGTACGAATTTTTCAAGCGTTCCGCGTGGTTGAGCCATTATGTGAAAAATGCGAAATTTTATGGTAAAGAGACGGAATCGCTTTGGAACGTGCTGAAAATGTGTGTAGGCTTTTGTAAATGTTAATTTTTTGAGAATAGCAATCGCTCATAGTTTCCGCATCTCGGGCAAAGAATGATGTGGTTGGATAATAGGTCAATGTACGAGGAAATACATTTTCCAGGCAGCACGCGAAAAAGCCCGTAAATTGCGTTCGCGTCCTTACGGCGTGAAATCCAAAAATTCACCGTCGCGATTTTTCCATAAAAAGTATCACTCTAAATAACGGGGTCGAACGTTCGCGATGGATGTGCAGATGGTGCAATGCACCGTGAAATGCATCGGGGAACGAAATAAATGGCAGCAGAGACGGATGCCGGGTTTTCAAGGTTTTTCCGGTAATGTTTCTTCCCATCGAATTTCGAAAAAACGCGGTACCACGACAAATGAATCGCTGGCAAAATAGTAACGGTAAGGAAACAGCGGAGCGCTTCGGTGAGTTTTGCGAGTCGAATCGTGTTAAACAGAGGAACCGAGCAAACAGGTATTCTATGTTTCGTTTTTGTATCGGTTTCATAGCGAAATATCCGGAAGTATCTGCAGGGGATTGTGGTCGTGTGTTGATCACCGTGCCAGGTAGATCCCCCGGTCTTTTAATATAATCGAAGAATCCAACGAACCAAATACACAAAATTTCAATCGGAAGCTCGGTGTACTTCCGGATAAATGTTACAGGCACGCGTGTATCGATCCGCGAGACCGAAACGTGCTAAAATCCCTTGTATAATATATCCGCCTGCACTTCCGGCTTGCTTAAACACCGCTTGCGAACAAATTTCGGTCAGATTTTATTACACGCTACCGAACGTTTCGCTGACAAACACTTTCAAACAAATACTCGGCCGAATAAACAATCTGCTAACAAACAGTCGGGCGTGGCACGCCGGAGGATAACGAAAGGGAACGCAGACACTGTCAAAATTGATACGCAAACAAACTGATATTCAGCGAAACAAGATCTCAACCAATAAAATGCTACTTAAACAAAAGTATATCCAGTTCCTGCTGAGAACAAAGATCGACTTACTTGTCGAGCCGATAGTTCTTGCAAGCAATGCATTGGATCGGCCCCTTCCCATAGCATCCCTGAGGGTCGCACTGTGGATCGCAATCGTGCAAGACCTTCTTGGTAGCGTCCAACGAATCGTCACCGACTTGCGAAGAGGATGATGGCGACTCGAATGCCGAGGACGTGTCCCCGGGAAGCCGATTGGTCAGGATCGGTGCCGAGGAGCCGTCCAAGGTTGCCACAGACGCCTGGACACTGGAACCGGCGCCAACGTACGGGCCCTGGTAGCCCTGAAAGGTAGACGAAGGAAAGAAGTCGACGTCGCCGCGATGGCCCAGAGATAGTGGAGCATCAGCTACTTGGAATGGATAATGCACGGAGGTGAACGAAGATTGTGCGTGTACCGGGTTAAACTGTCGTGTGCGGATCGGGTTCTTCGCAGTTCCGTAGAAGATCAGCTGCCACTTCTTCAGGATCCCTGTAACAACATATCGCAGAACACCATCAGAAATTAACTCCCAACTGTCGTTCCTGTATTTTTCTTTAATTCGACGAATTTCGTTGGGTTTGCCCGGATTTGTTTAGGATTTGTAACACTTTGTCGACGTTGCCAATGCTTTGCAGATGATATCAAAGAATTTAGCACGGATTAAATAAAACGAATACTCTACGCCCTATACAATAGATGCATTTTTGTGCGGACCTTCTTTTTGTCTACTATTTTATGTACACAAATTTCTTAAGTCTCACTGTTTGTACCTTTAGTGTTGTATTAGAAAATGTTCATTGTATTATCAATTCTAGATTATAAGTTATCTTTGTAATGTTAGCATGCACAGTTATGTGCATGCTGCTGATAATCCCATGTGAGGTTTTATAGCTTAACACATTACCGACCGGTGATTATTGAATATTTTTGAAAAATGTATGGTACATGGCTAAATTTTCATTTAGCATTTAGTAGGAACTAACTAAGTCACCCTTAATAACGTCGTCTAATAGTTTCATTTAAAATTTCTATGCTTTTTTTTGGTACAGCAGAATTATTGAAAATCCTATTAATAGGCTTCCGGTCGGTAAAGTGTTAATAATAAAAAAAAGTAAAACGAATGAAAACGGACTTAACGATTGAAGAATTTAGAAATAAATTGTGAACGTAGGAATCGCGAGTTCCGCGCGCTATTCGTAAAATCGAAGCAGGGTTGCCTGCACGTTGGGGGAACGGGTGCATAAATATCTGAATCCCGGGTATAATGCGTAGCAGGAATAGGGATCGACGTTCCAATATTTACAAAACACCCCCGCCACGGGACACTTGTTCTTCGACGTGTCACCGTCTGTTGACACTCGCTGTTCCCTCGCCGAAAACGGCACGGCAGCCAACGCGCGTTCGACGGATCCGACTTTGACCATTAAGTTAACCGTGCCTTCGGCAATCCTCCTTCTCCTAATTCATGTTATCTAAACACGACTGCCTCGCGTTTCTGTTGCTTGCACAGTCTAGTGTGTACAAAGCCGTAGGTGACAACTTTCAAGTGTACACGGCGTAAAGACTAATATTGGGGGTGTACCCTCACATATCCCCCTGTACCATCCACCACCTCCGGCTATTATTTTTCTCCACCGGAAAGTCAAATTGTATATATCGAACGTTCTCACGGGTTCGAACGGCAAGATTATTAATAGCTGTTAATGGCACCCGGGATCTTGAGTTTGGAACGACAGCATTGAACTATTTGATCGATCATGCGGTTGCCCGAGGTGCCGTGACGTTTGACTGATGATTGTCACTCTAGCTATCTGATCCGTTTCGTGATTAGCACGTTGGTTTCTGAATCGCGAATCCAAATTATCCGATGATATCGTAATAATCTAGTTAGCGGAACTGATACTGGAGCATTAAAATTTCTCACTGGGATTCTACCCTTCGAAACTCTCCGCATCTTACGACTATCGCGTACGGGTTGTTTGGAATGTGTTACAATTACACTGCGGATTTTATGCGTTTACGAAGAAAATGTATGGATGTAATTTAGAACAGTAAAAACATTGAAACAATTTTAAAATTGTTAAAGTTAGAAAGAAATTTTCATAGCGTCTCTGTGTCTCGTAGTTAACGTAGAAAATGTTTATTTTGCATAAACATCCGCAATATAGTTGTAATAAAAGAACAGTGTAGTCAAAACTGGAAAATCTAAATTAACCATAAAAGAAAGTCCTGATAAGATTCGATTCACTCGATTATATGAGATATTCCGGAAAAATGAATTTCTAAGCTCGATCAAAGTCTGTCATGTATATATCCCGAGACACAGTAGCAGGATCACGCGAATGTGCATTGCACCTGACTCCTGAAAAAATAAACATCGCATTAACAGAAGAACTGTGCGTGGTTTTCCGAGCCCTCTACCTACAAACACGATCTTGTTAATCAGGTTTACTGGGGTTGTTACAGCGACTTAGTGTGAATTATACTAGAATCCACCCTGCTGTGAGATTCTGCGAGCTTGGCGCGGTCGACAAGGTGTTACTTTCATTGTTAGAACGCACTGTGAGTCGCAGCATTATGGCTTTTAATAAGCGTGCCGTCAAACCTGCCGAGGCTTATAGTCTGTTGCTTAGGCTCCGGTGTAAATTAGTCGACGATTAGTAACGGCGTACACATTGCGTTAACGAGTACTTTGGTTGGTTGGCGAATTTAATGGCGTTGTTACGGGGATAACACTTATTGCCGGTGCGAAGGAAATGTTTGATCACTGGACTGCGGATGCGAAATAAAACCGTTCATCATATTTTTAGATATTTCTGACCTCGCTATTTTATATTTCGACCAACTAATTTCTCCATAAATTCATAAAACTTCACAATCATTTATGAATAAAATGTGCAGGGTAAATTTAAAGCAGTAGAAAACTTGAAATCGACGCACACGATTTTTACTTTAATTAAAAATCTCTATCTGCATTTGATAATTATATCACTAATTTGCAGTTATATGTGATGACTTTTTTGATAGAAAAAGCCAGATGATTTTTCTGAAGTAAGTGATCAAACATTTTCCAATGGGGGTAGAATGTTGAACGTCGATGATGTTTTAGTTCACTTGCCTGGCGCGTTGACGTGTCGGTTTCCGGCGTTGATGATCTGCAAGGTCCACCTGCCATCCGCCTTCTCGCCCCAGAAGTGGACGCTGAGGAACGGCCAGTCGTCAAAGTTAGCACTGAGAACATCCCTTGGCCTCTCGAACAGCAAGGTCGACGTGGTCCCCATCGGCGAGGTCAACAGCAACCTCAAATTCCCTCGTGGGAAGAATCTTAATGAAACCTGTTCCCGAAAAGAAATGTTTGCTATTTTCTTCACAAACAACCGCAGAACAGCATCTATTATCCAACACCGTTACAAGTAGCCACTTCCGTCGTCACCGATAATATTATTCCTTTTAAAGTTCGCTCACTCTTTTAACGTTCTTTCCCCCCGATCGATAACGCCCGGGTTAATTACAATAACGTGATAATCAGCCGAGTAAATGTATCGAACTCGTTCAACTGTGTTTTTTTTGTTACATTATTTCTTTAAAGAATATATATATATATATATATATATATATATATATATATATATATATATATATATATATATATTCCGGGCATGATTTATATTCACTTTATGTAAAACGTATATTTTGCGCCAGCTTACGATTCATAAAACAGTTTTACGGGGAATTTACATTTTAATGATACCCTCGGTTTATTCTTTCTATGGCCGGAACTTGCAAATGTTTCTGCGTAATACGAGAATTTAAAAGGTCGGTCCGGCGATTATGTATTATGCATTCCGTCGACCTATACTTCATAAGCAACCAGTAACCTTTGTCTTACTTCACCGTGACGGGGCGAAAAAGTTACCAACTCGGGGATGCTATACTTCGTGTTTAGCGCGGGTTGCAATAGCTGTTACAACTATCAGTAGCTAAATATACAGAATAATTTCTAGGATCTAAAGGGCCTTACAATAAAAGCGATAGATCTTCCAATTATCACAGCAGTCATGTTCCAATTTATCGCTTCATTGAAATGAAGTGTCAATTGACCTCCCACATCTTACGACTCGACTTTTGTCTATTCCAATAAACCACAAACTGTTAATGATCTTGAAGCAAACGTAATTCATGTTATCAGTGAGATACGACCTGGTTTACGCATGTATTACATAAGTCATGAAAATTGTGGTGGTCATATATATGACACTTTATTCCATGTAAATATAATCCCATCGAATGTACTTTAAAATTAAGGAGTGAGTACTAAATTGTCTTCCGTATTTTCCGTTTCATTTCAATTCAGATCTCTATCATATTCAGAGTTCTTATTAAAAGATCCTTTAGAGCTAGTTGCAGACAGATAGAGACGGTTGCAGTCATCTCTATCTAAAACCAATGAAGAGCTTCCGGAAGTTATGTTATCAGTCGACGCGCGACGAATAACCAGCGGCACAGAAAGCCTACAACATCTTTCGAAATCCCTCCCCGAGCGTATCAACACAATTCTTACCTTGCACTGCACGTGTTCGAGGAATCGAACCTCGTTCAAGGAGCCGGCGCAGCCGGTGACGTCCATGTAGACGCTGAGCGTGTACCCGTAGGTCGGATCGATGCGTCTCTCCTCGTTGATCTCGTCGGACTTGCAGATGTGCTGGGGTGGCACGTTGATCCACTGTTCGGCGAGGCTGACCATGGCACCGGCGTCCATCAGCCCGTAACCGAATTTGTGGGACACCTTTCTCTTCACACCGTTCAGTATCCAGCCGGGCTCCTTCTCAAGGGGCCCGGACCTCGAGGTGCGCACCACAAGGTACTGCATGTCCCTCCAGGTGAGATTCGGGTTCGCCTCGAGCGCTAACGCGACGATCCCAGCGGCCAAGGGAGCGGACGCCGATGTGCCTGTATGCTCGACGGTGCAAATATGATCCGGCCGCAGCTTCGCGTCCATGTCCACCGTCGCGACGCTCTTGTCGTTGCCCGGCGTCCCCGAGGAGTACGTCGAAGCCAGCGTCGAGCTGCATTCCTCGAGGTACCATGGCTTGTAGCCGCCCTGAGTCGCACTCGATATCGAGAGCGTGAAGATGCTGTTCGTGTAGCCGTCGCAGTTGCAGGAATCCGTATGCCGTCCGCCATTGCCCGACGCCCACACGAAGATCGACCCTTTGCCTTTCCGACCCTTTTCAGGTGCAGTAGAAATTGTTAGGTTTTTATAGAAGCCTCTGGGTCGCGCCAGCAATCGATTTGTTGGGGATTCTGTGTTTCAGGGATGCTCGTGAACCAGTTTTTGGAAATTAGACATATGCACCTCGAAGAAATTCAATTGTTTTATTGATATGGTTAAACTTCCACTCAGGGGACCAAAAATTTTCAATTTTTCTGAATGTCAAATTATACAATTTAGCTAGAAAATGATAAAACTTTAAATTCTAGTCCGAGGAATCCACGATTCAACTCGGACATAGCATATTCCTCGCACTAGAATTTAATGTTTTATTATTGGATATTATTTGGACTCCTGAATTAAAGTTCGGTCATGTTTGCGCAAGGTGTCTTTAATGTTCTGATGGTTTCCTCTGTAGAGAGGATGCTTTGGCTGGGATTTTTTGGGATACTGTGTTTTGAGGATGCTGCTATACAGACTTTGAGGATCAGGTGTATAGATTTCGGGTTCAAAGGTGAAATCAGTTTCGTTTTACCGATTCATCGAGTGCATTGGAAGTTTGAGGAAGAGTTTATATGGAGTGTTAGGGGTGGTTTGCGGTCAGCGAGCTGACTTTCGACATAGACTTGACGAAATCGGAATTTCTTGGTGCTTTGGCCTGGTCGGACCGTTTAAAGAAGCCGAGTGCTTTGATGGCTCTCTGCATGTACGATTCGAATCGGTATTTAAGCCTAAGAATGTACTCTAAGTCCATATTTTACTATTAACAACTTTTACGAAAGAGGATGAAGAATACCATTATTTTCTTTGTAAATGGAATTTAATTGAGCAAGTTGGAGCTTGCTACCCCTGGCAGAAATAGATCAAAGATCATTTCAAATTTATTCATGAACTGAAAGTAAAAAACAATTTCCCTTAGCAACTTTAAAGGGAACAGAACAAAGTAATCATTTTTTTATTTAAGTAAAAATATTCATGAGCCAGTGCTGAATAACTTTGTCGCCTCGGGCTGATCATACTAATGGGGTTTCTCTCGTAGCATTCTCTTCGAAAAATTTTATTCAAAAAGGAAAAGAGAGAGAGGTATCTCAGACGATCTTTTCAAAATTTTCGGTGGCCAGCATCTTAACTATTTCCGATATTTAAACGCGAAAAACAAATATTATCATTTATTTACAGAGTACACGGGCAGGGAAAGAAAGTTGCAAATGAAGGAAGTCTTCGATCATCTCTTGGCGCGAAGGAAGTTTCCAACAACTTCCATTATCATTTGTTTCGCTCGAGAAAATAAGAGTGCCTCAATGTTTTATAATATCATGCATAAATTGAGATAGTTGAAATATTATTCCCTGCCTGGTAAATGGGCGAACATTCATCATTACCGTTTAAGGAAATATTTTATCGGGGCATCGCGGATTATTCAAAAATATCTAGGTCTTCTCGAACAATCTTCCGTAAGGATTTAAAAACAATGTATTATAACAGCAAAACCAATCGGTTGCCTTCAGATTTACTTGGCTTTTCTGTCAAACAAATCTGAGCTTTTCAATTAAAATCGTATAAATTATTCAACATTCTGGAACGAATCATGTTTAAAATGATAAAAATGAACTTTCAAAAAATACCACGTTTTTAAAAACGGACTAAAAAGTATAAAATAATGTTTCCTAGTCCCATACAGATTTCGAACCCCGTATAGTCTTGAAAATTTGTGATTGTGAATTTTGAATAGCTATGAAAATACTTGTAAGATTTAAAACGAAAAACATGGGGCGCATGCAATACAAATGGTTAGTTAGCCTACAGTTAGAAATGGTTCTTCATACCGACACGAAGTCTGACTATTTCTAACAAGGCTCCAGCGACGTCAGCAGTCAAACGAATCCGAGGTTCGCGATCTCGATCGAATAAATCATTCAATGTCCTGGAACGAATTATGACCGTCGTTCTCGATTCGCGTTTGCCATGAGCCAGTGTGCCCATAAAAATTGTACATTCTGCCAGAGGTAGATCCATGGATGGGCGGTCGGAAAGAAGCGATTTAGATCAGAGATTCGTAACTTACGCTGGTTACACCGTAAATAAACGCTCTCCTGGCAAGAGGTCCGGGGCCATCGACAGTTTTACCGTCGTCCTCGGGGCCCCACGAAGCGCTGTATATATCGATGTGATCAGGATTCAATCCCAGCGCCCTGGCTTCGACGGCGTCGTTTACCGGGCCATCGAGCATTCGCACGCCTGAGAACACGGAAGGTATGTGCGTCAGACAGCTTTCCTTCTCGTTGCCTGTGTGTCGTCGCTTCCACGGGAATTCCTGCCGCCTTCGACACACCTTTCTCTCTCTCTCTCTCTCACCCGCAGAACCGGGAGATAAAAGGAGAGAGAGAGAGAGAGAGAGAGAGTGCGAGAGAAAAATAGCACGCATTCAAGTGTCGCGCGGCTCGGAGATTTCTAATTGCAATCCTCCGGGAGTCGTTTTCTTTCTTCTTTTTGCCGAGCTACAGGTATTCGGGGCCGTGTTAAATCGACCGGCCGGATTGTTGACACGCATTTTAATGGAAACGAGCCGGTGAAATTATCGAAATTCGATATATCACGGTGCACCGGCCGTGGAACAGTTTCCCCGGCGACTTATAACGAGCCGGCGGGATATGATTGACGTTTTAATAATCGTTTCGAGGAAAAAGGAGAAGCGGCCCCGTGGATACGAAACGAAATACCGGGGTCAGGACACGTCGTGACGGCGATTAAGGTAACGACAAGTAATTAAACACCGGGATCGACGGCGCATTTCCGAGGAGGAACGACGCCCACCTGAATCGGGAAACCTGGACGCACCACGATCAATTTTTAAGCCGGAAACGTCTCCCAGGAGGCATCGATCTTGCGGAATTGACGGTAATTAGTAGACTGACCTCCCGAAGCTTTTTTGCTAGTGACTGGCTACGGAATGTTACGAAGCTTTTAAATGCGGGTACTATCGAGAGTGGAGAGCTTGAAATGATTTATTGTCGATTTTATTATATCGTTAATTGTTCCGCGAAATCGACTTATGCTAGTCGAATAGAACGAGTAATTTTTTTTTGACAATTCTTTGGCCCTACTGCTCTCGTTTACCAAAATCGATACCGATCGGAACGGTCTGCTGATTTGATTCACCGTTTGCGTAATTTTATTACGCGGAATCGCAAATTCGTAGAGAATTTCAGTTCGGCTGGTTCGCAGACTTCTCTGAATTTTTCGATCGATTCGAATCTGGGAGACTTTCGGGGTGAAATTGTGAATTTACGTGGCTCCGAAGTGTACCGACGAAATTATATTGATTCGTGCGGCTTCGTATTAAAGAATGTTTATGGATGCTTATGGAAACAGTTTATGCTATCTTGTCGTGAATATTAAATGTGATTGCAACATCCTGCGGCGATTTTAAACGGCGACCAATGCGCGTGCAAACATATAGGATAGATTATGATGGTTTGTAATGAGCTGCAATTAATGTGATTGAACCGGTGCATAATGATAATATTGATAGGCCTGAATAAATGTACCGTTGCGACGCATCAACGCGATCAAACCAAGTCACGAGAAGAGTATTCTCTGCCATGGTATTTATGGAATCGGATGTAACGCATCGTCAATGTTTCCGAATCATCGGAGAGTTCTCTGATGACGCCGTAACCCGGAAAATCGAGTACGGTGCACAAGGATATGTTTACGTATCGCCGGTAAGGAGACTACCATTTTCCCGTTGGTCAGAGATGCACCCATAATTTCAGAATCTTTTTTATCGAAAATAAATGACACACATGCGTGAAATTTTACTGGCCTTTTTGTACATGGTTAAAGTGCATCCTTGAATTTTGCAAAATCGCCATCATGAATATTATTCACTGAGAAACTCGATAAATAATTCCTTTCAAATAGGTGAACGGCTCAACAAACTTTTAAGCTCTATTAAACAAAATTCCCACAGTGAACAAGTAGATTATGGCCGATATATGGTCAGACAAATAGATTAGGAATACTTTATGACCGGATTAGTGGAACGGATGCGGTTTGTAGTCAGACAAATGATCTACTGTCCACAAGGTGATTATTGTTAATGAAACAAGTGAAACGAGGTTGGTCTATAATCAAACCAGTGGAATTAGTCGATCGTTAGTCAGAAGAGCGGCATGTGGTTTGTCCATATCCAGACAAATGGAGTAGGAACAGTTTGTATCCGAACAAGTAGAATAAGAATGATCCAATGGTGAGACAAGTAGAGTAGAAGAATGGTCTTTGATCAGACAAGTAGACCGTGTGCGGTCTATGATCAGACAAGTGGAAGAACGACAATCTGTAGCCAGACAAGTGGAATAAACACGATTTATAGTCAGGCAAGTGCAATAACATGGTGATCGTTAGTCATACGCAAAGAATGGGGTTGGTCCGTGGCCAGACGAATGGAATCGCTTCGGCGTATGGCCATAAAAGTAGAATTTACTTTTCTATTTACTTTTTACCTTTCACCATTATTAGTGTATCCTTAAAGTCAACGCATGCTCTGGCAAGTGAAATGCCCAGGTTGATCAGACAAGTAGATTTAGTGCTTTCATTGGACAGAAATTGTTCACAATTGTGTTCCTCATTCTGTTCCTCAACAAGTGGAATGAAGGCTTATTGGTCAGACAAGGAAGACTAAGTACAATTGAATCTGGAAGAAGGTCTATGTCAGATTTTTCAATTTTACAGCAGCGCAATTAGAAACTTATTTTGCTTTAACATATGATAAAATATCTGTCCGAGTTCAAATACATTCCTATAAAATTTCAAAAACCTGTCATAGGCCCTTCTTCCAGACACCCAGTCAATGTACGATGCCACTGGTAGAATGAGCCCAATTTGTGGTGAGAAAATTAGGAAGGTGGGTTACCTGTGTCTTGCCAACAACCGTAGTCCCGTTAAAAGCTCCGGTTCTCGTTAGATCACCGAAGTTAAACAATGTGGAACGTGAACGACACTAGGATGGGTCACCGTCTGGTAAAAAACCGGAAAGTGACCCACCCGAGGTGTTTTCACGTGTTGTTGGCAAAAAGGTGGTTCGGAACCCACCATAAACAGTAGGTCCCGTTGAAAAGTTGAAAAGGCGATGGTGTGAGTGGAAAAGAGGGGGATTGGTAAATGAATTTGAAACCCTGAGGGGATCAAATATCATGTTACAGTAGGGGTAACCTGTGTCTTAACAACTGGAAAGTGAGAAAGTCGAAATGAGAAAATGTTCGAAAACGATCGGATCTGGTGTCTCGATCCACGAATTAGTAAAAACAGGGATACGGTAACTCATATCGTCGGAAAGTCGCGGCTAATAAAGAGCACCGTGGATGTGACTAACGTGTAATTTGTTGGAGTCGCGGTCTCATTTCACCGGGTAGAGGAGTGTGTTCGAAAGAGAGAGAAAGCGAGAGAGAGAGAGAGAGAGAGAGAGAGAAAGAGAAAGAGAGAGAGTACATGGTTGCGCGATGCCGGATACCATTATTTATGAGGTATCCCGAAGTCACAGTCTCCTCGTTTGTTCCGTGGCGTGGCGTGGCGTCGACTACTATGTACGTTTCTAGTCGGTCGAAAAATCGCAATTTCTTACCGCCGATGCTGGCGTTGTACGCGACGCCGACACCGCAGTATTGGTTGAAAGCAACTGCGGCGACCTCGCCGGCGCATCGGGTCCCGTGCTTGTTGTCGCCGTTGTCCCTTGGCATCGGGTCGTTGTCGTTGTCGTTGATATCCCAGCTGGCTTGGTGGTCGTAATTCAGTGCCAGATCAGGATGATTCGTTTGTATGCCGTCGTCCAGGATCGACACAACAACACCCTTGCCCGTGTAGCCCTTCTGCCACGCCGGGTCAAGATTCATGTCGTAGCCATCCTTCGCGCCGCCGTTCTGCAACACACAATCGCAGAAACTCAACAACCGTGATCCACGATCGTCTCCCTAACCGTTACCGCTTCCCACCATATATCGCCATACTCGCGTTTCTATTTCGAAGGGATCGTAACAGACAATTTTGCATAAAAGTCTGCAGTCAAGTTATCAACTCTCCATTTAATTTAATTCTAATAAAATGAAGTTATCGTTGCTTTTTTCATGAACTTCCTATTTAAAGGACATTCGAAGCTCATAGTGTATCACGTCATTGAACTCGTCTTGATATCAGCTATAACACTATAAAGTTAAAAATATATAGTCCCATTTAAAAATCATCGATCACTTTCAATAGAAAACAATCACATCCAAAACATTTTTTTATACTACCGTATTTGCCTCTTTTAACAATACAACTTTTCTCCATAACATTTTATTCTATCTTCTAGCTGGCTTAAAGTACAGTGTTTAGGGACTGTGCATGATTGAAGAGTTACCGAGTTGAAAGGTTGAAATTATAATTGTTCTCCAATTATTGGAGAATGACTAAATAAATTCAAGACTCTCTCCAAGCTTAGACGCAGGTTTGAACGAAAGAAAAATCCTTGAACCGTGAAGGGAAGTTTCGGATACAAAATAGAAATTGTTTGATAGCATCGAGGCACGCGCAACGGAATTGCAGCACGGCACTACGAAGCACTCAAACACAATAGCTGTCCACGGGTTATTGTAACACGACCCATCGGTACAACTCTTCAGAAATGCCATTGAACCGTGCCCGCCCGAATTATAATGGGTTCCGATTTACGAAATTGTACGCGGCTCGAAACAAATGGAACTAATTCTGTAATTCTCTCATACCATCGGAAATGAAATATCATGTTTGCGGTACGCGAAATTAATTAACCCTCTAATTAGCGTGCATAAATATCAGTCAGTTCTTTCAAGTCTCGAAACGTTGTAATAACGATGCAATAATATTAAGTGTCTGTGTGTGGGGTCAGTATAAACATGTCGGTAAAACAGTATCAGGACCTTTCGATTTTCCGAAAATGTGTGCTCGAAGAAATATAACGGCTGTGTTGGGATAACGTGTTCATTTTATCGCACAGCCGCGATTTGAATTTCTAGAATAAACATTTGATTATATTTCTTAGCTGAACGTCGTACATTCGAGAAAACTTATTTGAATGCAAATTATGTTTCGGAATTATGCTCTTCAGTTGTACGATCTCGTATTATCATAGACATAACGAGGAAATTGGCTACCAGATAGGTTTTAATTTATATCAAATATTAGCATAATTTTCAATCAGAGAAGTTTTCCCAAATATACGATGATTAGCTAAGAAATATAACCGAATGTTATCAACACAGCCATCGTGTTTCTTCGAGTAGACATTTTCGGAAAACCGAAAGGTCCTGATACTGTTTTACCAGCATGTTTATACTCATCCTTCATCCTTCCTCTTCCCTCAACATTCTTCGATAATGCACCTGCTTTTAATGAACCGATCTTTAATAGCTGAATTAAAGATCAGTTCATTAAAAGCAGGTGCATTATCGAAGAATGTTTGA
Organism: Lasioglossum morio; assembly: GCA_916610235.2. NCBI lineage: Eukaryota > Metazoa > Arthropoda > Insecta > Hymenoptera > Halictidae > Lasioglossum > Lasioglossum morio. The sequence goes on along the minus strand of OU744330.1, from coordinate 6,166,189 downwards.
ATTGAATCGGAAAAATAATGTGGACATTACAAACATCGAACGAGAGTACTTGCAATGAAGCTTTGTTATGGTTGTATATGGAGGTCTGATCAAAATGTGCACGTGTCTGAAATCTCCCGAGGAGGTTTCGAGTATTTATGGTCGGTCGGGAGAATTTAATTTCAGCGGGGAAAAATCGGCAGGAATTTATTGTACGACCGACTACATTCGGTTAAGAAGAATTTTGTCGGTTCGGTGTCGATACGAGCGCGAGAAATCGAAACGGCAGAGGCCGTCCTTTTTCGTGCTGTTCATAATTCTCTGCACGTCGCCTCGAACGATCGTTTTCGGGTATAGACAACGGGCGATCGCTGCTCTTGTCGTTTCTGGAATTAACGGCGGGAACGGGATATACGGTCCCGGTATTAACAATGAGATGTTTTTCATTCGCAAACAGGATTTCGGCCCGCGGAACAAGCACCGCCCTTTCACGTAATCCCGATCGCTGGTCGAATCGTTATTCTATGATTTAGTCGTTTAATGGGCTGACACTCGATGAACCGAACAATTGCGCGATCAACCGCTAAACGAATATAATTGGCCACTCGTGGACGACGGTGGAACAATAATTTCGAGCCGATTATTTATAATTAGCAACAATTTCGTTGGTTCTTTAGCCTCCGTACCTGAACTCTGTCGATTTTATTCAGTCCAGATTAGACTATCGATTTCCGGTATTCATGATAAATTTTAAGGATACGATTATATTATTTGCTACTTTAAATCGGGCTCTTGTAAAATTCAATTATAAGGAACAGAAATTAAATTTCCCTTTAAATGAATCAATTTTTAATTTGATTTACATCGAATTAAATTTAATTTCACCGTGTTATATATTTCACGCTGTTTTTCGTATTCATGTTTGATATAAATGCATGAAAGTTTCTGATGAGATTATAATATTCATCATTCTAGAAGCCAGCCATTTGATCCTGGGTTTATTAATTCTATAAAAATCGGTATGTAGCTTGAAGAGAGATCCAAACAGTAAAATGAAAGTAGTACAAAAATAGTCACGAATGTCGAACGCAATTAAAGCAATTAAATGTTCTCTAAAACAATAGAAAAATGAATTCCAGACTTTTAGGACAGCACGAAAATTGGCACGAAATAAGTGTAACAATGAGCATTATTTGAGACATGAGATAAATTATTAGAAGTCGGGTCACGAAGGACGTAATAAATTGTTCAATGATTTCGGATTTTCGAAAAAATTCAAGATAATTTCTATGGGTTCCGCAGGGTGATGGAGGGATATGATCGATTCGATCAGCGACACATGGACAGGGTCTGGGGGGGTCGCGGAGGAAATCCTGCGGAAGCAGAATGGCAGGAGCTAGATCCCGAATACGTTATAACAGTTATCGGGTGTCGTTAAGTCCGCCACATCGGTCGAGTCCGGTAGTCCCGTCACGTAGTTCGTTTTGGTTTGGGGGATCGAAGGAAGTAGAATCGAAGGGTCCACTTACCAGGTACCACTGTTCCTTAAAGAGCGGATCCGTGAACAGGTTCTGGAAGGGTATCTCCCTATATTTCTGCCGGTGGAACGTGTCCTGCCTAGCACGAGGGACGAACCCGTCGAAAAACGTCGGATAATCGCGGAATGCGAACGACGACGTGTGCACGAAGTCCCTCTTCTTCCGGGTCTTCTCGTGCTGCTGCTGGAACCATCGCACCTGCAAAAACAAGAACAGATTTTTCTGTAGTCTCTACGGATTTCGGGGACAGGATCCTTAAGACAACTATCCTGTTCTTTCTAAGAGACGCAGATCCATTCTCGACGATCCAGATTTACTGAAGTGAAAACTTCTATAGACGCACTGCGTACACACTTGCTGGCCAGCGAATGAGTCTGATCCGTCACGCTCCGAGGTGAAACGCTATTCGCTTGCCCGAGCGAGCGAGAAACTGGTGTGTGTCGCAGAAGAAGTCTTCACTTCGATCGTATTGGTCTCTTTAATGTTTGCCCAAATGGAGAACTGAACTATTTTTCAAACTGTTACTCGTTCCCGTATGATTTGTTTTGCGACAATCGCGGGACAGCGTCGAGCGCGTTGAAGCGATAATCGTAGGAAATTTCGTGGAATCAAACCGTCCGATTTTTTGGCACGACAAATCAGTGGAAACGGTCGGCGGTAATCCGACCGGTTCGAAAATTCGTCGGCGCGATAACAAGTCAGATTTATCGCGGAAGCAACAGCGTACCGTCATCCACTCGGGCAGAGACCCGGTGGAACGTTTTTACTCCTCGGGCGTTCGTAAATTCTCGAAAGTTTATTCGCGGCTGTCGGAACGCGGCGCATAAAACATAATAGAGTGAAAAGGATCGGCGTTGCACAGAGAGACCGGCGCGGCGCACACAACACTGTATGCGGCGCGTAGCGCGCCGGCACCAACGAAATTAATTTTCACGTGCTGTTTATAATGCATCGTCACGTTTTCCAGGGCGGGGGGGCCGCGACGCGAAAATCGTTGAAAAATTTCTCGCGCTCCGCAGGACACTTGTCGCGTACCGATGCATTTTTAAGCGAGCCAACGATTTATCGACGAATATTCATCGGGATTCGGGCTCCATCGTCGGCGTACGCGACTACGATCCTGGATATCGGCGCGATTAGCTGCCATCCGTCACTACGGGGAATCACTTAATTACAGCGTACAGGAATTAGCCCGATTTTGTTGATGCTGTGACGGACAGCCCAAAGTGATACGATCGAGACGGTTTTTATTTCATCAGCGATTTACGTCGGAGCGCGCGACGCACAGTGATCACAATTAAACAATTAGCTGTTTATTTTCCTAAACGATCGACAGTCTCATATCGACCTTTATTTCAAATGTGAAATTTTTCATTTCAATGTTGAGAATACGAAACATTTTCCACGGATACTTTCGACACTACTGATAGAAGAATGGTGTAAATGGGCAAAGTGTGTCTTTGGTAAATATTTACAACAGGTCCACGTACTCCGATTTTGATGAAGTTTAAATATGTTATAGATTTCGACATTTTGAACAACTTTTTCCTTTTCCAATTATAGGGGGGACGCTTTTAGTTCTCGAGATATTTCAATTTTTCTGTATTGAATTTTTCGTATTTCTACACGCTCCTCGGCAACGTAAGCCCGCACCGAGACAGGTGCAATCTCAAAAACAAAAATATTTCAAAAACTAAAAGCGTCCCCCCTATATTGGAAAAGGAAAAAGTTGTTCAGAATGTGTTGCTGCATAATATATTTAAATTTCATCAAAATCGGAATACGTGGACCTGTTGTAAATATTTACCGTAATCTTTTTGTAACGAATACATCTGCGAAGACAGATTTCAAGTATTACCATTTGTTTAAATAATATATTCAATATCATTTATTACTGGTATGAATGGGTGGCATGGTACATCGTCGATTCTTATGCAAAACATAATTCAGTCTAATTCCAGGCATCGTCTCTTCATTTATTTCATGTATTTAAAGAATGAAAAAAGCTGTGGTTCAGAGGTAGATTTCGAAAATAAAACAGGAATGATGAACAGAGGTTTCGGAACGGCTGTTTGTTTTCTGGAGAGGCATTAAGTGCCCGGGGGTTTATGGTCGGTGAAGGAGGTCTTGTAAACCATGCGGCATCGCAGTGCGAAAACATTTTCGTGGTCGTGGGCGGCCCCGGTCATCGTTTCATTCATATCGCCGGTTGCACCGGCGTTAAAGCCTCTCCGTGAAATTCACGGCTGGTGAATATTGGCCAGGCTCCAAAGTCCCTAGGCTCGTTCATGTTCCGCGTCGATAAGTGTCACGGTCGTAGCGCCACGTGTGACAATGCTCGCGAAAAAAGCGCTGCACGAAGACCGCAATGAGCTGCGGTCCCTATCGATCATTGTTACCTGCCCCCGAATAACCACTGTTGATTCCCGACTGCGTGTGGTCGAAAACTAGGCTGTTTATCGTAGACTGATTTATATAATTTTCATACACGGAGTCGTAGAACGGATTTCAGCGAAGATGGCTGCGAATTAAATGTCGAACATTTTCATAGAACAGCCCAGAGATGATACTGAATACAGTGAATAGAATTAACCTTTAACACTTGACTCGTGGCTACGTTACATTATTAAATATATTGGGATGTAACCAATTACTAAACATTTAAGCATTGTATGAGGTATTATATGAATTTCATATCCGTAAAATGAAAATATCATATATAAGGGAATTATTCTAGGTCGGAAGAGAGAAATGTTTAATTATCGAGTGAAAATAGCTACGAGTTAACACTAAACCTGCCGGTGAAAACGAGCGGTTCCAGATATTTCATTTTACAATTATTGAAAGAATAAAAATAATGTCATAAGAAATGAAATAGGAGCATGTACCAGTTACTTTTAAGGCTCGGTAGGTTCAGTGTTAAATTGAATTGCACCGAGTATTTTATTTCGCGTAGATCTCCGAGAGCAGAAAGAGTGCACAAGACCCATCGAAGTATGATTGCTACCTATCGGAATTTAATTAATGAGGTGCGCTAGGGCGCTAAATAATTGCAGGGATCGAGATATCGAGTGCAAGGGCGCACACGTATAAAAGAGCGATGAATTGCGCGATACTCGATCCCCGCGTGCACTCGAGGAGGATTGTTATAACAACTCCGTTGTAAATATACATTACGTCGGCTATAATGGCGCGGCTATTTCTCGAGCAAACCTCTTGACTCCCGTTTCATCCGTGGCCGAAGTGCTTCATCGACTAGATAAAGACAGCGGCTGAAAAGATGGGCCAATCACAATATTATCTCTGGAAACGCCGGCCGATATTCTGCCGTGTTTTTGCTCTAAAAGAAAGCTTCCCTGTCGACAGGTCGAGATGACCACCGGATGGCCACTTCAGTTTCAATGTCGTGTTCAACGTTTAAAGCCTCCCCCCACTTATTTTTTTCCCCTTCCTTCCCCTGTTCTCGATTGGGTTTACGATACTTTTTTCCCCTACCAGTCACATTTCAAGAACTTTGACAGAACAAAGTAGATCAATCGGCTTCCGAGAAGTTTAATCGAACCATAATTGCGTATCGTTCACTGATCAAATGCTTCTTAACAATTTATTCGTTGGTAGCCTATTAATAAATCCCTCGATAACTCTGCAAAAAGGAAGCTCGATAATTCCAATTCAACCGAATTACAAATTAATCTATTGCATCACGTTGTCACAAAATGCTACGATTTTCCAATAATTTCCTTGTAACAATAATGACGTTAATTAATCGTTAAATATTATATTTATGTAAATTACATGCTTATTATTTATAGCTTGATTTTTGCCGTGGAAAACGATTTTCATAAATTTGCTGTTCAACGATTATCCGATGATTTTATGTTCGGTAGGAAATTTCTATTGCATGCGCGAATGGTTACATATTGGTTTATGAATCAATTAATTTTTCAAAAGACTGTTAAATAATTCATACTTTAAATATCAATGCAGATAATTAATGATCAAAAGAGTAGAACAGTGATGAATAAAAATTGGTGAGACTAGTAGAACAGACACAATATATGGTCCGACAAGTAGTTGAAGGTGCATCGAGGCCGGACAAGTAGTATAGCGAATTTTCACAGTCTACGAAGTGGAGACAGACTGTTTTATAATCAGAAAAGCCGAATCCCTATAAAATGAATGAACTGAATTAAATGTTTATGATACATTCATACATGTATAGTTGATTTATAATGTAATTACATATTTTAAAGTGATTATAACCAGCGGTAGATATTTGACAGAAAATTACGAAACAAATTCAGAGCGGTAATTATTGAAATCGCGGTGGAGTATTGCGGTGGAATAGCTATGGCTTCCGAATTTGCGGATGCTTTATTTTCAGTTTTCCGCGAGTGGGTGTAACACAAAAGAAAGAATCGATTTATCGCGCGACTCGACACGCACATGAGCCTGTACATTCAGCTTACTGTAATTAATGGTACATCCAGCCGAATTTCATTAGATGCTTCAAGCATTATGTGGGTGTTAATTGGGCTCTACAATAATTGATCCCCGCGTATCGATTGTTCTGTGCATGTGCGTCATGATAATTGGAAGGTGTGTACAATGCGAGCCGTCCGAAATTGTTGTATAGCATCCCCGATAATTGACACACTCGATTCCTACGCGTCCACTTAACTTCAAACCAACGTGCGGAATTATACTCGTCGACAAAGGGAATCGTATGCTCACGCACGTATCGAAAAACGACGGGAAAAGAGAAAGAACATACATACGTACACACACGAAAACGAAAGAGAGAGAGAGAGAGAGAGAGAGAGAGAGAGAGAGAGAGAGAGAGAGAGAAAGAAAAAAAACGTGCCATTCCATATGCATGAAAGTGTCATTTGAAATATGCAGCGCTTTTAATTCTTCGTTACGTAAGAATTTAAAATTCGTTCTCATTTCCATTACAATGCGAGCCTGGAATCCTTTGCCCCGGCGATCTAAACGATTCTTTTGTGCAAAACGTTTCGCTTTAGTGCGCTTTAAATCGCAATCAAATTATGAATTAACCTGCGAGTCCAACCGGTCGCGGGACAAATACAAAAGGCACGGGCGAAGTCCCTCGTTCGGGATTGCACTTCGCGAGCGGAACACACCGAGATGCTGTCCTTCGATTTTTATGCAAACTTTCCATACTGGCAATACTGACTAATGAACAGTTAAGTATAATAAAAACAACCAGCGAAGAACAAATTGTATAGGGAACAGAACAAAGCTATTGTCAGATCAAACAAGCTAGAAGCTAATTTTCATTTAGCGGTGTACAAATTTCAATACAAAAAATTAAAAATAAAGTTTATTCTATAAAAAATCAAGGTCGCATTTAACTTTTATGGGTTATACCCTTGAACTTTCAAATAGTGCGAAAATCTTAACCCTTCGCTGCGTAGTGAAGCTTATCATATCTGATACAGTTAACAAATCTGGTATACTAAGTAAGCTAAGTACTAAAACAGTAAACTAAGAATGTGTTTTTTTACTATGTTTATTTATGTTTACTTTTCTAAAAATGTTGTTTTCATTTTTATAAATATTTTTCCCTAAAACACAAAAACTGACCTTCTTTCAATTTTTTTCATCCGAATTAAAAAAAAATCATGCAGTGAAGGATTAACGAGCTGTTAGATCGGCTGCCTGGACCACTGTGCGACCATTCGAATGGGCTAACAGGGCGCGTTATCATCGTTGGAAATAACTTTCAGCGCCGGGGTCGGTAAAAAAAAAAAAGGGAAGAGTATCAAGACGATATTTAACGGTCCGGAGTAGCGTGCGACTTGAATTACGCCGGAACACGTACGACATTATGTAACTGCGTGACTAGGTCGTTTGTTTCGGAGGGTTGTGCTAGTTCTACGGCAGGCGAGGAAGAAGGAGAGAGACAGTAAGCGTGTTATTCGCGAACAGGAGAAAATTAGAATGCCGGGTAAACAATGCGCGTCGTACTAGAACAGACGCCGTGAAATTACGCGGCTTCTCCGCTTCGCACCTGTGCCTCCGGTGGTGCCGTACCACCGTCATAGTTTGACGAGGACACCTTAACCCTGGGACACACGTCGAAGATGGAATCACTTACCCGCGGCTCATCCCTCAGCGTTCTGTGATGCGACTCGCTGCTCGACAAAGACCTCTTGTGCAGCCGCTTGTCGGCGAGCAAGAAATATTCCTTCAGCGCTCCAATCTGCAAACAAACAGAGGCACCTGTTAATTTCTTTGTCGCCGGATGGATTACCCGTGAGCTTTCGGCCCACTCCTCCTACCCTCCCCTCACCCGCTACAGGATTTCATTTGTAGTCCCGTAGAAATGATCTTGAAGGATCACCCAGGTCGGCGCTCTTCTTAATTAAAAGAACAGTTTCCCCCAGAGCTGCACCGACCCCCTTGTTATGAAATATTCTGCTCGAATCGTTCTCCCGGACGCGGCCGTTCAACCCTGGACAGAGACGACTGTCGGATTTTGTAGAATAGGGAGGATGCAGCCCCAGGCTGCAGCGAAAGGTAATTTCTTCTCGTTTCAATTAATCCGATCATGGCAAGACCGTGGACGTCAAATATTTGCCTTGCTAAACGACCATGCACGTGATTTGTTATATCTGCCTGACCCAGATCGACCATAAATCCTTTATTTACTTTGGATGGACTAGGTTCTGCTTGTCCGATAAGCGAACGGTTTATTTCATACGTGACCGGTGAACGTTCGCGAAACGGGAGTTTCTTTACATCGTTATGGAACGATACTTTGACGGTTGTAATCGTTCGGTGGTTGGAAATTGGCTGCGAGATGGTTCACCTTCGTTTTTGACTCGTTCGAGCTTTGGGGAACAGTGTCTGAGCAGAGATTTACATTACTTGTACACGCATCCATAATTCTCCATTTTGTTAAGGAACGCTCTGTACAGTAAATTCTTACAGTGTAATACCTCAAGCGTTAATAGTGAGATGCTTTCAGAAAATGGTAAAACACAAAATTTAGTAGAATATACTTAGACTGCGGATTTTCATGCAAAATTCCTTCGTGTACGTAATCACTGGCCTGTAAAATATTCAACGTTAACCAACACACTAAAAACCCTCGGAAAATAGTGTGAAATATAAAATGTAATATAATCTAACTCAATCACATAAATATTTTTAATTCAGTGACACGTGAGGAGAAAACGCGTCTAACTTTTATTTTGTTCCACGACAGATTGTGCAGTGATTATACTTAATAACTAGACTGAACATTTCAGAAGAATATAGAATAAAAAAGGTGATTCAAGTTCCCATTTTATTTTTAACGTACTGAAAGCCCGAGGAAAAGAAATTTGCACTTAATTTTAACTTCTGCAACACATTCGCCAGCACTGTTCCAGTCGCCGCGGTTCTATTTTATGAAACGCGACATACCCTCTTTACAAAATATCAAAAAACTGGAACAAAGAAATCTCATTACCGTCTTGAATGTTGCGGTATGCGTCGCGTTCGCGGCTTTAAACAAAAACGCACGTAGAAGTAATACGGTTTTCTTCGCGCGAAATATGAAACGGTAGTCTCCATCATACGACTTTGCCGTGGAGAACGTGCTGAATTTGTCAAGAAAAGTGCAAATGCGCGCGCGAACTTCCACGTGGTAATAGCCCCTGTCGGAAATATTAGATCGTGCCATAAGTTGTGCAGTTCTCTAGCGCAACAATGAGAGGATCCTGTGCAAAGACAGAAGAACAAATATCTGTAAAAATAGCTGCCGAAAGTCGAATAACAATGAGAGGATCCTGTCCAAAGACAGAAGAACAAATATCTGTAAAAATAGCTGCCGAAAGTCGAATAACAATGAGAGGATCCTGTCCAAAGACAGAATAACAAATATCTGTAAAAATAGCTGCCAAAAGTCGAATAAGAAACGGCGGAACACCGGACATTGGCAACGATTTAAGGAGTGATGCAATTTGCATCAGCGTCTATAAAAATTGCAGAGAAATTGTTGTCGGCGAGCAACGATGCTCGCTAGCAGATAACAATTTCATGGGAAAAAAATTGGGTCACTGTATTATGAAACAATATTGGTGTAGCCGAATTGCCAACGCGATTTCCGCGAAGGACAGACGTAACGCGTTCCACGACGTATTTGCTGTTCGCTCGACACGCAATACGCGGTTTCGTTCCTGGATCGTTATTAAAATATTTAGTCATCTGTAATTGGCCTCTTTCGTCTGCCAGCTATTTGCAGGTACGGTAAATGAACCTCAAATATTATTTCCAATTTCATAGCGGAACAAGTTTCCGGTCCTAAGCGGCGCTCGGCTCGCGTTACAGCCGGATGGCAATCGGGATCGATGCACCGCTGGCTATCCGTATGACGCCGGTTGTCGGCTCGTTAGCTGGTATACACCTTGAAGAAGGTGTCTCCAGTGAGCAGACGCGAAAATTTGTGACGCCTGATGGCGGCCTGATAATACATTCAACGCTTCGCGATGTTAGTTAAACTCGTATCTCGAAACTCGCGGTGTTCTACCCGAATACCTGCACATTATGTGCTACATAAGGAGCACCTGAAATCCTGTTTCCAACGGGGGACAGATCACTTTCATGGGAAAGCCCGCTCGGAAACGCGCGACGGGAGATGCGGCTCTGATTCCGAGATAATCGATTCTGGCAAAGGGTGCTGCGGAGCTGATGATTTTCGGGGCTTTGTCTCGTCGTAGACTGTGGCTTTCACTAATTTATAATAAAGTTGGATAAGTGAAAATGATACATTTGGAAACGTTACAAGATTTGAGAAGATTATATTATTGCATTTATTTATATAAATCGTTGTCGGACGAATTCGTTGTCGGTCAAAATCGTTGTCGATGAAAGTCGTTCTCGGTCAAAATCGTTGTCGATCAAAATCGTTTTCGGTTAAGGGCGTTGGGACCCAGAAGCAGATCTTCATAAGTTAAACGAAAAACTAACAAAATCTTCCATTTAATCAGGATGTACCGTGTAGATCTTCAGCAAAAGAAGCGTGTAGCTTGTTGAGAAAGCGAAACGAAGCCGGCAAAACGCGTCGATCGGATTTCCGCGGATTGACTGTGTTCCGGATCGGACCGGTATAGTCAAAGGATACTTTTTCCGGTCTGTTGCGTTCCGTCGTAGGAATCTTGCTATCAGAAACGATCCGAAAATGCATCGGAATCGACGAAGACACGTATATTTATCGAGATCGAAGCCGGTCCTGCCTCGAAGTTCGATCCGCGAATCGAAAAGCGTGGCTCGGGAATATCGGGCAAATATTTGCGGATACCGTTTACTTCTCCTGGGCATTCGACGGATCGAGCCACTTCTGTTAGGCGATATTTCGTCGGAGAAATTGAAAAAGCGAAGGGCGACTTCCGTTACATCGTAATTTTCCGTATCAATTTAACGCGGACTACGGGATCGGTTTTCCTGCTCGTAATTGTCGCTGTAAATCCGCAAGCAGAATGGCAAAAGACCAGAAGAGAGGGAAAAGATAAGAACGAGGGGGTTGTTGGATTCTCCACGGTGAATTCCATCCCCTATCCTCAGATATTTGTAGAGTTTGATAGGGCACGGTTCGCCAACTCCTCGAGCAATGCTGCGATACAACTTTAATGCCGGAAGATTCATTGGCATATTTCCGAGCATTGCAGATTATTTTTGCCTACAACTTCCCGATACGTTTGGCCCCGTTCACGGCGAATCCTGCTTCCGGTTTACCCCCGACGTTCACTGTTCTAATTTTGGCTCTCGGTTAATCGTTATCGATGCTAAATTGTCGCGCGGATTATACCTCGGATCGAGAATCTTGCTTCCCTTGAATTTACGCCAAGCCGAACTCGCAAAAACGATTTTCCTGTGACGTCTTTGCAATGCTGGTTCGGTAACAACGATTTTCTGGAAAAATCTTTTATCTTTTAAATAGTCCTTGCACAAGAGTCCCACTGAAAATGATTTTCTTAGAAAACATGTTCAAAGTAGTTTCTATAAAAATGATTGTCTAAATTCCTTTGCGCTCCCATTTTTCTGGAGGCTCGACGAAGTTGTTTATAGAAAAATTTGAATTCTCAGCGAGATACAATGTCGAGAAGTATCTATTCCTTTTAATGGCCCTTAATGGCGCATTCTAAGCACACTCTGTCTCCCGTTCGTTCACTTTGTTCGTTCTTGGACTTCCGGATCGAACGAGAAGCATATCATATGGAAGAGCACTCTGGGAAGGTATATCCTATCCTCCTTTCAACGGAGGTTTGATAACTCGATATTATTGACCATTTGCGGAAAAGACAACAATGAAAAGGTCTTGTATCAACATCGCCGTTCCCGAGCACAAGTGTCTATCTTATTTGAAATGCGGTTGGTCAAGAGCCATCCCTCTTAAACTTCCAGATTCCCTGCTACCTCCTTTGTGGTCGGCCATCTTTGCCGGAAAAAGAAACATTCGAGGAATTGGAAATACCGTCGGCGTCGAGAGCTCGATCGAGCTTCTATAAATAATTGGTCTCGTTGTAAAATTCTGTTCGGAACGATCACGTTCTCGTTCGCGGATCATGCTATCCTTGATATCGCCGATTTCACAATTACGTAGACTGCAGCTTTAATTTGCGTTTCAGCATTTTATGTCGGAACCCGTAAGTTGCATACTGGGTCAACTATTTATGCTACATACTTGTTCTATTCTACCTTCTATTTATTTTATCAACTGCAAAGCATCCTTCGATTGAATCCTTCATTAGAAGTATAGAAACAAAAATTTACTTATAATTTATTCACAATATATTAATGCTATCATGAAAGTTTTATGCTCCGAATTTATCGAAAGTTGATCGAACACGTGCAAAATATAATGAATGCTGTCTCAGTCTATACTAGTTTAAATATTGTAACACCGCCATGTCCACATAAAATCATTTTAGCAAATGCCAAGCTAAATAAATCTATGAAATTCTATACACTAATTCAAATCAATTAAAACGGACATTCATAATCTGTTCCCGTTAGTCACATATCTCATCTATCGACATTTCAACGACACGCTCCTATCGAAACCACCTTTTAAGCCGCATAAAATATTTAATCGAATCTGCCAATTATCGGCAAGCTTTCACCAGACGAATTATTCAGATCTTCGAAGCAGACGTAGGAAATGTCCATTTTCATAAAGAGACTGAAAAGTGTGAGAGAGAGAGAGAGAGAGAGACGTTCGGGTGTCGGCTGTTTCAAAGCAGTAACAGGTTTTTGCTCGACCAGGATCGATCCGTCCGTGGATTCAGATAAAAACGCGATCGGATACGGTGCAGCGGCAAGTTGTCGGCTTGATTTCCCAGCGTGCACACGCGGAAATCCATTTCACCAACGGCCACAGCTTTGAGGAACGCCGATATTGTTCTTGGGGCTCCTACGGGGCTGATTTAAGACGGTCCGAGACTGCACGGGCTTTTCTCAAATCTCAAAATCCTGTGTTGCGGCTTTTCGGCTGCGAGCCCGTGTCCGCTCTATCAACACGCCTCGCTAACTATAATCTCGAGCGGATATGCAAGCGGACCGGAAGAGGCCTCGACGCGCCTTGCAACTGGAGCGTGGCCTCAGAGATCAAATGCCACCTTATGTATCTTAACAGACCATTTACATTATATTCATATAGTACTGACAACCTCAAAACTTTAAATCTAATACTCCAAGTATAAAGAAAGGTGTCTACTTCACTAGCAAATATCTATTTTGCATTTAAGTAGTGATTTTCTTGAATAAAAATTTATTTAACTAAAGGTTAATATATGTATAACAAAAATACGCTGATGCTAGATGCAACTGAGATGTTTATATTGAGTTAAAAAGTGAAAGAAAAGATAATTTTTGTATATAGAAGCAGAGCATCATGAAATCAAAGAAAACAACCAACAGTTTATATCGATTTTTTATAATTCAACTTCATCCCATCTTGACGATTCTTTATTCATGAAAAAGAATAGCTCGAATAAAATACTTTCAGACAAGTTACACGAGCGTGGAACACGAAACAAAAGTTTCGCGAAGAAGAACGCAAGCGCCCGAATGAAATTCTTCGGGGAAGGGTTGCATCGGTAGTTATCTGGATGGAGCCACGGATAATTTATCACGTAGCGGTGGTGTGCCGCTGAAACGCGTCTTCCAGTGATTGTATTTCGCCCGGGTAAAGATCCGTGCGTGTATCCGCGGACAAGTTGTGGCCGGAAAACGAGTTCTCACGTAACCGAGGGCTGGGCTATAGGTAGCCGGGGCCAGATAACGGGTAAGTTACCACAGCAACTACGGGGGGGAACCACTAAATCAAACCGGCCAAGAATGCCATACGATAACCCCCGCATACCATGGGTCATCGGTCCCTGCCCGTCGTGTGTCCTTGCTCGATACGCTTTGCCTACGGTATATCCCTTCGGCCAGGGGACGAATTAAGGTAATACGCGTCTCATGGAGGGCCACGGGAGTTTCAAGTTGCACGGCGGGAACGGAATTTCCGGCGAAGCACTCCGCTCTTGCCCTCTCTCTCTCTCTCTCTCTATCATGAGCGTCTGATGAAGCTTGAGGTCTCGTTACGATGCACTGTCGCTGACCTGTCGCTTCTTAATAGTTACCCGGGAAACCCACCCCCTGCATCTCCCTCTCATCCTCTCGTCAAACTTTCGAACTTCCGCTCTGATTTAACCCCTTTGACTCCGTCGACGAGTTGCAACTGTCGAAGCATGCGAGACCCGCGACGCAGCAGCTCGCATTAATGGCGCGGGAACTGTGATCAGCCGGTTCCGTTTTATTCGTTTCGTTCTTGTAATACCGTGGTAACGGGAGAACGTTGTTTATTTGGTGAAACGGTAGCAGCGTGTGGATCCGGGATATTGTTCTCAGGGAAATCCATTTTTCCGAAAACCGTGAAACTGTGAAGCAGCAAGTGTTGGAATATCTGGCTGCAAAAATAAGCTGAGTGTCGAAGGATACTGACAGGGTCTTTGTTTACTTTAAAGGTCCTTAGGTCAGGAATCATAGACCAACCATGAATCTTCTTTCTGAAGAGGGCCTGAGTAATAAAAACCATGGGCATTTCTATATTTAGTTCTCCTCGAATGGACCCATACAGGGGAGGTTTTACCCTCAAGACTTTCTCCTTTTTCCTCACTTCAGTTCTGGCTTACGAACCGTGCACACATCTTCTGGGTCTTCTTTTTTTCTCGTTTTAAATAAAAGAAACAGTATATAAACTTCTCGTAGGTAATTTATTATTGTAAATACCCATTTCCATTAGCAAGAAAATATTCTATTTAGCATGCAGCACTCTCGAGCGGTGACACAGAGACACCATTGCATGCTGTACCATTAAATATTGTACGAGGTACATATCGTATCAATTTCTCGGTCGGAAAAAAAATGTTTAATTTCCGACTTCAAATAGCTCCGAGTGGAAACAGTTAAATAGCTCTGTCCGCTACACAAAGTGCGCAATCCAGTTATTTCTACACCGAAACGATCGCACAAAAAAAAACTCTCTCCCCTTAATTAGTCGATATTTGATAGGAAAAACAAGGTCGTCAAAATACCGTTGTAAATACAATTCGGCCAGAAATATTCGCCAGTGTATAGGTAACTAGTATTAATTTCATCAAAACATCCGAATGTCCCGCATTTCGTGATAAATATTTCACATCGTCGATACTCATGGTGCATAATTCAACTGCGCGTGGACCGTACGGACGGCAGCGTGAAGGGTACCCGAACAGTCGTTGGCGACAGCGAATCAAGCGAATTCTCCGTATTTCAAGCTCGTATTCGTGAGATAAAGAGAAAGAGAGGAAGATGAAGAGGTAGGTAGAGAGACCCGGGGATTTTTTTTTGCGGAACGACCACCGGGAGCCATTCATAAGCGTGCAGCCGGCGCAACAATGGCCGCAATGAGCGAGGAGCGTTAACTGGCCATGGTATTGTTGTTTCGAAGAGGTACTCGTGATAGGTAAACCCTGTCGATAGGGGATAGCAGAGGCCGTGGCGACCGCAGCAAAGCGTGTCGGTCCAAAAGTAAAAATATCAACAGAACAGATTCGATATCGGCGGGAATGATGATCGTTTAAACGAACGCGACGAACCGGTATTCAACGCGTTTGAAACCGGCCCGGTCCGCCGCGGCGCACGGCCCCCAGAAGTATTCCACTCCCGGAACCCGTGTGCAATGCGGTTTCGCCTTGTTTTCATTCCCATTTTTTCTCTTCTCTAGCCCTCTCGTCTCTCTCTTCCTTTTTTTTTTTTTTTTTTTTTTTGTACATTTTACACAGTCCGCTATTGATTTCGATCGATACACGCGTTTTGTCTCTGGGGCCGAGCACTGGTGTTTTTTCAGTCGGCCAAAAGCAAATCTTGCGTGCACCACGACCCAACGGCCATTTTCTTATTTGCTCAACCGTGGCCGAAGTGTTTGTAATCCACTTCGTTCATTTTCATCGGTGGTTCCCGGTTTTCCTCTCGGCGAAATTACTTTTTTTTTTTCTTTTTTAATACCAAAACCGCGTGACTGGGTAGTTAGACGACGTCGGTTGTTACAGTTTTGGGAAGATGACGAATTTGGTATATTTTTGTGGACTAGAGAGAGGGGGACTAGCTAGTGGTAGACTAATTGAAAACGAATTTTCATAACCATCAAGTCACTCGGTTCCGATTCGCGTTTTCACAGTGTTCAGCTATTCTCCATTCTCTCGGCAGTGCATCTTTAATGATAACGTGATAACCAAGTTAATTGGCAGTGTAAGATCACGTTCGTCCAAGGCAGCGATGGAGGCAGCGATACTTATAACGTGAACACGACACAAAGACCGGGGGCTTGTGCTCAGCAATGAGTTAATGCATTTTTCGCGGGGCTTATTAACGCGATGGCAGGTTGCGCCGCGCTGCGGCTATGGGGAAATTAATAGCCTTAACGAGAACACCGTTGTAATAGGTTAATTTCCTTTAAGTATCGCCGCCGAATGCGAGCGGCCTGAGATCTTTGTCGTAAAAGCGAGCAAATAACTGTCTTTAACGACGCTGAACGGTATTTTCCGTTCCCTAGATTGATCAACCCTCTCGATGATTTTATTCCGAGTCCTCCAGGATCGTTTGACTAATATTTGCAAATTAGTGGAATCGGCGGAAATAAAACGAGATAAATATTGATAGCATTATGAGGTTTAACAACTTCTGTTCGAAACCTTGATGATGAATTTGACATGATAACGAGGTGGTTAAATATTGATGTATGTACGCTGTGAAAATTTGATGGGCTACCATGTTTGCCAAGTGGAATGATCGGGAATTGAATAAAGAATCATCGGTTTATTTTGAAGCATCGTTTCGCGAGCACGTCGTGCGATTGAGATCGGAACAGGCACGTCAAAGACAGTTCGAAGAAAAATTCATACGTTCTTCGGGATAATAGATACTCTTGTGTCTGTCGTTTCATTTTATCGAGCACTACGCGTACTGCTCCGATTACGTTAGAAAGGTTGACAGTTCTATGTCTGGAACTAAAGATGATGCAGTTTAGCCCCAGGGACATGCCCAACCGGAATTTGACGTATGAAAGACACTTCTAACTGGAGTTACTTTTGCAGTTGATTTGGTCGTCTTTCCTGGCTTCCTGTCTGGTCAAAAATCGAAGGGAAAAGCTCTTCGACTGAACCGCTGACAACCGGAGCGGTCATGATTTTGCAACAAACTATCACTTCGAAATAAAAATTCCACTTTTCCTACATTCAGAAATTGGTCAAATAAATTCTCCATTTAATTCCAACTCTTCTGGAAATTCAGTTTCTATTGACAGGCGTTCAAAATTAATCTTGTCATTTTTATAAGGGAGCATGTACCAGTTACTTGTAAAGCTCGGCAGGTTTAGTGTTAAATGTACCATGCAATAATTATGCTTCACGAGTTTGTTACATGCGGAATACTTGTTTTTTGGTGGGAACAAGGCCGATGTTTTCAAAGAAACGCAAAGACGCCCTAATTCCGCAATACCGCGTGTAATGTAATTGACCCAGTTCCGGTTAAAAAAAAGAAGGCACAAAGAAACGTTTCATTGAAGCAAAAAGAAAAATAGAAACATTCATATACGAGCATCCTTCATCATTACTCGTGGCATATAAAATTCACGTTCTCATTCGCGGAATAATATGGACTATATGTTCCATTTAATTATCCCGTATGCGCAGTTTTAACAGCCGCCGGTGGCATAATTATAATTGAGTTTAACGAAACATATATATTTGCGAATTTTAATTATTTAAAGTATGCGCTCTCGTTGTTCTAAAAATATACACGGGAGCAACAACAACAGTATTCTATTGTTGATGGTGTAAAAATATATTCTCACATCCTAGAGCTTGTTCCGTGTAGTCCGATCTTCATTTCGTTTATTTAGGTATCCAATTTTCGTTTCAGTATGAAACGAAATAATGTTTTGACGAAAAATGCAAAGGTTGTTTACAACACTGCTGGTGAAACAGCATTTTGTGAAATAACAATGCTGAAAAAAAGAGATTTTCTACTATTCAAAGTGTATTCAACAAAATGTAAATACAAATTTTCCGGTTTGCTTTCAAACACGATTATTAATTTCAATAAACCCAATTCGAGAGAAATGTATGTCCATTCAGAGTCAATAAAATGAAAAAAATATATATATTTTCGTGTTCGTCGAGGTTTGTATGATAAACCATTTACCAAAATTCGATTCAGTACTCCATTTTTTGAAACAAACAATATTTAAACACTCTGAATATCATATTAAATATACAGCTAAAAATCGGGGAAATTGCCTCTATTCCGGATAAAGAAATATATTTTCCTGCTGCTCACGGTTCATCCAATAAAATCCGTATAGAAAGTTCTCATTCGGTTTGTTCGTTAGCTGGCAAAAAAAAAAATGGAATTTCGAGCGCTCGATTTTTTAAACGGACTACGTTCGGGGGGAAAAGTTGCTGTTAAAAAGCTGATAAATGAAACGAAACGAGGAATAAAAGGTGCGTCGATGGAGTCCCATTAGGGATTCGTCATCGCGCTCGGTCTATTCCGAACTGTTCTCTCCAACCATTATACCCCAGGCCGCGGTCGGGTAGAATATTTTCGTTTCAATATACGGGGGATACGGGCTCGCGAAGTTCGCGGAAACTTTCGGCGAGTTACTTCGCGGCAGCTCAAATTGAGAATACACGGCAAGATTCGACTGCGGGGAATTATGTAAATCCAAATATAACTGTACGCTCACCCCGAGACGGAATAACGGGAGACTTCCGTGAGCGGTAAAGAAAACGACGTTGCTCGGGGGCTAGCTGGTCACACCGATGGAAATTTCATCCGAAACCGTTGCTCCAGGTGTATTTCTTAATTAACCTGCACGAACGACGTCGACAACGTTCAAAATTCATCGAGGGAGAATTCCCGGTTCGCTCCTCTCGACGATCGAGAATCGCTCGATCGATTAGCTCAGCTGATCGTGAGAGCCAAGGGGAAATAACAGATTCACCGATCGCTTTATGTCTTTATCTCTCCAGCAATAAAATATAAGGAGCGTCGAGCGTCTTATCTATTCAGGCGACCGATTAAAATGGAATTTTAAACGAGACCGTGCTAATTGAACAAACAAAACGAGGAACAAGAGCCTCGCCGTCTCGTGGAAATGGGTGGAGCCTCTATTTTGATTCGGGCTCGAGCCACGTCGACGTGAAAGGCCTCGATTTCTTCAATAATCTTTATCAAAATCCCCGGGACGTATCGGGCACATTTTTCCGGAAGCATTTCAACCAAGGACCGGCTGTTCCAGGTAAAGTACGCGATGGAAAATCCTCTCGATGCACCGGTTTCCACGATACTGCAGTTTCCGGCGAAGAGAAATCTCGGGAAAAGCAATTTTTCAGTAAATAACATTTTCTGAAGTGCGAGAGTTTATAGATTTGTCGGAATACGTTGCTAAATAGTGTCGCTGTCAGGTAATTATTCCTTCAACTAATTTTGTAGACCCACAACAAATAATATAGATACCATATGGCTTCTGAATTTTGTAACCGAACTGGCAGAACGTTCCTAGAATCGCAACAACATTTTTATTTTTCATTTTTCCAGGACCACCGAAATTTCGCAAACGTATATTCGGTTCGTGGATGGTGTTACCGAAATGTTCGATCGATTGGGGCTTCCACCCGCCAATTTAGGTCTCTGGTTTCATCTATACACCATGATTTGCCGATGGAAAAAATGTTTTCTAGCTCTATTCGCAGTGTTTCAATGTCGATGGTCGGCTACAGTCTGTTCCTCGTAAAAAGAAAGTCGAGGCATGTACATACATCGGTGCTGATTATCGCTGTTCATTCGATGCCAAAAAATCCTGATTGGTGGCGTGGGAGCCGTACGAGGTAATATGAATTTCTCATTAAAAAATCATTCACAAAAATCGGGAAAAGATTCTCGACTTTGTGTCTCAACTGAAAGCCGGCTTTGGAAAACATGGGCTAATCATTTCCCAATCTATACATTCTACAACGCACACAAAAATGTGCATGCAACGTTTGCATTTAATAAAATCGTTCGTGGATTTTTCCGTGGATCGACAAAGAAGTGTCTGTTTCCGATCGATCGGATCAGCGTCGGAAGATCCGATGAACGGTATAGGAGGAAACAGTTAGGAACGCCGGAAGGTAGCGAGGCGCGGCCGTCTTGAAACCGAATGGGATAGGAAATTGCGGATCGGGAATTTCAAGCCGCCATATGAGATCCCGAGCCACTCTCGCGGTAATGTTCGCATGTTTAACGCGAGAGATCGACGAAATCGTCGACATCACGACAATTTCACGCGTCTTTTCGCCATCGCGTCCGCTTCTTCTCTTCCTCGCCCAGGGGGGGCCCGAGCTGCTGCGATTCCCTTCGATCGCGAACGTGACATCTTTCCTCGGAGCGTTAAATCGACAATATGCGGACGCGGGTATAATCGTGAAGAATGGCGCCATTGATTCAACCCTTGATGCAACGAATCCATCCGCTCGGAAGAGACGAAATTTTCGGAAATGCCATCCTTCAACTAAATCGACCGATCGGATCCCTCCTACATTTTTATATTTAATATTTCTCCCGTGGTTGTAAATTGCATCTAGGTGGACGTGCGTGTGTACATTCTTTTTGAGAATGCTGAACTTTATCGGTTAACTGTGTCAATTTTTTCGGTAGCGATTTCTCAGCCAAATTTCATCAAGACTGTTTTAATGCCGTTTCCGACGATGCGCAATTTTGCTGAACGCGTTCCAGGTCCACTCCGCCGTTCCAATTTTCAACAGCATTTTAGCTCGGCCGAATCTGAGCCCTTTATCCCTGTCGCCTAAAAACGATGACTGAAACGTAGTCGGCGGTTTCAAGAGAGAGAGAGAGAGAGAGAGAGCGAGAGAGAGAGAAAGAAAAGTCTTTTAAGGCTGGCAGCATTGTTCGATCAAGCATCACGATATATAGAACAGTTCCTAGTCAGGTCGAGCGATTTACCGAGGCATCTCGGCGCGAGCTTATGCTTAGAACACGTCGCTCGCGTCGCCTTGAAAACGTAGAACAGCGGTCTCTCTTCTCTCCGTTCGATCTTTTATCGTTGTGTTCCGGGCGAACGGGGGCGTATCTCGCTAACGATCTTGGACGCCATTCTCTTGCCTCCCTTTTATCGCTCCAGAAGACAGGAATCTAATGACCGGAAGAGACCGTGATCGAAGGCAAGACGCTCGGTCTGATTCTTATATTCAGCCTACTCCCCCGATTCTCGCCCGATCCTCGTGTTATCCGACGGTTCGAGAAAAAGTATCTCGCATTAAGGCACGCGGTCGTTAAATCGAAGGCTACCGAACCTGATGATGGCTGCCACGAATCTCTGACGAATTTCCTTCCTGGCCGTTCCGACACGGAAAAAATTTCCTAGTTTATCGTGATTTCTTTTTATCTGTTCGATTTTTATTGTCTCCTTTTCCTTTTTCACTCTATTCGTTGATGCATCTCTGTTCACTCTATTTCTCTATCTATCTATCTTCAAAGCGTGTATCCTATTTCACAGCAACTTCCAAGAAAGCTCCTCTTGTTTTTTTAAGGATATAACCTAGACATATCTAGATTTGTGTTGGCACTGTCGTCTCTCCTCTGACAAATATCCTCTGTGTCATTTCCCACAGTATCTGTCCACCTTGAAAGCCAACATTCTGCTAAAAACCTGTATCGTAGTTCATACCAACTTCCAAGAAAGCTCCTCCCGTTTTTTTAAGGATAGTCAAACCTAGACATACCTAGATTTGTGTTGGCGCTGTGGTCTCTCATCAGACAAATGTCCTCTGTGAATTTACCCACAGTATCTGTCCATCTTCAAAGCCAACATTCCCCTAAAAACCTGTATCCTATTTCACAGCAACTTCCAAGAAAGCTCTTCTCGTTTTTTAAGGATAGTCAAACGTAGACATATCTAGATTTGTGTTGGCACTGTCGTCTCCCCTCTGACAAATGTTCTCTGTGACATTACCCACAGTATCTATCCATCTTGAAAGTCAACATTCCCCTAAAAACCTGTATCCTATTTCGTACCAACTTCCAAGAAAGCTCCTCTTGTTTTTTAAGGATATAACCTAGACATATCTAGATTTGTATTTTGCGCTGTCGTCTCCCCTCTGACAAATGTCCTCTGTGACATTACCCACAGTATCTATCCATCTTGAAAGCCAACATTCCCCTAAAAACCTGTATCCTATTTCGTACCAACTTCCAAGAAAGCTCCTCTTGTTTTTTAAGGATATAACCTAGACATATCTAGATTTGTATTTTGCGCTGTGGTCTCTCATCTGACAAATGTCCTCTGTGACATTTCCCACAGTATCTGTCCATCTTGAAAGCCAACATTCCCCTAAAAACCTGTATCCTATTTCGTACCAACTTCCAAGAAAGCTCCTCTTGTTTTTTAAGGATATAACCTAGACATATCTAGATTTGTATTTTGCGCTGTGGTCTCTCATCTGACAAATGTCCTCTGTGACATTTCCCACAGTATCTGTCCATCTTGAAAGCCAACATTTCCCTAAAAACCTGTATCCTATTTCACAGCAACTTCCAAGAAAGCTTTTCTCGTTTTTTTAAGGATAGTCAAACGTAGACATATCTAGATTTGTGTTGGCACTGTCGTCTCCCCACTGACAAATATCCTCTTTGACATTACCAACAGTATCTGTTCATCTTGAAAGCCAACATTCCCCTAAAAACCTGTATCCTATTTCACAGCAACTCCCAAGAAAGCTCTTCTCGTTTTTTTAAGGATAGTCAAACCTAGACATATCTAGATTTGTGTTGGCACTGTCGTCTCCCCTCTGACAAATATCCTCTGTGACATTACCCACAGTATCTGTTCATCTTGAAAGCCAACATTCCCCTAAAAACCTGTATCCTATTCCACAGCAACCTCCAAGAAAGCTCGTCCCGGTTTTTAAGGACACCGTCGAGACGAAATCTGTCGCGAAACGCAAGACGCAGCAAAATCGCGAGGAATAGCTAGGCTTAGTTGGTAACGATCGTCGTTCCCTGATACCCGTTGGAATATCCTCGTTGCCCAAGTAAACCGTAACAAGAAGAGAGAACCGGTTACGTCAATTTGTCAGAGGTTTTCCACGGCAGCGTCCGTGGCAGAAGAAGAAAATCGAACGCGACAAGAAAATTGCCGTGATACAAGTGTCCGAGAGGGGGTTGAACTGGCCGACTCGCTCTCTCTTCCGTAATGGACACGGACCGGTCGTATTCGCGCGTAATGTTCCCGTCAAATCCTTGTTTTCCGTTTCGTTTACCGGAAATTGATTTTCGATCTCGCATTCTGAAAGTGACACGCAGCTCGAGCCATCGCTCGTCTCCGGGTCCGTCTCTCGAAGGAAATTGTCTGCCATGCGCCCCGGAGCTATACCGTTTTATCTCCTTGCGCCTCGTGCGAGAGTTAACTTGCGCGCCTTCGACCTGCGGGAATTACCTCATTCGAGGAACGACGAGAAAACAACCTTCTCCTGATCGCGAATCCCCCTGAAGAAAATTTCAGATCGCTCGGGATTTTAAATTAAATCGGGTGAACGGAGCTGCTGTGCCGCACCGATGCCCGGTGTTCCATCGCGTAGGAACCAAAAACGTGGATTTCTTAAGGTTAATTTATGGTTCGTTCGTGCCTAAAGACCGTCATGGAAAATCAAGCAAAACAAGAGTCATTCGGCGACCAGTCGGGGCATCTGCTCAATGTTTGGTTTTTTATACATCTTTGGGGACAACGTGCCATAAATCGCGTCCCTTGGAAGGATGACCCGCGACCGTTAACCGTACCGTGTCAAATTACTAAGACGCGTCGTCGACCGAGTCAGGTATCGCTCCACTCTTCCTTCCCAAAGCCTCCCTCAGAGCTACGGGAAGGAGGTCCTAACAGTCAAAAGTGTACTGATTGGGAAATGCAACTTTCTGCAGGAACCAATCAGTGCGTCTTCTTTATTCATAGAGAAGTCCAACTAGCATCGCGTTAGGACTGGAAGTCGAGCTCACACAGTTGAGTTTTACACTCGAACGCCGTGACACTCTCCAGTCCTCGGGTAGACAAGTACAACGCACAGCCGTTGTCTTGTCAGTCATTCGCGTTACCTTCAAACTCGACTTACGGCAGTCAATTGTCCAGCGATCAGGACACGCGTCAAACCGGGATCGCATCTTACATTAGATCCGCGAGCATCAGTTTTATTGTGTCGATTCAATCCGGATTAGGATTATTCAAATCTGCGCGCGTATAAGGCAGGACCTGCTAGATCAGCCTCACTGATGAGTCCACTAGCAGGTCCGGGACGAAACGCTTCTTTTAACGCAATCTATTGTCACGCGAATCAATTATTGTCTTTTGCATCTTTCATCTTATCGAATCACTTGAACTACTGGCCCAATATTAATTTGGCGGGTCCAGATCCGAAAAGGTTGCGAACCCACAAATCGCAACTAAACACCCGGGATAACGCGCAACTGACACTGAAATTATCGGGCATTGTTAAACATTTATCCCTGTGCACACAGAACCATTTTCACTCGAAAGCCAAACATTTATTTCAAGACATCATCTCGATGAAATTTATAAATCCACTCTGCCGAATCGTTTTCCACAGCAACCGCGAGCCCGGTCAGTTGGATTATTTATTATAAAAATGTACGAACGTGAAAGCGTCACGAGCAAACACTTTCCCGAGGCACAATGGCATCGCGGGACCGAAACGAACGGGTTCGAAGCTTGAAAGATTTCCAGAGAGTCCCGAGCTTCGAGGGGACGGTCTCATCCACTCATCCGAGGTTCGAGTCAGTCGCAAGCCGGCCATTTTTACGAAATCAAATCGCTCTCGGTGTCCCCCCTTTCACCTTCACCTTTCACGGGCTTGCACCTCCCGCCGGTAGTCGCATTAAATTGAGCGCGAGCGAACAAATGGCAGAATGGAACGGTGAATCGTGAGGCAAAGTCGCCGGGGCGGCTAAAGTAAATAGATAAAGGACCAGCCGAGATCGTAGATGGTATCTGGGAAAAGCGGCCGATCGGTCTTCGTCTCTACACTGTCTTGTCTTTCTTCCTCTTTCTCTTCGAACTTCCCTAAGGTTACATAATGTGCACGCGACGAGCCTGGGGCACATAGGTATCGCGTATGACGCGGGCTCATGTAGGACGCTGTCGAGTAACTGCTGAAGTAATCGTTCCAAGTGATTCGGAATCCCCGAAGTATCTTCAGGGAGAACTCCGAGGCTCCGCGTCGATCCGCCAACCCATTCGGTCCTTATGCCATTCTACGGTTTAAGCGCGCCCTGGGCACATCTATTTGCATGGATTTACATCCCTGGTAATCTGGCCGAGGTTTTCCCCCGAAAAAACTTTTCTTCTTAGCATTCGCTTTCTTTCGACTAGGCAGCATCGAATTTTTGTACGCACGGATTTACTAATTTTGTCCTCTGTCGCGGGTGCTGGATTGTTCGGGGTTCAATTTAAGGGTAGTTACCTTCATTTTTGTGTATTTCTGAATTATTTTCAAATGGGATAGATGATAAATTTTTACCACTCGATTACCAGAATGCTCACACTTGTATAGTCCGATATTCTATACAAGACAATGTATTGAAATTATCGGTATTTGAAGATATTAAACATAGAATCGTTCAGGAAGAAGTACATAGTCGATATTTCCCGTTTAAATTGTTTAATGGAATCTCGGAACGAATCTTGAATGAGTGGTCTGAATAAATTGAACTTTCTACCGGCACGTGAATTAAAACGAGAGATTAATTCGTTATTAGTAGCTCGTGGAAGGTAATCCCGGTGTCCAAATGAGAGGGAAGATAATTAATACAGCCGATCCGAAACCGTGTGTTGCGAACGTCACGGTTTAAGCCGTTATGACAGTTCTAATAAAGTTTAAACGAGCCGATGAAGCGCCGAAAGAGGACTACGGAAGTTTTGATCGATCTACTATCGTATTCTAATAATTGCGAATAATTTCAACCACCAAAAATAAAACAGAGAATGTGGAAGCATCGATAATTAAGTAAGATCGTAATTATTCAAAATCGTTTATATAAGCTCCGATGAAGTCCGACACCTGGATGAAGCGTTGATAAAGGAAATTGGAAATAATTAACTGGAGGTTGTGAGGTTGATCTCGAATAGCTTTCTAACGATTATTGACAATTATCACATCGAAGGTAAACCGGAAAACGTCGCGAAACCATTCAGATCTGTCGATTCAGTTTCTCATTGTTTCGTGCGTTGCCGATCGAAATCACTAATATAAATCAGAATGAAAATGAAGGCGAATCGCCAATGAATATCTAACAATTAAAACGAATTATCGACGTCGTGGCTAGACTGGAAAACTGTCGAATCTTGAAATCCCTGTTGAACATCTGGATTTTCGCGTTTCCGGCGTGTTGCAGCCGTGGAATGCGCCGATCGGAAATACGGGTTCATCGAACTCGGTGAACCGTTCGTCGAAAAACCGAACTCGCCGGCCAATAAAAATTTACGAGGAATCGGCGATAACTCGGCTACTCTCGTAAATGCGAACACGGTTTTCGAGCGTTAAACGAAGGCTCCGCGGGATATTTTTTTACGCGAGCCGCGTGTCTGACGTCGTCGGATAACTAATGCGAGCGTTTCCTTTTGTTGCTGTTGTTTTTCGACCGATTCAATTTCGACCGAGTCGTAAAACAAACGAGATTGATTTTTGACCGTTTCGAAATTACAGCGAGTCTGCGGGCGCAACGCATCGCTGAAAAATAAAACAGCATCGCCGTTACCGCAAAACTGCATCATCGGTGTAACAATGAACAATACTTCGCGCGGCGCCACGACCGCGGCTAAAATATTTAGTAGACCGTGTTCGAAACTTCATTTAACGGCAAATGAAATTTAAATAATGATCGGGCACGCGCGTTATTGAATTTGATATCGGCAACGTGTCTCCCTTTTTCCTCGCCAGGAATACATTTCTTTTTTCACGCAAATATTGACTGCATCGATTTTGCAATCAGGCGATTGTTTGCATTCAATTATTACGCGATTCACGGAAAAATACGACTGTCCGTGCTGCCGTGTTAATGCAAATACGAGTACAATAATCATTACTTTAAATTTTTTCATTGTCGGCTACATTTCAATTGATTAATTAGGAGAAAATTATGCTAGCTAAGATTAGATCGTTAGACGATCCTGTTTGGACAACGAGAAAAGACAAACCTCCTACTTAACCCAGACTAACTTTCTCATTTACTTTCTTCACACTTTCGTTCTGAAATTAGCTAAACAGTGATAGTTTTTATTATAAATAGTAAAACCAACCAGTCTTGTATCAAATCTTATCATGTATTTTTAGTCAAGGTCTGTCCCGTACTTTCTACACAACGTACAATAAAATATATACAGTGACAGACCAAAGTACTTCTATCCATCCAAGTTTAATAATTTCAATAAATCGTAAATAATCTTCCTCGCAAATATACTAAAATTATTGTTGAAAGAAGAAACACATATTCATTTAACTTCCGTTTCCCAGGAAATATGTATTTCCCATGATGATCTGCAGCCTAACTATCAAATATTTTGTAGCTAGAAAAATATGAAAAATGAAGACGGAAAACACTTCCGACCCAAGCTAATAGCAGTCTTAGTAAACCGCGTCCAGACATCTTTCAATCAACTATTCACGGAAACCAGCAAACTCCGATGCCGCGGAACCCGTCGAAGCTGGCAAGTATCGGAACTCTACATAAAACCTGTTTACAACCTGCTGCACGCGTTCGATACCCCATATCGGCGAAGTATCCATAAATTTAATAAGCAACAAAATTCGAGGGGTCGATAAACATGAAATTAATATCCGTATTATTCCTTTCCCGGGACGGTTCCCCTCTCGTTCTCTTTTCTTCCCCTTAATACACTGGCAGCGGCGGGTCGGCATCGATTTTAATTAAGCCGGTTCGATACTGTTCGCCGGGCAAAACTTTTCAGACTCGAGATTAGCTGTCTGCTCTCGTATGATTGTTCGCGCGAGGATTCATCCCGGAAGAGCGAGGGGACGCCGCTCGCCTAAGCGGAAACAGGATTGTTCGTTGGCGAGTAGTATCTTTCGATGTCGTCGGTTCAACGGCTCGCAGGATCGCGTCCTGGTAATTCCCGTCCCATGGGAATCGCGAAAATCAGACGCGACTAGAATGCAGAATTCTTGTCTCTGTCGGTGGTTTAGCCGCCCGGATGGATTTAGTTGAATACGTGCGGCTCGCAGACGTGTCAAACCTAGCCGAACAACAAGTGTGGTAGGGTGCTTAATTCAAGGTCGACTTGCATGGGTACGAAAACTCGTAATGCAACCTGGTTGGTCTCCGGAATTTCTTAATTTTTATTGTCAGTCATTGAAGATGATTTAAGAAGCTTCTACGAAGAGTATCTACAAGGTCATTAACAACTTTACCTACCGGAAGTCTATTAATAGGATTTTCAATAATTGTGCTGTACCAAAAGAAAGCATAGATATTTTCATTTCCATTGCAATCTTAAATGAAACTATTAAATGACGTTATTGAGGGTGAATTGTTAGTTCACAATGAAAATTGCTGTTGCTATTGAAGGTTCCATCAAAAAGTGTTTAGTCATAGATTTTTCAAACTGATGCGATAATCACCGGTCGGTAATGTGTTAA
Source organism: Lasioglossum morio (assembly GCA_916610235.2). Taxonomy (NCBI): domain Eukaryota; kingdom Metazoa; phylum Arthropoda; class Insecta; order Hymenoptera; family Halictidae; genus Lasioglossum; species Lasioglossum morio. The sequence goes on along the minus strand of OU744330.1, from coordinate 6,137,415 downwards.
GAGGACGATGTCAATAGGAATTTTATAGCAACCTGCTAAGTTGCTACGAATTGGGAGACTACATGAATCGCAAAGAATAACAATTGTTCAAATAAATGTTCATGCACACTCGTTTCTGTAATTCACACTACCAAATTCATACATTTTTACCTCTCACTCGTTATATTCTTTCTCATTCTCACCACACATATCCACACGTTCATCCCCCTTGTTTCTATTGAATGCATACTTATATCTCGTTTACAATAAAAACAATGACTCTCATAATTGATTTTCATGCATTACAAGCACACGCATTATCTAAGAATGTAAATAAAATTATTCTTGTGATTTGTACAAGGGAACATGTATGTACCAGTTACTTTTACGGCTCGGTAGGTTTAGCGTTAATCGGCAGTGGCACAGTTTCCGCGCAGACTTTTGAAGATCACTGCTCCGCGGAGCATAGTTACCCGGTTATGCTATTTCACCTTGAAGCCCGCGATAAAAGTGCGTCGTCGATTAGAGAGGTGGTTGCGCAACCGTTGAAATATCTCGGGCCAGAAAGTGGACCCGCTTGCTTGCTCGTGCGTACAACCAAAGCGAGTGCGCGATTAAATAGAGCGTGTCCCAGCTCTCTCGAGTATGTTTTGCGTTGGCCGGTTGTGTCCGGCGATCTTTAACTCGGTAAAACACGCGTGTGATTTGCGGGACCGATATATAATATCGGACCATACCGCGAAGTTTGATAAAGCTCGGGCGATCGGTTGCAAAAACCAGGACGCGAAAAATGGGAACACGCGAAAAGCAGAGAAACTAGAGGGGGGGGGGAGAAGCATGTGTGTACGCAACAGGGACCACTTTTATTTCTGCGGCGGATGTCCCCGAGCAATACTTGTCTTTTAGCGGCGCGATTTGCTTGCATCAAAAACCAATTTCAAACCGTCGCGCGTCGTTTTCGCTCAGAGTTTCGTTTTTTTTTTCTCGAACCGTTCGAGAACCGTGAAAGGACGCCGTTATTACTGTTTCGCGAATCGGAAAAAAAGTAGCTAATTAGCCACGCTTGAATTCAATTCTTTTCTTCGTTTTTCTTCGTCTTCGCCCGAGAGTATTCTCGATTACGAACGTAGAAAGTCAACATTATATAAAGAACCCCGCACTAATCATATGGGAAATCTATCGCGGTAAAATCAGTTGGATTTTTCACATGTTGTAGCTTATGATCTACTGAAGAAAAGATGTAATGGGCACGAAGATCAATAATGCACATATATCGAGTTATAAATCTCGGAAAGTATTTATTTTTTGGAAAAATGTTTGAAGCAAAAATAGTAGGGTTTTACAAAATCTGTTAGGTGGTGTCATTATTTTTGAATTTTGAATGAGCTTGACAAGGTCTGTGAGCAGAAATCTTTCACAAAAATCCTTGCGTGTCACAGCAGAGATAAGGACTCCACGGTTTGTCACTCCCGTAGTATTTTTTCATTCCAAACGTATAAAGTAACTAGAGGGGGGTTGTTGCTCGCTCGCTTCGCGAGCTTCGCAGGTGGGGGAGTTGTAGCTCGCATTGCGACCCCACGAGAGGGTTAGTGGTACGGATGTTGTTTGGTGTGTGACTCTCCACGAGCCACACAAAGAACTTCCCGACTCGTTAGTTGTAGTATATTAGTATCATTATTTATTTAGTGCACGATTTAAGATGATTATATGTTTTCAGGGAATTTCAATAGTTTTCTACTTATCAAAATGTTTGCTATATGGCGTCGCATTAGTTGCATAATTGGAAAAAAGCAATTTAAAAAGAAAAAAAAAATTTTTTTTTAATTAAAAAAAATTTTAAAAAAAATTTTTTTTTAAGTATGTCTAAATATATATATAGTTACGTTTGCTTCTTCGGTGGATACGCCTTTCGTATAAATTGCAATGTTGAATCAACTCCTTTCGAAAAAAACGAAAAAACTAAAAAACTACTTGACCAAAATGGACCAAAATCTAATCAGCTCTAAGTTACAGCGGGGCACATCGATTGCATCATTCATCGTTCTGATCGCGTTGTTACTTTTTCAGAAAACGTTTACGAAAAATTTGATACCATAGAAACAGACATACGCACACACACACACACACACACACACACACACACATACTAACAATTTGATAAAAATAGTCTAAAATGACTCCAATGACCATGAAACGTGAAGATCTGCAAAAAATTCGATTTTCGATTTTCGGGGTAATTACAATAACTTCCCTATAAATCGGGAAGTTAAATATACTTCCCAAGATTTGAGTATTTGGCAGCTCAAATTTCTCATGTTTGACTGAAATAATAAGCTACTACATATGAAAAATCCAACTGATTTTACCGGAATAGATTTTCCATATGATTAGTGCGGGGTTCTTCGTGATACTGTGCTTCCTCGATTATCTTCCTCTAATTGTCTTCCTGGAAGCTTCTGAAAACCGTCTTCAATAATTTGAAATAAAAATTTGAAAATTCTATGACGTTCATCATGATTGAACATATTGAAACTACGCTCTTTTATTGGAAGAATTATTAATCGACTTAAAAGGGAAATACAAGCCAACTTTTTTTTATTGGAACAGTTCATAGTTCGTTGTTCATAGATCGGAAGGAATGGATCAGTTATATTGAAATCTCTAGTGAGTTATATTGTATCGCGCGCTCGAATATCAATTAATTTGTACAATAATTTAGCAATAGAAGCACTTTTTAATTATTTTAAAGTGTCAAATTCGAAATTGGTCATTTTCAGTTATCCGCGAGTTCCAGTATTAATTGAATCTAAATTTGACCAATAACTGCAACATCGACACGGAATCATATTCTTCGTTAAAATTCGTCAGAATGAGAGTCTCGTATATTATACGGATTTCCCGAATGTTCGAGCTTGCGCGATTGTATTCGATATTGATGGAAAGCGAACACTATGGAAGAATCATTGGCGCAAGCAAAAAAAGAAAAACTACAGTACAATGATCATAAAAAGTATTCGGAGATGTCGAAATGAAATAAAATCATTTTTATTTCTTCAGTAATTGAAAAATCAAAAATCGGAAACCGGTCATTTTGACCGGTGGTGGTAGGCTTAGTGGTACACAAGGAAAGAAGAAGAAGAAGGAGTAAATAAAATGTTCAAGTCAGATTTTTGGCCGCACTTTCTCGAATAAATATCGACCGGTGCTCGGCGTTCAGTGGCAAAGGACTCGCGCCGTGGAGTCCTGTAGAGTCCTGGAAACGCTTGCAATTTTGTTCGTACACGATTTCGGGCGAGGCTGCGCGCGTCTCTCTGATTTATGAGACCTCCGACTGCGTCGCACGGGAAACGGATCAAAGTGGAGTTTGTTCAGTGGATATGCGAGCGTTTTTGCAACACAGGATTTTCCCGTTTTGCGTTAGGGGAAAATTTGGATCGGGAGCCGTGGCCGTCGAGATGTCATAGCGACGGCCTGTTTGATCCTTCTCTCATCAGTCCATCTCTTTCTCTCTCGCTGTGTGTCCACGAGAGAAAAAAGCAGAAGAGAGAGAGAGAGGGAGGGATAGACAGAAAAAGAGAAAACACAGCACTCGGATGAATGTTCTTTCGACTTATCAAAGGCAACGCGCGAGCGCCGTCGCGCGGCACCGAATAATGGAAGAATACCGATTTAACTTGTTTTTAATTAAATTCACCGAATACACATCCGCGAGGCTACCAGGTCGGCTTTTTTTCCGTTTCTCGTTCGGGGGACACAGACGAGTAATTAATTACTCGCGATGCGCTCGGTGCGGCGTTTCGCGCGCCGTCGCGGATGTATAATGTAACTGTTCTTTTGGAAGTCGCGGGTTTACACTTTTACGTACGCCACGCTGCCAGTGGCGGTATGTGTGTGTGTGTGTTTCGCTTTCCGCGAGGTGTTCACTGTAATTAGAGTTGATGCGGCGTCGTTAGTCGACGATCTATATGGATTACGGCTTCGGGCTGTTTACTGCGGGATCCGTGCTCTTTTGACCGGAGATCCAGCCGCCAGCGAGCGGAAAGGCTCCTTTTCCCGCGGATTAGCCGACTTTTATTTAAATTCATATTGTCAAGTCGACAAAAGAACTGAGACGGATGGCTCAGCTGTGGAAACTCTAATATGTACATAGAAGCTGCTCCTTCTTAGCGGATTCGACGATCCTTGCTTCACGTAATAATATTGAGCAGAAAGAAAAATTATTCGAACTCTTGCGGTAAAAGTGGCATAAGTCAAAAAACCTGATTCTTCGAGAAATTACATTTTTTTCACGTTCCTATCAGTGTATGCTTAAACGTGCAATGTTCTATTATGTCAAAAACAGTTTCTCGCTGTTTCTGATAAACGTAATTTTTTACTTGTGTCACTTTTAGCGCAAGGGTTCGTTATGTTTAGATGAAATATTTCACTGGAACTAATTTTTATAAGAGTATCGTGTGTACCACTTATAAAAAATGTATTGGAAATGATAAAGTGTAAGGAATTGACACGGAATTGATACTCGACACGACGTGATGTTTCGTCAGTCGCTCGTAGAGAGAACTGTCGTTTTTATTTTAACAAAATCATAACGTAGAACATACATGTTATAAAACATTAACGCGACGTAAATCAATAAAAACATTTATAACATATAAATCAATAAAAACTAACAATATTCAGCCATATGACATGCATACGTATATCATTCTTACAAAAGCATACTAAAAAAATAAAGCAACGGAAAAGCCTATAGAATTCCATGAAACTTGTGTTTCATCTCGAAATATTTCATAACGAACGCCTAAAGGGCAGAGTACTGCCAGCAGTAGAAAAAGTACGGTAAGAAGACAAATTTAATTAGTGTATGGACTTTCGCAATACAAATAAGGGATTCTTGTTAGCTGTCTAAATGAACTCTCTATAAGCCAAGGGGGTCGTTCGCTGCAGAACAGTTTGAAACTGAGGCAACTATGTGGGAGAATTTCTTCCAGCTCATTGAGCAGAAGGTTTCGCTATTGCGAAAATTTTCACGGAGAATTCGGTTTCTGTAATATTAACCCGTTAAGAACCACCGCCCCTCGAGAGTGTGATTCAAGCCCCGCTAGACTTGTAGAACAGAGACCAAAAACGAGTCTGGTCCGAACGGTGGCTGGATTACAATTATATAAATGAAAATGTAAATTTTACTAGAAATTTATTCAACTTTCTGGATGTTAATATCTGCACTGATTTTAATTTTAGAATAGTTGTGGGTTAAAGATCGCTAATGAAAACTTTACGGTAAGAAAGTGAAGAGAAAGATCTCTATTCATTTGTTAGTTAGAATAAGGGTATTATCATCCAGTGAATCGCGTATAGATAAAACTCGCGAGAACCTGACGACAGTTCTCTCCATTTCTGGATCAAGAGAATAAATAATTGGAGATCTAAAAATTACCTCATAAAATTTCCCCAAAGGCCGATAAAAAGGTACCGAATAGAGAAAAATAGGATAAGCCCCAGCCGAAAATATAAATTCGCTGCGGTAAGGTGCAACGTTCCCCGGTATATCCGTGCGGAATAAATTTCCGAATGGAGTGTCTTCGGCAATTATAGCTCCTCGGTGAGGGCCGGCATATTTCCATAAATTTTTCCAGCTAAATAAATACGTCAGCCTTCGGTAAGTAAATTTATGAATCGGCGTGGGCGAGCTTGCACAGTCCGTAAATCCCTCTGGCAGCCTCTGTCGTCATAGTTTTTCCTGGTCGAGCAAAAACCATTGATTACACTTGTCCCGTAAGCTGCTTTCTCTCTCTCTCTCTCCCTCTTTCCCTGGTCACGAAGGGGTTGAAGGGAGTAAAAATTCCGGGGGAAAGGGTGGAGTAGGGTGCGTGAAAACGAATTTTCGCCGCGCAACTGAACAGCAGAAAATCCGTTGGTGCGGCGCAGCTGCCGATTAGCGGGTTCGCGGCCGACTTTTGTCCCGAAAATATCAATTAAACCGCATTGACCGATGACCCGGGCTTGGCAACCTGTACCCGCTGTAGCCGCTGCTGCCGTACCCGGTTTATATGTATCGTTCCGTCGATTCGAGTGCCACCGTCACAAAGAAAACCGATCATTGCGGCCGCCGTTGATAGAAATATCCGCTGTGAAGTATCGTCGCGAAACAACCTCGCCGCATTATTGTTCTCCCGCGAGTATTGTCGACGGTCGAACAATCACCGACCAGCCCTTCGCAATTACCAATTCACAGCCCCCGCTGTCGGCCGCCCAAAAATTTCCACAAAATCCCAGTACTTTAAAACGCGATTATAAAAAAATCTCACAAATTCTCAGATAAAGTTCGACCAGAGTTTCGAATTTTTCGTTGCGCAAGACAGAGCGCGTCGCTGATTAATTACATCGAATCGATCTATACGCGAGTAACGATCTCCGTGCATTTTGCGTGGGTGGTTCGGGGGTCGGCTCGAACGGGGAGGAAACTCGTTGATAGTTAAGTTAAAATCATCGTTACGGAAGGGTGAATAATTAAATTTGTCCTTGGCAGTTTACCGAACCGTTCGATCCTAATTAAAGAGCACTCCGCGGACGAAGAAACGAAAGAAGTTGCCGCGCGCGGGGTCCACCCCCGAAGCGCGCCCCCGCGACCGTGACAGACGGAGAGGGAGAGTCGTAAGAAGTTCCAGATAGTCGGAAAATGGTCGTAACTTTCTTGCGAATTCCTTGCGCTTTGTGGCCGAGGGATCCGCGGACGCATGAAAATTCTTCGGGGGAAAATGAAATCTCGTTCCTCGCAACCCCTTTTCATCCAGCCCCGCGACGAAACCGTCGACGACGATGACGACGACGATGCTATTCTCCCCTTTCGAGCAGGTTCCGCGGCGACAATCGCCGGTATATTTCTTTCCAGGCATTGGGCTGAAATTTTAATTGCTGTCGGATTGATGGAAATACCTGAATTGTTTACGACGGACGTTCGCGGACAATTAAACCGCAAGCTCGGCGAACGAACCGTTCACTCCCGACCGAGGAACGTTTTATGCATTGTTTATTTTAATTGTGCCGGCTGTGCGTGCCACGGATACGATCTCGTGTGCGTGAGTCGGGGGACGAACGTTGTAAGAACGTCTTTGTCAGGAAGAACTTGGGGTGGCTGGACGTGGTATGGAGTTTGTTGAACGAAGAACGTTTCGTTGTGTTGATGGGTCTCGGTATTGTTTGTTATGCACCGGCTTGGAAATGTAATGTGTGCGATTCTTTAGATTTTGTCATTGTGGGAGATGGTGATTGAGAAATTGAGTAATATGGGATTCTATACCTGATATCGCTCGTGCACGACAAAAACCTTACAAATAAAAAATACAAATACAGGAGGGGCCTTTAAAATCCTTTGATAATTTCACTAGCTGTGGCTACTGGTAGAAACAAGTGAAACTCGTCACGATTTTATACGTTAATGGACGCAGCGTTTTGTTATTCCAGCGCCTTTTATACTCGAATGATACTCGAAGACGCAAACTTATGCATCCAGAGGCAGAGAGCTACGACGAATGGGGCATCGCAAAACGCTGAATCTAGGCGTGCAAAGTTGATTACATCTTTAGAGAGATTCAGACATCTCTGGCGAGTATTTTATTGGAATAAAAGGAAAATAGAAAAATGCTGAATTGCTCCGTGAACATCAAACACACATCTACCCAAGCATTCTACTTACATTCCATGAACATTTTATCAATATACTGGTTGTTAATTCGAAGCGAAGATCAGTTGCGAATCAGAAATGTTACAAACGGCCCCGGCAGCATTTCATGAATTTTGTTCGCTCGACGTGGCAGGAGACATTTAAATCTCTAGATAGGATGGATCTTGCGGATATGTATACCGTGTGAACGTAGGTACGATTAAATCGGGTGTGAAATATCCTTACATACGATCGGTTGGTACGGCGATCAGAAATATGTGGAGGAAAATCTAGGATCCCGAAGGAGACGGTGAATTTCCACGAAGAAACGGCGCTATGGAAATTCCAAAGGAATTAATTCGCCTTCCGGATGTGCGAGAATACACGGGTTTCCAATCTCGGCGACGATCCTAAAACTTGCTGTTTACGCGAGTCGTTCCTCTTTCCGTTCGTTTTTCGTCCTTTTTAAACCATTCCTGGAGCTATAACTAGAACCAGGGCCCGGGAGTACCCACCTACAGTGAATCGCGTCCGGGTATTCGTATCTGTTCGATCGGTGACTGAACGTGCCTCGCAGGCGATATCAATTTTATCGACAAATGACAGTTTAGGCTGACGGGAAACCCAATACGAGGAAATTCTTCTGCGAAACTCGCGTCGTGGATATATATTCCCATTTATTTCATCTTTAAATTCTCTTCGTCTCATTTCTCGTGTATTTATTTTTATGTCTCGCCGTTTGTACACAATACTAGCCGTTTTCGCAATATCTTCTAACCCTCGAGAAGATTACATCGGAGCTTCTTAACCCCTTACCGTATCTTTTCTTCTACAATTACAGTGATTAGAACGTCGTTATGCAGAAACACGTCGTAGAAGGGAAAAGAAAATGTATATTTTTTGTGTGGCTATATATATTTTACTGCTTAAATATTGATCACAAATGAATCAAATTTTATTTCGTCTAAAACGAAACGCGTAACATTCGTATTTGTTAGACTTTGTTAAAGAGTCTGGCTCGTCAAAGTACGGCATGGGGTTGATCATTATTTCGTTTGTTATTTCTCGATTTTGCAAAATTCTAGGTGAAAGGATTGAAAGGAGTGAAGGCTAGCGCGACCAGCATCAGGTCCGCCTACGTGGGCTCGATCCATCATCGCCTAGCGCGGCTGTATTGCAGCCCCTCCGGGCAATGCTATGAAAACGAATTTAATTAGGAGAGTAGCTGGACCGTTGTCCGAGAGTTCTTGGGACACGAGCCACCTATTAAATTTTGCGCCCCGAAAATCCGAACCCTCTGCAACCCCTTCTCCATTTTCCCGGAGAAGGTCTCTGGAGCGTCCGCGAGCACGAAGGTGCCCGCGGGAAATCTTCCGTCGTCTCAATGGTTGAATACGAGCCGGCCATGCGACGGACGCAACGAGATCACAAGAGCCGGAGACCAGAGATTGCTTCATTAGCTGAAACGCGTAATTGCGCCCTCCTCCTATTTGTCCATAAGCTTATCGCCGGCTAAATGTTTGCGCAAAGGACACCCGTAATTCGTTCGCCAGGCTCGAGCAACCAGCCCCCAGTCCGTGGCAAAAACTAATTTCCCGGCTGGGGATCGACTCCGCCACGAAAAAAGTGCAATATCGCATCACTGCGTCATTGCATTATTAAATTAATGGTGGAACGCAATGTTTGCGATTTTTTCAGCATTCAGGCTCCGTGATTTTTGTGCAGCGTTCTTTAATCGTCGATGTGAATTTTGTAAATAAATGGTTATTTTTCATACGCTGATAACGCACCATGATTTAATGTACGAGGATGTTTCTATATTGTCGAATGTCTGCTCCATTCTTTTCTTCGGGAAACCTAGAGTGCACAAAGGTTCCAAGTATATTTATAAATAGCCTGCATTTACGTCGAAGTGAACAAACTCGGTCAAGTGAACTGGAACGAAACAGTCCCGGCGTCAGGCCACTCTAAACAAATCACGTTGGAAGGCAAATCCTTTATTGTTTCAGTACTAGTTAGTCGACTTGCAACTTTTGACACGCGAGCTCCACAATCGAAGTTGTAACTGTGACATAACTGGAATCCATATTCGGCGAGTGCGACGCTCGTTTTGCGCTGTATAGTTAGCAGTTCTCCTATTAGCAGGCTCCGTTACGATAATCGTGTTAACAAGAGAAAACAATTTTTCATGTTTGTAAACGCATTAGAACGATGCCTGTAACAAGTTTTGCGACTGCGAAAACGGTGCTCGTGTTTGCTCGATTCGGGAAGACTCTGTGAAGTACTAACTTCGTGACATTATAAATCTGAAACGACTACTGCATCATATCTTTTTATTATTTTTATTTGAAACTTAAAAAAAAAGATTTTTGGACAGATCCCGATACCGTTTAAAATTGTAAGGTTCAATTAAAAATGGAAAATCCGAAGAATCCACCTCCAAGATTGCTCAACGAACAAGTCAAATATTTTTCTAAAGAATACTAGAACGGTATGCATAGTTGCATTAGAACGAATACTGTAATAAGTTATGCTACTTCTAAAACGGTGTCCGTGTTTGCTGGTTTCGGGAAGACTCGGCGAAGTATGCTAACTTCGTAACATTCTAAATCTGAATCGACTACTGCATCGTATCAATTTATTATTTTTATTTGAAACCTTAAAAAAAGATTTTTGGACAGATCCCGATACCGTTCAAAATTGTAGGGTTCAATTAAAAGTGGAAAATCCGAAGAATCCACCTCCAAGATTGCTCAACGAACAAGTTAAATATTTTTCTAAAGAATACTAGAACGGTGTGCATAGTTGCATTAGAACGAATACTGTAATAAGTTATGCTACTTCTAAAACGGTGTCTGTGTTTGCTGGTTTCGGGAAGACTCGGCAAAGTATACTAACTTCGTAACATTCTAAATCTGAATCGACTTCTGCATCATATCAATTTATTAGTTATATTAGAATATTCGAAATCAATTTTTGGACAGATCCCAGTATACAGTCCAAAATTCAATTAAAAATGGAAAATCCGAAGAATTCACCTCCAAGATCGCTGGACGAACAAGTTAAATATTTTTCTAGAGAGCACAATGATTGTTAAGCAACAAATAAATATAAAAGAAAATAGGTGAGGATCAGAATAGTGTTTTGAAATAAGCGTACGAGGTTCCTCGGTGTTATGGGAGCACGAAAGCGACCGCCTTAATCATAACGCAATACCCTAACAGTAGTGATTAAGCGATCAGCATCCGGCAGATTTTGCATGGATCGGTTATCGATCGCATCGATTGAGGGTTGCTTGCCAAAATGGATTATTGGAAATTACTTGAGACCCTCTGCATCGAGTGTAACCATTACCACGGAACAACCACCTACTGATAACGTGGAACAGTTGGTTAAGATCGACGTCAGATCGAATTCGACGACTGTGGATCATGCGTGGCGACATTACCACTGAGAACTGTCTCAAACAGTTCGTGTCCACAGACATACATGTAATCAATAAATTCCATTAGGTTTAGCCTGAAATCAATATCTTCTAATATTCAGCTTGTGATGAATAAATTCGGTGAAAAAAATCAGAGACACTTACTTATTCACACAGAGGAAAATTAATGTTGTGCAAAATTGAAGATCCGTTGTGTTATAGAATTTTCAAAAAAATTACACTAGTGGTAAGATTTAGGTAAAAATGTCAATGAGATGAATGAGTTCTATGAAAATCCGCTGCGTTACAGAATTCAAGGAAAATAATTTTTCCAGTAATAATGATCGATCGAAGAAAAATAGAGCAAGGAGAAGAAGGTATCTGTAGTCAGACGAGATCGAGAAATACATAAATTGCTGTATTATTCAGCGACCGGGTCTCAGTAGGAGGGAATTGAAAGGGGAACTTTTAAACAACCAATACTTTGAAGTCTTTCCAATATTCTGACCCGACGACAGTCACCGGCACAGAATCCAATAATGAAAATCACTCCTTTCACCGGAGTAGATTGGCTCACCTTTCAGTATCACGCGTTAGACTCGTTATAACGTACGATTGGCTGCGCGGGCGCACGAGCGGTCTATAACGCAATATTCTATTGCGCCTGGGACATCGGTGAAAAACGCTTTCTGCTGCGAAAGAGTCCTGCTAAAAGTTTAAGCTTCTGGCTGGGCCGGGCCGTATCTACCCGCTCTACTGAAAGAGGATAGAATTTCACACGGACGTATCGCCCGCGTGATTCCCTCGTGTTAAGACTTACATGAAAGACCTCTTCATTTCCCGGCTCCTTATATCATACGACATGGCGCCTTTTTACAGAAATTCTAACGCATTATTGTTACATGTTTTCTGTCGTTCAAAATGACGTGCGAATTTTTCAATCAATTTGTAGGATTCAAGAGACGATATACCTGATACTCAAAATTATATTGGGATTTTTTAATAATTTTTAAAGTGTGTTCACTCGATTGCAAAGAGCTGTGCTAATTTTTAAAAAATGTAATATCACTGATAATTCTAAAATAAACAGTGAGAGCTCTGTATCAATTACCGAAAGAAAATACAAAGGTGAACAGACTCCCTCCAATTAAACAGTGTAAACTAATTCTCTCAGTTACCTTTCTAGCGACTCGAATGGAGGTTGGCTCAGTCGATTCAAAGATTGCGAATTTAATTTTTCTCTCAGCCTCTCGACGTGGAGCAGAGCTCCCGGAGGGATCAAGAGTATGGTATCGAAGCAAGTATCCTGTTCGCAGCTCCTTCTCTCTTGTTTCTCTGTCGGCGCGGCGGTGTCCATGGTCTGGGTTAAACTCTTGGTCGTGTGACACAGAGAAAGTGTTCGTTTCAGGCTGCTTATAAACAGGAGATGCCGGTGTATAAGGTCATGTGCCGATGGAAATGTGACTACAAAAAGCAGGCGAAATCGTAACTCGATGCGGGTTGTTGCCAGCGCGCCCAAGAATTCGCTGCCGTGTTCAATTAAAGCTGAAATGAAATTCCAGTTTTGAAGCTGGCTTGTCGCTTGTTGTGCCCTCGAAAACCTGCGCCGCGATTCGATTCGATTTTGCTAACGACGTCAAGCTCGGCATTATGCGCGAGATTACGCGTCGACGAAAGTGGCCGGAACTAGAATTTCGATTTTTTAAACTCGATAATGTTGATTGCTTCTGGAACTTTTTAATCGATTTTTAAAGTCAATTGAAAATAGGGATTATCGCGACATAAGAAATGGCTAGCAGCACTCTGAAAACAGCCTGGAATGATCAGAAAGCGGATTCCGAGAGAATATTCGGATATCCTCCAGATCTAGTGCATCGCGTCTACTATCGTGACGAATTAACCAGATGTAGATGTAATTTAGTTACAAATAGGATGGTCCCCAGGTAGATCCGTTTTGATCGCACCTCCCTTAATCCCTCTGTCACTGCAGTTATGCATCTCATTTAACATTAGCGTTCGCGGACGCGACGGACCCCATTCATCAACCAACCGACCAACAGATTGTTCGATCGAACCGAATCGACTGCCATAATCACTAATATATTAATCATAATTCTTGAATATCTGCAACTATGCACTTAACCACGTATGAAACTTCGACTTTACGCGGCCGAGACTGTTCTAACGTAAAATTACAAAAACTTATGAATTGATTTATTTATAAATTGACAAGAGGAAAATGTAGGGCATTTACTTAAGGATTGGGAACATTTATTTAGAGTGGAAATTTTTAGAAATCGCGTACATTTATTTATACTGCACTTTGCTTTGTACTAATTCAGTGGAATTATTTACACTTACATTTTCAAACATTAAGTTCATTTATTTATACCGCATTGAACTTGCTCCGAATTCGGCACATTTATTCGTACCGTAATGAAATGTTTAGCAATCGAGTACATATACCGAAACTGTATTGACATTTTTACTAATTCATTAAGTACTAAAAAATTTAGTTATGCAGGAATTTTTAATGACGCCTCAGTGTTGTCGTTCGAGTGCAAGGGGCTAATGCGAGGATACTATCTTCCTCCTTTTTTCCTTTTCTCTGGGATATTGCATAAAATAGGGGGAGAAGTACTTGCGATTAGGGACACCTGTTCTCTTGTAATTTTGTGTCAGCTGCAGCTGAAAATTTAGGGGTGTTCCAACACTTTCTTTAACCCTCATTCATTCTTTACATCATTTTAACACGTTTCTCGCTGCTTCTGACAGTGCATGTCCCGCATGTAAATTTATTATTTGTCCACAATGCAAACATTCGTATTCAAACGTTTGTACAAAGCCATCGAACCGGTGGACAATATGAATTCATGTAATTGTCCTGAGACTCTTGATGAATATCAAAGGGCCTTCATGCGTCTCGAAAAAAACTCAATCAATATTAAAGGAAATCAGATTTAATTTAAATGAGAAAGACAAGAGGTAAAGCGATTCCAAGTTATAAGCCAGTCAAATTCATTTCGACTAAAGGAACGGAATAAAGTTACGTAGTATTGAAAGGCAACGAAGCTGATTTAAATCGGAACTGGCTCGTTATTGTCGATCAGATTTGAAAATGCTTTTTGTCCAACAACTTATCGTATCTGACACAATTTTTGGAAATCTACAACACAGTTCTATAAAATAAAATCGAGATCTTTAACCTCGAGATCTTTAACCCTCATCCGTCCCTCATTTCACGAACAGAAAACAGAATCTGTCTCTCGGTGTCGAATTGACATAATTAATATTTACATCCTTAAATTTACCTACAAATAACAGAACAGTATAACTTATTTTGGGAAAACTGTGTCAAATTGACACGAGGGACGTATGAAGATTCAAAATCACATAATAAATGATCGAGGCACAAGGAATAAACTTGAAATTTGTCACGGCAGAGTAATCGCGAAGCTGTAGAGATCCCACAAAGCCGATCACAGAACATTTTCAAGCGGCGAGACACAAAGGAGCACAACGTTGCGATTGAGCGCAGCGGTCGATCGATTCTCGGGCACGGTTTCGTTACTCGAGGACGGAGCGGTTAGGCTAGTAAAAATGCTGGTGAAAAAAAAAAAGGGAATGGAAAGAGAGACGACGCGACGGGGCTCTCGTGTTGATCGGGCGTCCGGTATTCCTCCACGGATTTTTAAAAGCGTACACGAGACAACGGTCTCATCAAACCCCCAATAAATATGCGGCGGACGTTCGGACACACGTGGCGCGCGCACTCTGGATCGAAATTCGATCCTGATCCGAATATTCACGGGGCTTGCTGTCGAGAGAGTTTCCGTCGTGGGAATGAAAGAAATGACATTCAGGACGCGGCAATGGGGTTTATGCAAAATCGGGATTGCACCGCGGTCTCCATTATCCTGGTTTCTATGGCGCCGGCAGATGGATCCTGACAACGCACGCTTGTACACGCCGCCGGTTAATTAGTGACAGCAGATCGAGCCGGGAATTAATATCTATAGAAGCACACACCGCATCGCGCGACACCGAAAAAAAATATCTCAATACCAAGTAATTTTCTAAAAAACTCCCCTTTCCACGTTCTCGCGCCATCGGAACTTACACTGATAGATACACACACACGCACACTGTTTCGGAGCCCACATCCACGGTTCTCACCTCTATCCACCCCCCACGCTCTCTCCCTCTGATCGATCTATTTCGCGGCGCTGATTCGCTTCCCTTTTTTCAGAGTGTTGGCGCGAGCGAAATTGCCGTTTCGCGGACGCGTTCGCGTGGAAAGATTTTTCGCGATTTAAATAGTTTGTTTGATCGAAGTCTCGTTCACCCGATTGCGAAATTCGGTCTAACGATTTGAATTGTTCGCCTTCCACCCCCCCTGCCCCTATCAGTATAACTGGCGCTTGCATGTCGTTTGAGAAAGCGATACTTTTTGATATTAATGAATCGTCTCAAGAATCGTGCGCGCAATGAGTTGCATTGTTTGTTCGAGATTTTAGATGGTTTGATTGAAGAGCCTTGTGCACGGTCGAATGAATTTCTGCCGTGTTCCCGCTTTTGTGGAAGTGAAAAGAATTTTTTGAATACGTGTTTACAGTCTGTTGTATTTTCAGATTGTATATTCTATACAAATTTATTCAATTGTTTGGGGAAATCTGGCGGCGACAAGTCTAGTAATTGGATATTTTTTTTATTTTAATTTTTTGTTCGATCACACTGTATGCAGTTCTTTAAAATTAATTTATCATCACTCACGTTCATCCGGTTGCATTCTGCAGTCACACGAATCTACGTAAACGTACCTGCAACAAAAAATTTGATCATTCGGAAAGGAATTCAAACAGACGTGTTCAATTTCATCGACTATTCAATACTTGGACTGCACAATTATTTTGAAGGGAATTCACCGTTCGAAAATAGCAACGATATTCTACATGGTCGAAAGTGGAAATTGTTTATGTGGGAAATTGTTTGATTGGCGCCGTTCCATTAGAATCCTGGCGTGATCTTAATAAAAATTCCTAACAGAGGCCATGGGAAAATTGTGTTACGGTGCAGACAGAGAAGTTTCGTTACCAGCATGCCCCGGGAACAATATGTTCGAGCCCATTCACGCGGCTGTTGATACCCGATATTGAATCAGCCAGCGAAAAAACTAATTTGATTTGAGTTTGATTCGTTCGAAACAATGTGCTCGTTGGAAAAATATTGGACTTTTATTGAATTTCGAGTAGTCCAACGCATATCGGTGTAACAACATCCGCCAGGATAACTGAAAAAAATTTGATCGAGCAGACTGGAGGATCGAAAGACGCGAAAAGACAAAATTCCCGAGCATTATTTTTTTTTCACATTTCGGCCATAGTGTACACATTGCAGGGACAGCCGCCCTCTGCAGAAATAAATTCAAATTTTCCTTCAACCAATATTTGACACCGGAGGATCAAAAAATTCGAAAGACAATTCGATCGAAGTCATCGAATTGGAATTCGCTGGATTGTGTGGAACATCGAGCGTCCCATTTTTCAATGCGCCACCAGATTTATCGCTTTTCTCATTTTTCCTCTCTCTCCCTCTCTCGATTTGGAGATTGCGAAACTACCTTGCCCGACCGTCAAACAATTATTTTGTCGCCCCTTGAATTCAATTTGGGAGCCGGGAGTTCGAGTATATATCTCGCATAATTACGCCATTCGAGGGACGAACTCCCTCTGGTTATGGTGTAGATTCACAGTCCATTGACTTTTAGAATTTGCCCACTCGACCGTGTTATTGTTCCGTTGATTTATGAAACTTTATGACAGCCACGGTAATCCAGCATTCACGGCATCATCAGTTACAAAGACCCGGCTGCTAATTAACGGCCTCTTAAAAGCTTGCAGATCGGCGCCGTAAATGTTTGCTGCTTTCCTAGAAGAGGCCGTCGACGAAGCACTAGAAACTGCGGACCGAGTTTTTGCGAACTCACTGTTGCGAGGATTCATTTACGAAAAACCAGTATTACATGGGAATTTACATTCGACATTCGTACCTTATTATTTGCGCATTTTCCTGGACTAAACTGGCAGCCAACGCAAATGTCACGTCGAATTTCGTATCACTGTGAAACTGAACTTCGCAAATCATCTGTTGGCCGTTCTGTTAGAAAAACCAGTGTAAACTATTTTTCAGAGAGGAAATAGTCCAAGCGTTTTTGAGAACATTAGATGGTGTACAACATAAAATATTTTTAGTGTGTCTGACTGAAGGAAAAATGAGGGGGTCTAATTTTCCGCTGCAAGTAGCCGCGCCAAGAAAAAGTTCGCTGCAATTTCGAAACAGAAATAACAAGAAATAAATTGCTTTAATTTATTAAACGCAGGAGCAAAGAGTTTCGATAGCTGTTTCCAGAAATATTAACTCTCGGACAGGAAAACTTCCAAACTTCTGATCGGTGGTGTACTTAAACTACTTTCCAGCAATAAAGATAAATCTCGAAACAGGTGGTAATTTTTCTACGTGCCGTTTGCAAGGCTCAGGTTCCAATAAGACATTTACCAAACATTTTCACCCCCGAACTTCTTTGCTCCAATTAAAATAACATCGATAGAGTTAGCTGATTATAAAGGAACATTAAGCTACAAATTCATTACAACAATTTTAGATTATAAGGGCTGAAAGGCGAGTTTCACTGAGAGTAAAGTAAATTGCAGATTTCATCCCTTAAGCCATTTGCAACGAAAATAATTTCCTAGACCCTCCATCATGAAAATTTCTTCAAAATCCACGATCCACCGTTTCCAGCATCGCGAGGGCGAATAGGGGATGGCCAGGAGGAGAAGAGTTCCGATCGGTCGAATGGTTGGAATTCGCAAAAGATCGCGAGATGGAGGAGACACGGCTGTTGGAAAAAGAAAGAGCGGCGGCTGACGGGACACCGGGTCTGTCCAGGAGAGCTTGCCGGAGGAATTCGAGCGTAATAAGGGCTGGTCTGGCCAGTTTACTGGAAGTTGAAGCCCGGTCTAAGCCCCGGGCGACTTTTAATTCGCTTAAACTTCCGCTGGGGACGGATTTCGGCTACTTTTAAATTAACCAGGGATTAATGTTTCACTCGAGATCACTGTTGGAGGATGGGGGTGGGATGGGTGGTGCAAGGGGTGCGAGAACAAGGGGAGGGGGGGTGGACGGAAAGATCGAATATCCGCGGACGATCGGGGTCAGGAAGCGAAACGGGGCTTCCGTTTAACTTTCGGCCAATTTGGAATAATGTACCTAGTCGGCTGTTCTTGTATAATATCGCTTCCGCGGTCGAAATCCGGGTCGCTTTGGGATTGTAAATCGAGGGGATGGCAGAGGGAAGGAAGAAGGCATTAACTTTCGCGAATTCCGCGCGCGCGTGGAATAGCCGACGCGACGTCGAGCGTCGTCGAGATATGGGTGAATAAAATCGAAAGAACAGGGGGGAGGGGGCAACGCGGGGTGATTTCGGGGTGGAGGGGTAAATATGAGAGAACACGACGGGGAAACGAGGCGGACCGCGACTGCAGTCTGGAATCTACGTTCGGCTTCCTTCCTGGAAACACACCGGCGAGACCAACCAACCCCGCGCCGAACAATGAAAATCATGCGGTGAGTTCTCGGTTTTTCTTCCTGCCTGCTCTTTTTTTTTCGTTCCTTCGTTCGTTCTTTCTTCTTCTACTTTCGTTCCGTTCCGTTCGTTCGCGTTGGCTTTTTACGGTCGTTACGAGCGTATTACTGGGACCGTTGTAGGCCGCAGGAAATCTAAATTCGCCGGAAACAATTAGCTGCCTGGCCTGGCGAATATTTACGGAAACAGTTAGCGGCGCAGCGAAACTTGCAGTCGTCGATTCCATCGCGGTGAACTTGGCTTTTCTTGTTACAGCGCGCTTGCTGCGATTACAGATACATAGTACCTTGATGCACCAATTGAATTAGAACGAACATTCAATTTTTAACATTTTAACGACCGCTCACACAATATGTGTGTGATAGCCGGAACCATCATTTTATGTGTAAGACATGTAAAATACCATTACATGTAGGTGATTGCTTTAATAATTATCATACAAAAGAAAAATATTCAATAAAGTTCTTTATTAATAATAATTCAATAAAGTTCTTTAAAATTAATTCTTCAAAAATATTGCCGGCCCCTGGCGACGTTTGACTGCGTAGACGGGCGGTCGTCAAAGTGTTAACGTTGAACCGTTGTTGGCCGAGTGACTAGTTACATATTTTCGATCTGAAAACTGTAGTCGTACTGCGTACAGAATTGCTGGGCAGTGAATGAGTGTGATCCATCACGCTCCGAAATGAAACGCTATTCGAGTAAACTCAGGGTCTCATGAACAAAGTATTGATCTGTTCTTTCTTTTGTTATTTACGATTACTGAAATTGTGAAGAAAACTCCAATGTTTCTATATCGAGTCACATTTTGTAGTGTAATGCACAATAATAGAAACATGAGAAGAAAACTAGCATGAGCTTGGGTGTAAGTGAATCAAACCAAGAACCAGGTGTGCTAGCAAGGTAAGCTTTGTCTCGATAGGAGACAAGGTCCAGAGGATCATCTGTTGTCTCTAAACCGTAACAGGTGCGGAGGGGGTTCTGTCTCGAACTCTATTCGTTCTGATTATGATTTCGCAGTTTCTAACAACAAAGCAGCTCTCCGGGTCCGTTGGTTGCCATCCTTTAACCGGCTTAATTGAAACAGCGCAACAAGGCCGCACAGAGCGTCGACCGCAAAAGTGTTCACAGTTACAAACGATTTACGCGTCGGCGTTCAATTCACAAAGGGCCCTGGTCACCGGACTGCTCGGCTAATAAAGGGCTCGTGGGGTTCCAGAGAGAGAGAAAGAGAGAGAGAGAACCAAACTATATCGCGCGCTCTCTCTCTCTCTCTCTCTCTTTCTCTTGGATACACGCGAGTTTCGAGGTGTAGGTGTCCTCTCGGACGACCACGCCGAATGGCCGCGATCCATTTCGCGTTTTCGTCCAGAGAGAGGAGAGAGAGAGAGGGGGTGAGGTAGAGGGGAAGAGATAGAATCAGCCAGTTCTCCTGTGAGTTTGCTTGACTCGTGTCACGACATTAATGTTCACGAGGGCGCGAAATGGCGCGACCTAATTGGGAAACTCCCGCAGTAATCCCCATGGCGAGGAATCCTGAGAAAATCGACTGGCGAACGAGCACACGGATACGAGACCCACCGAGACACACGGTGTATCGAGCACACACGTCACCCATTTCATACGAGTTAGACAAAACGAGCTGCGTGACACACCGTTTGATGCTTGTTTCGCAGTGACTTTATCGCAAATTCGATGAAATATTAGCCTTCGACGAGCTAACGTTCTACGTCCATATAAAATCTGGCTGCGATCGTATCAGGCTTATATATTCTGAAATAATATCGTTCATTCATAAGAGAAATAACATTAGTCAAGAAAAGGAAATTTTACTGAAGAGCCATCTGTTTTTTTAATTACCTAACATTGCCAATTTATTAAATCGTATATCACCAACTTAGAAATGTAAAATAATTTGTTGTTATTTATGGTACTGGGTTAATTGTTATGCTCATTAGTTATAAAGTACATCACAATTTGTGTAGTTATTATTATACTTTTTTTAGAAATATATTTGGAGTTGTGTCTGAAATGTTTGATGTTCATGTTCGAAAACGTTTTAATATAATTTCGTACAACTTCCTCTGTTTTGTCGCGTGCGTGGGTTTCGCGACTGTTCCGGATCTGGACCCGCCAAATTAATCTTGGGCCAGTAGTTCAAGAAATTTAGATGTGTGAAAGACGCAAAGACAATAATTGATTCGCGTGACAATGAATTACGTTAAAAGAAGCGTTTCGTCCCGGACCTGCTAGTGGACTCATCAGTAAGGCTGATCTAGCAGGTCCTGCCTTATACGCGCGCAGAGTTGAATAATCCTAATCCGGATTGAATCGATATAATCAAACTGATGCTCGCGGATCTAATGAAAGATGCGATCCCGGTTTGACGCGTGTCCTGATCGCTGGACAATTGACTGATGCACTGGAAGTCTTTGGAAGTATACTTAATGATAGACAAGTACAACGGCCGGTGCGTTGTACTTGTATATTCGCGGATTCAAATGACGCTTGTCCGAAAGCTAAGAAGGAACTGTCGGAGTTCGACTTCTTGTCCGAACGCGATGAAGAAAAACATGTACTGATTGGTTCTGCCGAAAGTTGTACGAACCAATCAGCAACCTCAAGAATGTTTAGACCTCCTTCTCGTAGCTCTGAAGGAGCCTTGGGAAGGAGGTGCAACAATGTAATGTGACTCTACCGTGGACGGACGCGGCTAGTCGTTCGAAGGGACCAATTTATGGTACATTGTCCTTTAAGAAAAACCAAACATCTGGCGATGTTTTCGAATGGTCGTCGAATGACCCTACTTGACTTAATCTTAGAGGAAGATTCTTAGTCACGAACGTACCATAAATATGTCCGAAAGAATTTCACGTTTTCTGTTCCGACGGGACGGAACATGCTCCCCCTCGTTGATCGATCCGATCGATCAATAATAGATTTGTTTATGCGTTGAGATTCATACGTAATTTACGTTAACGTTTTGCACTGCAAGGTTGTGCTCTATCGACATTTTAAAGATTACGATATCGCGACGTTTCGCTTGCAAACGTCGTTGTCGGTTTGAATGGTCACTGCTCGTATGCTGCAGTGTAGGTCGATTGTACGTATAATGTGATGCTGAAATCAGTAAAGGTTATGCACGTTAATAGAACCACCAATCAGGAAGTAATGGTCAAAATGAAGACAGAGAGATCGTCTGGATTTGGCAATAGAGACATACGAGTATATGTAAATTCAAAAACGGTTTGATTTGAATAACGAGTGTGTAGAATTGTTCATGCGTGAACAATTCTTGCCGACGATACGGTTGTCGTGGTGTTTGAAAGATGTAATGTTTGTGTCTAACAAATCCGAAATAAGTTGTTGATAACGTGTCACGAGGTTTCTTTAACCGACATTGTTCCGTTAATTCGTTCCTTGTACCGACGAAATTCGTAATGGTTGTCCGAATGGGATTGTGAACGGTTATCGTTAATACCTCGGTAGTCGAGTCGCTAGTAAAGCTTAGGTAAACAGTCTTTGTTGTGACCAGGTAAAACCGCAGTGTGAATTTCACTTCGAGTCCGATTTTGACATCATTGTATGCTCACGAAAAAAGGACCGTAATAATCCACGCGGTGGTTTATGAATAGCCGACCCTTTAGAGGGTGCTGCAGGTAAGAACTAAGGTTGATCGTCCCGGAAGTTCGAGGTATGGTCGAATGATTTGACGCGTGGTTCGTTGTTTGGATTGAACGCGCGTAAGTCTGACGTGTTCGACTTGATGCGTAGACTTCACGTGATTGTCTACCGATCGAAAATGTCGTCGAGATTGAATGTTCGATTTAATAAATGTTAATTCGATTGACTGTGAATTGCTTGACTGTCAGTTTCCGTTGTATGTTGGCCACGCGTTTGCACGTAAGATTTGACGATAGAGAGTTGCTTGTTTAGACGGTTCAAAAACATGTTCGAGTCGATCGAAAGAACTGTTTTGTCCGTGAATTGTCATCGTTGGAGATACTGTGGCTTGTGAGACGGCGCCATGCGATTTCAAGTGCGCGAGAGTGATTTTACTCAAGAGCGCGACGCGATGTTTCGCGTAAAGCAAATGAATGTAATTTGAACTGAGCCGGTCCGTTGTCTGCATGTATGAAAGGTACCGTGTGCTCTTTAGTTCACATTATGAGTGTGATGTTCGATTCGTTCACGTCCTTGAGTTTCGCGATGCGATTTGAACTCGATTGTAGTTCCGTGATTGTGAATCGCCTTCGAATTTGGCTGATTTTGTGTTAATGCGAAAAGACAATATGTGCGGTCTTCGGGACGCACGATGGGTTGCTGATCCCTTTCGATATTTTGTCGAGAACGTACGCGTGCATTTGATAACGCGATGTAATGCAGCTTGATCGTTGCCGTTTGATTTCGTCTTTCGCGTGTTGTCGCGTAAAGGTCTTATAGGTCGTTCGAATGATCAAGAATGCAACGACTGTGCGTTGTAATTGTTTACTCGAGGATTGGATAGTATCACATTGTTTGAGGCGTAAATTCAAACGGTTGTGAACTCGACTTCCAATCCTTAGCGAGGTTGTTCGAATTTCTCCGTTAATCGAGAAGGTGTTCTTTGTGAGGTCCCTCTATGTATGCGAGAGGGGTTGTGCCTCGATTTGGACATTGGTGTAATGTCACCGATTGCCTTGATGCATGTGGATCTGTGATGACGATCCGTATTGAAACGCACTCGGAGGAGGTGTGGTGAGTATCACTCGTTAGCACGTTACGAACGAACTGAACTTGTCGTGAACTTGACTTCCACCCTCCAGGCGAGGTAGATCGAATTCTTTGTTTGTCTGTGTTGCATATAAGTGGAGTGGCATTTTAACCGAAACACTGAACTGAGCCGCTAGATCGAATGTTTCGAAGCAATGGTCGATTGTGCGTGTTCGAAGGTTTGAAACGAACTGAACGAACTCGTTCCGAGTGCTTGTTATGCCTGAGAAAAAGGGTGTTTCTTTTGGAAAAGAAGGCGGCCCTTTTTGAGTCAAGAGGAATGTGTGACTACATGTAGAACTGGTTATCGTCACGACGTTTGAGGCGTAAATTCAAACGTTGCGATCTCGACTTCCAGTCCTGACATGAGGTCTTTTGGTAATGAGTTTAAAGATCGACTTTGCGGATCTTGTTGGAAACCGTGCGGCTGGTTGTTTGAAAACCGTGCGGATGCTTGTTCGACGGTCAAAGTTTATGACGGCGTTATGCGACAGGTAGAAAACCCGGCGCGTGGACAGTTTCTACCTGTTTTATTGTGCCCCGGCGCGAGACATTATATTGGGTTCCAGAGCACCGTTGCTTCGATTTTAAATCGCGTTCGAATTTCCGTTCGAGAATGTAAATCAGATGATCTGAATATTCGGTAACGTTCTGCTTTGCTGTACCGGGAAAAAGTCAGAATTGCTCGCGAATTGATCATCGCGAATTGATCGTTGTTCGTTTACGTTTGCATGTCTGTATGATAGTATCACGATGACTTCTGTTTCGAGTGTATTACTCGGTTTGTACGAGCGCGTGTTCGGATATTTCGCGTTCGTCACCGTTGTAGACGATTTGGGCTGATGTGATGCGTTGCGACGATATTTCAATATATCCGAAGCATTAGACATATGCGTGTTTGATAACGGTTGTTCCCGTGTTTGCGCGTATTGGTAGTTAGATCGTTCGCGACGCTCGTGAGGAGATCGTTCGCGACGTCTTTCATGATCGGCAGAAAGATTGCAATGATCGAATATGCGAAAACGTGTAATGATTGGTATCGTTTGTAGATTCCGACGAATTGTCCAGTATAGCGGTTGCATTTGATAATTGCGAAGTGTAATGTAAAACAAGTGCGATGGTGTCGTATGTTTCCATTCGCTGAGCCTACGTGGCTTTGTAAATTTACTCGTTGGTTGTAAATGATTCGATCGCGAATTCGGCCTTTTCAGAAACTGACAATCATAGATTGTTGGATGTCGTTAATCCAATGTGTGTGTGTAGCAAGCTTAGAAATGTGTGTTTCTAAGAAGATGGACTTTATGAAGCTGTTAATGAACGTGTACAGCGCGGGCGAGTCGATCGCGATTCTCGCATTTGGGATTGACGTTGAATGTAATGAGTCGCGTCCGCGATTACGTCATTGTTTGCAACGGTCGCGGCTTCGTGTGCGGTATCGTTTTCGTCGAATTCTTCGTTACGTTCGAAATCGGGTTTGAATGTCGTTGAGGATTGGTACGAATCGAAACCGTTCGAATTCGAATTCTTTCCTCAAACGTTCGATGCGTTCGCGAAGTTTGATTCGTTTTTGTCGCGTCGTAGAATCATGAACTCTTCGCGGTGATTCGCGACGATCGTTATTTGCGACTTGAAAACACGTCGTTAGTGTATAAATGTGCGAATGTGTATTCGTTTCGTTCGCGTTAGCTATTGTGTGTCTCGTAACGCGTATGAACGTGGGAAATTGCCAATTGAATGATCCTGATTGGTAAATTCAAAATAACGTGTCTACCTTGTACTGATGTGTCTCTGATGTGAGCGAATATGATAGGCTGTTGCCTTCGAAAGACTTCTCAGTGCCGACGGATGCTAGCACGGCTAAGGGACGTTGATTCCTTTAACGTGTTGGGTGGACTGCCGAATGCTGCAGACCACTGTATGATTGTCCGGTACACGAATGTTTGTACACTATTGTCTTTGCACTAATGTCTTTTGCACGAACTGCACTTCCTAGGTCACTGATCCGGCTCGAAGGACCATGTTTTGTCGCGTGCGTGGGTTTCGCGACTGTTCCGGATCTGGACCCGCCAAATTAATCTTGGGCCAGTAGTTCAAGAAATTTAGATGTGTGAAAGACGCAAAGACAATAATTGATTCGCGTGACAATGAATTACGTTAAAAGAAGCGTTTCGTCCCGGACCTGCTAGTGGACTCATCAGTAAGGCTGATCTAGCAGGTCCTGCCTTATACGCGCGCAGAGTTGAATAATCCTAATCCGGATTGAATCGATATAATCAAACTGATGCTCGCGGATCTAATGAAAGATGCGATCCCGGTTTGACGCGTGTCCTGATCGCTGGACAATTGACTGATGCACTGGAAGTCTTTGGAAGTATACTTAATGATAGACAAGTACAACGGCCGGTGCGTTGTACTTGTATATTCGCGGATTCAAATGACGCTTGTCCGAAAGCTAAGAAGGAACTGTCGGAGTTCGACTTCTTGTCCGAACGCGATGAAGAAAAACATGTACTGATTGGTTCTGCCGAAAGTTGTACGAACCAATCAGCAACCTCAAGAATGTTTAGACCTCCTTCTCGTAGCTCTGAAGGAGCCTTGGGAAGGAGGTGCAACAATGTAATGTGACTCTACCGTGGACGGACGCGGCTAGTCGTTCGAAGGGACCAATTTATGGTACATTGTCCTTTAAGAAAAACCAAACATCTGGCGATGTTTTCGAATGGTCGTCGAATGACCCTACTTGACTTAATCTTAGAGGAAGATTCTTAGTCACGAACGTACCATAAATATGTCCGAAAGAATTTCACGTTTTCTGTTCCGACGGGACGGAACATCCTCAACAATTCCTAAGTATTTCTTGACTTGTTTTCCAGTAATAATTTGTTTTCATTTTCCTGCACCCCATTGAACTATTTCAGAGTGTTTCCATCTATTGATTAGTAATCAACACAATAGCTATGAAATTAATTTGCATTTCAAATTCTAGTAAAACAATGAAATTTCGGAAATGTAGGTAATTACTATATTGACTCCTGTATGAAATAATAATACTCTCAGTTATCGTAATAATAATTACTAAACTGTTAATATATACGTAGTTATGAGAGTCAGTTTAAAATATATTTATAGGGTATAATTTTATCGGTTGTACTCGAAAGCGACAAGTGACATTATCGAACCCTCCTGTCCCAATTTTCATGAAATTTTTGCGGCTTTGTGAAAGAGCCAAAAATAGTATTTTTTGTACTTGAAGTTTAGGGGTGAGATCACCCTCTGAAAATTTACCCTCGAGACTACATGGACAGAGATAAAAATATATTATAAATTCCAGAATATAGTTTTCCCTGTACAGTAACACAATTTTTTTGACTGACAGAAATGAGAAAAAGGGCGACAGCTTAAAATTAATGTTTCTTTAAAACCAGTAACTAGAAATCATTTGGATTCACATACGTCGAAAGATTGGAAGTACTTCAAGACGTCACGTTATTTACAGATTCGGTCGATCCGAAAATCGAAAACCACGGAGCAGTGACAAAACAGCGTTTCCACGAGCGACAAAAAAAAAAATAAACTCCTGGAGGGCGTGGTCTAATTAGCCGAGGCAAAGGAAAAGCGACGTATCACACGCGAATTCGTGGGTTAATGAGTCTTGCCAATTGGACCGGCGGGTTGGCGGAGGCCTGGAAGAGACATTGATGGTCCAAGTCCTCGTGTCGGTGACCAGGAAAAGCTTGTTTTCCACTGATATGACTGGCTCGTTTGCGCGTTAAACGAACCGTGGCCGAGCGGTTTCGCAATTTTTTCTCTCCGTTCACCCACGCCCCATCCCCTCTCTCTCTTTCTCTTGCACGTTCTCTCTCTCTGTTTCTCTGGCAGCATTCGATCGCAGAGATTGCACACGCACGCGTAAAAAATGCCTGATGAGCAACCAGTGAGCCGGAACGATTGGACTGTCAGGTCGCGTGGGTGCAGGCCTGATCGGGGTCCGCGAGATAAATTCCATTACGCAATAATTCCCGATAATTTGCGCCGGTCCCTCGGCCAAAAGTAATTTTCCCCGTTTGCGTTTCGTCCCTCTCCCCCGCTTTTTATCCCTGCGTTTCCGCGTCGCAATTTCTTCGGCAGGCACGCATCTATAAATCGCGGGCGAGTTTCATCGCATTGGTAATTAGAGATTTTAATTATACCGAGCCCGGCGGTGTAAGACCGATCGATGCAGCCTTTTATTCCGTTCTCTCGTTCGGCTTCGAGGCGCGCACCGAGAACGGGAGACAGCTGAAGCGGAGAACGAGTCGCGACGCCGATCGTCTGCGAACGTAGCGATACTCGCGACAGACACGAACATCGGCACTGATAAAGCCCGATAATTAGCTCGAGACATTCAAGAACGCATTACCCAGTGAACGTTCCCCCAGACGAGCTTTGCCAATCTTTTTCACAAGGACCGCGAGCTTTGCGAATTCTTTTAACGAGAACTGTAAGCTTCGAGCGACTGGCCGTTTTATAGAAATGTTGAATCGAATGAATTTTCATGTGAATATTTGTTGCAATGTCATCGTCGTTGCAGCAATTTTTCTGAAATTTTCCTGAACGTTCTTCGAAGGTACTGTTCTCCGCAAACAATGTATGATTAATAAACTAACATTTCCGCTTTTGTCGACCTCAGACAGCCCCGTAAAGTGTCGGTCGAGTCAGACAATCGGGACGGAAAAAGGGCCGGTTGCCGTCGCGTAATTTCAGCCGCGTCGTAGGTAATTACGCCGTCATTTCGACGACAGTGTCGGTAATCACGGCATCAGGGTAGGCGTCCGGGGGGGGCAAAAGGGGTTTTGCAAGGGTGACGATAGACGCTATTTAAGAGCGAACCTCGGCAAATGGAAATCCGTTTCTCGGCGTGAAAACCGTCGAGACAGACGCTCGTCGTAGTAACAAATAAAACGAGGTGAAACGTTAACGAGCGGCTTAGACGCCGGCCAAGACATCCCCTAATAATACCGATGGGCGAAGTATTGCGTTTGTGCAGATCCTTGGGTAGACGCTCTGTCAAGCGAGCTCCCGGGTTTCCGGCGGCGCGGTTCAATTGAGAAACAGATAAGATCCACCTTCAGGAGGCGGTGCAACCCGCGACGTGTTTCATTAACTCTTATCTGATTACCGGGCTCTTTGAGGATCGCGTGCTTTAATCTACGGGTGGACGCGAGGGATCTTTTATTGGAGAATTTGCGTGACTGCTGTGCTCGAACGGGACAGGAGCTGTACGCGAGCTTCGCTCCCAGCTGAAACAGATTGATGGGCCTGCTGCTTTTTAACCGGCAAAGTACCGACGAGCGATCGCTGTAATGAAAATGGAAGCAGAGATTATCTGTTATTTTCGCACGTGATTTTTCGATCGTGCCCGGACGTTCGGACAGGTTTAATTTTTTTTTTGTTTTAATGAAATAGATTGATGGCGTTGCTGATTTTTAACTAACAAAGTGGCTGGAGAGTGGCTGGTCCGTACTGGTTATCTATCGATTATTTTCTTTACTTCTGTACTCGCTTTTTAGCGTGCCCTCAGTGACCCCTGTCGATGACACCACTAAAAGGCACCAATAAAAATTGCTGTACCATTCTTCAAAATATTGTTTACATTATTAAAAATATATGTATCTAATCGATTACTAAACATTTAGGTACTGTATAAGGTAATGTACCAATTTCATGTCCATAAAATTGCAAAAATCGTAAGGTATGGAAATATTCTAGATCGGAAGAAATGTTTAATTTTCCAGTTAAAATAGCTCGGAGGTGCAAAGGGTTAATAGTGTTGAATTTGTCAAGCCGACATTTAAAGAGAATACAATTTTTCTTTTTCAGATCATTCACCTTTTTCATTTGATATTTTTAATATTGTGCGAAGACGTTTGGTAACATTTCTGGAATGTTGTTAAGCTGCACGTTGAACGGATGAAAAATTGCGATTTTCGCGGAACAAAGTGGATTCTGGTGCACGGTTTCGGG
Source organism: Lasioglossum morio (assembly GCA_916610235.2). Taxonomy (NCBI): domain Eukaryota; kingdom Metazoa; phylum Arthropoda; class Insecta; order Hymenoptera; family Halictidae; genus Lasioglossum; species Lasioglossum morio. Next base: position 6,107,949 of record OU744330.1, on the reverse strand, counting down.
TCCCGCGAATTTCTCAGCACTTAGCCTGGCATTTAATATCGAGGACCGGGTTCGGCGTGCCTTAACGGGTTCGAGGATATACGTCGAAACGGAAAACCCGATGCTACGAGGAATCTCGACGGAACGGGGGAGAATCTTGCGGCAGAACTTGTTTTACGAGCGTTCATTCCGCTGGTTTTGCAGCCCGGACCAGCCCTCACGTAAATTCTTCGCGGGAGTTGCGTGCCGCGAGAGATTAGCAATATTTCCGGCAAAAAATCTATGAGAAACCGAAGCTCGCGTAATAGAACGTCGATCGGAGGGAAAATTTGGAGCTCGCCCGTCGGTTACGCTAAATTTTTCCCTGAATCCGCTGCTAGTCATCTAGAAATGTTTAATAAATTCATCTCGAAGCTTTACGAAACCGTCGACCGTGATTCAAACACCTCTGCAGACCTTAATACACTGACAAAAGGAGTGTGACACGGAAAGCATTAATTAAATACATTAGAACGTGACGCGAGCACTTGCTAGGAATACAGGTTGGCAAACACGGAATCGTGTTTCTCGCGTAATTAAATTTTAAACTTACAAAATTAATCCATCGCGTAGGTGGGCGAAAGCCTGCGTCAATGTACGTAAGCACACGCGTTCATAAAGCAAATAGATCGATGCTACGGTAGCGTTCCGTCATATTTGCAGGATTCTCCATAGAAAATCCTCGGGCGTCGTTCTATCTAGAAATGTGTTGCTCTCGAATATATATGCATATTGTAGAAGTATTCTTCCGTTGAATTCAAACGCGTGCAGGTTGGAATTGAATCTAGCGTCGGGAACGTGCGCGATTCTCATTATTACATATATCAATTCGCTCTGGACACGGTATCCATTCTTGTAACGGCAAACAGACACGGTTTGTTTAATTATTAACATCATCACGTTCTCTGTAGCTCTAACAGTTTGACCAATGAATGATATGTAACAAGTATTTCAGATTTGATGTTAAAATATGAATGGGGGGGAATTACAAAGCGCTTCAACGGACACAACTTTGACGGTTCACTTTGAAATTGTTCAGAATTTAACACTGGTTGATCTTTGACAGACACTATATCGCACTTTAAAACCTGTTCAAAATTTCACACTGTTTGGCAAATCGGAAATCTGCCTAACTCTATGCGCTTCCATACTGTGTAACGTGCACGTTGCTGGCCTCGGCCTGTCGAAAGTTTCGAAGCTCTCGGCGAATTGATGGAAACAGAAACTACACGCTAACAAACCATTGGGCATTAACACTTGGATACCTAGACACTCCTTGTGCACTTATTCGCCCATATGATGGAATTATCCCACGTCCATTCTGAACGTGAATATTTTCCATTCTACTGGTTCGTTCATAGATGCACGGTTCAGTTTATTGTTCCAACAATAGTACGACAAAAAATTGTCTATATTATAAATCTGCAATTACAGTTCAAGCACTTCTAACATCTTCTTCTGTGAAGCATATGCCATAAAGCAAGCCTTTGAGAATATCAAACTTTCGATAAACTTCAAATTCATCGTCTTCACTGACTCGACGAGCATTATGGAAAACCTTAGTAACCAAAAACCATTCAAGACTTACGAACCAATGATTGAATCCATAATTAACCTAAGTGCAGAAATTTTCAACCACTAACAAAGAAGTAGTATAAGAAAAACAAGGAACTCTGAGACAACCAATGGATTCAATCAATGCCTCAAAAGATTGAAGAAATCAGAACGAATACATTTGGAAACCATCAATATAATATCAATAATCGAAGAAATCAAGCTATCCTCAGACGACTAAGAATTGGGCACTCCAGATTAACACACCAACAAATAATAACGAAGGAACAACCAGACATATGCCTTCACTGCGGAGTCCAAAAAAACTCCACTTCAGTTGAACATATCCTGATTGAATGCCCATCCTAACAAACAATACGTAGCAGACTTAACATCTCTGAAAATCTCAGAGAAGCGGAAAACCGTGAAGATAAAATAAATGACGTCATGCAATATTTAACCCATTTAAATCTAAGGAATAGAATATAGATATACCTCTAATTGCGCGCAATTTAATATAACACAAAGTAACATAAGGTAATGGAATGTAATGTGGTCGCTAATATAGGAGCTTTATTTAAATAGATGTTTTTCGTTTCACGGTATGTTACAATCTGAATACAAATGTTTAATACAAACGAACGTCAGTCGTTAATAACAAATCGATCGTCGGCTCGTAACGACGACCAGCAGCAGACGATCAGCTGGTCACCGACGATCGATCGGCACCAACACATATAAATATTAAAATCTATCTAATACCTACACTAATAACCTGAGACGTTGATGCGACCTTAACTAAATCAATTTAAAAAAGAAAGTTCAAACACAGTATTAAACATAAGAATTTCACTTGTCGATCCAACTAAAGTAATCAGATTAAAAGATTCAGGGTCAACGATCGCACCAGCTGGTGCTGCGAGTACTTACCCTGGCAATCGAATAAATGAAAAACGCGGTAGATTCGGAGTGTAGAAAGCAACAATGTATTTAGCGTGGGGTGGAGGGGCACTCGCCGCGTTTCGAGTTGTGTTTTCGACGAGGGTTTTCGCGCACCGCCCTCGTGTGCCCTGGCACAATGGTATCACGCGAATGCGGGAAACGTGGTAAACAGGCACTGCGGTGGTAAACAGCCTCTTTGGCCCTCTTAGGGAGGCCACGGGGATATTGGGGAAACTCGGCGAGCAGAGCACAGCAGAAGCAGAGCAAGGCAGAGCAAGGCAGAGCAAGGCAGAGCAAGGCAGAGCAAGAGCAGAGGCCATAGGTAGCGGAGAAGGAGGAGACACCGCAGGCCCTGCAGCCTGCCGACATAATGGCCCCGCGATTAGCGGCAGACACGATGCGTATAACCGGGGCTACCGCCGATCGAATATTAACGAGCGCTATTATTAACGTCTGACTTCCTATCACGGAATAGCGGCGCGTTTCTCGCGCGTCCTGGTCCGCGCCATGGGTGTTAACCCCGTTGATGCATCGAGGCTCCCGTTTCTGCTCGACGCCACGTCTCTCTCTCTCTCTCCCTCTCACATTCCCTCGTCCTTCCTCTCTCTCTCTCTCTATCTCTTGAACGGCTACCTCCTATGTATTTTACGAAAATTAGATATTGACACCGTGGTCGGCTGCCGGAGCCTCCCACAATGCGCGGCTTAATGTTACGGCTCTAATTGTCTCGTATTGTCGACCACCTCGCCATCAACGAGCTCTAAAAACACACAACGCGCTCGCCAAATCGAGATACGAGACCATCAAACGATTCCACGGGACAAAAGGAACAGAAAAGGAGGAATGAGATTTTTTTCTCCATAAGATTTCGTTTCGGAGTTTTCCTCTAGAAAAATTTTCTCCGGAAACATTGTAGTTTGTATAACAGTGCAGGGGACTCGTAAGAATTACGAACATGCACGCTCAAATTCATTAGTTCGTGATCTGTAATGTCGATGGTTACATTGTTATTCAAACAAGCATCGTATAGCGTTTCATAAACAAGCGACAGAAGAGCTACGGTTAGGTTGAAGTGCATTAAGGTTAGTACACATGCTGGTTCATACTCCCCTCTTCGTGAATTCGTTGTTGACTCGTGAACAACTGGAGTGAACTGAAATAATAGCTCGTTTTTTACAGTAATGAGAAATTAGAAATCGAGAAACAACAAATCTATATGTCCAAAAACTACTTCTAGGGTGTGATTAATTAATTCGCGCATCTAGTGCGTCCGATTTTATTGGTGTCCGACTCATAGCCCAGGATTATTACCTTGTTATGCAAACATTACGTATCGTTCGCATACAAACGACAAAAGAGGCGCAGGTAGATTAAACCACGCATTTCATACACAAATTAATTCATACCCCCTTCTTTTGTGAATTCGTTGTTTATTTACACCGGCATTATTTACAGGCATCTGTGCCGAAGTAAAGTAATTCCTCATTCTTTCGGAACAGAGATTTACAATGAATTTGTACGCGCGCCGCGCCACCGAGTGCATAATTAATGTCTACCTTCACGAAGAAAACTAAATTAATTGCTACGGTGTCGAATTAATTTGTCCGCCTAATATATTCGATTTTACTCATTTATGATTCGCAACCTCGATTATCAGCTTGTTATGCAAATCATTGTTACACACCGTGTACATGGACCGAAAGACACTGACCGGTTGAAAAAGCTGAACCGAATCGTTCACGAACAATGAAATACGTGTTTGTTGAAGGTATCAATAATTACCGGAGAGCATTATGCATTAACGTTGAATAATGCATCCTCCGACACATGTGTCGTGTTATATCGGTGGTTTCCTCGATTCTCCGCTCGTGTTGGAGCGAAATTGTAGGAGCCCTGTGTTGCATGGGGGTTACCTGTATTACAATTGCTTCGGGCACACTACCGCTAATGGGTTTCTCAATATCCTTCTAGGCCATAAGTGCCCAAGAGCAAACATCCTCGCAACCGATAACAAGAGACGAGCGAGATCTTCATAACTCCTCAATCGCGTGATCTGATTAGACCCTTTGCAGAGAATTTATCCGACTCGTTTTTCAACGGTGATTCGCGCTCTTCTTATTTCACCAAAAAAAAAAAAAAATCGAATAGCAAGATACGAGGGAAACGTTGCTCGTGGTGCTGCACACCTTGAATCGGTGAAATGTGTTACAATTGCTGATGGATTGCTGTTACGTGGATCAAATCGCCAAGCAGTAGACCTGCTGTTCGGTAGAAAGGTGATTGACCTGGACCGGAAGACGATAGACGTGGTGTAATGTGACCACTTTATATTTCTGTAATGTTAATTTCGATTGGGAAATTAATTAAAAGCCGGTATTAATTTAATATTATTATGGAGTAATTTAATTTCCCACCGAATTTTGATATGTTGCACCAATCCACATGTATATCGTAAATAAATTACGTTGCATAAGCTGGGATTGAAAATATTGTGAGAGGTTAATTTTATTTATACAAGAGAGACCGAAAGAGTGGGGATAAAGAGATAGCTGGTTGATATTATTTGAGAAATGTGACAACAATTTCTTTTGCTGTGTTAATAAATTATTCAGTTCCTGAACAAATCCAGCCCACTATTTTAATAACGAGTCTTTGATTAATTTCTGATGATTTTTAGAGAATTGTGGACGTTTTGTGCTTCGAGTGATTATTAGAACAATCGTGCAGGAGATTAAAGAATTGTTGAATAAAACAGTGGAGTTGAATTTTCCAAACACACATATTTGATGGCACGTTTTAAACACATAATGGCGCTCTGCAAATTTATGATTTATTTGGTCCATATTGCGCGCAGCGATATTATTCCCATTCGTTGTTGTCATAGCACCGCGACCGAGCCCGCGCCGATCCATTCATTCCGGCAGGCTCTCCGTCGCAGATTATTATTTTCTTGTCGTAGTCACGGTTATTTCTGCAATTTAGAAACTTCCAAAGCCACATTTGTTCTACTTCACCGTTCGTCGCTGCAGATACAGTTCTGCCTGCCAACCGCACAGCTGCGCTTAAATCTCCGCACGCTCAGACGAATGGAATCTGAATAGCACGTATGATCATTCTCGCGTATTCTATTGTTAAAATTACCATATTGGACCCATTCCGTACGTATTTATTATGCGAGCCCGTATCGAACGCTTATTACGCCACTTGAGAGATCGTCTTGGCAACGTTTCACCCGGAAAATTTCGATTTTACCTCGCGGGAGACCGAAACTTTGCTCTTCATTTGTACGAGTGCTCATTTAACTTCCTGCTACCCTATAAAAGCAGAGGTCTCGGAACGTGCAATTTTTATAACCAACTTCGACAATAAGCGTGCAAAAATTACTCCCTCGCAGTCATCGCTTTTAATTATCGTGCTTCTCGGTTGGGCTACTAGTCACCAAAGACAAGTCACCTGAATAACTACTACATTTTTTGAGATAGGAAGAAATATTTCACACAAAAGTTCTTTGATAATAACTTACTTCAGCTGGTGGTGCTTAGGAGATTCGAAGGTCGACCTATTTTTTTTTTTTTCAATGGAACAATATATTTCCGAACTTGAATGACTAGATTATCAAAATTCTCAAAAAAATGTAGAAGTTATTCTACAGAATAAAATTCTACAAAAAAAATTCTGAAGCTTGCGAAAATGAATTTTCGAGTTCGGGGAAGAGGGGCGCTGATCAATATTCCGTGAAAGTAGGAAATTAACCCGGACGATTCGAAGTTCATCAAACCGACGATCCGCCGGGGTGCTGCAGCGCAGTCTCGAGCCGGTTGTTTTCGAATTTTTCTGGAACAATGCCGGCGATTTGTCCGCCGGAATTTTTCCGAGCATGCTTCGGTCGTTGAATACGGAACGAAAACAGCGTGCGCGCGCGACCAAGAGCGGAGAGGTTGTTGGTTGTGCTTTGTTGTTCGCACGATTTTCGAGGCTTCTCGGGGCTCCGCCGACAATAAGAAAGTCGTCGGTTACAGTAGGCAGTGTCGAGGGACCTTTCGCTGGGTGAATCGCGGCCATCGTGGCCCGGGGAACCGGCTTCAACTATCCTCGCAAGAGAAAGAACCAGGGGAGAAGAACCAGGCTTTTATTCCATGTGTCAGGCACCCCCCCCCCGCGCGCACGCGCGCCTTTCGTTCGTCAGATTGGGTGCGTGTTAACCTTCATTCTTCGCGGATTAGTGATACATGGCTAGCCGCATTCAACGGCTTCCGGTCGCTTCCTTCCTGTCTTCGCGTTATAAAACGGCCGCGCAACGCAAGAAACCCGTCCCGAACCTATTGTTCGGATATTACCACCGTTCAGGCGCGACCGGATGCGGAACAGCTGCGAATAATACTTGTTTTTCGAAATTCACTCACCGAGATTGCGATGTCTGACCCAGTCTTTATTCCGCTCGCCTGTGTATTCTATAGTATTTGTTTGATCGTACTCTGATCGTGCTCCGTTTTAGTTTTGACGTGAAAACTTTAGGCGCAGTGAATGAGCCTGATCGGTCACGCTCCGAGGCGAAACGCTATTCGGGTAAACGGTGTTGATCTGTTTTATTCACTGCTTGAACCTATTCTGTATTTTATCCATTCAAGTGTCTGACTATAAGTAAGCCTATTCCACTTGTCTGATCACGAAAATCGACATTCCAGTTGTTTTATCCGAGGTAATCTCTGTTTTTCTTGTTCCTGTTCGGATTATCTGGCTCTAGACAATCCCTGTTCTAGTCGTCTGACCGCAGACAGAACCAGTTCTACTTGCCCTGCCACATACACGCCCTATTCTACTTGCCTGATCACATATACCCAAGTAAACTTGTTTGGATAGAAACTGTGTCAGTTTATCCGATCCCTGTTTCGCCCTCGTAGTTCTAGACCAGCTAAATTTACCGTGCGTCACTGTAGATATAACCTTTTTTTTTTGTGTTGCCGTTAAAAAATTCGTTTTCCAGCTCGACCAATACGTATGAAATATAACAATATAGTTTTTTCGTGGCAATATTTGCTTATTACCAAGTTTAGAAAATCGTGTACATGGTTTGTTTTGTTTTTTAACTTCGTACACTGCAGTGGTGTACAACAAGTCACTGTTGTCTAACAATAGAACTTTTTCGAATATTTATACTCGGCAAACTGTAACCATGCGAAAACTCCAATGCTCTCGAAGTTGTGTATTCGGCGTGGCTGTATACATCATTGCAGTTTTCCAGAAATCACTCGGAGGATTGTAAATCTGTGTATTCATGAAATGTTTTAATCGGTGTTTCATCACGGTTTATTGAATCAATACGAAACGTTGTTTACGATATATTGTGTCATACAATTACCACCTACTTTCACGAATAATAACAATCTCATAATTATTGGATGCTAAGGTAGAAAGCAGTGAATACAATTACAATGCCATATTATAATTATATCCGATTGCATTTAATATCTACCAACGTTATGTCATTCGGAAAATTAAATTAACCGGTAGAAATGTCATGACTATTTTACAGCTGCTTCTTCCACATTGTTCTACATCGAACAAAAATTGACACGCGCAGCTGTTAGAAAATATTTCACTGCTCCTCGAAACAGGCATAATAAGCCAAATAAATTTCCTTATTTCGCGAACGGCGGAAATCGCCGTCACGTTCAAACAACGCCACGCTGTTATCGTGACAGAGATTCGAACGTTTACACGAACAAATATTTTCCATCGCGGCACTAAACGTCTCCTTTATGTTTGCGTTACTTCGTAAATAAGTTCCGCGATCGCAAACACGCCGTTCCTCAAGGAAATTTCGAAATTACGTAGCGAATTGAGTGAAATAACATGAAGCGAACAGATACAAGGAAAACCCAATCAACAATTCCGATCAACATTATTGCTATACCGCGTGGACAAACAAACTATCAAAGAGGAGGGGTTGTGTGTGTGTGTGGTTTTCTCTCGAATTAAAATTCGTTCGTGCGGCATAGTCATCGTGGAACCCTCGAATGTGCGACCGTTCGCGTAACATCTATGATCGAATAGCGACAGCGCTTTGATTAATTTAATTAATTGTCAGACGAAATCGAAATTTCGAGAACGCCGCGCCATGTAAAGTGTCTTCTAGTCAGGGATGCAATTAATTAGGGAAGAACGGATATCCCGAAATTATGATGAAGACATTTTGGCCTGGTATGCGTTGATTATAATTAACGATAGTTCTACGGATTTACCTGTATCTGGCCAAGTAATCGATAGTTGGGAACACAAGATAACTAGCACGGTCACTTTGCCGTTGAACAACTACTGAAACGTTATAACTGGCTGCTTGAACGCAATGTTAATTATTCGCCTTCATTTTACCGATGGAAGCTTCGCTGAACTTAGGCCGGAATTAATTAGCGGGCAATAAATACACGACGCTCTCGTGAACACAATTATTCACAAATGCGTTATTAACGCTTCTATTTTTATTTTCACATTATTACGCGATTATTAAGATTACAGAGCCGCTTCCATTGGAAATTATGAAATAAATGTCTTCGTTCGAGCGTACGCTGCTACAAAAACTTCAGAGTACGAATAAATTCAATCTCGTGATTCCTATAAAAAAATTTTTCGATTCATTGAAATGCACGAGACATCACGTCGATACACCGCGATTCGCATCGTAACGAGAATTCCTGTGTCGAGAGTGGGAACCACCGTACCAAGACGTCTCGGTAACGAAGGGGTTAAACGGGAGCAGATAAAACAGACGATAAAATCGGATCGATTTCCGAGGCAGATCAAGCGGCGGAGCTTCGGGACGAATCAATGGCCGCCGTGGGAAATAAAACAGGGCCCGGGGTAAACTCTTATCGAGGCATGAATTAAATCGAACGTCGCGTCGCGCCACCCAAAGAGATCCGGGACGTCGGGTTAGCGTCCCGACGTCACCGCAAAAGACACGGCTAGAAAAACAGCCGGGGCGCTGTGACAGTAACAAGCGCATTTGTCGAATCGTTTTATCTTGGCTGGAACGTGGATCATGGTGGACCCGCAAACCCATGGGAATTCGTGGGACGAGTCCTTGATACGGTTCGTCGGGTCCCATCGATGGCCGACCTCCTAATACACTGCATTAACATCAGCGGCCTGACCAGCCGACGCTCGGTCCATGGAATTTATAACATTGTAATGGCTGATGGCGACCCTCGATAAAGGGATTAGCGGGATGGCGGGCCACGTACCTCATTATAAACCGACGCACTGATAACCAAACCGCTACCACTCCGTATCTTAAAGTTACAACCAAGTGTCGCGTGTTTGGTCACCGATTTTCTGTTAACTTGTCAGAATTTTGCGATCGCTAATGCTTGTCGGGCACGTACCGGTGCGAGCGCGACACACTTTTCCTTGTTAAAATGGCGTATGCCGGAGAAAATCCGGTTTGCTGAATGCTCAGACAAGTGAAATGTAGTGGCAGGGAAAAGGTTGTCGGCGAAAGCCCTACCTTGCCAATCTCAAACATCTCACTAGTTTATACGAGTACTTTGGACCTAGTTTATGTTCCACAAAATTAATTTCACGTGGTTTAGACTTGAAAGGTTGTTCTACGAAGTGCCTAGACAATTAACCAAGACCTCCAGTGGAAGAGGTAGACGGTGCGTTTCCTACATCTTGGAAAATCAATTTTAATAATATTATTTCGCTTGAAATAAACGAAATGAATTTTCGAAGAAGGTTTCCCTATCTGAGGAAACATAAAGCGAGCATTGCATCTTGTTTCACTTGATAATTTCTCGTGATAATCGGAGTTTTGCGAGTCGATTCGTGTAACCGCGTTTCCTGGATATTTTTCTGAGGTTTCTCGACTTGGAGGAAGATAGAAGGTGCAAGAGCCGAGCTCCGTTACGAACAGTAAACGGTCTATCGATCGTTTCGTTTTGGGCGGTGTTTGCAGGCGCTGTATCAACCAAGGATGCTCGACGAACCATTCATCGTCACGACTGCAGAAGCTGGTAACTTTGATTTGACAAATATACATTGAAGCGCGGAACGAGCTCGTCTTCCTTTCATGTGAGCAGCGAACCATGCGCCGTAGGAAGTCGCCTTTATCTGGTTATTGTTCTCGGTCGACGTTCTCACGTGCGCGAACGAGCGCCCGCGCGCACCGTGTAAACAAATCGAGCGACCATCTTTTGTCTGTGACGTGTCAGGAGCAAGCTCTACCACGCAACGATATTCACTCGTCGCTTCTACGCTTCCACGCTGTGGCCTAGATCGACGCACGAGTCTACATTTCCATGCTTGGCTTGTCGAAGCAATTTAACCCCTTGGCTTATGCTTTATTTGGCAACTGCCGTAATTAGAACTTCTTTCTCATTCATCAATTCCCATAAGAAGCGGAAAACTGATTTTTTGAGTAATCACTATGTTTTGAAAATATTATGTGGGATTGGATGTTTTTTGTGACAAGCCGTGTGTGTGTTTTAATTCTATTTATTAAAAGTACAATTATGCTAAAAGGTAACTGGTCTACGCAACTATTCTATGCCTCAACATCCACGACTGCAGTCTCTCGCTGCTCAAACCACACTGACTGCGTATTTTCCAAAAACAGTCCTTACTCCCTCGTCTTTATTCTCCCTCTCTCTTTCTCTCTCTCACTCGTTCACACCCTTAAAACTAAACTGTCGATGGAGACAAACCAGACACAGGCCTGCATCATGTTATAAGCCAAAAAACAGGCGTGGTTCGGGACGCATAAAATATCGACACCATGAAATGCGAACAGCGATACGGTGCCGATGTTATATGCGTCAAATAAGGTTGAGGAGAAGGTCAAAAGGACCTGGGCGGTGGGGGTTTAGTGGGTATGGCGGTAGACATATGTTAGAATGTGTTAGCAGTGACGCAATTAATAGGGAGTTTCGGGAAGGCCTCCCGAAGAAATGTTTGGTTCTTTGACACATTTATGGCAGGATTTATGGCGCGAGTGGTCGCGAAGCAGGTAAACAACCCCAATGCCATACGACACAATAAACTGAGGACCGCGTAGGGTCCCTCAGGTATCGGTGCCGAATTAATGGCTGTCTATTCAAAGCGAGACCTTTAGAAAAGGCAATCGACCCGACGTCGTATTGCTAAATAATAACAAGAACACATGTTTCTGATGGATCTGGCCACGTAGTGGGGAAGGCTATGCCTTTGGTAAGAGGACTGTGAGGAACCGCACGGCACTTACCCCAGAACCGATAAACGGAAAACACCTCGTTTCTAACACATAGTATTGCTAATGATAATCCCTCCAATACCATCCGAGGGGGGAGCCGAGTCCCACACTACCCTCCCCGAACAACATCGTAGGGGAGGGTGTCCGTAATAGGATTCCCCCACCGCCCTTAAAAAAAAAAGAAAAAAAAAGGCCTGCATCGTGTCATCTTGTCCCTCGCTCTACCTGGCTCGAGAGGCCCTACCATCAATAGCAACCACTTGGGTCCTACGTGGTCCTACGGCACGCACTCGCAATCCCACAATTAAAAATAAATACGTGGTAAAATGGGTAAGTGCAATTTAAAGCAGTCGACAAGAGTGTAGAAATATAAATGTTTTGCAGTGGTGTTATGCAATGAATATTTTTTGTTTCGGCTCCAAGAATATTTGAACACTAAAGCGGAGCGTAAAGAAGCTCCAACACCTCCGATTACCAGCCGCAGCCCGGATCCTGCGGATCCGTCTGGAAACAAATGAAATTTAACCGTAATCTCGAGGGAATTGCTCGGACCTACCTGCGTCGAAGTCGACGGAAGCTCTGCCCGAAGAGGGAACCAAGGAATTTCCGCCGGTGAAGCGGCAAATGATCCGTTACGGGACCGTTGGAAATTCAAATAAAAGACTCGACGCAACTTTTGTGCGCCGTGCCTCGCTAGCTCGACACTCGAGAAACGGCGGAACTCTTCTCGCGAGAGATTCGATTAACTATAGAGCTGCTCCCCGATTTACCGTTAACTATTTCTATCGGAGAAAGTTAGCATCGCGTGTGAGGATTGTCCTGATCTCTAACTGTTGCTACTTGACAAGCCCAGAAACTTTTTATTACCCTAAAATGGATCTACTTGTTCAGTGATGTTGATTTAGTAAGATCTTCTCTTTGGTAAGATTCTTCAGGTAAAATTATGTTCTTTTTTGTTGTCGAGTTGTAAGAAGAGTGTTTTGAACTTTTCTGATTACTAGCCTAGATTTTCGTTACGTCTACGCTGGTTACAACAGTAGACAAAAACAAAATGGCTTATGCAGGTCACACGTTCTGCGAAAATTGCAACAAGGTTCGTCCGTAGAATTGTCAGCTCAATTCGCGCGTTATTTTTCGGAAAAGCATTTACCTCTGGGCGCGCGCACAAAGTTTGATTGGAATCGAATAAAAATTGTTTATGACATTTACATAAATGAAACTTTTGCGTTCCGTTCGACGTTCCTCTGTCAGGCTGAGGAATTAATGGCACGCGTGAGTGGTTCGTGTGATGGTACAGAACGATGAAAAATGAAATCCCCCATTTGTTTTCGACTTGTTTTCGAACCGTTCGTTATTGTTCCTACGTTTAATTCGTAAATTTATAAATTATTCCAAACATTGTACAAAATTATCTCGAGGCGCGACGCGTTAAAATATGCAGCGATTTACTTGATGTATTCTACGTATGCGTTTAATTTTTATCTTGCATGAAAATTTGAAATCTTGATACCTTCGCCTGACCATAGTACTTCTTGTTCTACTTGCTCAAGTACCGATTATATCTGTTGCAATTGTTCCTGCTACCCTTGTCTGAACACAACGCATTCGTATGCCACTTGTCTGGCTATGGGGCACTCCTTTATATGTGTCTGTCCACACACTGACCTAGTACCCTTGTCTGACTACAGGACACCCCTATTCTACTCGTCGTACCACAGATTACCTCCGTCTTAATTGCATCTGCCTTATTATTCACGAACTAAAACACTTTCTTCGACCAGTTTACCCACACACTGATCTACTACACTTGTCTAACCAAAGGCTGCCTCTATTCTAATCGTTTCTAACCAATTATTTTTGTGACAGATCATTTCATTTTATTTGTCTGACCACACATTATCCTATACTATTTTCACAAAGAAAAATTCCAGTAAACTGGTGGGTCTCGATAAATCAACGTTCGGAAATTAAATGCTGTAGCTAGTTTTCGGAATTTTGATCGAGAGAGATTGTAGCAAGAGGTCTGACAACAGAAAGAAGAAACGAATGCGAGGGTGGCTCTCAAATTGTGTAACCCCTACAACTACTCCCCGACTTACTGTCTCACGTGGGATATCAAGTACGTTACACAACAGCCCCTTGTTCGATGAAACCGACCAATCCATCGATCAGTGTCGCTCTTCTGCTAGCCCGGTGCCAGCGTCGCGTCAATCGGCATTGAGAAAAGGCTAGTCCCAGTGTTTTCCCGAAAAACAGAACCGTTATTTTTCATCCGTAGCGGACAAAAATTTCGAAAGTCCGTCACTCAAATAAATATTTGAAACCTGACAGGGTCCCTCCAAAAATATTTGGCGCAACGACGAGTGGCCTATCGACCTCTATCGACTTATACAAACACCGTGAAAACAACGCATTCTAACAAAATAATACAAATATCATTCATAAGAGTATTAGTTATTTCTAGTGGTGCCTTAGAGGGTGGATTAAATTATTTTGACTTCTGTGTGACCATTTTGAGGGTTGTGTAGCATCAATACGTACGTATTAATTACTTTTCTGGTGAAATAAATGGCGCGACGTTGACCGTTTTCATTCCCGACCATTTTTCCCGGGAGACCGGTCATCCCTGGCATTTTCACGTCTCATTGAATACCTCTCCAGGAATAACCATGGCCAGGTCATCCGGGGGAAGCGAAGGTAGCGCAGCGAAGGGAAGAATCGAGGGACATCGAGGTTTCCTCAATTTTCAAACTGCTAAAAAGCGGCCGGCTCCGATGCCTTTGAAGGATGAAAGTGACGGTGAAAAAAAAAAAGGGCACAGAGAGAAAGGGTGGTTTTAGCCGGTGACCCCGTAATGAATAACCCGGAAGAGCCTTCGGGCTTCGACCGAGATCGGACTCCCCCTCTTCCCACGAACCGTCGCGTCGTCCATTCTTTTTCGATCGTGCGACAGAGATACAACGCGGGGGTGGACGCGAGAGAGAGTGAGAGAAAGCGGGCTAGAGAGGCGGTGTGGGAGAACGATGGTAGGGGTAATGGCCCACAAATCACAATGTGCGAGGGGCAGAGAGTCCCCGTCGAAAGAACGGAATAATAAATCTTTGAATATCTTTAAATACGGGAAGTAAAGAACTCGCCCTGGCGATCGTGATTTATGCCCGCGGATTTTATTAATTGCTACGGCCAGCCCAACAATCGAGGCCTTTGATCGTGACGGCTTCCAAACCGTCAACGAACGGACTGGGTACAAGGAAAGAATTTTAGGGCTGACGGAAAGAGAATCGACGACCATTTGCAACGCATTCTTGCACACGACGCGCGACCTTTCGAGAATGCACCGGGAATTTTGCGGATTCGTTCCTGGGTTTTGTTAATGGCACTTTGACAAGTTGACTGGGGGAACGTACGCTAGCAGGAGGCCCGTCAAACCAAGGCAGTTTCGTGAAACGAAGCTCGACGGACGCTGATAGCAACGACAAAAATTAGCTTCTAAAAATGATAGTAAAATTGAAAGACTCGAAGTATTCTTTTTTACATTGACCACATCAAATGGAACTTGTTTACACATATAGCAGTTGAGCATTTTACAATGTATAGAATAGAGACGAATTTAATAATATTAAAACTGTCTTGAACAATGGTATGGCTGTTCAATGTTCGAACATTTAGTTATAAATTTGTGACGGCCAGTGCAACGAGCTCCGCCAACATACTTTGTATACGCGACGACGATCGTCCTCCGGAAACCGCAGAGAATTGCGAACGAGTCTTAAATTATTTCACCCGATCCCACGAATTTATTTGAGAACTTCGTGCGCGATAGGAAATCGGCAGAAACTGAACAGGCGTTACGAGTCAAATTAGCTGCGATAGGGTACAAAGGTATGAAATGGAAGGTTGCTGTCTGGATGGCAGTTCGCGAACAGATATTTTTCAGACGTGATCTTCATCGATGCCAGGTGCACCCCAGAGGGGCGCAGCTCAGGAGATAAGCGAATTAACGTGTTCTGGTAATCGTGGCAATTACGTTCAGACGGCAGCAGCAGCAGCAGTGGCGGCGGCGGCGCGGCTTATCTGAATCCAGAACTCCTGGTCTGTGGAAAACAGGTTGCAGGGAGAGAAGAGAGTTAACCGTTAAAATCCATCGAGCCGCCCGTATGTTTTCCTATGAACGGCCATCGAGATTTCGTGGCTCAAAGGACTCGCAGAATAATGAAACCTTTCCGTCGTCGGGCCCGACGCGGGGAAATTAATTGAAATCTCGTTAGTGTCGTTCCCGTCGGCTGATCTTTCCGTATTCCCAGGATGATATGGGAGAGAATTGGCAGTGGTCTCGGCAGAGGGAGAAAGAGCCGTATCGAAAGGCAACGCTTCTGTCGCGCGTACTTTTCTTTAATCAGCCCCCCTGCCTCTCTCTTTCTGCCCTCTCGGAATCCGTAACAAAGCGAAATCTATTACTTCTCTCTGTCTTTCAATTCCCGGGCCCAGTGTTTGTCCGTTCATTGGTCGTCTGTCTGGCTCGCCTTTCACGGTTTCCGTTCCTCTTGCTCTCTAGCTGCTCCTCTATCTCCCTCGCTCTCTCTCTTTCGCTTGCGCCCTGTGTGCAATCTCTGCCGACGAGATACAATCCCGCCGGTGAATGGGTTGAATTACTCCAGATAATTTAGTTTTCCTCTTTGACGATGCATCCACGTGGCCCGCTGCCTAATCTCGCCTCGTTGCGCGCGGTTCCAGATAACATTTGTAATCTGGCCGGACCGAGACCATCGAGTTCCGGGACTCTCGCTCTCTCTCTCTTCGGTGATAAGAAAAGTGTTACACTGTTCTTTCACGAGGAGATCCGCTATGGGATCCTCCTTGTAACGTTCGTCCAGATAATTTTGATAGCACCGCGCCACTCGTGGTACAATGCGAAATTGAATTAACTCTTCTTAACATCTCGCGCGTAACTGAGCGTTACGGTCTCGTCTGCTGCCCACAGTTACTCCGTTTTTATATACCCTATAGCTGAAAGCGATAGAGCTTTTATCTCCGTAGCAGAAGTTTTTGTTTAGATTGTTATGAAACGAGATAGGATAATGTACATTACTCCATGTATATCTACTGATACACAATAGTCTTGCAGATGTCTGGCCATGAACTGTGCTAATCCACTTTGCTAAGCAGGTTTGTACTACGTACTTGTCTGCTTAACATGCTCTATTCTACTTGTGTCCCTTTAGACCATCCTACGTTACTTGTCTAATCAGCATGACCTATTCTACTTGTCCGGTCTGCTCGCGTCTGTTCCACTTGTCTGAGTTCATTACAATTATCTGATTACAAGCACGCTTACTGTAGTACGTCTTGCGACTGAAGATTGGCACATTCCACTCGTTTGATTGGTACATTTTAAGCTCTTCTATAAATTAAAAGTTTTCTGCATCGATTGCCACAGATATTAGGATGAAGAAAGAGTTGTTTCTCTTTATAACCGTTTGAACAATTTCATGATAACGTAAAACTTCTCGTTCTGTTTTCTAGCACCTGTTTCACAGCTATTGATGTTTGTTGTGCATAAAATCCTTATCGTATTAATGAACGGGGGATCCTCGCTTGTCCATAGAAGAAAACACGAATCAATACTCGAGCATCAATGCAACTGTTTATCAGGTATACATAGCCAGTTGAAAAAGCCTAGTTGCTTGTTCATCTAACAACGAGTCAAACATTATCGACCAGCTCGGTTTATTGACACTGAAAATGATTTCGAACGCGCGATATTATTCGCGGAGGGAAAAAAACGAACGTAAGACAAGAGGCACTGTTTTAATATCGCTCGCGCCGCGTCGTATTGAAAACGCAAATCCCTTATTGATTCGGTCCTATGTTTATTATTATAATTCGGCCACGCATTAAGAATAAAAACATTCCGCGTGACGATTGCGTCGAAATCCCCAATCCGATGATTGCGCTTTCAGCGCGGCCGCCTCCCGTTGTTTAACATTTAAAATTGATTCTTCCGCGCTACGATTTTCGCAACACCGCATCGCATCGCGCTGAAAAACTTTCGCCGGTTTCATCCGAGCTGACGTTATGTCCCGATAAATTTATTTGCGGTTTCCCGGCAGTTCGTTCCACGGTCCCGGCCTTTTCGCCGTCGCCGCCGAACCGCTAACGCAAAACAAAAGTTCCGGATCATAGGCGAGAACTCTTCCGAAAGTTTCGAGAGCGAAAGCGTAAGCAGCGGCTAATTTAGTTTCCCCGGAATGGCGACGACGCTTCTGCAGTTTAATTTTTTTCCGCCACCGCCGCGCCGTCGTCTTTTCACCCCCCGCACTATTACTCCCTGTCTGCAAGCCCACAAGTAACAGCGTTACAGGGTGCGCGAGCCCTTTAGCAGACTCGAGTTAAAACTTTGACTGGCATCAAGTTAGACGCATTTCTTCAAACGTAATTACCACGAAGAAATTCGAGCGAAGAAAATGTCCGCCGCGAGAAAATGGAGACGGCATTGTGCACAATATTTATTGTCCTGGACCGTCGCGAAAATAGTGGCCGCAGACATTCATTTCCGATTCTTGAATGGAAACAAGATTTTCTTCATTATAAATTGGTTCGTTACTGTCGACACTATATAAAATCCACAGATCGTCACGTGTCCAGGATCGAATATAAAATAATCATCGGAATGCTTAACAGAGCATAACAGAATGCTGGGAACAATTCCACTCGCGCGTGTGTATTGATTGTTCCAAGTTAGCAGGCCAGAGCTCATTTCTCTTCCTAACAAGCCAAATAGAATCATCATCGAGTCTGCCCAATCGGAAATTCAGACAGCACACGGAAATAAAATATTGAACCTCGCGATTCCCAGTAATTTTTCCGGTAATGATCGGGGAAGAAAATAAAATCGACGAGCGTTGCGCTCGCAATTTTTGGTCGACCATGCCACAATCGTAGATAATCTGCGATTGCGAATCCGATTTACTCGTCGCGGAACGGATTCATAAATATTCTGCAGCGTTAAATCGTTTAATGACGGGATTTTTAAAAAGTGGAATCCGCTGTTCAAAATGGTTCAAACCGAGGGAGAGAGAGAGAGAAAGAGAGCATGGGTCACGTATACAGGAGAGAACGAATTTTTCAGGGGAACCGTAAATTGTCCAACGATATTACAGCTTACATTGAGATTCTTCTGTCGGCATTATGGGAACGCAGCCGGCCGACTGGAGCGGTTTAGAAAAACGTTTCCAGCGCGATGGCCGCGGTACTATGAATTATATCCGGGGAGCTGGATTTTTTACGGTGCCGAGCGGTGTTATACGTAATACGTCCATCAAAGCACCCGGTGAATCGATCATGTTCGCTCAACCCGATCCGGCCCGGTCCGGTTCGCGGCAATAGCGAATTTATCGGAAATGCGTAACGCGATTCGCAGTTTACCGTGCGCACTAACGGTAATTAAAATCGGACGACGCCACGGAGCCGATGAAAATTTTCTGTAAAACCCGGGTGCCGATCCATCGATCCCTCTCCACTCCTGGTTGGTCGGTCGGTCTTTTCCCAGCGTAAACGGGGTTTCAAACGTCTCGTCCCTATCCGCTTGCAAATTTAATGGATCGGCCAGCGATCCCCAATCCTTTTTATCGATTGATCGAGACGTCAGATGCGCGGGAAATGCGATTGCCTCCGCGAGCGGTGCTCGATCCCCAGATTGCCGGGCTGTCTAATTTAGAAATTGACCTCGTTAAGTCCCTCTCGACATTAATCGAGTAAACGTCTTCTATAGCTCGCGTTCACGATGAAAAGATCGGCCATCGACGTTGCTTTCATTTTATACAGCCCTTCTCCTCTTTTCCATCTGTTTTCTCTCTTTCTCTCGCTCTTCTTTTTTTTTCGTCGATCCGCTTGACCGTTTGACGGTTGGCATGTCGAAGAGCGAAACACGAGCGGTTTTCAACGTGATTGGTACTCGCGGTAACATTTTCCCGATGATCCAATACTTCAGCCCTATTTTTATTCAAAACATTCGGTACAGAAATACCCGATCGACTGGCTTCGAATGCCTCGCTTTAATCCTACATTGTAATGGAAAGTAAATTATTATTATTTAGCGGTGGGTGAAATCAATTTTTTTTCCCCGTACAGATTCGATCCTGTTCTACCTGTGCGACTTCCATCTCCAATTGGTTTATCACGTTCACCGTCCGGTATTATTTTGATTGATGGTTCAGGAGTTACTTCGCTTGGATGGCTGTGCAGGTTTTGGTTCTACTTGTCTGACCATTCGAGTACTATTCTACTCGTAACCATTCAGATATTATTTTAATAGTTAGGACAGACAATTTTCAATAATTAATCTTTTTCACCGCAATTTGGTAGAAGGATCTTCGGCGGAATTGTTTCCGGGATCGTGCCGAGCGTTAGGTTAAACCAAAAGGTCTGCGTTTACGTTTTCCAATCGGCCTGAAGCGACGGTGTACGGTATTCGTTATGGGAGAATGGAAAATGGGTGAGCGAGCGGTACCGAATCCCGATGGTGACAACGGAGTAGAAGCAAGACGGAAATCAAATGTGAAACTTGATCCGGGGCGACGCGTTTTACAGGGGTCGATAAAACCGGAAACACGGGGGGGAGGGGGTGGGGGTTCGGCAGCGCGCGGAGGAAAAGAAAATCCATCGATGTCGAGTGACCAGCACTTTTCGATAGTGCTCCGCATACATTTCGTAACTTTCCGTTTTACAGGACGCATCACAATCCATTTCCGCTCGGATCAAGCGGAACGCTTCATCCCCTGTCGCGAGGGCGGGTCACGAACCGCCACTGTATTCGTGTCAATGATCTGAGGGGCTGTGCTCGAGTTCTCTGGCTGTTCCGAGTTTTAATTATGCCGTTTTCCACCGATTCGGCTCGATCAAACGGTTCTCGATCATACCCCGCTTAAAAACTGTCCGATAACATTTTTATGAAAATTTTCATTTCATTTGAATCTCGTCCAACAAACGTTTTAAGAAAATATTCCCGTTTCCGATGGCTAACAGAAATGCTTTGCCTTCTGTTTGACCCACAACCCTCTTTCCGACCGATGGAAATTTCTCATTATTTCTATTTCGTTTGTATAATTGGTCACTGTCACATTTCGCAGGGAATATGTCCAATAAAAATTTTGCATCAAAGTGTTCTTATCTTATTTTAATGCTGTCACGCAGCAGATTTTAATCCATGAAAATTGAAAAGCCCGAAAGTTCTATAATCACCGTGATAATTCTTCGCGCCCCTTCACGTAATAAATTTTGATATTTTCTCTGAACTTGTTCACGGGCTCGTATCGAAAAAGCAATCGCCCCTTTACGTCAGTTTTTCGCAGCAGTTTGATGGAAACTTAAGCTTATTTTCCGGGACGAGTTCCCAGGAAATGGTCAGCTTCCCACGAAAATCTTCTACCAATCCCATGGACGTTTTTAGATTCTACCAAATTATTTGATCGTGTGTAGCAATGTGGCATAAAATTTTCAAAGTTAAACTCGTGCTGTAACTCGCGGGGTAACAAATTTGTATTTTGCACAAAGATACGCAGCCTGTTACTAATTACGTACATATAACAAATTTGGAATTCTCTGGTTTCGTTTCCTCAGATAAATTACTTCCACTTTGTGGTATTTTTCCGGCCACTGGTTCCGGATTGAACGTGTTAACTGTGAATCCTAGACTTCTAAAAGGCATTAAACGGTCGTAAACGTGTTGAAAATAGCACTTTAACTACGCTCGTTGTTTTATAATGACAGTATTTGTTATAGCCCCGTTGTAGAAGTTCCGTTTTTCTCGGCGATTCTTCGCGGCCGTTTGCAGAAACGTTCATCCCTCGCAATTTAGCTGCGGAAAGTGTGCCCCGTTCAATAACGAAAGGCACTTCATTCAGCCCCGGTAAATTACACTGTTCGTTGGAGGCTATTACGTGATTTCCATCAGTTCGAGTCCGACTCGGGCTGTTTCACTTTGTCGGAATCACGTTGGAAGTTAAATGAACCCAGAATAAGAACGATACACGAACCATTAATTCTTGGCTTGTTCGTTCCGAGCAAGGGAGAAAGAGAGAAAGGGAGAGAGAAAGAGAGAAAAAGAGAGAACATGGCTCACGGAAATATTTGATATCCACTTGACGTTGTAGCGAGCGACAAAGGAAACATTTCGAGAATCGTGTCCCGTTCCCTTCGCTTTCTAGCGCGGAACGAATTAAATCCGAAGAAAGAAATTGAAATTTCCTGGCGCCGAGCTAGAAACCGGTGAAACAATGAATCGATGGGATCCATTGTTTCGTTAATTAACAACCCCCGCCTCGGTGGACGGTCGAAAATTCGATGCAAGTTGACAGGTAAACATTGACTCTGTCATAAATTATAATTCTTTAGATTAATACTTCTATCAATATTGTAAATCTTCTATCGGAATAATAGCAAATGTCTCTTATAAAACAAAGCTAACCATGTAAAAATAATTGTTAAGCAAAATTTTAAATGTTATCGGCGCATTGGTTCGATCAATTGCTTAAAGCTTATTACGATCGCTATACATATAACCGTTAAAAATAATTGTATTTAAATATTTTAGACACTTGGAAATTCAATAATTGCGTCAGAAGTTGACGCGTTTAATTGGTTGTCTTTACCTTATATTTACTCATTTTTCAGACATTCGCACACAACGCTCAAACATTTAACTAAAATCACAATTTAATAATGCACATCTCCGTTGCAGCATGTGCCAAGACTCTGCCGATCCAGCCACCCTCTGCATCCTGGAATCACCCGCACAAATTCCTCAGGCTATTCGCACTCCCATTACCCTCGAAACAGACCGTTCTCCTACGCCAATAAAACGAGCAATGACAGAAAGAGATCCAGCCATAGAAGAAGAAGAGCAAGAAAGAAGAAAGCGACCATTCGCATTATCAAATATCGACGAACCGAGAGAGCAGATCATCGAGAGCCAGGCTAAAGTGGAACATACCGTCGAGCGGACAAAGACGCCGGGAGGAAAACAGTACTTTGATACGTCCATGATCCCGAAGGAGTCGGGCTCGATTAGCAGAAGCGTTACTTCCACGGAACGAGCTTCATTCCCTGGGAACCGGAAGTTACGATGACAGAGACGACGCCGTGGCAACACCGTCTCGGTACGCTATCGGCCCTTTCATCCCTTTGCTCTTCCTGTGTTTCCCTCGATGTCGACGGAACCGAGGAAAGACGAGACTGAGAAACAAGACACAGAGAAGGAGAGAGGAAGAGCAGAGGTTCTTGATATTAGAGAGAGAGAGAGGTGAAGAGCAGATGTTCTGGGTGTACAAGAGAGAGAGAGAGAGAAAGTGGTTGGAAAGGTGTGAAAGGTTAGAGCGGCAGAGTTGCAAGGACTGTCTGGATGCCACGGATTATGGGGAAAGAGCGACGTCGAACGACTGGAGAACATTGGTATGGAGTAACGAGCCCCAGGAGCGATCTCGTTACGCCGGGAACTCGATTTGAAAGCGGCGCGCGGGCGTGGGTGGGACACCAAACGGAAAGTATAGTTCGCCCGGAGGGCTGTTCCGGATCGGAGCCGATGCGTGCGATACGCAACGAGCCTCCACGGGGCTCGGAGCTGGCCGTTGCTCTGGCGCTTTAAACGAAACCGTATTCGATTCCAGGCGTCGAGATGCAACTCGCGCGGCGCCATGCAACGCGGTGCAACGCAGTGCGGAGCGGCGTTACGATACGCCGGCACAATGGACCCATTAAGGGACACCGAAAACACGTTCCGTTTCGCTCGGTCCATTATCGGAGATTGTCTCTCGCGGTAACGTGTGCAGCTGCCGGCACGCTGTGTTTTTTAATTCAGTTCCCTTGTCTGAGGCGGTAAAAGAACCGCCGATATGAATACGGCCCACGCAACGCTTCCAACGACAGAGAACCGCGGAAGAGTGCTCTGATGGATGCCCGGAAAAATCTGTTAACGCGTCCCGTTTTCCATCGCGCTCGCTCGCTCGCTCCGTCTTCTTCGTTCCGGCTTTGATTCGTTCTGGTTGTCTGATCGAGGCGGTCTTGATCTACTTGTCGACGGGCGGAGATTTAAGGCCGTTCTAGTTAGGAGACGGTGGAAGAGGTGGCCTCCTTCGGGAATTTTTTGGCGGCGGATTGATGCAACCGGGATTATTGGGGTTTAGGGGTGTATTCGGGGATGCTGCCAGTGACGTGCGGTATTTTTGGATTTTGATTCTAGCTGGTTCTTCGAGGTAGAAGTGAGAGAATGTAAAAGGTGATTTTTTTAACCCTTTCCGAGGAAGTTTTCCGCGAGAGTGGTTGCACTGTACGACAGCGTAAGCCGGGAAAACATGTTTTGCGGTATTCATAGAAATCTCGAGCGTGATTGACAGTAAACTTTTCATTCGGACCGTGACAGTCATCGAATTTATCGTGTTCAATATTAAGAGGTAGTTATATAAAATTCTATCAATTATATAAGTAAAATTTATAAAAATTATATACAGATTATATGATTATATACAAGACTATAAACAAAATTATATACACAACAATAATTACTGTTTACATATTATTAGTTAATGTATGATTAGACACAAGACGGCTAATAATTTAATTGGGTGTGATATATTTTAAAACATGGATCCACACATAATCCAACATTGCAGTCTTTGCATCGAAAAATCGAAGAGTCCAAGGTGTTTTATGCATATGTGCAAAAATATATTTTCAATATGATCTTCATTTAATTCGTCGGTAAAATATGATTTGACCAACTGTCGATGTCGTTTGATATATCCGACACTCGCCCATCACACAGGTCATCAGATGGACGCCGGATATATCCGGCACCCGTACCGAAAGCGTTAAAAGGACGATTTACAACAGGTTTATTCTCTTCCCGAGTAGTCACCCTAATTTTCGCCGCGGCTGTATAGAAAAATTCACGAATCTTCAGTAGATATGTACAATCATATCTGCCGAGTTTCATACAGATATATTAGTTGCTTCCTGATAAAAGAGGTTCCCAAATTATCAATCCGGACTGCGACACAAAGATTTCGAGAACATTTCTTTGACGTTTAAATTAACGGGGAGAGCAACATTGTAGTTACCCAGTTTCAGCAGACACTATACAAGCGTAAATGCCCTCAGTCTACTGGCCAGTCACTTTCTACTTGTCGGATAAGTGCCGTCCCTAGCTCACCGGCCAGACCAATGACGTTCCTATGTTAATTGTCTGGCTGTAAACGATCCTTTGGTACTCGTACAACCAGAGGGTGTCACGCCACACCTGTGAATCTCTATTCTGCTCTGCTTCATCACGGCGATTGCCTCTGTAATCGCAGCGTGTTTGAATTCAGTTTCTCCCTTGCTCTATTTCCCCGTGAATTCAAACGAATCGTCGACAGACATGCATCGAGCAATGTGTTTTCTACATCAGGAATCTATCAATCATCTACAATGAACATTGTTAACGTTAAAACCGTGGAATTCTAGTTGGTTACGCTCGAATATGATTTCTGGCGATCTCGTGGGTAAAAAGGAGCATCGATCTCGTCGGAACAAGCAGCGGAACGTTCAAGTGAACAGTCAAAGAGGCGGAAATATGGAAAAATAATCTGAAAAAACATGTACCGCATGAACTCGACGCAAACAGAGCAGAATGCCTGGCATTGAGGGGAGCATGTAAATGGTACGCGTACAGACGCACAAAAATCGAAACTCGTCGAGCAACGATGGGCACATGAAACCGGTGACATTGGACCGCATTCTACAATCAGCTCGGTAAACGCTCCGGAAAATATCTGGAGACGCGGCAGGAAGTTCGACTAAAATCGTACAGAACGACTTTCGCAGATAGACCGCGTACAAAATCTATAACAATCGAACAATACAGAATTTTACAGTTTCAGGCTACATTCCCTAGAGACAACAGTATCGAGATCAGAAAACTGCTGCGCATTATTCTTTGTGCTCATTTGTAAAATGCACAGTTTCAATCTAATTTGCAATCTACACCGTTTCATTTAATTCTGTTTCTTTATACTCGAGACAGTAGCGTTGAAATAAACAAAATACTCCACGTATTCGTTGACTTCAGGAGGCGAAAACAAACTACGAGGTTGTTGCGTATGAAACGTATGATTAAAATTTACTGAAAAATAGGAAGGAGGAAGTGTATGTATTTTTCTTAGTTAAATAGAGTAACGAATTGCGAGCATGAAAAAAAGATTGAAGTGTCTGAAATCTCGAGGAACTCGTCGCTCATTTGTCGAGGTTGTAACGTCTCGGGAAATTTGAGGACGAGCAGGAAGAGTGGGTGATCGGATCAAGATAGAAACGTAGTAAATCCATTCGTTTGATCCGGGCTCCGTCGGAGGATAAAAATTTCGTTGGGAATGCCAGCGCCGTCGAGACTATAAACTTCGATGAAAGACGGGTCGGCCGGATCCAGCCGTGTCTCTCGCGGATTATTCCTTCTTAATTCCTCGGCTGTGCTGAAAGCACTTCCGAGAAGGTCGGGCCTCCGCGCCCCGGGTTTCGTCCATTGAATTTTCTTCGGGGCCGGGGTGTTTCACAATAAAACTCGTGGATTTATTTATCGCTTTGAGCTGGCCCGAGAAACTAAGAGCGTTTCTTTGAAATCGAAGAACAGTGTGGCCTCCCGGGATGCTGCCGTGACAGCTGGAAAGATAGACACGTAAATCCCATTCCATTAGAAGCGAACCGTAGATGCCGGGCTGGAGGACGGGGGCCACGGAAAAACCAGCCGGAAGAACGACGCTGACCGAAAGGGGACTCTCTCCAGGATAGAATTGAAATAAAACGCTGGCTCCGTGCAACATTTTCCTAACGATGATCAACTGCTGCCGTCGTCCAGGCCAGCCATCGGGATATCCGGGAATTTGATAATTAACGAGAACACAACGACTTTTCTTCTCCTCTGTTCACGGTAGACGTTTTGTTCCACTGATGAAATGGCTTCTCGAACAATCTCGCTAAATGTATAAATTCTCCGTAGGAAACATACACAATCTTTATTCATCGCATTTAGTTGTTACGGTTCGTAATGGCGGAAATATTTGGCGAAACCTATGTATAAAACATTTATTTAAAATTATTTAAAAGGCATTCATACGTCGTGTCCAATTCGTGTGTTCGACTAAACATATTGCTGTTTCACTGGTCAAGACAACACCATGTACCTTACATGTGTCCGATCATAGATATTCTCGTTCCACTTGTCCTACAGAAGCAATCTTATTTCACTCGTCCAATTAGACAATTTCTTTCGGATTTGTCTGACCAAGCGTATTCGTATTCCACTTGTCTGACTGTGCATTCGCTGCCTGACCGAAAGTACTCCTATTCTACTATCTGGACTACACAGTATTCCACTATCTCGTCTGATTAAAAGCATTCTTATACGACCTGCACGACTAAACATTGTCTAGCTATTCTGTCTGACCAAAGAGGTCCCTGCTTCACTTGTCTGATCAAAGCCGCTCCTGATTCCCTTGTCTGTGCTGAATCGTTCTAGATTCACCCGTCTGACTACAGACATTTCTACCTCCTTCGACCGAGCAGAAATGATCCTGCTCATCACGCTTGTCTGATTAAAGACACTACTACTTGACGTTTCTCCTCGCAGACGAGTTCCCCAGCTTACATTCCTCGAGCCATAGCTTTTCCAACCTCTTTTCACTCACTGTCCTCTTTCCGACGTCCTTTTCTGTTGATATTCCCTTCTTGTAAGCTCCGAACGTATTATACTTTCCAACAGTAATAAACTTACCAATTATTTTTTGAATGGCGAAAAGACGAAGGGAGACTGACCAGGGTAAATTAGAAGACATTGAAGCTTTAACGTTGAGAAATTATGGTCTGGATGGGATTGTTAGGGAACGCAGCGAACATTTTTCTCGCGATAATTAACACGTTCAGCCTCTTAGTAGTCGGAATATTCGTCGGTCGCGGCAATAAGGGCTGCAATAAGGAAAATGCGACGGCCGTCCTCGTGCTCGTTAATTTGTTTACTCGGGGAAAAATGAAAAAGCATATGTTTAGTAACGCTCGTAATTAAAATACATAACTCAGCCCCGCTGCGGAGGAGAAAGAGATCACAGGTTGATACATATTTATGACCCAATTATGCTCCACGACCAACGGTCGCGCGTGCGAACCTCTCTCTCTCTCTCTTTCTCTCTCTCTCTCTCTCTCTCCTCTCGCCTAGCCTTACCCTTCCGAGTTTTATTTCGGGCAAACGAAAAAAATAACCGAGAAAAAAGAAATAGAAAGAACCGGTGTGTACACCATAGAGGAAACAGACCGGGAAATTACTCCTTGCTGCGTTTAATTCATGAAGTGTCCCGCTGAACAAACAGCCTGCCGGCTGCGAATAGTTCACGGCTTCGAACGAATTTCGGAAAGAGTTCCCCTCGAAACTCAATTTCCGGTGATTTCGACCGGACCGTTGGTCACTGTTACCTGCCCACATGGTTTATAATTAACGAAACCGAAAAACGTTGCCTCGCGCAAATCTGTGCCAAAGTAAATTAGTACTGAGCCTCCAGAAACATTTCCACTCCCGTTTTAAAATAATGAAAAATAAGGTACAACGTAATCTGTCAAGTGTAGTCCACATATTCATACAGTTTTTCCAAAAGTATATAGTACTTTTCATAACACATATATTATATATTTTTAATAATGCAAGCAGAGCAAATTTTATAACAATTCATTTTATATATTATTCATGACAATTAGGTAAGCAAATTTTATGCATTTATGACAAAGATAGATCGTATGTAAAATAATGAACTGAAGAATTTAAAAATATTATCGCTCAGCCTCTGAGGACTTGGATCATGTATTATGGCAGTGCTGTTTATATGATTCCCAAAGAATTAAACTTGTAAATAATTTACGTAAAATTAAGTTTTTCTTACCACTAAAAGCGGACCTCTTCTTTGCAGAACCAAATGTCAAAGCCTGTGAATTTATCTTTCAGTTTTTAAACGATTGTGATCTGCATCTCTAGTGGTTAGTCATATTGTAAATGTAATTAAACTGTAAACTAGTGTATCTTTGTTAAAGCTGAAATAAACCTACAATAGGTTTCAGTGGCTCAATAAAAAAAAAAAAAATATTATCGTACCGTGTTCAACTTTATAAGTTGTGAAATATTTCGTAGACTGAAGAATAGTGTTGCGTGCAGGTTTGAAGATTCGAAGGACACACATCGGGAGGATAGTTTTTGTATTTAGTAAGCTCGCTCGAAGCACGACCTTAAAAATGATGGAAGGTTTTATAGCGTACCTATGACCTCGATTATCAGACCGAAATTTTTCACAGACCGCGCCGTGACCATCGGGGCACTCGCATTTAAAGTATTTGCAATAGCTCTGCGTAGTTCCCGCGGCGATTACATTCCGGATTTATGGCCGAATAAACTCCCCATAGAAAATTTTCAAGAGGCACGCCTTTGGCCCCCGGATGATCGATCATAACCGCAAAATGGTTTCGTAAAATGATGAAATTCCTGATGGAGTTTTCAAAGTGAATATCCCGCCGCGATTACAAAAGTGCATCCCGCCGCGGGCGCAACAATATCTGTTATTTCGAAAGTTTTAATTTGATTCTCTGGCTCCCGCGAGTGGTCTCTAAAATAATTAGAGCACGGTGTCTGAGACATATTGGTTTGTGTCGCGAGCAACCAGTGTCCAGTGTATGTTTACGTTGGGAATAAATTGTTTTCGGAATGTTAAAGGGGATGTTGGGTAGCATGATATTTTTCGTGAAAATATTGTGGATCTCGCGAGTGAATTGTACGGGTTACGACGTCGTAAAATACAGAAGTGAACACGTAATTAGTGTCTCGCGTGACGTTTTTCGTGCCATTAAGTGCAACACGCGAGTCTAATAACTCGTTGTCGCAAAATTTCGGCTGGCAGGGTGTTCTTAAGACGCAGTCTGAATGTAATTAGCCCAGAAATTTCGTGTCGAAGGTATGTTTGCATTTTAAACAAGCTGGTCCCGATGTAACCCGCAATTCCAGCGACGAAGGGTCTCTCGCGTAGGATCTCGTTTCGCTGTCTCGGCGCTTCAGACTCACCTGAAACAGACAAAGCGTCGTTCACGTTAAACAGTGAATATAAACAACTAATTAATTAATAAATTAATTAATACTCGAACTTCAAATCTTTACGCAAGTACAGACTCTCAGAAATTATTCTGTAAAAACCCGAGTGGGTAACAGACGTATATCGTTCATGGAAATAAATATAAACATGTTGTAATATGAACTTGTTAATACACTTGTTTCCTTGGGTTCTGGGAAATTGGTCATACTTGTGAAACGCATAAATATTCCTAGTCCATTAATACTTGCTGCGTTCAGTGCAATATCGATTACTGATGTAAATTACTCGAATGGTTAATTAACGCTTTACTTGTACTACTGTGGAATTTTGTATCGATCGGAACTGGTGGTAATTAATTCGCATCAAATGCGCTCTGTGTTACGCACACAGTTCGCGGGATGAAACAGGAATTTTTCCACAAAACTATAAAAAAAAGTTTAATCGATACTGTAAAATCCAATTGCTGAAGCGTTTAGTAGAAATTCGAGCGAGTTCCAGTTTCATTTTGTATCGGATTATACTCCAATTTCGACCTTGTCGATCTAAGGATAGTGATTTCATTTCGAAACTAGATAGAATGCTCGGTTCTGATTGAATTCGATGGCTGTTGTTTTGGTTCTGATGCCGCACAAATGCGGTTAACGAACTGAAATAACTTTCGGCGCTGTGAACGAAGCATTATATTGCATTCGATAATTCAAATTCCTTCATCGGCCGCAACGTATCGAACTATGAAAATTAATTTATCGTGCTCGCAATCATTCAAGAAATCCGAGAGAGAAAACGAGAACCGGAATATTTGCATGCCTGCGTTAAAACGTATCGCGACCTGCCATGAAAATGCTAATAATAATTTTTTATACTTTTATTCCTCGAAAAGAAAAAAAAAATATCGATACTCAAGTACCGAGGAGCAGCCCCAGAACAAATTACTATTAACGACAGCTCTCTGAATTAGCCCATTACTATAATCCTCGATAATCCATGTCGCTCGATTTCCCCCGAGCAGAACGTGCAAACGACAGATTCCAGGAATTGCCCGGCGCAATCTGCGAGAGAAAAAGGTTGCCATAATTGCGCAGCCTGATTCCCGCTTCGAAAGCACGACGAATAAACGGTTTAACGATAACAAAGACCTCGAAAAGAACGAAACACAGAAAAAAAAAACAACGGAGAAAGAAGCGGAACAGGTTCCTAAGGACATCGTAAACAGTGAGGCAATAAAAGAAATGGCGGCGAGGATCGCGTGGCAACGCATCAGGTGGCGAAACCTTGGCAGGCCAGCAGCAAGGTATTTTTACGAGGGACTCCTTAAAATCGCGGTAAGCCAGCTCGTCAAGAGCCGTTCCAGAATAGAGAGAAAGCAAAAGAAAGGGAGAGAGAGGGCTGTTCGTTTCGCAACATCGGTCGGCGAATAAATTACAGCAATTCTCCGTGGCTCCGGAACAAAAGATAAACTCGAGCGTCGGCAGCGAACTCGACCTGTCTAGGAGGCAATAAAGACCTTAAGGGGGGGTGCGGGTGTTGTGGACAATCAACGGGGGAAAGAGGATTTTCGTTTCCGCTTAAGAGGGGGTATTCTCCTTTCGACGGGCGAAAAGACCGATTCCATTTTTATTGCGCCTTCTTAAGCCTCGTGGCGATACCCAAAATTTTCTACGACGTTCGCCAACATTCTAGTCTCTTCTAATGTGAATAAATAAAACATTATTCTTATACTATTTTATTAACAAGGAATAGTCTCATCGATATATCATCATGATGGCTTTGACAAATTATTACTAGTATTTGTACAAACTAACAGGTTTACATCGCAAAAATCGATGTTTAAATAAAAGTCTGCCTGTACCGAACTGTTGTTTTTTTTATGAAATTTTGGTGTTGGCTAATTGCAAATATACATGGCAATACTGTGCATATATGCGAACAATCAATGTGTGTTTTCAATTGTGGCTCCGATGATTTTTTCCCCTTGCATATTGTAGATGGGGAAATAAAATTTCTGCGTTGTTTACAATCGGAATCGATCGAAAAAGTCATTAACGAAAATTCGATTCCTCGCTCGAATAAGACTCGCCGACAGCATCCGCCAATTAATCAGACAAACACGTAATTTTTAAATTGTAGATACTAGTAAGTACAACGAACTGGTCAGATAATATAGATGCGTTAACAATCCTGTGATAGTGATCATGGACAAGGTAATTATTGAAAATAAAATATCAAAGAGCAGATAAGAATGCTATTAATTGATACTTGCTTAAGGCAACTGCAGACGTAACAGTGCAGAGCTAAGTATTCTGCCTATATTGGTATAATACATTTTTCAGTGATTCGAAAAACTCATTTACATACCAGCAAAAGAGAAAACTCCGTTAACCGGAGGGTAACGCTGGAGAATCGGCTGATAGAGAAATCCTCGGTGCAACAGGAGCAGAAAGGAGGTTTCGGTAATCTGCGGGGGTTGGCGGGAGACCTAATCGGGAGCAGGCGAGGTGGCGACCGTAATTTCTGCCCTATCGGCTCCCCTGATACGCGCGAATCCGCGGGGGAACGACGCCGCTTGTCCCGCAGCCGTTTATAACATCGTCGGGGCGTCGCGCCGCTAAAAGTCGTTAAGTCACGACCGCGATAAAGCACTCGCGTGCACGCGGGGTAAACGGGAATTTAAAGCGGCCTGAATGGCTATTAATCCCGATACGATAGGGGATATTGTTATTAATGCCGGGGTGACACCCCGTGCCGCCGGGATCAAGTCTTGCCGTGACTCGCGCAATTACCCTTCAAATCGACGCTTTGCCGTTTTCACGGTTCGTTGCGGCGACTTGGGAATTAAACCGGCAAATGGGAACTGATAATTACCGGGAATAGGTTCGCGGACTTGTGGCTGCCATGGTCGTGGCACGTTGATGGATTCCCATCGTGTGTTTCACTAAAAAATGGTACAGCATCCCTCTGTATCAAGGAACTACCTTGCTAGCACCTGACCTGAGTGGAAGTTGATTTTTATCGGAATTTGAAATTTTATATAACTATTAAGTTGCGATTTGCGGGTTCGCAACCTTTTCGTATCTGGACCCGCCAAATTAATATTGGGCCAGTAGTTCAAGAGATTGGATAATGTGAAAGACGCAAAAGACAATAATTGATTCGAGTGACAATAGATTGCGTTAAGAGAAGCGTTTCGTCCCGGACCTGCTAGTGGACTCATCAGTAAGGCTGATCTAGCAGGTCCTGCCTTATACGCGCGCAGATGTGAATAATCCTAATCCGGATTGAATCGATACAATAAAACTGACGATCGCGGATCTAATATAAGATGCGATCCCGGTTGACGCGTGTCCTGATCGCTGGACAATTAACTGTCGTAAGTCGAGTTTGAAGGTAACGTGAATGACTGACAAGACAACGGCTGTGCGTTGTACTTGTCTACCCGAGGACTGGAGAGTGTCACGGCGTTCGAATGTAAAACTCAACTGTGTGAGCTCGACTTCCAGTCCTAACGCGATGCTAGTTGGGCTTCTCTATGAAGAAAGAAGATGCACTGATTGGTTCCTGCAGAAAGTTGCATTTCCCAATCAGTACACTTTTGACTGTTAGGACCTCCTTCCCGTAACTCTGAAGGAGGCTTTGGGAAGGAGGAGTGGGGCGATACCTGACTCGGTCGACGACGCGTCTTATTGTTAGTAATACTTGACACGGTACGGTTAACGGTCGCGGGTGATCCTTCCAAGGGACGCGATTTATGGCACGCTGTCCCTAAAGATGTATAAAAAACCAAACATTGAGCAGATGCCCCGACTGGTCGCCGAATGACTCTTGTTTTGCTTGATTCTCCATGACGGTCTTTAGGCACGAACGAACCATAAATATTAACCGTAAGACATCCACGTTTTTGGTTCCTACGCGACGGAACAATAACAAACAAACAGAATGAAAAAATTCGATTTTGTTTTCGATCAGTTACACGAGAAACCCCCTTGGACAGAGTATTATTCCGGAGTCTGTTCTTTGCATCGGTTCCCCGGGGTTTGCTTGCGGGATCACGAACTCCGTCACGCCGTTCTGGTTTATTCATCGCGCTGTCTTATCGCGGGAGAGGCGTGCGTTCCTTATGGCAGAAAATATTCGGATAATTCACGGGAGGGGTGGGATCGACAACCGGCAAGCTGCGCACTCGTTTCGGCCAGCCGTCGCCGTGGAGTTTTGATTTGTATTCCGCGGACAATCCTTTCGCATTTCGGTGATAAAACAGACAGAATGACCGGGGGTCGGTCCGCCGACGAGGCACGTCATCATAATCGCACTCGTGAACAACAGCCGGGTCTAAAAACCAGTCCATAATTCACCGGTGCGTGACTTGGACCCCGTCGCTGACGGACGCTGTTGGTTTTCGGTCAATTTATGTACCGCGCCACTACGTCACGTCAATTGATGCGCGAGCACATGCACACCGGCGCAAGCTCACCTGGCACGGAGAGTGTGTGTGTGTGAGAGAGAAAGAGAGGGGGGATGGGCGAATCCTCGAGGAAACGGCTGTCTAATATATCTGTCGAGAATAATCGATCGCCACATCGGACCGCGGAGAAGACGCGAGTACATATTTCACCACCGGATCGCCTGACGCCTTCGCAAAAAAGTATACTCTCTCCCTCCCTCCCTCTCTCTCTTCGTGGCGACGTATCAATTCTTCTCCCAGAATGGAGATTGTCAACAGCGATCGAATTTATTTCCAACGAATGACGGATCGTCTTCCGGAAGATCTTTCGGAATACCAAGTTTTGTATCGCCGCGAAATTGAACTCGTTGCGCCGGAAAGCATCCTCGCGAATGTCTTTCTGCGCTTCCAACGATCTACAGCAACGATTGAGAAGTATTAACAGTGATCTAATTGCAGCGAGCGTCATTCAAGATCGCTTGTATAATATATACAAATTATCCACTATTTCATAATCAAACATATTAATGATTATGGTGAGCATTGAAATAAATGGTAGCGAACGCGTCAAACAAAAATTGTCCAACGTGCAAAACCAGTTGTCCAAACCAAACAAATCAAAACGATTAATTTGGCTGAAGTTCTTGCGGATTGCGGAGGCGACCGATCGCCGATTAACGTGAAATTATTCGAGAGGAGTTTCAAGATGGCCGAGCAGCATATCAGAAGTGAATAAATTGTTGAACGTCGCGGCGTTGTTTGTTCACATGCGATATCTAGACCATTCGGCGACCGAACCCATTGAAACGATATCGGATCGGGCAGCCTACGCTCATCCCAAGATTTACCTTGGTACCTGGGCAAGGTTATGTCACGGCATAATGGAAGACCCATCGAGATCCATCGGATCCCGGCGATCTTCGAATCCCCCTGTCCGTTTCGACGACGTACATGACGGCCTTGCCAGATTTCGTCACGGTTCTATAAACGGTTATCGATGGATGTACCGATCACAGCCGGCGGTAGATAGATGTACCTATCAGCCCTACTCCGCTTGGACATGCGGTTCCTCCTTCTCGGGGCTCGGGAATTTACGATCCGAAGATACGTTTCATATCCGTGGAAAAGATTTTGTCTCCTTTCCACGGATAAAACCGCTCGATGGATCCTGGAATACGAGAACTGTTTCCCTATTTTTCCGGGCGAATAATAACAGCTCGTCAGGTGCCAGCAATCAATTTCAAAGAAGGGGGAACTCGAATAATGACGAGTGTGTACAAAATATGTCAAAATCTGCATAGGTTTGTTTGAAGACAATGTGGTTCGATCAGTTCGATAAAAAAAAAGTAGAGCCATGAAGTGTCATTGTAGAGAATAAGAAACTAGGTGAAAGGAAGAACGAGTTTGCGAAGGTTTGAGGAAGTTCGTGGAAGTTTGAGAAGGTTTGAGCGGGGAAATTATCCGAGATTTTATGTGGGGGTTACCGTGGGCGGTTTACGAGCGTTTCGAAAGCGGACGGGCGAGTCAGGAAGTTCGAAAAGATGCACGTCCCGTTCTTGATCCTGAATTTTTAGCCCGGGGCACGTAACTGCAGTTACATTGGTAGTTTTTCGACGTGAAGCGAGAATTTGTTGGACGGTTGATTTATAGGGCGACGGTAGGACCTTCCACCTAACCAGGAAAGCTAACTAGAGGCGTGGAAGATGGACCGCGTTCGCTATCTTGCTCGGTCTCCGCGCGGAACCGCGAGCGGAAGAAAGAGAGTGGAAGCCCTTGTAATTAGTTCTGGCCTCTCGCCAATGTTTGAGGTCACGTGCCGCCCACAGAGTCTCGGGCGAGGCCAGCCTGGCAACACTGTC
This sequence comes from Lasioglossum morio, assembly GCA_916610235.2. Classification (NCBI taxonomy): domain Eukaryota; kingdom Metazoa; phylum Arthropoda; class Insecta; order Hymenoptera; family Halictidae; genus Lasioglossum; species Lasioglossum morio. The sequence goes on along the minus strand of OU744330.1, from coordinate 6,071,769 downwards.
GGGAATCTCTGAATCGTGAATTCCGCGCCGCTTGTTATGCCAATTGTCTCATCTTCGACCGTTACACGATCTCTGCCTCCCGGTTCTCCTTCGTTGCCGTACATCGACCTAGAATTTCTTTGCTCGGTGCACTTTTCCGGTTCCGCGACGACGACCAGGCGAAGAACGTTGATCCGCGAAAAGCGGAGTGGCTAATGCGCTTAGCCCCCGCGCCGAATGTAATCTGGACAGAACGCGATTCTTGCCGCGCGTCCCGATTTTTGCATTGTGCATGCCTGACGAGGCTGGAGTATCTGTAATCCATTAGTCCGGGGGATTAGCGCGAAGCTCGTTTCACGGGGGAACGGGGAAGCAAACCGCGCGCGAGATGGCCGAGTAATGCCTTTGAAATATTAAAGCCGACGAAAACGGTTTTTCTCGTTCTACGGGGCGCCGATCCGCGCGGCTGAGCGAACCCCGCAAATAGGGTCTCTCTCGCGGCAGCCGACGTTATCGCCACCCAACTTCGGCTACGACCTTTTTCCCTCGCCGAATCAGATAGCCGGGTAAAGTGAAAATCGGATCTAAATGAAGCCTCGACGGAATTCGGCCGGCGCGACGAAGGCACCGTGGCTGTGGCTGGAGAACGAAGCTAGCAACACGGTTCGACGGACCGGCAAGTAAGTAGAGCATGGTACGTCACTGATCAGACCATCGATATTCGTTCGACTATATCATTTCGGTTTAAAAATAAGGCACGATACTGACTACAACATCAACATTCTTTTCTCGTCGCGCACCTTCCAACTACGTGAACGAAATAAATATAATTAACCACCGGTAGCCAGGAATAAGTAAACCAACGCAGTAATGAGAAAAATTTGAAGTTTAACATTTAGCTCGGCTTTTAACATGAAAACGTTGAGAGTGTTTGCTGATCATTATTTCGTCCAAATATTAGCTGTCCCCCGTGGAAATCAGATAGCCCGGAAAAGTGAAAATTTTATACCGGGCGAGATTGAATTATGATCTTCCTGTAGCCGAGGAGAATCCATAAAGTTGTCAGCGGACGAAACGCGGAGACACGGGGACTACGTCTGCAAGCTGCTGAGTCGAGACGTGGAACTTTCGTTTCCGTGGCTGGATGGTGCACGAACGTGCGCATACATACGTGCATGCATATGTGCAATACGTAGGTACCGCACATAGATAGATAGGGGAGACAGAGACAGAGACAAGAAAATTACGGAGATGGAGCGCGAGAATCCCCGTATGCGCGGCAACCCTCCCCAAAGCTACCCCATCCGCTTCCGGTAACGCGTTCCCGAGTTATAGTCGTGTTGATTTACGCACTCGCCGACGACGACGCGGTTCCGCTGTTTCTCGACTTAGCGGTTTAATCGCGTGCTCGTCGGGATGCGTCGCGCGTTCAAGTTCGAAAACAAAGCACAAAGCGACAACGAATCCGCGGGAGTGCCTTTAATCAATTGCAATTCGAATCCAAGTTAACTTTATTGCCGAAAGACGCGAGATTATTCCTTCGAATAATGTTTCCGGTTGTGGAAACACGACCACGCCCGTTTCTACCGAAAAGAGACCCCTTTGTTTTCATTCCCAGCTCCATTAGCACACAAAAGAGCAGCTCGCAGTATTTCAACCGGATAGCGTGCAGCTACCGAAAATTCTACAAAAGTTGACGACTAAAAACCATACGCTCTTATCCACATAAATAATTTGCTCGTTAAGTTCAAAGAACTCGCCACTTTGAGAATTTTTAACGACTGAACGGTTCGACACAAGTATGTGAACATGTTACTGTACATCGACACAGCGTTGAGGAACATACACTAAAATTGTTCTCAACTCGACAAATTCATTTTTTAATAAACTATAAGTTTTTCTTCGAGGTACTTACGTGGGTGAGATTTTTCAATTTCTCGTACGAACGATGAGTATTAAAAATCGCACATTGGGCGACGAGTCTCATTAAATAATGGGCATCCATCTTTCGGACCGAGGTTATTAGACGTCTGGGAGACAGGCGTGCGATTAATAATCCGCGAGAATCGATCAATGCGCCGTTTCACACAGGATTAATACGGGCCTCGCGCGGAAATTCTAATTACGTCTTCCTGCTCCTTAACCGTGTTTGTCTCCTGGCGGCGCGGCGCGGCGGGCGCAAATAATGCACCGATAAATTTTCGGGGGATCGAGCGACGCCTGGAGACGCCTCGAAACGCGGCGGGCCGCACGAAAACGGCTGGAAACACGCGCGCCGACAAAAAACGTGTCTTGGAACTCGTACATTCAATTAAAATGCTAATTTAACTCCGACGCCCGTCCGCGAACCTGCGCGTGGCCATCTTCCTCTACCTCCACCCCTTCGTGCCCTCGTTTCCGTCGTGTCTGTTTCCCTAAAGAGCCGGCGGCGCTTCGGATACGATGGTTAAATCGATTCTCGACACGATCGTTTAGTCTTCGACTCGATGTCCCCCTAATGACGCGCAGGGTGTCTAACAGTCAACGTACGAGACGGTCCCTGGCGCTCCGAACACGCGAGCTTTCGACAGACATTCGCAATATTATTTTGTTACGCGTTATCGATCGTTAGTTTAACTTCGAAACTCGTCGAGAGTGTTTTTCACGATGTTGCTCGCAATTTTTCAGGTATGAAATAAATGTGTACATTGTGGGGAGGTTTTGAAAAGCATGCAACACGACTGGAGTTGACAGAATTGTAAAATCGTTGCACGGAAATTGTTCGGGTACAAAGAGGCGGAGGCACAATAAAATCTGTTGAATTCTAATGTTACGATAAAACAAGACTTGAAAAATACAAATGACGAAAGCGTGACATTAAGGGTGTTTAATGTTGTAAAGGGTAAAATGTTTTGTTCTATGTTTATTGTTAAAAATCAATCAGCTTTCTGGGCGAGAAAGTATAACAGAATATGAGTAGTGTATGGTCAGACCAGTGGAGTAGAATTCGTTTGTAGAAAGACAAGTAGAATAGCACTATGCTATAGTCAGGCAAGTAGAGTGAAAAAAATGTCGTATGAGAAAGTAATAAAAGAAATGTTGACGGGAGAGATTTGAAAATGATTATAAATGATTATAAAATGAATGAAAGCAATTAAAATGTTTAAATTCGCGAATTCAAGGCTCGAATATATTGGTAGATGAAAGACCGGCCCGATGTTAATCTTCGTGGCGGTTTTATTTGATTGCGTGCAAATCCGCGTCCCGCTTTAAATTCATAAAATCCGTTATCCAATTAATCTAATTACCAATTTAGGAGTTTAATTCAGACCTTAACATCCGGGCCGGTGTGTTTGAAGCGTGTTATTCGGGCGCGCACGCAGACTACGGTATATAGTAGTTGACTTCAATTAGAACTTTCGAGCACGCGATGTTACATCGGTCGCGTTCTGGTGTTACTACTTAAAGAGGAGTTTCCATTGGCATGGACGAGCCCGGGATGACTATTGTTATCGACGTGACCACCGTAGAGGGTTAACAGGATCCGAGTTCGAGCCGCGGTAGTGTAATATCGAGTGCTCATCGGTGCACGTCACACTCACACTCGGCGTTGTTTCAAACGTGTCACTACACATCCAATTTCCGCGTCAAGATTTCATGCGCTGGATAGCATCGCTCCGCTGGCCATTCGCTGAAACAATCGTCCATACGAAAGTACTGCTGGCTCTCTGGCGGTTTCTTAATTAAATCAGTTCCGAAGTCACGAAACACGGTTCCCGGACGAGATGCTACGTCGAATAAAATTCATTTAAACACACCGAGTATATTATTTTCTGTCTTGGCAATCTACCATTTATTTCGTACTCGTTCGTCCCGTGGATTATTAAAATCAGCACACCTCTCGCACTACAAAATTAATTACTACACCGCGGCATCTCGTGTAGATTACGCTGTGTTAGCTGACTGAGAAAAAGCAGAATTTCGTTTGAACATTCTCTCTTAAAAATTATATTAATTTTAAAAAAAGGTAAATCATGAGGGTCTTTCAGTTTTCAGCCTTTTTCCACTGGAAGAAGAATCTATGTTATTTCCAGCTGGGGGGTTTATTTTTATTGCAATTCACGCGAGAGTTCAAAATTGCTCTTCCATAAAATTTCGAAAACCCAACGTAGGCCAGCAGACACCCATTCAAATGTTCTCGCGAAGAATTTCAATAAGACCGTGTTCCGTAGCAAACGAACCGATCGACTGCATCTCCGATCGAGAACGTCTTATTTAGCGGGTAGCAATGTCCCCGGGAGAAGACAATAACTCACGGTGCCATACTTTCTCGGGGCATTGTGTCGCCGTTGGCCGTAGCTCCATCAAGTCGTCGGGAAGACGTTGCGACTGCGTCTGGGACGCGACACCTGTATACATACATACATACATACATACATACATATATATATATATGTATGTATATCGTTGCACACATAGAGACAGGTATCGGAGACGCAGGTAGGACAGTCGGAAGGGTTTGCAGTCGGTACCGGGGGCGATGTAAATTTACGGGGTGACGGTGGACACGGGGACCGAGCGCATAATTCACTCGAGCGCATACGTGCTCGGCCGTGTACACGCGTTTACTCTTCCACACACGCGGATGGGAGACGCGCACGCACGTGCGTGACCGACAATGAGGAGCCGAGCTCTCGGGCTTGCTCTAGAACCATGCCTGCCTGCCTGGCTGCTGCCTGACTGCCTACTACCGTAACCGGCATTAACCGGTTGATTTATTATCTCCAGAGGGGCGAGTTTGCGAAACGCGGTTTGCACGTTGACGCCTCGAGATCGGCCGTAAGTCTGCGTGGAAACACCGAATTTTCGCGATGCCGGCTAATGCATGGTTCTGCCCAACCTCGCGAGCGTCGAGCATTATGCCCGGTCTTGGGCACGGATTACCTGAAATGTTTGGCGGTTTGCGTAGCAGAGGATAATGCGGTAACACAGTCTTGTCGTGGGGATTCTCTGGCAACGAGGAGATCAGCTACGATAAGCCTGCCGGATAATTTCGATCGAACTTTCCTATCGAAGCCGTTCCGGTAAATATGTTTGAACTGTGGACTTGATATCTTTCGGAGGTTTCTCTGATGTTTTGAAGATTGGAAAATAGGAACAGTCTACGATTGGTAGATTTGATGCATTTTTGACCAAAAATTTATTAGTGATTTAGATCGTACAGCCAGATTGAATTGTCAGTGGTAATTATATAACTGGATTATTACCTTGAAGTTACCGATACGCATGCATCTTACACCGTCATTCCGATATGAGAACATTATGTAACGTATCAATTAAGATCGTGGCAATGATACTATTAACGAACCCAATTAACGCTGCGACTATTACATTAATCGTTACTACAGAGCGCGCAGTAGAACACAAGCGTTGCGATGATAATCTTCCGCCCAATTATCAAAGTGAATAGAGAGTGATCATCAGATGTCTGTCTTCTCGGTTGATTGAAATTTCCGCGTAACTATAATGCACAGGGTCACCGAATTGTCGTTGGTACACAGAGCATCGTTCAATTAAAAATTTCAACGATTCGCTTCTAAGCGAATCGCTTCGACAGCTCGACAATTTTATCATCGGATCAATTCACTTTATATTAGAAGATGTAGTCGGGAAGAAAATTGGCTCGAACGCAACGATACCGTCGCGAACGAAGTTCGGCTAATGGTTCTATTGTAGTTGGCAGATTCGAATCGATTACTTGAAACCCGTTGATCACGGCGCGACGGCAATATGCGACACCATTTACGCATCAAATAATTCGCGATCCGAGTCTTTACAACAATAGTAATACACTTGCATATCGATTCGTGGTTTCTAAAGGCGGAACAACGACCGCCCACGATTCACTCCCATTGATTTCACCAACTTCTGTTCGTAGTTTGCCGGTGCTCTCCCCATTATAGTGGTCGGGGGCCGGCTGCTCTGCGCGCTTCGGAACCTCCAGGATAGGATGTTTTATTCGCATATAGAAATTCGCATGCAAACGAGGCGATTTGCGAGACTATGCCCGGCACAAAGAGAAACAGACCGAGCCACGGGCCCGATTGTCTTCGATAAGCCTGGGATCGACGATGCACAAACCCTGCCGTATAATTAAACCTATGGTACAATGAACAACAAGTCGGTTCGATGTTCAAGTGAAACGTTCATCGCTGCCATTCCAGATTTACGCAGCAAACCTACCCTCCCCCCCAACTCCTGCGTTAACCCGCTTTTGTGTCGCAAACAGCTGGCTGATTATTCGACTGAGAAACTTCATGTAAAGCAGCAGTCTTTTGGTTTCGAAAAGATGTTCAATGAAAATATTATATTACGATAAGCTGAATAAAATACGTCTGGGAATGAATTGGAAATATTTTGAAAATTTTTAAGTGCCAGCAAAATACACAAGTACGAGTTTATGTAAGAATTCTATTATTATCCAGTGACAAAACAGTGGAACAGAGTGGCGTTTCGGAGACCAAGTAAAAGAGAGCTTGAGCAGTCTCGGAAGAAGGGGATGATCTTTAAACAGAGGATCCCGGCGAGCCTTGATAATTATCATGAGTCCAACAGTGATCACGTTAACTATTTCGTGAGCATTCCTCTCGAGATTTCCACGTCACTGGATCAACCGCTGGCGGCGATTTTTTAAAAAATTTTCTTCCTCCTGTGGAACGCGCGTGCACGGGAATGCAAGAGAGTGCAGAAGGTGCAGGAGTGCCGCGTAAAAACCGTGAAGTGTGGACACTCGAGAGCGTAAACCGACTCGTTATGCGCCGCGCGCCGAGTAAATAGGTCGGAATCGTTTAATTTCCTTTGCGACGCGGGGCAGGGGACAGGGATGGGAGAGAGCGAGAGGGCAAGAGACTGGTTTGTTCCTTGGACACGGTCCTCTGCGAGAGCACCACCGTTTTCCGGATCTTCCCCTCGCGAATGCGAATAACCTCTGAACCGCTGTTTTATCGCCCGGCGAGGGGAAATACGCGTCGGGTGCTAAAAACCTTGAATTGCTAACGTAAGCGCGACGCGGTTACGGAATGGTGCACGCGTTTACGGCAAAGAAACGACGATACTTGTCACACGGCTGCGGGATACTGTTCGCCCGGTACCGGCGAGACAGGGCGATACCGAATCGAATGGAAAATATACGATTGCTCGCGCGAAATTCAATAGCGGTATTCATTGAGCAATTTTCTGTTAATGGGACCATCGATGGCTGCCAGAAGGCGGTGAAATTATTATCAGCCGCCTGCCCGGCCCATCCTTATGTAAATGTACAGTTTCACCAGCTGAAATATGGGATATGAAATACACGTGATATCTTCTGTTTGCTTGACCTGATTAATCACACAGTCCAATTAATCGTCGACTCTCTTCTTCCTTAATTCTTCATTTCCCTCTCGAGCAAATCAATCACGAATGACAATTGTTATGTCTGTATTTAAAAATTGTTTAATGAACGGACTGAAGCTTGTTGGTGTGTCTCGGATTCCAGAAAGCAGCTAATGGCAAGTAAAAAACTCAGTTTTACGTATCAACTTTCGCTATGTGGAACGCGGAGCGTCCTAATTATTCCAACGACGGGAATTTTACGTTTTATCCTCGTCTTAAAACGCAGCAGAACTGCACCATAATTGCAACTGCGTGTACCCTGTGCCTTAATTGCCAGGTTGTAACTGTATCACGCTTTTATGGGAAGAGTTACATCGTCAGGCGAGAAATATGCTTCTTAAAAGGACGAAACACACGTAAAAAGTTACAAGATGCTTCGAGACACGAATGAAATTAATTACAACAACGTTGAGAACCTTTTAAATCAAATTAGGGCTTGCAAAATGGAGTTAATCCCGTAGATGTAGAATATCATATTTATTTACAGAAAGAGACTGCAACGAACCGGACCGTTTCAAGAGCAAACACATAGAATTTTCTTATCGCTGTACCTCGCATCGCGGTTTCGAGAGGCTCTCTAAGTATTTTCTCGGCATGCCGGCATTCGATTCTGGAACGTTATACGAACGAGAACAAATGATCGACCGTGGAATACTTTAAATTCGTGGTAGGTTTGTATCGATGGAAAGTTCTCCGGAACAAAGTACGAATCTGACGTGAAAAGCGGAACACGAGGGAAGAAGGGCGGTGAATACGAACTGGATCAACCATTATCTGGCTGAATGAGCCTCGCGGCAGAATCTTTCTCGTCGAATACCATTACGTGTTGCTTTTTATACGCTCGCATCTCCCTGCAACTTTTTCCAGCACAAAGAGGTCCGAACTATTTTTTCGAAATTCCCTTTTTTTTTATTCCGCGGCCAGTAACCTGTCCCGGATTTCGTTCGCCGAAATATTATGATCGGAGAGCGTTACCAACGAAAGGGGGAAAAAAAGCAGCCTGTGCTTCCTTCGCCACGCTTCTGGAATGTAATTTGGATGGTATGCACCGCACTGCCACCGAATCCAATTGGAACGACCACTGCTTCACTGTTCTTCCCCACTGAATACAACTCGGGCGAGTAAATTTTGTCGTGACTATGCGCGAAACGAAGAACGAGAGTTTGGTAGTGTTCTAATTAAGTTTCCCCACGAAAAAGGGCCGAGAGAGAGAGCGGTGGTTGCACGGCCTACCAATTACGTGATACGAAAAACGTACTGTCTCTGTCCGGAATATATTAAATATTATCCACCGGTGAATTTTAATTTAAGCCTCGGCTCTGCCTACCAATTAGAAAATATGAAAAATATACGGGAACATTCCACAAAAATGAAAATTATTCATTCTTGCACCGAACGGAGAGTCTCGTTTGGATTAACGATGCTGCCAAAGCCTGCCGACTGGAAAATATTAAACATTCGCTCCATTCGCGGTATCGTAAAATTTACAAAATTATTCTTAACTGGAAAACGTAGTCTAACAACTTCTGTTGTGTCCGTCACGGTGTACGAGAATATTATTGGGTTACATTCAGACCCGGTGACTATTATTAGGCAGCCGGAGTGCTCGGTAAAGGTAGCTGATGCCTTTAGTTATTGAAGGCACGACCCGAAGAATCGCTCGCAACTTCCACAAAGATTATCATACATAAATGAGCATGTGCATAGATAATTTTGCTAGCGGCGGGTATAGGAACACAGAGGTTCGCGGGATCGATCGATGTCGGGACGATCAATTTTTCAATCGAATAATCTGCCGGCATTCTCTGTGCCTGTCCAGTGTGCCCGCACCGGCTTGCAACAAACAAATCGGAAGATTCCGTCGATAGGTTACATACCGTTCGTTTGCGGAACGTCGCCGACACAGGGCATCGAGAGAGCGCGCGCGCGCGCGCGCGGACCAAAGGGAAAAAGGGAAAAGGTAGTAGAAGAGCCGGGGCTGCTCTGCACGTATTTACTCGGAGTGCTCCAGGCTTTCACGTGACATACCCCGGTATAGATACGTGTTCGAGCGGCAAAGCACGTTTTGAACGATTCTTTCGTGCCCTCCTCCCCCTCTCCCCACCACCGCTACCCAGCTAGCACGAGAGCTTCGGTGTCCTCGCTCGAGCGTAAAGCGATATATATGCCCGGGAGTCTGGAAGCTGTAGCCGGGACTCTGACTGAAGGCTGGAAATGATTTGCAGTGATACGAAGGGGAACGTTAGGAGTAAACATCGGCTACCGGACACAGAAAGTGATCCAGAGTAAAGAGACACGTACACACGGACTCTGGAAACTGATTGGGGTCGGGAAGATGGAATGGAGAGGGGAGGGAGAGAGAGAGAGAGAGCGCGCGCCGGTATCCCGTGAATAGTTGGGTCGAATATGGACCATTCCTGATCAGACACCGGCGACACGACCTGTCTGAGACGGGGAAAGTAGAATGAGAACCGTCAGCTGCACTGTGAAAGCGTTTCCAACTGGTACCCGCAGACATTTTTGCTGCGGGAAGTAGAATAGGACGCCCTATGGTCAGGCGAGGTGAAGTAGGGCACGCTGGATGAGAAAGTAGAATAGGATGTGGCGAGATGAGACTCTAAACGAATGGATCAGTGAAATAAGATACTCCGTATCACTGTTATAAAAGTAGAGTTAAATGTATCAGGCCAACTAGTGGAACAAGTCAGATTCTAGTCAGGCGCCGTAGAATAAAACGTATTAAGCAAAGAGTAAGTGGAACAAATCAATATATGAGCACTGGGATAACGAGACAAGTGATATACAGTTCGTATATGACCAGACAAAGGAGAATCAAACCAGTTTATGCTTGCAGAAGTAGAGTGGAAAATTTTTCGGTGACTGATGGCAATATAAAAAGAAAAAGAATAAAAAATTCGAACATAATTGGAGTCCTACTTTTCTGTCAATTTGCAAGTCTCGTTTCTCGTCGCTTTGCATCGAGTTCGCATTCTGCTTGCTGTATGCCTCTGACCCGTATCTTTCCGACCCAAACAAAATCGTCCGCAGATAAGAAGCTTATCGAAGCGTGCAAGGATACAGAATTGGCCAGGTTATTCCATAATACAGCGTTCCCATTCGCGATTACATAAAAGTCAACTCGAACAGCGTCTTGCTTATCGAAAACGACACACTGCACGATCTTCCAACCATACGTACACTAGTCCGACGATATTAATGTTAACTTGTATTTATTATTCGCAATGAGAATGCTGGATGCAGGATTTCCAAATCAAATATGCCGGTCGACCAATTAATTCTATCGAGGTTTTAACGCAATTTCTCGTGTACAAAGGGGTATAATGAGGTTCGGGTAATTAGAGTATCGCGGGGGCCGGCGCGTCGTCCTATGATCTGTTAGAGCGAAGCCCCTCTTCCGATCGCGAATGCAAACTTGCTACTTCGTTCCCGGCCAAGCCAGCCCCGACCAACTAATCTTAACGCTAACAAGAACACACGTTCTTGTACCTTATCTGGCTGTCCGATATACCGAACGCACACACGCAGTTTAACAAGAGCCCCGGTAATAGTCAAACTTCACGGACTTCGGCCGCGTAACTGGGAACATTGATCATGCAGTTTGTTGGTAAATACTAATCTCTCTTTGTCGACGCGGGCTCGCGCTCGCGAATGCTGCGCCGCCGGCGCATGTTAATTAAACTTACGGAGAACTCCGTTCTGCCACCATTGTACATGCTCTCTTGCACTCTCTCAACCGCCTCTCGCGTTCTCTCTCTCTCTCAACCGCCTCTCTCGTTCTCTCTCTCTCTCTCAACACACACACACACACCGCGATATTTTTCGATCATCCGCGAGAACTCGGCCTCCCCGTCCACAATTATACATGTAATCGGGGACAATAAAAACTAATTAAAAGATAACCGGTCCGCGGTCGCCCGCCCGTCGCAGTTGCATAACGCGTTATCTCACACGTAATGCGAAGACCCGAAATTAATTAAACCGCTGGCGGACCGGTTTCCAAAGGTCTGGCTTCTGTAATTAAATCCACCGTCGACCTGATATTCCTGTCAGAATGCAATCGAGCTTCTTTGTGCTCCTGCCGCGTGTACATACACTCTCGATTCACGAAAATGTTTAGACGAGTGCAACAGTTCCTGTCCGACATTCCGAGGTACTTATATCTCAAGGAAATATTTCTACAACTTCAAAAAATTATGAACAAAGACATTTGAAATCCGCCATATTGACGGCTCGGTGGTTCTAGCGTTAATTTTCATTCTCTCTCTCTCTCTTTCTTCGAAGCTTCTCTTCCGGCCTGATACGAAGAAGGAGCTCCGAATTTTTCAATGGCGGAGCGAAACGATAACTCGCTCTTTTTGCAATCTGCGATCATCTCCGGCTATGTTACTTCCCTACGGTATGTTTGCACGATCCATCGACGTCCGCTCTCTCTCTCTCTCTCTTGCTACACTATACAACGGCTGCTTAATCCCGACGTTCCATCAAACTCCACCGCGCAAAGCTCGCAATCGCCCCGGCGAAGGTTAAAGCTTGCTGGGGCTTACAGGTTACGGGGGAGGTTACGTAATCAATCGAACACCGGTAGCCCGGGCTCTTAAGGGACAATACTTCCTCGAACAATCTCCGGAGCTCTGGAGGATCGATTGGGGGGTGGGTGTGGGGGGATTGTCGTCGGGTGGACAAGGCAACGGCGGCGTGGCACGGCGCGGTGCGCGCTTTATATCCGAATCTCGTCTAGTTATTTGCTTACACGGGGCACGTGCTCGGCCGAGGACCCGGGTTATGGATGAGTTACACGTAGCCCGGGTCGGATCGAACACCACGCCGTGTCACCCTCGATGAAGTTATCGTACGCTATGAACGTTCCCCGACTGCGATTCCTATCAGCCGCGCTCGGATCCGCTAACAAATTCAAAATCTCGGGAGTGAATGCCGCGGGAGATGCGTGCATCTGGAACGTCATTTGCCACGGGTGTCTCTTTGAACCACGGGAACGTTATTCTGTCTGTCGATGTCTTGATTGTTGGAGGATTAACGAAGATAAATGGATTAAACTGTTAGCGGCTACAGAGCGCGGAGATAAAGGATTAATATCACTCTAGCCCTTCAAGTAAGTAGAACAATCCTTGCAGTAGTCAGACAGGCATAGATCGTAGAAACTTTTCGGCAGCAGACAGGTAATTAAAACGGTCCGTGCTCGCCCAAACCGATAATAGAACCGAAATTAATTAACCGAGAACAATGTCAGCTGGAACTGTAATTAATTACACGTAATAATATCCATTTCAAAATATGATCAAAGGCAATCGCAACATACGTTCTCGGAAGAATTAACGGAAGCCGCGTAACTCCCGCGGCTTTTCGTCCGCTAAATCTCCCATAAAATAGCCGAGTGTGGCTGTTGTTTGAAATTTGTCCGACACGTTCGCGAAATTTGCATGTTATGAGAAGTTACACGTACGTCGTCGACAGGCTGATGCTCTCTTCCGAGCCACGTGCTACGCATTACCATGATGCGCCCATTTTTAGTTTAATGATTCCGGTCTTATATTACCCGGGGCCCCCGGTTTCCCATATAATTGTCCATTCCCGTTCGTTCGGAAGAGAAAAATGCCTCTAATTAACATTGCGGGGAATAATGTACCCGGGTAATAATGTTGCGTTCTCCGCCGTTAATCCGATTGTTTGTGTTTGTTTTTGTTTCCCCCCCGAAGAAATATTAGCTTCAAAAAATCCGTATAGCGGGGAGTATTACGCACGAAACAACGGAACAGGAGGAAAAACCGCGGTATACAACGCGGGACCGACTGGAGCATTGAGCATGGCCTCTACCCCATGAAACGACCGGGTAAATGGCTCGACATGAGTCCAGTTATAAGTGGCTTACCCGCGCTGCGAACGTAAGCTCCATTATTCGACTTCCAACGAGAGACTCCTCTCGATCGAGCTCGTTCGACTAATACCGTTAATTACTCTCTCGTTGAGGACGTACTCAGTGGCTGGAGCCGCCTAACGAACGCTAATTGAACGCCGCCGTGACATCGTAATGCCAAGAATACCCACCAATCTGTCTGGCCGCCCCTCTTTTCTGGCCCCGACCACGCAGTCAGACGCGGGGGTGTTGCTCCTATTAACAGCCGGTTCAATCGACGATCCATCAACCCGTTCCTTAGCCCCCCCTTTTCCGTCGGGGCCTCATTAACCATCGGCTTATCGAGCAGCGTGCACCGTATACCCCCGACAAACGCCCCTAGGAATACTCGAATACTTCGCGACGCGAGCCCCGAATTAATTAAAAATTTATATTAACGTTTTCTCGGGATCTGGAGCGATACTTAACGCTTGAATTATTCACGATAATTTTCTGCTGAGGGACGTACATTTTTTTTTACAGTGCTTCCGACGTCGAGGTTTGATCGAGTCTCGACAAGAGATCTAGAACCGCGCTTAGCCAGATAACGCGAGGATTATTGGTTCCCATGATTTTACCATCGAGTGCAAGATTTACAGTATATCGGACTTGTCTGACACAGTTTCTGGGAACACGTTCCTTCGGTAATTCTGAATGAATCAAGCTGTTGCAATGAAAGATAAATAACCACTATGAAATTAAGACAACTATGCAAGGGCGAGGAACGCGGTTTCCTCGCAGATGTACTAACACAACGTGTCTCATTTATGATCTAGTAGGAAGAATGACATCCGTCACCTGGCAGACGTGTACAATATGAGCTGTCCCAGGCCATGCAAGTAAAACGAGGTCTGTCGCTTGTCAGACTGCAGAGATGCGACAACGTCTACGCTTGATGAAAATACAAGACTGTACTCTCGGAAGAATTAATATTACAGTGAACTGTGAAATAGTATACTCGATTCGTAGTTGTTTTCAATCGAAAGGATTCCAAGCGGAACGAGGCAATGGTGGTCACATTAATAATGGAAATATGGTTGAATAAAAATTTTGAACGGTCTCACTGCCAGCAGTGCTCTGAAGTTAATGAAACACGAAATTTCGGTGTGGTCGGTTTATAGACGAAACTTCCAGCCCTGCCATCGAGTCTTTTTTCATTTGTCCAACCAGGAATCGTCCGAATCCAGTGGCGTTCCAATAAGAAGCCGGATTACCGGTACATCTGCTGCCCTCATACTTGCCGGTCGGTCTTAATTCGCGGATCGATAGCGAATTTCATCATTTTTTTTCTCTCTCTTTTCCGTGGGACGACGTCAAAGACCCGATCAGCAGGAAAACGAGGATCGTTAAGGAAGAGATTGATGTACGCGATGACGTTTCCAGGGAATATAAAACCATCGTTCCCCGAACGAGGGAGGAGAGCCGAGGACGGGTCCGATAGTTAATGCTTCTCCCAGTAGAATCGATGAACAGAAAAATCTTACTTAGTGATCACTGTTTTATCTCGATCGCCTTCTTTCGGTCGGACCCCACCCCGGGACCAGCAAAAAAAGGGACAGAGTAATTTCCTGCTAGCTCGGGAAACGAATAGGCTCGTACCAATGATGGATCAATCGCCTAAATCATTTTCTCCGCCCGTACGATAGACGGGGAAATAAAATATACAGGGTGAGGCACCTACAAAATGATTAGTCCAGCAGATATTTTTTAATACTTCAATTAATACATTTTTCGACGTGCATGGGTTAATACTTTCCTATAGAGAATAATAACGGTTTGCGAAAATGCTAGATAGCATTGTGCCTATTTTGCGATCACACGATGTAACGGCAACGAAGACCTTGTTCAAGTATTAAATATCGAAATCGAATGTAACACCACTGTGTTCGCGTCGATTTATAACTCGTTGATTATTTCAACAGTTCCAACAGCCCCATCCACGTGTATCGGTAAAATCACGCGTTATTATTATACGCGAGAGCGTCAATCCGACGATTGCCACGTTCAATATTACACATTGAAAATTAGATGGTGGTATCGATTTCTATTTCTGGAAACTGTCGAGTCGAATCTTATGATATTTTTCACAGAGCATAATGCAGCATCGAGGAGACAGAATATATTTTTGTTCACGAAAAAACTTGTTTATTCTTCGCCATAGAAATAATGTTTGACCAGTCAATAATGAAGTGGTCCGATGCAGCGCTGCGTCGTTTATATTTATCTGAAACTGAAAATTCGAAATGATATCGTTTTTCTGCGAGTTTACGTACCACTTGAAACCATTTTTAATGAGAGCAATGCGAAATTGCGAAAGCTCTGGCGCGTTGAAAAAGCTTGACGATTTTTGCCGGCGGTATTCGAGTTTGTTATGCGATTTAATTATTTCTGCGAAATAATATTGTTTTTGTTGAATGCGCGTGATCCGGGGGTGATATTTGGGTAGGGGTGCGCAAAGCTTCGAGTAAATCGAAGACATAGTTTTCGAGTTATTTCGTGTAGTAGTTTCGAAGAAAGTAGGCTTAAAGTTTTGAACGGTGGAGCGGATTCCATAACTTTGTCGAATCGATGAATTTTTCAAGAAAATTTTCAAGAAACTGGCTCCAGAGGTGACGTTACCTCGATGAAAACACTTTTTTCAGGAAGCAAACGAAAAAATCTTGTCAGTAAAGTTAGATGTCTACTGAGAGCCATAACTTCCACGATTTCGCGAATTTTCTAATGAAATTTTCAGGGAGTGTAGCTCGAGGTCAATGCCAAAGGGATGAAATATTTTGGTAAAATTGCTTCTCTCGCCGCTATTTATTCTCCGTCTGAAATGCAATCGGGAAGGGACTGCGATAGAAGGATTACAGGCGAGAGTTGGGTCGCGGGGGTGTAACGCGGTGAATTACGGTTTCTTTGGCTAAAAAGGGAACTACTTTTCCGGTGCGCGGTCGTCGCAATAAGACAAATCGAATTTAAGAATTCCGTGTGGCTGGTTGAGACACCTCCCGATCGGTTCGAACTACTTCGCCAGGGCCGAGAGGAAAATAAAACCTTGGAGAAAGCATCGAGAGACTCAGAGTCTCTCGCAGACCCGAGTCGCTTTTGTTGCATACCGTTTCCTTTTCCCATCTCCCTCTCTCTCTCTCTCTCTCTCACACACACACACACCCTCTCTCCGTATCCTAGGAATCCTCGTATCTAAGCCGGTTCGTCGGTGAATTCACCGTCATCTCTCTAAGCCGAACTTCCCTTATATATCATTTTCGTGGAACGATTTAAGAAGTTGATAATGCTCTTTGCAGTTCGCTGTAACTGCGACGACGAAACACAACCAGCCGAAAGTTATTTCGCCCGGGATAGTTTCGCGAAGACAGTTTCGCGGATGGAAGAGGACCCCGTCGATCGTAGAAGGCACGCTGCGCCGGCGATTCCGGGATCGACGTAATCGTGAAAGGTAATGAAAACGTTCAAAGGCGCGTTCCACTGTCATAAAAGACAACTATGAGACGGCGACGCGCCACGCAAATTGCCGAGCGACACGCGAAAGATTTCCTAACTGCCTCGTGCCTTCGCGACTCCTTTGAGGCTCGTGGCATGGAAAAATCTGGCGAAGGCAAGACCCTGTCTTCCCATCTGAGTGTTCCCGTTTCGAGTTCCCAATTATAGACTAGACGGATGGTAGTTAGACTGCCGCCGCTACCATTGCTGGCGCAAGGATTCCAAACGGGGACGAAAGATTCGCACGACCGGCGAACTGGATTTTCTATTCTGCTAATTCCACTGCAATTACTCTTGCGAAACGCGGCCTTTTCTACATTCACATTCAGACTCGGTTACCTTCGAGTCAAGTGGGACAAATTGTATCATGTATTGACATTACAGAGACCTAACACAGAACCTTAAACGTGTCAACCATTGAATCATAGCTCATAGGCTTGCCATCCATCCGGGTTTTCCCTGATTTGTGTAGTTTCACCGCATCCGGGGATCTTCGAGAGGATTTTTTTTAAGGGGGTACCATATCCATGGATTCTATTGTATTAAATCAGTGTTACCAACCCCGTAAGCTAGAATCTGAGGGTTGGTACCTTGATTTTTTCTCGATTTTTCCCCTACTTTGGACGCTCATATTATTAGATATAAACATAATCTAACAAAATCATGAGCTGAGCGACCTGCGATGAACCTTCCTCTGTCAAAAGAACCTTCATGCAGCTCGTAATATGCTCATATGAAGATAAAAAATGTTTTCCTGCAAACACTGATTTCATCAACAAAACAGTGTTTGCGGGAAAACATTTTTTATCCTCATATGAGCATATTACGAGCTGTATGAGGGCTCATTGTAAAGAGGAAGGTTCATCGCAGGTGCTCAGCTCATGATTTAAGTAACAAAAATCGTTTTGTATTAGAAAAATACATGGGAACCCAATGGTGGTTGTCTCGACTTGTTTCCCCTACTTTGGACGCTCATATTATTAGATAAAAACGTAATCTAACAAAATCATGAGCTGAGCGACCTGCGATGAACCTTCCTCTTTACAATGAGTCCTCACACAGCTCGTAACATGCTCGCATGAGGACAAAAAATGGTTTCCCGCAAACACTGTTTTCACTTGTTTTTCTAATAATATTCTAGTAATCTGCTAGTAATATCCATAGTTATGGTGCTCCTTCAAGGATTCGGGTTTCCGATGTTACTCGCCCACTATCACTACTATTAGGAATTTTCTAATCACAACCTACTGTACGTGCACAAAAGTTCCCCGAAATCGATGGGTCGCGCTTCCTCGCCGACAGTACCGAACGATGCGTTGAAACGCGGGTGACGGCGAATTATCAAAGCAGCAGCGATGTATCAATTATTAGCGGCGTTAAAAGGTGTATTTCCGCGCAACGCTGCCGATCAATGTCGTTCTCCCGGGGTGAACGTACCCCTGTAAATTCGAAAGAACGACAAAGAGTACGGAACGGAATGGTAACACGCTACTCGTTAAGCCACGCGTGCGTAATTATTTTTTGCTCGCGGCCAGCTCCGTTTAAGAGACGCATTGTCGGCGAACAGTTTTCATATTGGTCACGTACGTCGAATTAAGCGCTTAACGAGCGCTTTTAATGCGTTCCACGCCGCGGCGTGTTTGCGATTACACGGTGGACAGAAACTTCGGAGGCGTTGCTTTGGATCCGGTTAACAAACTGCGACAGACAGGCCCCGCAAACTATTAGAAATTTCATAGTGCCCGCGTCGGTACTGTTCAACGGTTCTATGAGAACATTTATTAGGAACACCGAAAAGTATGCTTTTGTGTCGCCCCGCGCCGCCCGCCGACAACCAATCACCGCCGGTGATCAAATTCCAATCAACGCAGTTTATGCGGAATGCGAATTTAAATGTACGCTAAGTGTACCCGACCAGGAAACTTACCTTAATTCGTGTTTCCGTACAATGTGCGCGGCTTCGAAAACAAGCTCGTGGTCGCCAGGCATCAAACCTCCGAGCAATTACTATAACGAACTCCACCTCGCCGTGGTAATATTAATTGAACCTTTCAATTTCCCGGACAACCCTGTGTCCGCTACTGTGCGAGTCGCATTTTTAATGCCCCCGGAATTATTCTAGATTGCGTAGATTGCGATTTCGGCTGGGCTAACGATTAATTGGATCGGGATTGCGCGAACGTTCCATCGCGAGGCCTGTATTTTATAGACGCGCAATAACAATACCGTTTTTACGAAGAAATAAATGTCTATAAATACAACCGTAAATACATTACATAGTCGTAGTTAACACTAAACCTGCAAAACATTAAAAGTAACTGGTACATGTTCCTTTATAAGATAGAGTCAGATTTATGATATGTATGTTCTATTTAAATTTAAATTGTGCACGTCTGACAAGGGACTGTCGCAATATGCTTCAGCTTGTTGTTCTTTAATCCTTATAAAAACAAAACACCTATTTCGATTGTTGAGTAGCGATGTCAAGATCACACTTAATCCAGAATTTCGTAGACTGTGATCAATTTAGATTCCACTCTGTGGAATCGTCAAAAATGCATTAAACAATTCGAATAATAAACACAGAATGCAAATTTTCAGGTGAAACAGCTTCGCGCAACGATACCAGTTACATCACTCTCTGAAAACGTTCTCGGTCAGAATCGTTCGGAAAGAACGAATTGTCGCGTCTGCGGCGAATAACGTATTAATATTAGACCGACAGCACAATATTTATACATTTAATCAACCGTTCCAATTCCATTTTTAATGGATTTACTCCCTTGCGAAAGAATAACGAGGTCGGGACGTAACAATTCGAGTGGTCGAATCGAACGGCTGCTGCTGTTGCGAGCTCCGTTCTTTTTCACCGATGTTTGCTTTAACGATGGATACATCGTTCCGCGCGAGTATCGTGCAAAGGGGGCAAGGCAGCATCGCGGATCGTTTACAAATTGGCAAAATTTAATGAAACCGACAGCGATTCTTAATACGAGCATTTAATGCCTGTGCGCGCAGCCACTGACAAAAACGCAGATCGATCGGATACAATTTTCAGAGCGTAACCGCGAGCCAATCACTTGGAACGGCCGAGGAAAACGGGAGAAAGAGAGGGAAAGAAACACGACCGTTCTTGCGAGCAAAAAAAAGAAAAAATGTTCAGTTTCTTGCTTGCGTAACGCGACGCTAAATGCATCCCGAAAGAGAGTATTCTTATCGTAACCCGGCGGGGATTTCTTGCGTGTTTAATTACTTGTTCAAGGATGCCTCCGCGAGATTACTTTCACGTCTCTAATTTCACAGCGCGATGCGTGCGCGGATTATATAACCGTCAGCTACGCCGTTTCCTATCTCGATTTAAATAAACGCACAGGATTTGTACGTGATCATTGTTGGCTGTTAATCAATTCGGTAAATAGCCGAGGATTTTTATGCGATTACATTCTGGTCAGTAAATTTTGTTTGTTAGTTCTCGTATCTGTTGTGCGATGGGAACCATTGATGAGCGAGATCAATGAAGCTGCATTTTGCTTTGCGAGCTATACATTTTTGGAAACTAATTCATAACAGCGAATGAAAAATCCTTTTGACAAGGGTTTTATTACAATTGGAATTGAATGAAAATTTCGTTCGATTCTACATGTATTTCCGCTTGATTATTATGTTTTTCATTTTCGTGGATTTTATTTTCGGTAGAATTCAAAAGAATAAACACAACAAAGAGGACACGAATGGAATTTACGATTTAATACGAAAGTACAATCAATTGTCAAATGTTTTAATAGATTTCGAATAAAATGAATGATTGTTTCCAGGTGGCACAGGATTTCAGAGAATTGTGTACAATGTATGATTCCGAATACAGACGCAAGATGTGGTACTGTAAATGCTTCTATCCCCATCGTTTCCACAGCAATGAATCCTGTAAGCGATCAAACACTTTCGACTGTCAGCCTTCCAACTCTCGCAACAGCTACAAACTTGCTCCGAGAATCTCCATGGATCCTTAAAAATACACCCTTCAAAGGGAAACTCGTGTCGAACGGAATAACATCGAGTTTCTTTTGTTCCAGCATTTCGAAGTTTGGTATTCCTGCACCCACCGAGAGAAGAAGTCAATTCTTTAAAAACTGGATCCACGTGTTCGTTCAATTTCGTTATTTTGACTGACATATATTTGTATAGTCAGTTGATTTAAAAGAAAAATTCTCTAAATTGATCCACGATTGTAAATGAATATCCAAGCACGCATATGGCAGCAAATTAAGAAGCGGGGGTATCGATCGGGCCCAGTGTCTTCGCAAAAGCCAGGGTAGTCGGCGTCGATCGGGAAAATGAACATTTTTTTCGGTCAATAAAAGAGCTGCTTTGATCATCGTAATTAAAGCGCGGTCCATGAGCTTCTGGGCTCTGATAATTATAACCATGTCGCGCGCGACATCGTGCATCCCAGTCAATTCTGTCTGGCTGATATCCGACGAGAAATTCAAACAGTCGGCTCTTTTCCCGCCTCCCTTTGCTTTTCTTCGCCGCGTCGCGCCGCGCCGACTGTATCCCCGTGCCCGAGAAGAGAAGGACTGGCGTTATTATCAAACCGGAGCCTCGATTAATGATCCACGCGGTGGAATACGTCCGTATTTAATAACGTTCTCTCCCTTCAATTCTATTCATCTCCTCTCCGCTCTTCCTTCTCCCGCGGAATCCCACTTCAAAGTCTCCTTTTTCTTTCCCTGCCACGGGAAAACCATTTTGCCCACGACGGCGAATCTTTTCCAGCGATTTTCATTTCCAGTACCTTTCAGACGCGAAAACTGATCATTAGCGGGTCTACGCCGATTTTTATAATCGCAGATCGAGTTCCGTGCTGTTTGACGTGAATTTATTCCGCGTTTGCTACCGTGTTGCCAGTTCGGCTCGAATCGTTGCTGATAAAGAGAGCAAAAATCTTTCTACGTTTGCTGCGGATTTATTTTCTGGTGAATCTTATTTTTCTGGCGAGCTTCACCATCTCACAAAATATCCTTTTTAAACATGTCTCGATGAACAGTGCTTCCTTAACACAGTTTATTGAAAATATTCTTCATTCGTGTTTTCATCGAGAAGATACGTTTTCTTCGAGCGTTCAGTATGTAGACTTTGAAGTGGTAAATTCGAGTACACTTCTGGATTTTCATCGGCGCCGAACTAATAAATTCACTCCGCTCGGGACCTTACATTGGCTTCATTCAATTTGCCCTTCAGCTGCAACACTATAGTGGTTTCCTTTCGAACTATGTTTTGGAACGAAGTGCTACTATAATAGCTACCTGCTGAAACATATTTTCTGATAAAGTTCCCGCTTCTATTAATTATAATCGGTCTTCTCACTGCTATTGAATCTCCACCGTTCGAACCTCTGCAGACCCGAGGCGCGGGTAGCTCGGAAGTTCTTTGTTCCTTAAACAACCTCAAATTCAGTAAAAAAAAATTCAGCGGAGCATATTTCGCGGCAGGCTTTCATCTTGGCATGAGAGTGAAGATCAGGGGATCAAGAACGTCGGCCGAAAAGGGCGAATAAAACCGGGCAAAGGGGTAGTTACCTCTTGTCCTTCGATTCCCGATATCCGCTCGTTGGTTCCGGATGGTGAAACTGTGCGCGAGAAGAGAAAGAGAACCAGAGAGGGAGAGAGAGAGAGAGAGGAAGGTGGGGAGAGAGCGACGGAAATGTATTAGTGAAGCGTACGTGCGGGGAGATCGGCGTACAATTATGCAAAGCGTGGCTCATTTTAAATGTAGAAACGCGAAGTACCATTTATGGCAGCGCCACGCCGCCCGGGAATACCCGGCGCGCGCTTCGGGAGCATACGCGCGAACGCCGCGTCGTTTCCGCGTGTATCCCTCGTGCTTTTTCATGGAAATTCGTTCCGCGATCATGAAATTTATTCAGTAGAGCCCGCCGGGTACGGCCGAAGAAAAGGGCCGGGGCTTAAGCGGGCCGGTGTTTAAAGAAGTTTTGTTAAGTAAGGGAAACGTAATCTCCGATGGTTTTCGACCATAACGAACCTGCCACGGTCTTGCATGCGAATGCTGCGCCGACTGATACCGGGAACATGCTTAGACACCGAGAATCTTCGGCGAGACAGAATTTTTATCTTCTAAGCACTCGTTTAGAATTTTTATTCGCCGAGCGCCAGTCAGAATTTTTATCATCCAAGGAGAGTATTGTTAAGAATTTTTATTTTCTCAGTAGAAATTACCTTCTCAATTAGTGGCATTGTTGAGCATTATTATTTATTATGTTATTATATATTATAGTATTATTTCCTTTATGAATTTTCACATATTATTGAAGACGAGTAGATCACTCTAGATGTGTCCTATCAATCTAACAATAATTCCCATTAATTCCTGTCGAAGGCCGATATTAAGTTTCCACATCGAACACGATTTAGAACCTTTCAGCAGGAAATCCAGAAATATTCTCTCGCCGATGGTACTTTACGCAACAATCGTGCACACACGTCTCCTGCTGTACTTAATTAATATCAGGTAATTTGAGATAGGATATCTATCTATTATACTCGTAAAGATACATTACTAGGGACTCGACAAAACCGATGATCAGGAATATCACGTTCCTCGTGACATAGCACTCACCTGAAACAGAGAAAAAAAAAAGAAAAATTAGTATCCATTGACATCTTCCATTAAAATGAATATTCGATACTATGAGTAATTTGCTTAAACATTATTTCGAAGTTTTGTGAATCGACCGAGCGTAAAAGCAGTATATTGATGCGTCGTCGATCATAGCGATCGTTAATAATTTTCGCATGTTAATCGTCGAAACCGAGGCCTGATGTGCAACGGGCCAATACTATTACCCGAGAGTTGTCGTTAAATTTTTAGAGGCACTCTATCTTCATAACTCCCCTAAGCTCTGTGTCACGGATGTTTAACGGGCGGCGGAGATAGAGACAGGAAAAAAAAAAAAAGAAGAAAACGTTGAAGTGGCGGTGGGCCCGTAGAAGGGAATTTGATCGACGAGGAAAAGCGTCGTAGTTTCGAAAATGAAATTTCATTACCGGCCGGCGAACTTTCGACATTGCCAGCGGAAGTTTTTGAGAAAGTTTTATGCACTCGACGGGTCCGTGGACCACACGAAACGAGCTACGGACGACGTGCAAAGCGGATATCAAGCAGCACAGGCGAAAACTTCGTTTCCTACCCTAGAGGATTCATCGATGCGAATCCATGGATCAACTTTTGTTTCTATTATCCCCGCGGCCAAGCTGAATAAATAAGAAATGCAATATATGTATGCACGGTGAACGACCAGCCGCGCACCAAAGAAATTCTGTCGAATATTCGATTAATTTGCAATTCCAATTAATCCTCGGCCGTGGCACGCTGTCCGAAAAATAGCAGACTGCAGAAATAATTAATCAATGAAATATCGTCGGGCACCACGTCGATATGAAATTTTAATTAATTCTCGATCGCAGGATTTCCTCCGAGAATAAACACAATATTTTCTTGACATTCCATTGTATCAATCTTGAATGTCAGACCGTTTTTTTAATATCACATTCCCCGTCTGAAAACAATTTCCTTCTCCATTAAACAAACTCCAGTTAATTTTTAAGGTAGAGTTTGCGCACGAAAGTAACTGTAGAATCTACTTCGTGGTGTAAAAATAACGAATGAACTTTAGCGCACTGCAGGAACATCGTGTTTTAAATAATATGAGTCAACTTTCTTCAAACTTCCTATATATTTAATAGTAATAAGTCCGGCGAAAAGTTTCCACATTTTTCTTGGAAGTTTAACTTCGTTATTCTAGATGATAAGAATTTGATGAGGTTTGCGAAATTGTTTGCGAAATATTTTGCTGGAAGCGTAATAAAATGCGCAGACGTTGTACGAATAATTAAGGCGACGAGAATATTATAGAACAATCTCGAATGTTTTACGGTTCAATCTAGTGGCATGGCCAAAAATGGTTCACGATCTACTCCAGCTAGGAATTGGTCCCTCTTGACCAGTTTAACAAGGATCAGGGTTTCTCTTGCATGCTCGACTGGAAACTGATGTGGTTCTGTTGTCTGATTAGTGGCTGGGATTATTCTACTTCTCTGATTCGAGATAGAACTCGTTTCACTTATTTAACCAGAAGTAGCTGCTCCCGGAAACTTTATTCTGAGCAAGTGGCTTCCGAAGATGGTTTTGTAACGATGGAGTACGCCCCTTAACCGGGATTAGAATTATTATACTAGTCTGATCAGTGGTTGACTCTTTTCACTTGAATGACCAGTATTGCACTCAATTTTCTTCTTTCCCGGAACGGTGCTTTTTGGATACGGTAATACAAAATCAATTTTATTTAAATAATTCTAAAGGAGTATCAATGAGGACTAACGATTGATAACAGATGAATGACTCGACAATACTTGAGTTAATTAAAATCTTCGCAAATCCCGTACAACATTGTACGGATCGTCGCGGAACCGAACGGCCCTGGCAAAACAATTTAATTTAGTTTCACGTGCGTTGAATTTCGCCGCACTTACTTCGAGTTTCATTGTCGGCTCAGAGCACGGTCAGGAGTCCCGCCGAGGAGAATTCACTGGATAAAATGGTTAGTTTGTGAGCGTAGGCCAGCGTTTCCGTCAAAAACTGCTGCACCTCGAGCGCGGAATATCCGAACGGGCACGTACAGTCCGCAAACTGTGCAGGAAGTCGCGCGGATACGTTAGGACCCCTTCCCGAGATGATTACACTCGCATTCAACCTCGATCCTTGACCGCCGATGATCAAAATGCCCTTCAAACCCATTCGCTCGCCTTCCCCTATCGTAAACTATTACATTATTCACCCATTCATTGAAAACGAACGCAATTTTTCTATTCGGCTCACCTGTTTCAATTACGCTATCCGTCGTACAATTTTAATGAAACTTCTTGTGATGTTTCTTCAGACAAAATAAGCGGACACGTGTCCGAGCTTTTTTGCTGAATCTCATTACTTACGAAGATATTTTACATATAATTTTTGGATTTCTCTGTATACAGGGTGTGGTCGAACGGATGGTACAAACGGCCAGGGGATGATTCTACATTTAAAAATAAGTGGACAAAATGGAATAACATATTTTCGTTTGATATGCCTTGGTTAGGAGAAAACCGATTTTGAAAATTCAGAACATACCCATCAGACGCGTCTGATCATGGTCAATCAATTCTACTTTCAGTGTATTATCCAATTCCTGTGAACCCTAGAATTCTGTGATCTCTTACAAGTTGCAATTTCTCACGGTATATTCATTACAACCGTCTGGCCGGCAATAAACGCCAGTAGCGTAAAAATTCCGATGAAAGAAAACGAGATGGCGGTAAGAAGAAATTACTGGAATCGCGACAGCAGAGAGAAGAGCAGAAAGTTCCGTTTGAACGTTGGCGCTCTCGGATCCCGCCGGAACCATCCGAGAAATAGAAAACTTCTCTCCGAAGATTTCATGGTTGTCGCATTCCCTTCTTTCAGTGGGTTCTCGGGGGTTTGTTCGAACGTCGCTCGGCAAGGAGAAATTGCGAGCGGAGCGGAGCTAGGAAACTGCACACGGCGCGCTGTAATATTCGCAGAGACATCGACCCGATTTCCCTCATTTGTCCTCCCCGACGGTCCCAGCGATCATCCTTCACCGAACAAGCGGAAAAGTAGCTTCTTACGGCTCGTTTCGTGCATCAGTACTCTAAATATGTCGAATTAAGTCGACCCTCGAGCGGGCCATTCAATGCCGGAATCGTTCGCCCATCGTGTCCCAATTTCTATCTCCGAGGCGGACACACAGGGAAACGAAAGTGGTGCTTCTTCATTTCACGCATCGATCCACCTGTTAATTTCTTCCTCGAGTAAATTCGTTCCTCTGTCGGACGTTTCCAACTTTTAGGAGAGAATAGAGACCGGATGGAACCCGTTCGGTCTCTTCGGGGTTTCTGGATCGTTACACTCTCCTGTTTCGTGATTTGCTGCAACGGACCTGTTTGACTACCTCGAAAAATTAATTTTCCCTGCGACGTACCTCCGAGTTTCAGTGTCATGGGTTTCGTTACGCAAACCTAGCGCTGTCTGGCAAATTTCAAAGTAGCATTTGGTGGAAATGATCGAATGAATATCTAATATAAAATGATGATAAATTTTCGGAGAGATTACCGAAGAATTTTGCCAGCGAGTACTTGTGGACAGTCGGATTGCATTTCGCGAACAGTACAGAAACGCAAGCGGTTCCCTGGCAGTGAATTAATGAAATGCTCGGCGACAAACAAGTGCCTCGACCACGGAGCTTTGAAACGTCGGCTTCAGAGGATTCGGGGCTCGGGTTTGCTGTGTAAATGATACTTAAGTGTGCTCTTCGATCGCAGCGATACGCACACACTATCGAAAGAAAAATACAGTGGACCGGTCTTCTACTGCTCTAACATTCCGATTGATAACCGTGCCGACGCGACTAGTTACACGGGAGTTTTGTTTCCAACTCGTTAATGGTAATTTCTGAACCACGAAACCAGCGACGTAACTACGGGAAGTCCACAAATTAAAATTTCGTGCGGCTTCGTTCGGACTTTATTTAACGTTAGCTGTCTTCGACTAGTTCACTAGTTTAAATATGAAACCGTACGTTCATAAAGAAGAGTTTTAACAACACTCTGAATTAATAAAATTGCGCAACAGTTGAATAAACCTTCTGCTTCACAAGTTTCTAGAGCTTCGAAATTTTTTACTTCGTTTTCTATATTAATGGTTTTAAATAGTTTAGCTAGAACTTTTACAAAAATGTACGAAGTTTGGTATGCTGCATTTTATATCGGAGGATACCAGCTGAATAATTTGTACAGTTCACAGAAAACAAATTGAGTATTCTTACAACATATTGTTCACGGTTGCAGAGACAGAATAAACTGCATCCAACAAGCAATGCAATTTTACATGGCGGCACACAAAAGATTTGAAAAACATGTGTGTCGAGCGTGACAATAGCAGAATTCGTTCGAAAACCGGGATTGTTCGCGGGCAAAACTTGTGAATTGAACGGCCGCGCCGCGCCGCGTCGAAAAGCGTGCAGGATTAGCCACTTAGCTGTGTTTTAACTTCGTTAGCTGTCCCTTTTGTTTCTCCGCCGCTTCCGGGCCAAACTGTTCATTAAAAACGCGCTGCTCGAACCGCCTCGCCGTCAATAGTAATAAAGTTCCTTGAGCTAAGTACACTTCTCCGCAATCCTTTGAAGCCACGAACGATCGCTGTTTACTTAACAAAAGAACCTCGAACTAGGCGAAAGCCGTCCGGGAAACGCCTTGCGACTTTTTTATTTTTTCGTCTTCGGAAAATCGGTAAACCGATCGGTTGACAGCGATCTTTCCTTCTGTCCAACAAATCGTAACGTTTACTTTCTATTTAACTTTGGTTCGATAACCAGTATACTATTCGCACAGATTTCAAAAGTCGCCCACCTTCAACAGAATAAAAATTGCACAAAGTTGGAGGACGCTAGAGAAAAACTACTTTCTCATCTGAAAAAGTAAAACATGCCGAGTTTATCCGAATCGCGTTTCACGTCGGAGCGTGATGGATCAGACCCATTCACTTTTCCACTTCAAAAATTTATTAGAATTTAGTATTGATTACTGCAGCAGAAAATTATCGTTGGTGAGTGAAATTAGTGTTTTTTCGGGGCAAATTATCAAGCGCCATTACAGGAAAGATAAATATGAAAATCAGCTATCCGAGTCTATAATTACAGAACGAGAAAGAGATCGAATACTAAGAGGCCAGCTTCGAATAGAAACGAATGAAATAATTATCCCTGGGCAACGCAGAAATTCGGCTCGGCCCCTTGTATTTGCATATCAGCCGTGCTCCGTGTGTTATTAGATCCTACTCCACGCCAATTCCCTCAGGCTCGGTGTTATTAGGAGGAATTCCGTGGTCGTAACATTTTTGCTTGTTTTACATTCCACAGTGTAAGCCCTTCCATTACTTGTTTTACTCTAATTTGATGTCTGTTTGAGGCTGATTTTACCGTGCCGCTGATAATGAGTGGCGCGAATGTTTGGCCGGCCTCTCATGTACTCCAGCTTCGTTTATTTTCTCAATTTTTATATAGTACGCGCGTGAATTAATATTCATTTTTATAGAAATGTTCTTACAAAGATCATTACTCAAATGAAATACGCCGATTTTAATGAAATATATACAGGACGTTGAAAAATATTTTACATGTATTTTGTAGCTGCTGAAATTCATGTTACGCTGGTGAAAATTGCAATCAGCGGTGAAAATCCTATTTGTGCTAATATCTCGGAAACTAGAGGGTCTGAGAAAATAAATTTTTCAAAAATTCCTGTGTTTTCGATCGAGAAATATAAAAGCACATGTTGCAAAATTTTATTGCAATATTTCGTATTAATTATTAATCGTTATTTACGTAACTTTGTGTACGTAATCTACGGACTAAAATGGGGGATACGCGTCATTGGAATTTTTGTTTAATTTTGTCATTTAACAATGATTATTAAACATATAACATTTCCCGACCCATTTTTTCTGAAATTTTTTTATTTGACTACGTATCTTGATCCAACATCCTCTAATTCTCGAGATATTAGCAAATATAGGGATTTCACCCGCAAAATTGAGGGCTTGTCCCTTCTTAGTCGTTAGCAAATGATATTTCTTTATAATATAAAGTTCGCTGTGAAGTTGAGAAGTATCGTAGGTGCACGAGTGCAGTTTTCCGCAGGGTACCGCGGGATGCGCGTGGAAGTTGCCATTTGGAACCACAGTTCCGCGGTCTGTAGGTACGCTATTACACAGCGTGTAGCCATCGGGTGGTCGAAAAGAGTGGAGGATTCGAATCTTGCCGCAAATCGAGCCGCAAACGGTTCGCGGGCGTTCAGCGGACGCCTGGGAAAGTATATAGAGGTGTAATTCCGCGCTGGCATCGTTCCCGGCGGGCTGCGTATGGAAATTCCGCGACAATCCTCCTCGGGTGCGTTACAGGGACATATAGGATGGTAGAGGGGTAGCAAGAGGGCGGTAGTGGCGGGGGTGGAAGGTGGAGGGGGCGTGGAGTCGCGCGGAAATACTGGGAAATACGACAAACCGACGAAGCAATAAGACCGCTTCGCTCCCAGCCAGTAAGTTATAACGCTACCGTCGTATTTCATAGCTACAAATTGCTCGCAGCTACCACGCGTTCTAGCTACCTGGCACAAGCGGACAGGTGCGCGATGAGAAAGCTGCGGAACGCAGATTGGAACGCCCGGAAACAAAGAAGAAACGGCGGAGGCGTGGGTGTCGATCCGCAACGAATTACACCGAGCCCCGTGTGCGTGAAAGCTCGATTTCGTAAATCTTCCCGGGCCATAAATCGTTGGTCGAATAATCTTCAGAGTGATCTATGCTTTCCGAATGTCCAATCGAATCAAATGAATTTAGTGGTGGATAATAAATGTTAGCTAGCTGTACTCTAAATGAGCTCTTCCCTTCGTGGCTTGTTCGAGAGGTAATCAAATTTAAGTTGCAATAACTTCCCGAAAAAAATTCGAAGGATGGTCTGTCTAGGCTCATTTTAAAGAACGAAGCTTCTACTTTAATCGCACTGAATTGTTTTCATTTGAAAAAATTCTTTCACACCACGAGACACTGTATATTTCTGGCGACAGTAAAAATAAAAGTGAGCGTTAAGATTCGCAAAAAAATTCGAAGGATGGTCTGTCTAGGCTCATTTTAAAGAACGAAGCTTCTACTTTAATCGCACTGAATTGTTTTCATTTGAAAAAATTCTTTCACACCACGAGACACTGTATATTTCTGGCGATATTAACACTTTACCGACCGGAAGCCTATTAATAGGATTTTCAATAATTCTACTGTACCAAAAAAAGCATAGAAATTTTGTTTGACATTGCAATCTTAAATGAAACTATTAGACGACGTTATTGAGGGTGACTTAGTTAGTTCATACTAAATGATAAATGAAAATTTACCCATGTACCATACATTTTTCAAAAATATGCAATAATCACCGGTCGGTAATGTGTTAAAAATAAAAGAGAGCGTAAAGATTCGCAAAAAAATTCGAAGGATGGTCTGTCAAGACTCATTTTAAAGAACGAAGCTTCTACTTTAATCGCACTGAATTGTTTTCATTTGAAAAAATTCTTTCACACCACGAGACACTGTATATTTCTGGCGATATTAACACTTTACCGACCGGAAGCCTATTAATAGGATTTTCAATAATTCTACTGTACCAAAAAAAGCATAGAAATTTTGTTTGACATTGCAATCTTAAATGAAACTATTAGACGACGTTATTGAGGGTGACTTAGTTAGTTCATACTAAATGCTAAATGAAAATTTACCCATGTACCATACATTTTTCAAAAATATGCAATAATCACCGGTCGGTAATGTGTTAAAAATAAAAGAGAGCGTAAAGATTCGCAAAAAAATTCGAAGGATGGTCTGTCTAGGCTCATTTTAAAGAACGAAGCTTCTACTTTAATCGCACTGAATTGTTTTCATTTGAAAAAATTCTTTCACACCACGAGACACTGTATATTTCTGGCGATATTAACACTTTACCGACCGGAAGCCTATTAATAGGATTTTCAATAATTCTACTGTACCAAAAAAAGCATAGAAATTTTGTTTGACATTGCAATCTTAAATGAAACTATTAGACGACGTTATTGAGGGTGACTTAGTTAGTTCATACTAAATGCTAAATGAAAATTTACCCATGTACCATACATTTTTCAAAAATATGCAATAATCACCGGTCGGTAATGTGTTAAAAATAAAAGAGAGCGTAAAGATTCGCAAAAAAATTCGAAGGATGGTCTGTCTAGGCTCATTTTAAAGAACGAAGCTTCTACTTTAATCGCACTGAATTGTTTTCATTTGAAAAAATTCTTTCACACCACGAGACACTTTGTATATTTCTGGCGATATTACAAATAAAAGTGAGCGTAAAGATTCGCAGTGGTGTACGAGGCAGAAAGTGAATTTCTTTCGGCGAGGCAGCAATTGCAAAATGGCAGGAGGTCAGCAACGAAGTATTGCCAATCCATAAGAAATACTTGACGCCGTGGGCTAAATGAATTTAGCTCCGTCCATCGCCGCGAGGACTAACTTTCCGAGTTGTCGCCGTCACGTACACAGCGCACGTTAAATGTAATAGAAAGTCAGAAGCTTCTTGAAAAGTTCGAGCGGGCCGCTCTTTCGACGAGTTCCCAGCACCCATTGCTATCGATTTAACCACTTGCCGTAACGTGTACTTGCCGGTCTGGAAACTCGCTATAAGAGGGAAGAGAGACGATGCTAGAGCAGAACCAACGGAAGGAAGGAACGAACGAGGAGAGAGAGAGAAGGACACCCGCAGCCACTTAAACTGTAAAGACCCATGAACTTCAAATTAATCTGAATGCGCGCGAACGTGTGGCCCGGGAACGTCTTGAACGACAGGTGTGCTCCCAGGACGACTCCGGGCAACGCCAAGGCTGTACGCTTCGCGAATTTCCCGGCAGCCTCGTTTCACGCCAATCCTTTTGAGGGCCGCATAAGTAACGCTGATGCGGATCGACAACCGGAAACTTCCAGACACGTCGGGAACCGGGAAAGAAACGTTCAGCGAAAGCTGCCTTTCGGAATTGTCTCTTTTCTTCGAACCGCTCTCAAATTATGAATGTTCTGCGATCAATCGCGATCGAATAAAGCCGCATAATTAAACCAAGGTAAGAACCAATCAGTTTTCAATCAGATAAACAGAATGCTTTGGACGATCTTGAATGGGCTTTGTCTGATGGTAGACGTCGGAAAAGCGAACAAACAGCACCGTTAATATGCGGCTGACGCAGTTTGAGAGATTTTCGCAGGAATATGAGATACTGGGGAAGCGAGTCTTTCATCGAGGCTGAGAAGCAAGTCGAAGCGGAATAGTCGTCTGGTTTTCCAGTCGGTTTGCCCCGGCAGCGAAGCCCTTGGTCTCACCGGCGGAATTGTCGTGCAAAGACGGGCTTCCTTGAATTGGTTACGTCGGACGCGGAATACGTCGGTTCTTGCGAATCTGTCGTAGAAAAGGGATGCACGTGGCTCGACGCATCGACGGTCGCTGTGTCTTTCACGGTGCCCCGTCGACAACGAAAAATTTCAATCGCTGCGTGCGCGTGACAGCGGACCGATCGAACGGAATCGCGTCCTGATAAATTCTCAAAGTACATACATCGGTTCCGAGAACCGGCTGGTCGGCTGTTCCGAACCGACGGATACGCCGGCCATCCACGATAAAAACAGAAAAATCGTCGTCGTTCACGTGATTCAAAGTCCATTCCCGATATTCGTTCGACGAGACCCGTTTAAGGGGCTTGCCCGTCGAAAAATGAATTTTATTTCTCGTCCGAAGCTTCCTTAGACTCTCCAACGTGCGCCAGCGTATGCAGTTTTTCAAACTGAAGGGACACAGATATTTTCACGTGTGATTCTTGTCGAGAGAGGTTACTAGCAGAGTGCCGTGGAAATGATTATAAATCCTGAAAATTCGGTGGCTCGTATTTTGCAAGGAAATATAAAATCAGCAAAACGATGACTTAAAGTTCCCCCTAATTTTGCGTGGACTGCTTTAGCAGAGGCATTTGAATAACATCTGGGGAACAGAAGCATTTAAACCTGAACTCGCGGGACCGTGGTGTTATTTTTTGTCCTTGTCGCGTTTTGATTTCTTGTTTGCAAAACTCGAGCAGTCGTTTCTGACGCGAGACCGATTGAATCCAGCGAGGAACTCTCGCGTGCTCTCGCGAGTTCGGATGTCGCGTGGAATACCGACCGACAAAGTTTCCATCATTTCCATAACATCCGGCCGGATGCTGGGTCGGTCCGCGGATTTTATGCAAACGAATCACGCGACGATGATGTCCTTTGAAAGATTTCATTCGGGGAAGCCCGACAGGATTGCGGCGCGAGAGGTAGAGAGAGAGAGAGAGAGAGAGAAGGGGGGAGAGAGAGAAAGCCTGGCATAAAAGCGTGTCGTTTCAGAAATCTAGCTCGAGGCAACTGTAATATTTAAGCACTTCTTGCTTTTCAAACGCGATGACGATAGATTCATGTAAATTCATGGCTCCCAGCCCTGAATGCTCTTCGTCTAGAGGAGAAATTCTGGCAGATTTTTCACGATCCACGAGAACGGTAGCCGGCAGGTATTACACGGGAAATTTTATATTTATTTTTCAACTAGAGAACTTTCGACAAGAAACTCCTTACAAAATCCATTTTCAAAAGGGTGCTTTCTTTCTCTTCCCGCTGCTTTCCCCCGGCTGGATAAATAGGATTTAAGAAAGCCCGACACGCTCGCTATTAAAGTTACAGAAAAATTTATTCTACTCAACCCGCTGTGACTCCGCGCAACAAGAAAAATCACACCGCAATCCTCCTGGTCTTATTCTAAAGGATAAAGTCTTTACTTCTACACATCTGAATTGTTCCTTTTTCGAACAATATTTTCGCACAGACCGACGAAATGGAAACGGTATTTTCCTTTAACTATAAACACCTGTGCAAGGGTCAAACATCTTTTTACTGACTTAAAAATCAAAGTCCCTGCTTCGCGATTTTTTTCGACGATTTGTAAACATTTCGAGGGCCACCGCGGAACTTGACAACTGTGTTGCAACGTCGCTACACATTGTAAAAATTTTTTCGCAAAAATGGGAAACAATATAGAGAAAGAAGAAGCTTCAATCTTTAAAATGAGTACTGGTTGATCGTCGTCTGATTTTTTTTCGCCGAGTTATAGCCGGAGGAATTTTTCACGGAAGATTTCGCGATGGTTTAATTTTGACACGGAGTGCGTCTGATAGCTTTCGGTGCACTCGGGGCGACCAATTATGGTTGCGAATGTCGCGATACTGTTATTTGGTTTGCCGGTGGACGAGGTTCGAGGTAAACCTCTCGCGGCATTCAGGCTTTGGTAGGTAAGCCGGCATTTTCTCGAGGAAATTATTTCACAATGCCCGAAAGAGCCAGCAATTAATTTCTATGATTGCACGGTGCATTTGACATCGGGGATCCACTCATTCTGCTGCACTCGACGCTGACTTTGCCTGAACGGGAAACATTGTTAGTAATATTCGACCGAGACTTAGGCTGTTCGGTGTTGAAAAGCGTTTGTAGGAAATTATAATACGACATCGCCTATTCAATTCAGGGTGAGACCGACCGAGTGCATTCACGATGCGTTTTTCTCGTATGCATTTTTAAACCGCGTTCCCTTTCCAGTTCCTCTGTCAACGGTGTAAGCACCTATTAGCGCTATTACTTTTTAAAAAGCTTTCCAATAAAAGCGGACTTCGCGGAACATTAAAAACCGACTGCAATTAAGCTGAAAGCGTCCGCCGCCATTTCTTATTTCTTCTCTGTCGCAATAAGATTCCGCAGCGCCGATACACGCGACCCTTTTAATTATAATTAGCGATAGCACTAACGAGCCGCTCGTCGTTCATTATGAAAGACCTTTACAACTCGAGAAGCAAATAATAATTATTCTTAAAAAAAATGCGCCCACGAGGAGACACTTTCGAAGTTCACTGTTTTTGAAACGTTGCGCCTGTCCTCGCAATTGAAATTAGTATAAACGTAGAAGCGAAGGACAATGGTGCCGAAGTTATTATTCCCTCAGTCCACGGGAATTAAACGATTTTATTATTTATTTCGCCATTAACGAGTATATTCTATATCAACTTCAGTGTCCGGTCTCTCAAAAACTTTGTTGTGATACATCTGTGTTAGTATATTGTTTTAATTATTATTGTCTTGTCTCGTGAATTGGTTCAACTACGGCAGATTGTATTTAGAATCACGATAAGCGTAAAATACATTTAGGAAGGACAATGAACTGATTTCTATACTATTTGTTAGCAGCATAAATACATTTCGCGGTCCGCTGAGCCCGAGTTTTGTCGGACGATGTTTCTTTATACAATTTGCGTTTATGATAACGGTTAATATTAAACGGTTTCCCGTCGACTAAATGAAAATTGAATTAAAAACGTAATTTCCCGCCGGTAATTTCTGCTCATAGCGATTCGCGAGTATGAATCAGCCACGGTGGTTTTGCACGAGGACACATCGTCGAAAACTAGCCGGTGTTATATAAGGGAATTAAACGGGCCGGAGAAAATAACGCGGCCGGCGCTTTCTGATGGCCGCGATGACTCGGAAAGTGCCATAATCGTGCATCGCTGTCTAACGCTAATTAATCGACCGGGGGAGGCGTAACTTAACGCCGCGCCGATGTAATAACACGTAAATTTATGCGATGCGGGGGAGATATATTCTCCTAAATAATGCAAGGTTTTCGCATAGCGTTAACAGACCGCCGTTGTGTGTCCCTCCCCTCTCTCTCTCTCTCTCTCTCGTAGCTGTTGCTTTGAAACTCGAATTTGCATTTCGAAATTTCGACTATGTGGCAAGAATTTTTTGTGTGCGTCGTATAATATCGATGGAAATTGTCGGTCAATAGCCGAGAGGTCGATATTGGCTCCCACCCCAAAACGGTTTTGAAGAATAGAAATGATAATATAACGCTTCGATTTGAATTTTATATTTCTTCTATAAATAAAGCGCATTCGCAGGCGTGCATGTATGAATGGTATTTCCGAACCGGTATTTACAATGTTTGCTCTCGTCAAACAGGCAGTAGTTTTTACTTTTCATAAACGGGCAGGTTTATTCACGAAATTTAATCGGATTCCATGTTTCGTTCAATTATAATATATTATTTGTTTAATCACTATTCCGTAGATTTTTCTTCTGACCCAAACACCGACACAACCGTTTCAACCATGCTCGAAGAATTTTTCTGGCATTAGAGGGAAGCTGAATTTTCGGGTGAACATAATCACGATGTCATTTGAAAGATAGGACAGACGCGTATCAAGGGAGAAGGCAGCCAACAGTGCCGGCCGTTACGTCCGCAAATTATCCAAGCTCGAACGACGACACGTATCCCCGAATTTCCCGCGGAATCCGCTTCGACGTCGACTCAGCCCCCGCGACGATTAATACGTGTCATCCGGGGCGTGTTTAAATTCCGTCCGAATTTCGTAATTTTCCTCCGTCAGCGCTACGTGTAACGTCCGGTGACCCGCGGCTAGCAATTCGTCGGACGTACGTATGATGAAACGATGGGACACACCGTGATGTTCCTCGATATCCGCGGGAAAACGCTAATGCGTCCCTCAAGCACCTAGCAGAAAGCTCAACCGGTTCGATGCAAATATTTGCCGTGGCCACAGTACCGCGCCATTTAATGAGTCCCGTATCTCGCGAGGCGTTCCGAAACCGTCGTCGCTTTCTTCGAATACGAACGAAAACCGCTGTCCCCACGTTTTTAATTAGAAATTACTTTTCTTTTTATACTAACAGCTTTCACAATCTGATTATTCAATGTTTTTTTCAATCTGTATTAATCGCCTAAATCCATTCATATAACAATCAATGCCTCGGCTCATTATGTCTAGCTGATCCAGGTATGAATAATACATGCGTCTGGCTAATCCAGGTAGAATAATACTCATTTATATTATTGTATCGATCAAAGCTAGCAATTAAAACACTATCATACATGCGTCGACCAAATCCTGCACAGAATTATTAAAAAAAGATCTCTTGCTAACAGCGAGCCTACCGAGCACTAAAAGCGCTTTATGTGCAATGGTTACTTCCGGTAGGTCTCGTATAAAAACGGTGTTCTATTCCGCCATGAAAAAAAAATTGAGAACTTCGTCGGGTATACAGGAAATGATACCATGAAATTTTATGTTGATAGCGGTAATTGGTTTCTCGCAAAAAATTCAAGAAAGTTGTTACTCTTTAACCGTTTAAGAGCAAAAACAAAAAAAAAGACAGACTAATACTACGCGCATAAGACCGCACGACCAAAGTGAAAACTTCTATAGCGATTGCACACCGGAATAGTAAATCATCTCGGACATGAAGGATCAGACTCATTCACTGCCCAACAATTGTGTACGCAGTGCGCCTAGGGAAGTTTTCACTTCAACAAAATTATATTTAGACGCTTATACGAGCTTGGAAACTAATATGACGAAATCTGTTTGGACGAAGTATTCTATTTCCGCAATAATGATTCTTTGAAAAAGATCCACATCGGGATCGAAACGTTAGAAACATGTAATAATTGCACATTTGTTGTTTTTCTGAAAATGATCGAACCTGGCGCTGATAACATTGAAAATGTTAAATATTCTATTTCCAGTGGAAGCGTGCAATAGGAATAGTCGTAGAATAGGAAATCAGAAATCGGTCATTTGAGCGATAGCGTCGGGTTCAGCGTGGAAAAAAAGCGAATTCGGAATTCCAGCCGGGATTGCCTTTGATCACGATGTTTCCTTTTCGAAGCGGCCCGATGAAGTTTTTTCCCGGCGGGCGAGCTTTCCGTGCGAGCATTCAGAAATTATTCCCTGTACGGAAGTGCGTGCGCGGAAACGGCCGGAAGCGGGCAACGTGCGACCGCCTGGAAATTCATTTTCAGCCATCACGACCACTGCCACGATGGCGGCGGCGTCGGTGGTAGTGGTAGCGGTGGTGCTGCCGTTGCCGGTGGTGCTAGCGGTTCTGGCCTCCCTCGATATATAACGTTACGGGAACCGGATTAATAATAAAAAAGGCGTCGGTGTTCCCGAGGCCACGCGAGCCGGCGTTTTTACGAGCGAAATCATTCGGTCGCATAACGAGATTACGGCCGGCCCGCACCGCCGTCTCTCGTAACGTGATTAAGTGAACCGTGGAAAGATGGGGAAAATGTCGAGCACGCGGAGTTCTTCGGGGCCCCGGGTGCACACCCACGTGTGATATATAGTGTATTTCAACGTGAAAGCGATCCCACGGCTGCAGAAATGATCGCGAACATACCTCGATGCACCGTATGACGGATCGCCGATGCACCTGGACGAAAGTCATTTCGCGACGATCGTCGTGAAATTTTCTCGATTTTTATCCCGCTTTGCTGAAGAAGTTGTCTGCACTGACCGGAAATACGTCGCTACATCGACGCGTACCGTGATCAATCGCTTCTCTACTTCCGCAAATGTTGTTTCACCGATTTAATTTTTATTTCTTCTTAAGCTTTGATCATCGTTTGAAAACCGTATAAAAATCGTGCAAGCGGAATGTCGTGTATTTTTGGGAATCGCTCGGTGAATTGTTCGGAGGATTCGGCCACTTTATACGCACGGAGAGCAACGTTCGCGAACCTCGAGATCGCTTTAACCTTTAAAAACTACTTTTCTTGCGGAGGAATATTTACGATCGGATTACGCAACTTTCACCCGGAGTTCCGGCCGAGTTCTACCAATTTCCGGAACGTGTGTAATATTTTTAACGAAATAAGAATGCGTCCCCTGGCAAGTTCCGTTCATCCGTTGCCTGCTCTCGAAAGTTTTAAGTGGCAATATAACTTCAATGGCACTCACGCGTTTTCGTTTGCGATTCCAGCCTTATTTCTCGTCGATAGAATCTGCGTGAGCTCTGTGCTCGCACTCTATTGCAATTTACCGCTTGATTGTTTCTGCACTGTGTTTAATGAAACATGCCGCGGACTGGTCAGAATAGAAACGATGAAATTCAATGTTAATTGAGAATGTCAATTATTAACACGTTCCCTGTCGCGTGAGTTTTGTGTGCTTGACACCGGTCTTGCACATTTTATTCGTATAAAAGACCAGTTAATAATTAGTATTAATTACGTGGCAATGAATATTCCACTTTGGTTTGCAATTTAGTTCATTTCGAAACGAATCAATTGATATATTCGGTGCCAGTAATTGTATTACAATCGGCGTAGGTATAAGTCACGGCGAAAGTGACTAATGTGTATTGTATTACAAAAGTAACAAGATCAAATTTATATATATATATATCTTCTACGATTTTTAATATGACATATACTGGCATAAAAAAATGTATTGAATCAATTCCCACGAAAACACCTGTCTATAATTGTAAATTAGAAAATTTGACTGGCTGTGGTAGGTTTAGTGATAAATATATTTACGAAAATAGTTCACTATCACTGTCACGTTATAACGATCCAACGAAACTCGATACGCACTTGTTGTCACATTTAGAAGACAACTGAACTGTCCTTAGTTCCTATTGATTGGGCGACGACCCTCCTTTGATGTTCATAAAGTGGGGGGATTGGTCCCCCCTTTGTTCGGCGTTCATGCGAAAAATCTTTTGCGCTTCTTCCTGTTGTCATACTTGACTTCCGACAGTCAGTGTCAGTACGTAAATGGTGACAGCAATGTTCAGCATGAAATGTTCTACATTAACATTTTGCATAGACTCAACGAAAATTAATGGGGATAAAACTGCTTCAATTTCTCACTTGTCAAATTTCTACAAATATTTGAGAAGATAAATAAAATAACCACAGGTCGGTCGCAATATTTGTCTCGTCAAACAGCCGAGAAATTTTCGAGCGAGATAAAAAGCCAATAGAAACAGCGATAACATTAAATTTCCCGTTCGTCCTTATCGCATAAAATTCTCGCGATCCCCGCATCGCGTCGCGTCACGACTGATCGCGATTCACTCCAGCAAACAATCGAAACGAATCGTCGCCCGTTTAATTATCAACAATACTTGGACAGCTGACACATTAGCATGCAACGGGTTCGCGAAAGGCATCTCTCATCGCGACAGCAACGGGCTGCCACGATTATCATTATAATTTATCGAAGCGTTGAAAAGTACGAGCATCGGCTGACTTCCATTTATCTGTCAACGAGAGATCACGTCGTACGACCCAGTCGATCGATCGATCTGGAATATCGTTGTCCACTGCGAACGTAGATACGTCGATTCGTCAACGATGCTCGTTTTCTGTTCAATGTACCGCTTAAACCGGTAATTATCGTAATGATCATTAAGCGCGCGAACAAATAACGTTCGTTATCGGGATTTCAGCACACGTGTATCGGCCGGCGGTGATACAACATTAGACTGGCTCGACAATTTCCGTGTTCTGTTTACGTAATGATCGAGCCTGACGTCTCTCTGGTTGAGCCGCGTTACGAAACAATCCCACCGTCGATGCTCGTTAAAAGATACTCAGTTTTTAATAAGGATCCGACGGTATTCTAATTAGAACGTCTTGTTATATTTCTGAACCGACGAGTCTGGAAGTCACCGGGAAAAATATCGCTCGGTGTTGCTACTTTAAATTGCATGAAACACAGTCTATCTAATATTCATTTTCTTTTCACGATGTCTGTTGTCTTTGTCAGCAATATTTTCATATTAAAGATATATATTATAATAATAAAATTATATATTACAATAATAATTTTCCTGATTAATTTTCTCAGCAGATAAGCTTCGAACGTATTATCTAGCTGTGCTTGTATGCTAAAATCGCTTCGGCTTATCTGTTTGTCCCAGGCAATGAAAGTCCTAATAATTGAAAGATCGATCAGGTTTCTTGCGTGGCTGTTGACAAAGGCGAACGTGTTAAGATGAACAGCGACGGCAGCATACAATAAACCGGAAACGGAATCCTTTGTGGATGGTGACCAGCAGCAGCAGACGCGGCTGCACAGCTTTGCCGACCTTGCGAGTCTATTCGAGTAATCGAGCAGGTGAACGAGCACGTACTGAATAACTCGGCGGCCCCGCTTAGTCTGGCAGGCGCAACAGGTTCGGTGTTCGGTTGCACAAAGGTTTGCTTAAACGCATATTCGTTCCAATTAATCACAAAATTTTGCTGATTTAAAGCGAATTCAACTCTATCTGCTCGATGATCCCTACGGGCGCTGTTATCGGCCCCTTGCCGATTTTGCCCAATCGCTCTCACAGCAAAATCTACCACGCTCATACTCTCTCAATGCTTCCGAGAGAACGTTTTCAGTTTTCCAAACTGCGGGAACAACCACGCGTTTTCACGATACGCCACGAGAAAACTTTGTGCCCGGTCGGTGAGCCAGAAACATTTAGGCGAATTCGACCGTAGATAAATCGAACGGAAATGCTTTTCAATCGTCAGACGTTTTGCGGGTCTCTCTCTCTCTCTCTCTCTCTCTCTCTCTCTCTCTCTTTCTATATATCTATCTTCCTCTGTAGATCAAAGAATCATGATTTCATGACTGAGATGCGGTTGCAATTTATTCAGCGGAGACGCGATCGACCGGTTTACTGGCTCTTTGTGTGCGAGCTGAACTTTTTAAAGGCAACAGGAGAAACAGGAGTTGGAAGGTTTGCGCTTTTCTTTCGAATTTTGATAAAGTGATTGGAAATCGGGCGATTTCTATCGTTCCATTTTGTTTCGCGTTTTTATGTCCGAATCATTCTTTCTGAATTGTGCACCAACAAAGCCCATTGCCACTAAAAATAAGATTCTATTCGATTCCACTTTCTTAAAATTGTTTCCAAAAGTTACAAATTACATAAACATCCGCAGCCCAGCAATAATCATTCTGGGTCAACTATTGGAAGTCTAATCATTCTGTATTAAATTTGAACAATTTGTTAGAATGTTCGCAAACAGAGCTTGAAGATACCAATGTTCCTCAAAGAGACCAGAACTCGAAAAAAAATGAAGGTTTGTAAATAGACACAGTTTGCACCGAGAATTTCATCCCCGGGGGCGTTCAAATATTTACCGCCCTTCGCGGTGCATCGATTATTTAATCGAGCGGCGTTATAAATCGTTCCGCGCAGGTAAACAGGCAACAAGGCGCGGTTAATACTGGCGGCCAATAAACCGTCCGATGAAATTAAGCCGAAAGCAGTTCGACGGTGGTGTACAAGAGAGTTGGCGGGGAATGGGTGGGTAACGGAGATCGGATTATCGTAGGGGGAGAACGTGACACACGAGGGTGGCGAAGGGGGTGGGTTCGATGCGAAGGCGTCGCGACGCGAAGAATCGCGCGATCGAGTGAAAATTGCGGAATTGCCCTTCCAATCTGGCCGCAATCCCCGGCCCCGGAGATCGTGTTTTATGTAGAGAGGGTGTCGCCCCCTCCCTTCGGTTGTCCTGGCTACGAGTCGCCCCCCATGAGGTCGTCGCGAAAGGAATGAAACGAGACAGAGCAACAGGCGGCGGATATCGACTTCTGCGAAAACACTGGAGGGATGAAGACTCCGAGAAGAAAGAGGGTGGAAGAGCAGGGGGCGAGTTCCTTCGGGAGAGGTTCACCCCGTGGATTGAGTTTCGCGTTGAATCACAGTGGACACTCATTACTTCGGAACAATATCGGATGGTACGACTCGTGTGGAGAGAGTGGATCGAACTGTACTCTAAATGGTGCTGCTGACTCGTTTGGACATCGATAGGGGTGAGCGATTGCTCTTCAAGCAGTCAGTGAATTTTTAACCCGTTTGTTTGCTGTGTTAGCAGTGACGCAATTAATAGAGAGTTTCGGGAAGGCCTCCCGAAGAAATGTTTGGTTCTTTGACATATTTATGGCAGGGATTTATGGCGCGAGTGGTCCCGAAGTAGGTAAACAACCCGAATGCCATACGACACAATAAACTGAGGACCGCGTAGGGTTCCTCAGGTATCAGTGCCGAACTAATGACTGTCTATTCAAAGCAAGACCTTTAGAAAAGGCAATCGACCCGACGTCGTATTGGTAAATAATAACAAGAACACATGTTTCTGATGGATCTGGCCACGTAGTGGGGAAGGCTATGCCTTTGGTAAGAGGACTGTGAGGAACCACAAGGCACTTACCCCAGAACCGATAAACAGAAAAGACCTCGTTTCTAACACGTTCCACTGTAACGTCGAGACAATTTGATTTAATGCATCCTCGCAATTAACACGTAGACCCTAAACAGCAATTCCTCATCCAGGAATATCAACGCAAGTTCGCAGAACCGAGACGAAAGATTCTCAAAAATTCCGCGCAGCATCCCGCCAAAACTAATCTATCAGAGGGATCCTCAAGAGCCCGTGGCCCATCAGTAGCTTTCATCAACGGTAACGCTATACCCCAGCCACGTTCATTC
Source organism: Lasioglossum morio (assembly GCA_916610235.2). Lineage (NCBI taxonomy): Eukaryota > Metazoa > Arthropoda > Insecta > Hymenoptera > Halictidae > Lasioglossum > Lasioglossum morio. Next base: position 6,027,893 of record OU744330.1, on the reverse strand, counting down.
GATAAAGCACTCTGGGAACCGAATAACTCACGATACAAAACACCGAGTGCATCTTCCCCTTGCAAGATACTCGGAGGGAAAAGCGTGAACCTTATCCCTGGAGGTGTAAGAAGCCAACAAGAAGTAGAGATCGTCTAACAGGTAACATCGCGGAACAAAGTGTGCGCTGTGCACAGAGTCGGAAGATATTCTGCCGTATGGAAGAAGCAGCCGAATTTAACCGCCGATGGGATGTCAAAGCATATCGAATTATACGGATCGGATGTTACGCAAGGAAACGCGATATGGTTGCCAGCAATAATTGCCGGCTGCGGCTCAGGCTCCAAATCCACGCTCGTAGACACAGAGGAATCCAATAGCCGCAACCCACTCGGCCCGTTTCGAGTGCCATCCCCCGTCTTTTATGGAAACCGCGCGCGAGCAACGAATCTAAGATCGCGAACCGCTCGCCTTTGACGGTGTCCCATGTTTCGCCTCGTGCAATAACTGCCATGGTGCCCCTTTGTCATGTGACCCCGCAACCAAACACCCTCTAACGCGACGGGTTGATCGGGTAAATTAGCGTGCCGGGTACCCTAAGTCCTCCGGCATTGTCGCGCGAGCCAATCGCCTTCGGAGGATCTTGCTCTGTTTTGTTCAACTCGCGTCATCGTGGACAGACTACCGATAAATGGTGGCTCTGGTTGACGCGATGCCGAAATTTCATTTCTTTCTTAACATGTTTGATAATTGAAGATAATACAAAGTATAAATGTATGATGGTTTCGGCGCACAGGTTCGATCAATAATATTGTTATTTTAGTACGAGACCAGTCCTTGAGAATGCCGTAACTTCTTGAAATTGACGCATAAAAACTTTGAAAGTGTGTGAACGTTTCGCCTTCCATAATAATACAAAGTATGTTGTGTGTTGTATGTGTAATAATGAACGAATCGATGATTAACCCTTAGCACTCGAGCGGCGCCTCTGAGGTGCCACTAAAAATTGCTGTACTATTATTTAAATAATTGTTTACACTATCAAATATGTCGGTATCTAACCAATTACTACTATTTTAAATATTGTATGAGGTATTATATCAATTTCATATTTATCAAATTTAAAAAATCATAGAGAATGGAAATATTGTAGGTCAGCAGAAGCGTTTAATTTTCTAGTTAAAATAGCTCTGAGTGCAAAGGGTTAATAAACTGCGGATTCGATGCATTCATTTACAATAAAAAGTATCATCTTTACCTCGTTGAAATTATTAAAGGAAGAATGACTATTTTATTTGATTTGTGTTTCATACAATCGACACGAACAATTTTTATTTTGCATAAAGATCTGCAGCCTAGAGATTGATAATTGAATTAAAAGATTGAAACCTTGGAGGGAGGGGGGAAGAATTTGTTCACGGTCAGATGAGACCGGTTTCCCCCGAAATCGTCGCGCAAACCATTGCACAACAGGATTATGTTCGATGCTACCCTTTTATCAGCGGAAACTCGGTTGTATCTGATCGACACGGTCCCGGGGAAAGCCCGAGCCCCTCCGCCAGAAGAGCAACAGGTTCGGTAGATTCTTCCTAAAAGAAGGTACATCCCTCAAGGAATAACTATTACTTAGAAAGACGTCTGCAGCCCCGGTCTGAGGAGGGTCTCGAAATCTCGGGTCAAAAATCTCTTTCAACCGAGGGTGAAACTCGTCGAGACTTATTCCCGTGATCATCAATAACCCCTGTCATTGTGATTCGCCTAGCATCCACTCAGACACGCCGGGAAACTTCTCCGAACCCTTTCACTAGGTAAAACCTCGTTTAACAAGTCAAAATGCCAATCGAAGACCTTCCAAATTGGCAGCGAATAAAATGTGATCGATGAACTTGATTACAGCGAAGGTTCAGAATCTCTTGCAATGTTTCTTTTTACATGGAACAATGATCTGTTGATCAATTTTGTTGGTTCGTTCTTGACATTTATGACACTAGTTTAATGTTGATAGAAATTTATTCAATCTACTGTTTCTACCGCAGTTTTCTTAATAACATCATCGTCGAAGCAGTTACGCGTCGGTCATTAATCTGGAACGGTGTCCAACTACGCGGGGAAAAACTATTAGAATGGGTGTTTGAGTTGAAATCTCCCGGGACGGCGGCAGCGGCGGTTGGAAATCACGACAAGGAGGGTAAGTTGAATTTTTATTACGTCCGGAGCAGCACTGACGTCGTAAGTGGCGCGAGACCTTAAGATGTAGGACGTGGGACTTTTCTACTTTCCCGGTGACCCCTTTTAGCTGCGCGATTTCTATACGGGGCGATCCACTCGAAAGGTACCACCTGACACAGCTTCCTACAACCCTTCTGATCTCCAAAAAAAAGTACCAACCCTTGCACTTGAAGGCGCTCCCTCGCTTCTAGAGAACTACCACTTCGGACCACTTCGTACCACTTCGTTCTCCACGGAATCCATGAAAGTTTTTGACACTAACATTGAAATTATACCACGACGGGTTTCTTACCAGCAACTACACGACCCGAACAACCATCGACGCGTATAATACTTTTCTAGAGTGATGTCGTTATTTATAAATTGAAAACGATTTCTTCAACGTCAATCTAGAATATTTTTTAAAAATCGTTTGTTGTAGATCGAGACTTTGTAGGTCTGTACTTTGAATGGCAAGCCGTAATTATTTGAGCGACGAGTCTCCCTGGCAGCGCAGGAGGAATCTGTTTATTGTATCTAGGTTAACATGTTTGCCCGTGGTGCTTGCCTCGCGACTCACCCGGTACATTGTGAAATACTTTAAGCTTTACTCGAGGCAAGACAGCTCCCTTCATCCCCTAAGTTGCTTAGTTTACGATGCATCAGCTAACCATGGTTTTCCTCGTTGAAAAATCGAGCATTGAGAAGGATTTCTGTCGTCGGGAAATTCTGGATCAGCCTTGAAGGGCGTGGCGACGAGGGGCGATCCCGGTGACGTGCGGGAAATTTTCCGTGGAACGCGGAAAAATTCGTGACGCCCTCGCAATCGCGGAACGGAAATGGGCTGAATTCCATCGTGCTCCTTCGGGGGTGGTTTATCGAAACCAAAACTTGATTCGATCACCCTACATCGCTGAATGTATTTCTGTAATACTTGCAATATTTTATCGTTCCATGAAACTGTTATCTTTAGATAGCAGATATTTCTGGAAATTTTAATTTCCACAAATGAAATTGCATTATTTCATTATTTACGTACAAGGAAAAACTGATTATATATTTTTTTAAAGTTTGTGCTTTATTGTGCCAGACACACTCGAAGGTTTTTTCGCAAATATCAACACACGTGCGCGCAACATGGACCAGAGTGGAATGCAATTACAATTTTGATTCTCTCAAAGCAGCAATAATAAGAGAAAACCAATTTCAATTAATTCCAGAGACCCTTTTGAATGTGTCTATGAAATTGTAAATTTGAATTAAAATTCCCAGTGCACAGTTTTCGAAGCAATTGTCGAAACACCCGTACCCACCCGTGAATTCCTTTGACGGTGTTTTTCCATTATAATTATCTCCGATTTTAATGATGCATCAGCAACCCGTGTGGGTATAGTTGAAGTACTAGATTCTTTGCTAAAACACAGTGCGAAATGGGTCAAGGACATCGTTAAATCTTGCCTCGATTGTCAAAAGATAAAAACACTTCACTGCCCGAAGCGTAAAACGAACAAAATTTAATTAACTGGGAACGGAATCAACGTGTACGCACCAACAAAATACAAATTCCTGTTGCTATAATAATTATCTTACTCACACAACACTGTTCGAACGAGAATAATTCTATTCATTTATTCATTGTCCACGTACAAAAGGAAGAATTTAAGTTCTGATTATCGTAATAACTCTTCCAGTTTCTCAGCTAAATTTCTATCCAGTTCCGTATCGGTCACTTCATTTTTCAGATCGGTCAGTTCCCCGCTGGCCGTAAAAGTATCATGCACCCTCGGCGTTCCCATTTACTTTATCCGGCGATATAAATCACGGAGTAAAATTTCGCCGTAAAACAAAAAGGCGTTCGCCGTGTAAATTTTACGGGAACTAAAAATCCCGAGCTATTCTTATCGAATGAGGTCGAATTCTTTCTTTTCTTTTTTTTTTTCCAAAAATTCGTAACTCCATGGACTGAATGGAAGCCTTACGTCGTAATCCGGATTGTAATTCAACGTGGTATCCGGAAATAAAAAGTTCGTTATCGGCGCGGGTCGAGGAAGAGCGAGCCTCCTTCGAATAAATAAAGTCGTTCGAAGCTCGGTTATGGGGATCGGTTAAAACCAGAACCGTTCCGAGCTCTCTCTCGTTGCGAACTTTGAAATAATGCCACGGATACACACTCGGCCACGGTATTCAATAAAGGAAAAAGAAGAAGAAGGTGATGTAAAAAAAAAAGAAAACTACCGGAGCTCGTTTCTTCCTTTGTACATTACGAAACTTTGTAATTTCCGTCGTAATACGCAACGCAGACTTCATTCCACCGAATAATCTTTCAGATAGAAACTGCCCTGTCGTCGCGGCAAAACCAAGGAAACCGTCCGTTCCGTTTTCCCCCTATTCCCCTCGTTTTTCTTTCTTTCCTCCTTTTAACGCCACCGACCGAAGTTTCGAATTACTCCCAGAGATTTCTCGGATATCGTAAAACCTACTAATAATTCCACCGTTCGCATTTGGTTGAAAACACTGCTCTAACGCGAGCTATGGTTACTTCGAGTTTTTCTTGTTACCGATCCGCCATTACCCTCGGGCTTTCATATGCATTTTTTAGAAACCAGTGCAGATTTTCTGAAAGGCGTGTCGGTGATCGCTAAAATATTATTTTTCGCGATGCATCGATCATCAGAGATTAGCATACAGTTTTTATAGCGTCATATTGGTCACTTCGATCAGCAAGGAATTTTTTTAGAGGAATGTTAGTCATTAATTCTCATGTTGCATGAAGATTCACAGTATAGTGATCACTTACTTGCGCCCGATTAAATTTCAACGTTTAACAATAATAAGACAGCGTTGAACCATATAATTAAAACTCGTGTAAGGTATACGAAGACTCGTCGAAAACAAAGTTTAATTAAACTTGGTACGGTTTCATTTAATTGTTTATTTACTAAACTCTGTCAACGAAGGAAAACAGTTTTGTTTCTAAGAAACATTAAATTCTTCGCGATAACGTACGGACAAATGAAAAGTTCATAGAATGTTTCCGAGAGTAATATCGTTAATAATACACGTGATTGTATTAAGATGCAATGATTTACTGATCGATGATAGAAATATTACGACCATCGATCATCACGCTGTCGCGATAACCAAACTCCTGCGAATTAAATATTTCTGTACCGAGGTAAAACTTCTGGATCGAGCCGACGAAACTTTTAACCAAACATTTTAATCTTTGATGAAACAAGCGGAACGAATTATTTATAGTTAATTCGTCTGGAATTAGATCTTCCGAAAAAGTGGTTCGCTTTTACCATAATACTGCGTCGTTTAATTAAAATTTAAAACACGTACTTGAATCCTTTTACCGCAATAACTTTTACAGTAAACATAGTCGAAACTCTTTTGTAGCGTGGAGTGCAATTTTTATTACACACAGTTTTCTCCATTATTATGTTTCCCTCGCCATGATAACCTCAGTATTTCTATAAAAATTGTTTCAAACCGTGTTTATAAAACCAACTACTACACATTATAAAATCTACAAATTATTTTTCATATATAATGTCATAGTTTAATTAAACATAATATGTAAATTTATTTATAGAACCTAGAATGAAGAGATTGATTGCATCCTGTGTAAATTCTACGAACAAATTAGCAGTGGTGTAAGAGCACAAGTGAAAAATAAATCTACAGCGGTATCCACACTTACGCAACGGCGATCATACATTTGCGGAACCAATAGCCAACGTGAATTACCAATTCAAAACCATGCGAGGTTCAACAAAATAGTGAATCCCGCTGATTTCCCAACACTCCTGCTACATCTGAACACATATCCTCAATCTAATTGCCGCGGCGCATGCAACGCGGAACCGAGGATGCACTCAGCCGCAAGATCAAGCATAATTCCCATCGATTATGCCCATCGAAGGCCACGAAATTACTCTCCAAGGTAACCGGAGAAAAATATGTTTCGAACGGAACATCCTCGTAACGTTCGAACGTAAACACCGTTATCGAACGCAAATGAAACGCATAAAATGAAGATTAATTTGAAAGATATCCTGACTATCACATATATACATATTTTTTATATATATATACATGTATATACACAGAGGAAGAGCCAGACAATTCCCAAGTGTGATAAATCATTTTAATAGAAGGCTCATGAATCACCGTCCGAGGAGAGTCACGCTATCCAGCAGCCGCCCGCGACTCGAAAAATGAATTTTTTCCTGGCCGCGGATTCCATCGCATTTTGTTTCCTCATTATCCTGGCATCGATATGGGTCCTGGGGAAATGGGGCCGCGGGACGAAAGAAGAGCTTCCGTGAGCTACGACATCGAGCAATTAATCAACCGCAACCCCGCCGCCGTTTATCAGAAAAACCGGCGCCCTTTTTCCGTTCCTGTATCTTCGAGTGTTTTATTCGCCGCGATAAGGCGCGGCTCATTAGTTGTCTATTTATCATTTCGTACTTTCAACTCTGTCTATTCTCTGGACCGTCCCGTGTAATCACGCAGGACGATTTTTATGCGGTCTGTCTCGCAAAACCGCACTGTTCGTATCTCTGGAATTATTAACCCTTTGCAGTCGGAGGTATTTCAACTCGATAATTAAACATTTCTTCCGACCTAGATTAATTAGATATGAAATTGATATAATACCTCATACAATACTTAGTGACCCCTCGACTGCTAATCGTTAACTCTAAATTCTGAAGTATAAACTCCGTTTCTTTTATTTCGGAACTTCCTGCAGCATGATACACTTTATTTGTCTTTATTAGATTGAAATTGATACACGCTTGGCAACAAAGTTTGGCTTATTACCTCTCCATTTATTGCTTAGCGTTAGCATCACTTGTGTCTCTTTCTGATAGTGCATACAAAGGAAAATCGAAAGATCGAGGCACAAAAGGAGACGTGCCGCGGTTCGACAAATATGTTTTCAATAAAAATACACGGTTAAAAACGCGGGCGGCTTCCGTTCCTTCGCTGAAAAACCCGTGGCTGGCTAATACTTCCCTTTATTTATTTTTCTGTTAGCATCGACAGGTATTATCAGCTGCCAGTTTCATTGTTCCCCTTTGTTGTTCCCTGAGTTCTGTTTTCGTTCCATTTACTGTTGCGTTTTTTACTCCAGCTCCTCTCTCGCTCGCTCTTTCGAGGAAAAGCTGAAACTTTTTTTTTTCAACGAAAAAATTGAAATAACCATATAACATAAAAATTTCAAAGAGTTCATTGAATACTTCTGGGAACGATTTGAAAATTGCACGTGATTGACCATTTTCCCAGGGCTGGAAATAATTCGCGGAAAAATCACATGCGCGGAATGAAAAGCGTGCTAGGGGAGGTTCTATAATACTACAGGAAAATTCACCACCTGCGAATTGAAATCGCACGGTTGCCTAAAGCCCCAGTGATTTTTCACAATGTTCCGTTCCATCGACCGACGATCCGTTGTATAATGGTTGGTGTCACTATATCGGCGTTATGGTAATGGTTACGAGCCTCGTCACGGACCGCGATTTTTCTGAATTTCCTTAACGATACTCTTACCCGGCGCAATTTATGGAAAGCTGGTTTTTCTGTGGGGGAATGCTAATGCACCGTGAAATCAACATTTAGAATTAGTTGGCCAGATTACGTTGAGTATTAGTGACAGCCCTTGGATAATTAAATATGTTTGCTGTATAAACAATTACTAAACATTTAAGTAATATAGGAGATATAATGTATCAATTTCATATCCTTAAAATGACAAAAATCATACAGAATTTAATTATTTTCGTCTTCTCCGACTGCAAAGGGTTAAAGTTTCGTATAAAAAGAATGGTGTATTGCACACAACTATATATTTATAATATTAATATCGTACATTTTCCGTCGCCCTTCGACAATCGCGTTAATTGCAAAGCCTCCGAATGGCAAGCGCATGCTTGAAAAGATGATTTCGAAGAGTCAACATGGTGTATTGTGAAATTCGTCGAGGGACGTTCGTCGGATTGCGGCAACGGTGATTGAGATGTTCGAAGGAATGCGACAGTGACTGGCACGAATAAAAAGAGGTCCCCCGTGTGTTTAAAGACCTCTAAATGCATCGCCGAGGGGAACAAGACTTCCGATTGCATAGAGAACGTGCGCGCGCGCGTAAACGTTCCGAGGGAATAGTGCGCGGCGCAGCGCGCTGTAGCAGTCGTTGAAGTTGTTGCACGCCGCTCGGTATTACGTACGATGCACACAATAATGGGACAGTTACGCAGTTTGATAACAGTGAAAACCCGGCAACAGATATACACTTGTTGCCCAATGCGGCGACGAGTTGCGTTAGACAGCCGAGCACATTTTGTTGGGAACACGGCCATAACGTTACAGGCTTCATTGCTCGCCTTAATTAAGAGTATTCCGTACGGTATTATGATATTCAACGGCGCGGACCATTAAACACGATCTAATAACCACGGTAACTCACCTGTAAACGCAACGAAATCAAAAGCCAGTCTTGCTTTCGCTGTTCGCTGACTGATAGCCACGGTATCTTGCATCCTAAACTTCTTTTTGGTTGACGACCAACGGAAACAATAAACAAATATTTGCCGTATCCACAGGCACGGTAAACAAGTGCAATAAAAATTGAGATATCATGCTCGAGACTTCTCGAGAATGATATTTGCGGATTCGTTTTCGCTGTCCGATAAAAAAGAAAGCATCGCTGCCGCGAATTTCGAGACATAGCGATACCGCGGCGGGGAGTTCACGTGAATTTCCGAGCGTTCGCAAATCCAGCGGGCAAACAGGCAAACTTTTGCAGAAGATTTAAGTCCCGGGTTGTACAAGCAAATTCGAACGAGTCGCGTGTCTCGCACGCGGAACGAAATCTAAACGCTCGGGAGGAACGAAGTGCCATCGTAGCGACACAAAGGCGGGCGCACAACGTTCAAGCAAGAAGTCATACACGGCTTCCGCCATGCTCGTAGACGACGTCCTGGTAACAAGCGTCGTTTAATTCTTTTTCGTTTTCTTTTTTATTTTTTTCTTTTTCGTCGTCGACGAAAAGTGTATCTACGCGCGTAAACCGGCGCCGGGCCCGAATGACACTTCACCGTTTCCTACGCACCAGCCGGCCGTAATTATCGCGTGGCTCCATTTTCAACGAGGCTCCGTAGCTTTCTGCATTCTTTGCGTTTTCCCCCTCTCTTTCTTTCCATTACACTCTTTTCTCTTTCCACGCCTATTTATTTATTTCCTTTCTTTCAGTGTTTCGTTTCTTTTCTTTCCGCTCGGTTTCGCTTGCCTTTGTCCTCAGAAGTTTTGGACGTACTTTTTCTTTTTAGACGTACTCTCTAATTTCTTTACACTTCTGTTCATTTCAGTCACGTCGTGTATGCTTCCGTTATCTTTCTGACTGTTCTCATAATTTTTAATGTATTTTCGTTTCTTATTTCTCCGGTTTCCTTGATATGTCTTCATTCCATACCGTTCCTCTAGACTCTCCTTTTCTTCCCCTTTATTTTTCTCCCTCTTGCTCTCTCTAGCACCGTTCTTCAAAAAAAAAACCGCATTACCCTCGGAACCCCGCGGTCGTAAAATTCCGACGGATGCAGAAAATTGCATGCGACGAGGAACAAGAAAACCCTTGCTGCGCGAAAAGGACACGGAAGAGGAAACGATGTTACGTCTGGAAACATGTAATGGCGACCGTCCTCCACCTTCTCTCACTCTCTCCGTTTCTCATTCTGTTTCTCCTTCGCTTACCCCTTGGGGAAACTTCCGCGAAACTGTACCTTTTACATTGCATTCTTTGGCCCCGCGCTCGCCTGCCTTATGTTTAGGGAAACCTTTCTACTTGTGGCTCGACCATTAGTATCGTTCCCGACGATGTGACACGGAGCAACGGCGTTCTACGCGCGAGATAAAACGATTTCGATAGAAATTGCCGCGGCGAGGATTACTAAAGCCGCGGAGGAGACGAACGCAAACGATCGACCGTATAACCTGCTACCCTTATTATACTCCGTGTTTAAATGTCACGAATCGTATAATTCCTACGACTTCTATCTATAACATTTTTAGCAGATGTATTTATAAATGTTCTTCATCGTTGAACATTTTTAATGGAGCTGAAACTGTTCTTTGGAGGAATTATCTGAAAATAACCGCACCTTTCTTACGAATTCGCTCTACAACATTTTGGTACAAGCAT